>CP139507.1:324944069-325636569 GCA_021014915.2 Artemisia tridentata subsp. tridentata | reverse complement strand
GAGATATTGAACACTATCAAAAATCTATTTTAAGAAATACTAATAATATAATTTCTCTTAAAAAAGATTTAGAAAACAATTATTTTATAAGTTATCAAGCTCATTTGGTATTAATAAAAGAGTTTTCTGAAAACAATATTAGATTAAAAGAAAATTTGAGAAAAGTCAAAAGACTTGTGCATTAAAAAGGTCAAGAATCTAGTCATGGAAATAGATACGTTGAATATAGAATTAAAAATGGAAATAAAATATTTAAAAGATGAAATGCTTAATGATTATAATAATGAAAATTTAATTTGGTATTATCTAACTTTTGATAAAAGAGAAAGACTATTACATGAAGTCGAATGGCAATTATATATAATTAATAATGAAGAAAATATTATATTTTTCTCATGGTTTGAATTATATTGTATAGAAAACAAAATAGAATTTCCTTTTAGAGAAAACATAGAAGTAGCTACTAATATAAACAAATCTTATACAAATTTGAAAAAAAATAAAAAGGAAATAGGAATACATCTACCATATAATGATATAATAATTAATAAAGAAAATAAAGATTATGTAGGAACGCCTTTAGCTACTAGAAGTGACGATAATAGCAAATCGTTATCAAATACAATTAATCAAAATAACTATACTAATGAAATGTTAAACACTATAGGACAACAGTTTGATAGAATAGAAAATAATAATAATAATAATAATAAATAATAATAATAATAATAATAATAATAATAATAATAATAATAATAATAATAATAATAATAATAATAATAAAGAAGAAGAAGAAGCTAGTACCTCAAAATCAAAAGAGAAAATAGAAGAAAATCCTATATTTATACCGATGAACCAATAAATTTAGGAAAACAAGATATAATATTAAAAGAAATAGAAGAAAGATTATCTAAATTCCATATAAATGGAAAAAGTTAATGTTATAAATAAGGATACTGACGATAATATATCAGAAATAGAAGAGCAGTTTAATATACCTGAGATAAATAAAATAAGGTATAACCCATATACTTCAAATAATACTTATACTCCAAGAGCAGAAACAAGAAATTACTATCCTAGACCTTCACCACCAGATTTACAATATGAAGAAAGACATACATTACCACAAGCAAAATACGATGGTACATCAATATACGAATGGAATATAGATGGAGCAACAGAATATCATATAATAAATCTATTACATGTAATGACTATGGCATCTAATGCATATAAAGCACAAAAAAATGCAGACTCTAAAATCATTTCTTTAATAGTATCTGGATTCAAAGGAACTTTAAAAGGATGGTAGTATAATTGTTTAGATGAAGAAGATAAAGCAACAATACAAAATGCTAAGAAAACTATAATCAAAGAAGAAAATGGAATGCAATCGGAAACTGAAGTAAATGATTCAGTACATACGTTGCTATTTGCTATATTAAAAAGTTTTGTAGGAAATCCAAATGCTTATCAAGAAAGAAATTATACTATATTACTCAATTTAACTTGTAGAAAATTACAAGATTTTAGATGGTATAAAGATGTATTTTTAGCTAAAGTCATGACGAGACCTGATTGTAGTCAGGCTTATTGAAAAGAAAGATTTATAGCAGGTCTACCTAAATTATTTGCTGAAAAAAAAATAAGAAATAGATTAAATAGAGACTATAATAATATAATTCCATGGGAAGATTTAACTTACGGGAAAATTATAAATTATGTAAATCAAGAAGGTTTAGCTATATGTTCAGATTTAAAATTAAAATCTAAAATAAAGAAAGAAGGCATCAATTATAGAAGAGAATTAGGTAATTTTTGTGAACAATATTGTTATGAGCCATTAAATAATTCTAAAAGAGTTAAAAAGATATAGAAAACCTAGTAAAAAATATAGACAATATGATAACCAATATGAAAAGAAAAATAAATATAAAAGAAATAAGAAGTTTTCATTTAATAAAGAAAAGAAATATGAGGATACCATAATATGTTATAAATGTGGTAAACAAGGACATACTTCAAGAAACTGTTATACTAAAAAGAAAATAAATGAATTAAATATGTCAGATGAACTTAAGGATCAAATTATTAAGATTATGATAAATGAAGATTCAGGTGATTCTGATATTTCAGATTATGAAGAAGATGATTTAAATATAGTAGAAAATGATACGTCTGATTCTAGTAACGAATCTGAAGAATGTGAATGTATAGGAAACTGTACATGTGATTATAAAGAAATAAATACTATAAGTAGTGAAAGTGAAGATGTAAAAATATTAATGGAATTAATGAGTAAAATTGAAGACAAAGATATAAAACAAGTTTATCTAGAAAGATTAAAAGAACAATTAAAATATAGAAATACTAAAGAAATTATTAAAGTTGATAATATACAAGAATATAGTTTTAACGAAATATGTCAAAGATTTCATAAAGAGACCAAGAAGATAACAATTTCAGATTAACAAGAAGAATTAAAGACAGTGAAATCTGAAATAACGATATTAAAACAAAAGGTTAAAAATCTAGAAGAAAGTAAAAAAGAAAATAAAAAAGATGATAAAAAGAAAATAAGAATAAAAAGAAACATGATGAAGGGACGTCGGAAGAAAATCCCAATAAAGAACCTATAATAAATCATATACAAAGTATTATCACTCAAAGATGGTGTACAAAATTAAATATTGTAATTAATGGAGAGTTTAGATTATCATTAATAGCTCTACTTGATTCTGGAGCAGATTTAAACTGTATACAAGAAGGATTAATTCCCACACAATATTATGAGAAATCTTCACAAAGACTTGGCGCGGCAAATGGGTCTAAATTAAGTATAAGTTATAAATTATCTAATGTACATATATGTAAAGAAAATTATTGTTTCAAAACACCATTTATATTAGTAAAAAATTTAAGTTCTCAACTTATATTAGGACAACCATTTCTAACTCAATTATATCCTATTTCTTCTATAAGTGAAAAGGGTCTTACTACTAAAATATTAGGAAAAGAAATTACATTCGAATTTGTTTCCTCACTTATAACTAGAGAAATGAATCTATTAGAAAATAAAAAGAAACATGTTAAATATTTAGTAAATGAAATAAGTAATAAAAGAAAAGAAGAACAAGTACAAAGTAGTATTATACAAAATAAAATAAAACAATTAGAAGAGAAATTTAAGAGTAATGTATGTGCTACTATACCAAATGCATTTTGGAAAAGAAAGCAACATATTATTGAATTACCATATATTAAGGAATTTAATGAAAAAGACATTCCTACGAAATCAAAGTCTATACACGTGTCTCAAGATTTTGAACAACATTGTAAAAAGGAAATACAAGAATTATTAGATAAAAAACTAATAAGATCTTCTAAATCTCCATGGTCTTGTTCGGCCTTTTATGTTATTAACAATGCTGAAATAGAAAGAGGAGCACCTAGATTAGTAATAAATTATAAACCTTTGAATAAAGTTTTAGAATGGATAAGGTATCCTATACCAAATAAAAGAGATTTATTGAAGAAGCTATATGACTCAAAAATATTTTCAAAATTTGATATGAAGTCAGGATTTTGGCAAATACAAATTGAAGAAAAAGATAGGTATAAAACAGGATTCAATGTACCCTTTGGGCATTACGAATGGAATGTTATGCCATACGGATTAAAAAATGCACCTTCATTTCAAAACATTATGAATGATATTATAAATCCTATAAATAATTTTGCTATTGTTTATATAGACGATGTTCTCATATTTTCTAAAAGTATAGATCAACACTTTAAATATTTAAATATATTTTATGATATCATATACAAAAATGGATTAGCTGTGTCTCCAACAAAAATAAGTTTATTTAAAACAGAAGTAAGATTTTTAGGACATAATATAATTCAAGGAACTATTAAACCTATAGAAAGAAGTTTAGAATTTTCTAATAAGTTTCTGGATGAAATTAAAGATAAAAAACAATTACAAAGGTTTTTAGGATGTCTTAATTATATCCATGATTTCTTTAAAGATTTAGGAGTAATATGCAAACCATTATATGATAGATTAAAAAAGAATCCAAAACCTTGGACCCAAGAACATACAAATATAGTTAAACATATAAAAGAAAAAAAAAAAACATTTACCATGTTTAAATATACCTCATCCTGAAGCGAGTTTTATAGTTGAAACTGATGCTATTGATTTAGGTTATGGAGGAATACTAAAGCAAAAATTAAAAAATGATTCCAATGAACAATTAGTCAGATATTTTTCAGGTTCTTGGAATGATACACAAAGAAATTGTTCTACTATAAAAAAGGAAATATTAAGTTTTTTATTAAATATTTAAAAATTTGAAGATGATTTGTATATGAAGCCTTTTTTATTACGAATTGACTGTTTATTCCAAAAGTTTAGATTTCAGATTATTATATCTCCAAGTCATATAGTCCAGTCCGATTGTATATCCGATCCCTGTAAAAATTCAAAAGTTATTAATAAAGTTATATTGTTTTAAATCTCTTTTCAATGTTTATTTTCATGATATTACTTTGCTTCATATATACTATCACCTTTCATATCTTAATTAAAATAATCAATAAATTTAGAACATATCTTTAATAAACGATCCTGAAATCATATGGTATCAGAGCCATGTTTTCGCGAAGGTAATGGTATTGATATTTAAAATAATGAATTTCGCTTGTTTATATCTTGTTAAAATAAAGAAATTGAGTTGTATATTAAAAGATTATATGACTGCGTTGGTAAGCCCTGTCAATTAGTGGGTTGGAATTAGCCGCAACGATAAGGAAAGTAGTAAGACGGCCGTACCACCACGATATGGGGGTGTTCCCGGAGTACATGAATCTTGTTAATTACACACCCTAATTTCTTAAATTTAACAGCATTGAAACAAACCTTATTCATTATAAATAAGATATCAAGACTATTATTAAATCGAAAAGGTGGTTCTTCTTCTGATATTGAAGACGAACAGGATCATAGTAATTCAATAGAAGTATCTATATCTAATATAGAAAATAGTTTGCAAAATTGGAGTATTCCTAAGCAAAATATTAAAACCATATATGAAATAGGATCTTTTGAATGGTTACAAAGTTATTCTATAAAAACAACAGAGAAAACATTACCTATAGTTCAGAATCAACAATGTATTAAATTATTTTCTGAAAGACCTATTAGAGAACATAAAAGAAATTATAAATTTCTACATATAGGATTAACACAGATAACTATAAAACCTTTAACTAGGCTAGGAATTGATGTTCCTACATGTATTATATTAAGAGATGCTAGATTTGAAAATTTTAAACAATCATTGTTAGCTCTAGCTGAATCTAATATATGCAATGGTCCGATATATTTTAATTGCTATCCAAATTATTCAGTGTCATTATTTGATAGAAATATTTTAGATGTTTTAAATTTAAATATAAAAACAAAGAATTTAGAAATAAAGGAAGGATCAAATCCATTAGTATTAATATATAAAATATATTATAAAACTATGACGACTACTTTAGAACCCAAAGCTAAACTCAAATCACCAAAAGATGAAACATTAATATTTGAAGCCAATTTTGAACACTCTAATGTATGTATACCTAAAAGATTAAAATGGGATGAAATAACTAAAAATCAATCATGAAAATTAGAAGAGATAGTTCAACCTAAACCTTTAAAATTAAATAAAGTAGTATCTAATATTATAGAACATACTGATGAAAATATAGAAATTATTTTTGGAAATGATAAAATTGAATCAGGAAGACATTCAACCTATATACCTGAAACCTCTAGTTCTTCTAATTTAGATGAAAAGCTATATATTCTTAGGAGAACCCAATCTATGAAATTTAAAGGAGTTGATTTTAGTAGGTCTATTCCTCAACCATTATATGAAGAAGATAATAAGAGTGATGAAACTTATAATCCAACAAAGTCAGAAGTTGAATATTATAAAGAAGAACAACTATGAGTGATACTAAAATGCAGATTAGAAATAATAAAAATAGAGCAATTATTAATTATTTAAAAGATATATATAAAAAGGAAAAGGCTATAAGAAATGAAATAAAAATTTTCGAGAAATGGAAAAGAGAAGGACAAATAAATATTAGTTTTGGCACTTTGAGACATTACGATATAAATTGGGGTTTAAAAATATTAAAGGATAATTTAAAAGTAAATCATAGTGAGATAAAAGAAGCAATATCAGATTTAGTAATTTGTTAAATGAGTTTATATCAGTATAAGGTAAAAAGCGAAATTGAACACTATCAAGAATTTATTTTAGAAAATACTAATAATATAATTTCTCTTAAAGAAGATTTAGAAAATAATTATTTTATAAGTTATCAAGATCATTTGATATTAATAAAAGAGTTTTCTGAAAACAATATTAGATTAAAAGAAAATTTAAGAAAAGTCAAAAGACTTGTGCATTAAAAATGTCAAGAATCTAGTCATGGAAATAGATACGTTGATTATAGAATTAAAAATGGAAATAAAATATTTAAAAGATGAAATGCTTAATGATTATAATAATGAAAAGTTAATTTGGTAGTATCTAACTTTTGATAAAAGAGAAAGACTATTACATGAAGTCGAATGGCAATTATATATAATTAATAATGAAGAAAATATTCTATTTTTCTCAAGGTTTGAATTATATTGTATAGAAAACAAAATAGAATTTCCTTTTAGAGAAAACATAGAAGTAGCTACTAATATAAATAAAACTTATACAAATTTGAAAAAAAATAAAAAGGAAATAGGAATACATCCACCATACAATGATATAATAATTAATAAAGAAAATAAAGATTACATAGGAACGCCTTTAGCTACTAGAAGTGACGATAATAGCAAATCGTTATCAAATACAATTAATCAAAATAACTATACTAATGAAATGTTAAACACTATAGGACAACAGTTAGATAGAATTGATAATAATAATAATAGTAATGATGATAGTAATAAAAATGAAGAAGCTAGTACCTCAAAATCATAAGAGAAAATAGAAGAAAATCCTATATTTATACAATATATTATTGATGAACCAATAAATTTAGGAAAACAAGATATAATATTAAAAGAAATGGAAAAAAGATTATCTAAATTCCATATAAATGGAAAAATTAATGTTATAAATAAGGATACTGACGATAATATATCAGAAATAGAAGAGCAGTTTAATATACCTGAGATAAATAAAATAAGATATAACCCATATACTTCAAATAATACTTATACTCCAAGAGTAGAAACAAGAAATTACTATCCTAGACCTTTACCACTAGATTTACAATATGAAGAAAGACATACATTACCACAAGCAAAATACGATGGTACATCAATATACGAATGAAATATAGATGGAGCAACAGAATATCATATAATAAATCTATTACATGAAATGACTATGACATCTAATGCATATAAAGCACAAAAAAATGCAGTCTCTAAAATCCTTTCTTTAAAAGTATCTAGATTCACAGGAACTTTAAAAGGATGGTGGGATAATCGTTTAGATGAAGAAGATAAAGCAACAATACAAAATGCTATGAAAACTATAATCAAAGAAGAAAATGGAATGCAATCAGAAACTGAAGTAAATGATTCAGTAATAAAAGAGATGTATTTTAACTTGTAGAAAATTCTATATTAAAATGTTTTGTAGGAAATCCAAATGCTTATCAAGAAAAAAATTCTACTGTATTACTCAATTTAACTTGTAGAAAATTACAAGATTTTAGATGGTATAAAGATGTATTTTTAGCTAAAGTCATGACGAGACCTGATTGTAGTCAGGCTTATTGGAAAGAAAGATTTATAGCAGGTCTACCTAAATTATTTGCAGAAAAAATAAGAAATAGATTAAATAGAGACTATAATAATATAATTCCATGGGAAGATTTAACTTACGTGGAAATTATAAATTATATAAATCAAGAAGGTTTAGCTATATGTCCAGATTTAAAATTAAAATCTAAAATAAATAAAGATGGCATCAATAATAGAAGAGAATTAGGTAATTTTTGTGAACAATATGGTTATGAGCCATTAAATAATTCTAAAAGAGTTAAAAAGGATTATAGAATCAGAAGATATAGAAAACCTAATAAAAAATATAGACAATATGATAACCAATATGAAAAGAAAAATAAATATAAATAAAATAAGAAGTTTTCATATAATAAAGAAAGAAATATAAGGATACCATAATATGTTATAAATGTGGTAAAAAAGGACATACTTCAAGAAACTGTTATACTAAAAAGAAAATAAATGAATTAAATATGTCAGATGAACTTAAGGATCAAATTATTAAGATTATGATAAATGAAGATTCAAGTGATTCTGATATTTCAGATTATGAAGAAGATGATTTAAATATAGTAGAAAATGATACGTCTGATTCTAGTAACGAATATGAAGAATGTGAATGTATAGAAAACTGTACATGTGATTATAAAGAAATAAATACTATAAGTAGTGAAAGTGAAGATGTAAAAATATTAATGGAATTAAGGAGTAAAATTGAAGATAAAGATATAAAACAAGTTTATCTAGAAAGATTAAAAGAACAATTAAAAGATAGAAATACTAAAGAAATTATTAAAGTTGAGAATATACAAGAATATAGTTTTAACGAAATATGTCAAAGATTTCTTAAAGAAACCAAGAAGATAACAATTTCAGATTTACAAGAAGAATTAAAGACAGTAAACTCTGAAATAATGATATTAAAACAAAAGGTTAAAAATCTAGAAGAAAGTAAAAAAGAAAATAAAAAAAGACGATAAGAAAGAAAATAAGAATAAAAAGAAACAGGTTGAAGGGACGTCGGAGGAAAATCACAATAAAGAACCTATAATAAATCATATACAAAGTATTAGCACTCAAAGATGGTATACAAAATTAAATATTGTAATTAATGGAGAGTTAAGATTATCATTAATAGCTCTACTTGATTCTGGAGCAGATTTAAACTGTATACAAGAAGGATTAATTCCAACACAATATTATGAGAAATCTTCATAAAGACTTTGCGCAGCAAATGGGTCTAAATTAAGTATAAGTTATAAATTATCTAACGTACATATATGTAAAGAAAATTATTGTTTCAAAACACCACTTATATTAGTAAAAAATTTAAGTTCTCAACTCATATTAGGACAACCATTTCTAACTCAATTATATCCTATTTCTTCTATAAGTGAAAAGGGTCTTACTACTAAAATATTAGGAAAAGAAATTACATTCAAATTTGTTTCCCCACTTATAACTAGAGAAATAAATCTATTAGAAAATAAAAAGAAACATGTTAAATATTTAGTAAATGAAATAAGTAATAAAAGAATAGAAGAACAAGTACAAAGTAGTATTATACAAAATAAAATAAAATAATTAGAAGAGAAATTTAAGAATAACGTATGTGCTACTATACCAAATGCATTTTGGAAAAGATAGCAACATATTGTTGAATTAACATATATTAAGGAATTTATTGAAAAAGACATCCCTACGAAATCAAAGTCTATACACATGTCTCAAGATTTAGAACAACATTGTAAAAAGGAAATACAAGAATTATTAGATAAAAAACTAATAAGATCTTCTAAATCTCCATGGTCTTGTTCGGCCTTTTATGTTATTAACAATGCTGAAATAGAAAGAGGAGCACCAAGATTAGTAATAAATTATAAACCTTTGAATAAAGTTTTAGAATGGATAAGGTATCCTATACCAAATAAAAGAGATTTATTGAAGAAGCTATATGACTCAAAAATATTTTCAAAATTTGATATGAAGTCAGGATTTTGGCAAATACAAATTGAAGAAAAAGATAGGTATAAAACAGGATTCAATGTACCCTTTGGGCATTACGAATGGAATGTTATGCCATTCGGATTAAAAAATGCACCTTCAGAATTTCAAAACATTATGAATGATATTATAAATCCTATAAATAATTTTGATATTGTTTATATAGACGATGTTCTAATATTTTCTAAAAGTATAGATCAACACTTTAAGCATTTAAATATATTTTATGATATCATATACAAAAATGGATTAGCTGTGTCTCCAACAAAAATAAGTTTATTTAAAACAGAAGTAAGATTTTTAGGACATAATATAATTCAAGGAACTATTAAACCTATAGAAAGAAGTTTAGAATTTTCTAATAAGTTTCTGGATGAAATTAAAGATAAAAAACAATTACAAAGGTTTTTAGGATGTCTTAATTATATCCATGATTTCTTTAAAGATTTAGGAGTAATATGCAAACCATTATATGATAGATTAAAAAAGAATCCAAAACCTTGGACCCAAGAACATACAAATATAGTTAAACATATAAAAGAAAAAATAAAACATTTACCATGTTTAAATATACCTCATCCTGAAGCGAGTTTTATAGTTGAAACTGATGATAGTGATTTAGGTTATAGAGGAATACTAAAGCAAAAATTAAAAAATGATTCCAATGAACAATTAGTCAGATATTTTTCAGGTTCTTGGAATGATACACAAAGAAATTGTTCTACTATAAAAAAGGAAATATTAAGTTTTTTTATTAAATATTTAAAAATTTGAAGATGATTTGTATATGAAGCCTTTTTTATTACGAATTGACTGTTTATCAGCAAAATATGTTTTAGAAAAAGGATGTAAAATATTTGATTTCTAAACAAGTTTTTGCAAGATGGCAAGCTATATTAAGTAATTTTGATTTTACAATTGAATTTATAAATGGAGAAAATAACTCCTTGCCAGATTTCTTATCAAGAGAATTTTTACAGGGACTATGAGTTCAGAAAAGAAAATCACTATACCAAAACCATAACTTCCATCTCCAACTACCTCTCCATCAGCTATATCTCATTATAGATTTTCACCACTCAGCCCATATTCATCTCCATATTATGCTAAACCTCGACCCACATATTCAGCTTTAGCCCATATATCTCAAGGTTCACCATCAACTATATCTTCATCATCCAACAGCTCCAAACCAGAAACAAAAACAAACCCCTATAGACAAATTATAAAAATCCTCGAACCAATTGAAGAACAAAAATTGAATCAAGGTTTTAAAGTTTGGAATGAATTTTTATTTCCTAAAAATGCTCATTTTTATAACAATGACTATCAAACTCGTGAATATTATGAAGCAATTCCTATAGAAAGCAGATCCGTTGATATACGTCATACTTATAATACAGAAAACCGTGATCAAATTGAATTCAGTAAAGTCAGAATTATGAAGTTCCTATCCATAGAAGATTGGGGAAACAAGCCCTATACAAATAAAGTTCTTGCTAGAAACCCAAAATATCCAGCCTATAATTATTATGATTATCAAGAAGCTTGGTCAAAAGCATTTTTGCTCAGAAATTAGAGTCATACTTGGTTTTTCCAATTCACCAAAGAATTTTCAAATAATTGTTCAAATAATTATCCAAAATGGTTTGTAAATTGGTTCAAGTATATGGGAAGTATTCTAGAAATATTTCCTCCAAAGGTCCTAGAAGGTTATAATAAATATAAGTCAATGTTTTCTCAAGAAAGTGCACCTCCTTTTGAGTATACTTTACAGTTTTCAATTATATTCAGAGTCCCATGGATTATGTCATTCAATTATAAAAAAACAAGAAGCCAATGGTACCGCACCACCCTTATACATTAGAGAATTTTATGCAAAATGGTGGCAACCTGTCAAAGAAGAGCAAGCAGATACAAAAGCAGTGACAGCATACTATAATAGTTTGATAAAGAAGTCTCCAGGTTCGACCATATCAAAAGCTCCTATAACCGATAAAGATGCACTCAAAAGAATTCAAGCATGTACTTCTGATGAAGAAATTCAAAGAATATTAAATGAAATCAAGAGATCTCCATCCTCCAATGAAGAAGTTATTCAAGACTCTCAAGACCCTTATGAAGATGAATTTTTAAGTTAAAAGTCTATATTCATAAAGTAAATAAAGATAAAATGTAGTTCATAAACATCGTTAGTTTATATTCAATAATTGTATAAAGGAGAAGCTTAGATAGCATGATTGATCAAAAGAAGATGGCCGACAAAGAAAAGCAAAAGCTTACGATTCAATGAATGATGATTGAATGAAGACAAATGAAGAAAAGAAGATATCCATAATTACAAGACGATAAAAGAAAAAGATGAATCAAGACATGAGTTAGACAGCTCAAAGGGAAAAATAATTGAAGACAACTCACTCCTCTATAATTGATAATATTACGGACAAATGCCCGTTATCAAGAACCGGCTACCGGCAAATATTGGCTATAAAAGAAACGCTCATATCAAATGGAAGACACGTTTTCCTTTTATGAAAAATCAATCCTTTGTATTATCAACATCAAAATGTTCCAAAAGTTTAGATTTTCAGATTATTATATCTCCAAGTCATATAGTCCAGTCCGATTGTATATCCGATCCCTGTAAAAATTCAAAAGTTATCAATAAAGGTATATAGTTTTAAATCTCTTTTCAATGTTTATTTTCATGATATTACTTTGCTTCATATATACTATCACCTTTCATATATTAATTAAAATAATAAATAAATTAAGATTATATCTTTAACAAACGATCCTAAGAGATCTCCATCCTCCAGTGAAGAAGTTATTCAAGATCCTTATGAAGATGAATTTTTAAGTTAAAAGTCTATATTCATACTGTAAATAAAGATAAAATGTAGTTCATAAACATCGTGAGTTTATATTCAATAATTGTATAAAGGAGAAGCTTAGATAGCATGATTGATCAAAAGAAGATGGCCGACAATGAAAAGCAAAAGCTTACGATTCAATGAATGATGATTGAATGAAGACAAATGAAGAAAAGAAGATATCCATAATTACAAGAAGATAAAAGAAAAAGATGAATGAAGACATGAGTTGGACAGCTCAAAGGGAAAAATAATTGAAGATAGCTCACTCCTCTATAATTGATAATATTACGGACAAATGCCCATTATCAAGAACCGGCTACCAGAAAATATTGGCTATAAAAGAAACGCTCATATCAAATGGAAGACACGTTTTCCTTTTATGAAAAAACAATCCTTTGTATTATCAACATCAAAATGTTCCAAAAGTTTAGATTTTCAGATTATTATATCTCCAAGTCATATAGTCCAGTCCGATTGTTTATCCGATCCCTATAAAAATTCTCTTGATAAGAAATCTGGCAAGGAGTTATTTTCTCCTTTTATAAATTCAATTGTAAAATCAAAATTACTTAATGTAGCTTGCCATCTTGCAAAAACTTGTTTAGAAATCAAATTTTTTACATCCTTTTCTAAAACATATTTTGCTGATAAACAGTCAATTCGTAATAAAAAAGGCTTCATATACAAATCATCTTCAAAATTTTTAATATTTAATACAATACTTAATATTTCCTTTTTTATAGTAGAATAATTTCTTTGTGTATCATTCCAAGAACCTGAAAAATATCTGACTAATTGTTCATTGGAATCATTTTTTAATTTTTGCTTTAGTATTCCTTCATAACCTAAATCACTAGCATCAGTTTCAACTATAAGACTCGCTTCAGGATGAGGTATATTTAAACATGGTAAATGTTTTATTTTTTCTTTTATATGTTTAACTATATTTGTATGTTCTTGGGTCCAAGGTTTTGGATTCTTTTTTAATCTATCATATAATGGTTTGCATATTACTCTTAAATCTTTAAAGAAATCATGGATATAATTAAGACATCCTAAAAACCTTTGTAATTGTTTTTTATCTTTAATTTCATCAGGAAACTTATTAGAAAATTCTAAACTTCTTTGTATAGGTTTAATAGTTCCTTGAATTATATTATGTCCTAAAAATCTTACTTCTGTTTTAAATAAACTTATTTTTGTTGGAGACACAGCTAATCCATTTTTGTATATGATATCATAAAATATATTTAAATGCTTAAAGTGTTGATCTATACTTTTAGAAAATATGAGAACATCGTCTATATAAACAATAGCAAAATTATTTATAGGATTTATAATATCATTCATAATGTTTTGAAATTCTGAAGGTGCATTTTTTAATCCGAATGGCATAACATTCCATTCGTAATGCCCAAAGGGTACATTGAATCCTGTTTTATACCTATCTTTTTCTTCAATTTGTATTTGCCAAAATCCTGACTTCATATCAAATTTTGAAAATATTTTTGAGTCATATAGCTTCTTCAATAAATCTCTTTTATTTGGTATAGGATACCTTATCCATTCTAAAACTTTATTCAAATGTTTATAATTTATTACTAATCTTGGTGCTCCTCTTTCTATTTCAGCATTGTTAATAACATAAAAGGCCGAACAAGACCATGGTGATTTAGAAGATCTTATTAGTTTTTTATCTAATAATTCTTGTATTTCCTTTTTACAATGTTGTTCTAAATCTTGAGACATGTGTATAGACTTTGATTTCGTAGGAATGTCTTTTTCATTAAATTCCTTAATATATGGTAATTCAACAATATGTTGCTTTCTTTTCCAAAATGCATTTGGTATAGTAGCTCATACATTATTCTTAAATTTCTCTTCTAATTGTTTTATTTTATTTTGTATAATACTACTTTGTACTTGTTCTTCTATTCTTTTATTACTTATTTCATTTACTAAATATTTAACATGTTTCTTTTTATTTTCTAATAGATTTATTTCTCTAGTTATAAGTGGGGAAACAAATTCGAATGTAATTTCTTTTCCTCATATTTTAGTAGTAAGACCCTTTTCACTTATAGAAGAAATAGGATATAATTGAGTTAGAAATGGTTGTCCTAATATAAGTTGAGAACTTAAATTTTTTACTAATATAAGTGGTGTTTTGAAACAATAATTTTCTTTACATATATGTACATTAGATAATTTATAACTTATACTTAATTTAGACCCATTTGCTGTGCCAAGTCTTTGTGAAGATTTCTCATAATATTGTGTTGGTATTAATCCTTCTTGTATACAGTTTAAATCTGCTCCAGAATCAAGTAGAGCTATTAATGATAATCTGAACTCTCCATTAATTACAATATTTAATTTTGTATACCATCTTTGAGTGCTAATACTTTGTATATGATTTATTATAGGTTCTTTATTGGGATTTTCTTCCGACGTCCCTTCATCATGTTTCTTTTTATTCTTATTTTCTTTCTTATCGTCTTTTTTATTTTCTTTTTTACTTTCTTCTAGATTTTTAACCTTTGGTTTTAATATCGTTATTTCAGATTTTACTGTCTTTAATTCTTCTTCTGTCTTCTTGGTTTCTTTATGAAATCTTTTACATATTTCCTTAAAACTATATTCTTGTATATTATCAACTTTAATAATTTCTTTAGTATTTCTATCTTTTAATTGTTCTTTTAATCTTTCTAGATAAACTTGTTTTATATCTTTATCTTCAATTTTACTCATTAATTCCATTAATATTTTTACATCTTCACTTTCACTACTTATAGTATTTATTTCTTTATAATCACATGTACAGTTTCCTATACATTCACATTCTTCAGATTTGTTACTAGAATCAGACGTATCATTTTCTACTATATTTAAATCATCTTCTTCATAATCTGAAATATCAGAATCACTTGAATCTTCATTTATCATAATCTTAATAATTTGATCCTTAAGTTCATCTGACATATTTAATTCATTTATTTTCTTTTTAGTATAACAGTTTCTTGAAGTATTTCCTTGTTTACCACATTTATAACATATTATGGTATCCTTATATTTCTTTTCTTCATTATATGAAAACTTCTTATTTCTTTTATATTTATTTTTCTTTTCATATTGGTTATCATATTGTCTATATTTTTTATTAGGTTTTCTATATCTTCTGATTCTATAATCCTTTTTAACTCTTTTAGAATTATTTAATGGTAATTTTAATGGCTCATAACCATATTGTTCACAAAAATTACCTAATTCTCTTCTATTATTGATGCCTTCTTTCTTTATTTTAGATTTTAATTTTAAATCTGAACATATAGCTAAACCTACTTGATTTACATAATTTATAATTTCCCCGTAAGTTAAATCTTCCCATGGAATTATATTATTATAGTCTCTATTTAAACTATTTCTTATTTTTTCAGCAAATAATTTAGGTAGACCTGCTATAAATCTTTCTTTCCAATAAGCCTGACTACAATCAGGTCTCGTCATGACTTTAGCTAAAAATACATCTTTATACCATCTAAAATCTTGTAATTTTCTACAAGTTAAATTGAGTAATATAGTAGAATTTCTTTCTTGATAAGCATTTGGATTTCCTACAAAACTTTTTAATATAGCAAATAGCAACGTATGTACTGAATCATTTACTTCAGTTTCTGATTGCATTCCATTTTCTTCTTTGATTATAGTTTTCTTAGCATTTTGTATTGTTGCTTTATCTTCTTCATCTAAACGATTATCCCACCATCCTTTTAAAGTTTCTGTGAATCCAGATACTATTAAAGAAAGGATTTTAGAGTCTGCATTTTTTTGTGCTTTATATGCATTAGATGCCATAGTCATTTCATGTAATAGATTTATTATATGATATTCTGTTGCTCCATCTATATTCCATTCGTATATTGATGTCCCATCGTATTTTGCTTGTGGTAATGTATGTCTTTCTTCATATTGTAAATCTGGTGGTGAAGGTCTAGGATAGTAATTTCTTGTTTCTGCTCTTGGAGTATAAGTATTATTTGAAGTATATGGGTTATATCTTATTTTATTTATCTCAGGTATATTAAACTGCTCTTCTATTTCTGATATATTATCGTCAGTATCCTTATTTATAACATTAATTTTTCCATTTATATGGAATTTAGATAATCTTTCTTCTATTTCTTTTAATATTATATCTTGTTTTCCTTAATTTATTGGTTCATCTATAATATATGTTATAAATATAGGATTTTCTTCTATTTTCTCTTTTGATTTTGAGGTACTAGCTTCTTCTTTTTTATTACTATTATCATTATTATTATTATTATTATTATTATTATTATTATTATTATTATTATTATTATTATTATTATTATTATTATTATTATTATTATTATTATTATTATTATTATTATTATTATTATTATTATTATTTTCTATTCTATCTAACTGTTGTCCTATAGTGTTTAACATTTCATTAGTATAGTTATTTTGATAAATTATATTTGATAACGATTTGCTATTATCGTCACTTCTAGTAGCTAAAGGCATTCCTACATAATCTTTATTTTCTTTATTAATTATTATATCATTATATGGTGGATGTATTCCTATTTCCTTTTCATTTGTTTTCAAATTTGTATAAGTTTTATTTATATTAGTAGCTACTTCTATCTTTTCTCTAAAAGGAAATTCTATTTTGTTTTCTATACAATATAATTCAAACCATGAGAAAAATAGAATATTTTCTTCATTATTAATTATATATAATTGCCATTCGACTTCATGTAATAGTCTTTCTCTTTTATCAAAAGTTAGATAATACCAAATTAACTTTTCATTATTATAATCATTAAGCATTTCATCTTTTAAATATTTTATTTTCATTTTGAATTCTATATTCAACGTATCTATTTCCATGACTAGATTCTTGACCTTTTTAATGCACAAGTTTTTTGACTTTTCTCAAATTTTCTTTTAATCTAATATTGTTTTCAGAATACTCTTTTATTAATATCAAATGAGCTTGATAACTTATAAAATAATTATTTTCTAAATCTTCTTTAAGAGAAATTATATTATTAGTATTTCTTAAAATAGATTCTTGATAGTGTTCAATTTCTCTTTTTAACTTATACTGATATAAACTCATTTAACAAATTACTAAATCTGATATTGCTTCTTTTATCTCACTATGATTTCATTTAAATTATCCTTTAATATTTTAAAACCCCAATTTATATCGTAATGTCTCAAAGTGCCAAAACTAATATATATTTGTCCTTCTCTTTTCCATTTCTCGAAAAATTTTATTTCATTTCATATAGCCTTTTCCTTTTTATATAATTCTTTTAAATAATTAATAATTGCTCTATTTTTATTATTTCTAATCTGCATTTTAGTAACACTCATAGTTGTTCTTCTTTATGATATTCAACTTCTGACTTTGTTAGATTATAAGTTTCATCACTCTTATTATCTTCTTCATATTATGGTTGAGGAATAGACCTACTAAAATCAACTCCTTTAAATTTCATAGATTGGGTTCTCCTAAGATTATATAGCTTTTCATCTAAATTAGAAGAACTAGAGGTTTCAGGTATATAGGTTGAATGTCTTCCTGATTCAATTTTATCATTTCCAAAAATAATTTCTATATTTCAATCAGTATGTTGTATAATATTAAATACTTCTTTATTTAATTTTAAAGGTTTAGGTTGAACTATCTCTTCTAATTTCCATGATTGATTTTTAGTTATTTTATCCCATTTTAATCTTTTAGGTATACATACATTAGAGTGTTCAAAATTGGCTTCAAATATTAATGTTTCATCTTTTGGTGATTTGAGTTTAGCTTTGGGTTATAAATTAGTCGTCATAGTTTTATAATATATTCTATATATTAATACTAATGGATCTGATCCTTCCTTTATTTTTAAATTCTTTGTTTTTATATTTAAAGTTAAAACATCTAAAATATTTCTATCAAATAATGATACTGAATAATTTGGATAACAATTAAAATAGATCGGACCATTGCATATATTAGATTCAGCTAGAGCTAATAATGATTGTTTAAAATTTTCTAATCTAGCATCTCTTAATATAATACATGTAGGAACATCAATTCCTAGCCTAGTTAAAGGTTTTATAGCTATCTGTATTAATCCTATATGTAGAAATTTATAATTTATTCTATGTTCTCTAATAGCTCTTTCAGAAAATAATATAATACTTTGTTGATTCTGAACTATAGGTAATGTTTTCTCTGTTGTTTTTATAGAATAACTTTGTAACCATTCAAAAGATCCTATTTCATATATGGTTTTAATATTTTGCTTAGGTATACTCCAGTTTTGCAAACTATTTTCTATATTAGATATAGATGCTTCTATTGAATTACTATGATCCTGTTCGTCTTCAATATCAGAAGAAGAACCACCTCTTCGATTTAATAATAGTCTTGATAACTTATTCATATTGAATAAGGTTTGTTTCTATGCTGTTAAATTTAAGAAATTAGGGTGTGTAATTAACAAGATTCATGTACTCCGGGAACACCCCCATATCATGGTGGTACGGCCGTCTTACTACTTTCCTTATCGTTGCGGCTAATTTCAACCCACTGATCGACAGGGCTTACCAACGCAACCATATAATCTTTTAATACACAACTCAATTTCTTTATTTTAACAAGATATAAACAAGCGAAATTCATTATTTTAAATATTAATACCATTATGCAAAATGGTGGTAACCTGTCAAAGAAGAGCAAGCAGATACAAAAGCTGTGACATCATACTGTAACAGTTTGATAAAGAAGTCTCCAGGTCCGACCATATCAAAAGCTCCTATAACCGATAAAGATGCAATCAAAAGAATTCAAGCGTGTACTTCTGATGAAGAAATTCAAATAATATTAAATGAAATTAAGAGATCTCCATCCTCCAGTGAAGAAGTTATTCAAGACCCTTATGAAGATGAATTTTTAAGTTAAAAGTCTATATTCATAAAGTAAATAAAGATAAAATGTAGTTCATAAACATCGTTAGTTTATACTCAATAATTGTATAAAGGAGAAGCTTAGATAGCATGATTGATCAAAAGAAGATGGCCGACAAAGAAAAGCAAAAGCTTACGATTCAATGAATGATGATTGAATGAAGACAAATGAAGAAAAGAAGATATCCATAATTACAAGACGATAAAAGAAAAAGATCAATGAAGACATGAGTTGGACAGCTCAAAGGGAAAAATAATTGAAGACAGCTCACTCCTCTATAATTGATAATATTACGGACAAATGCCCGTTATCAAGAACCAGTTACAGGCAAATACTGGCTATAAAAGAAACGCTTATATCAAATGGAAGACATGTTTTCCTTTTATGAAAAAACAATCCTTTGTATTATCAACATCAAAATGTTCCAAAAGTTTAGATTTTCAGATTATTATATCTCCAAGTCATATAGTCCAGTCCGATTGTATATCCGATCCCTGTAAAAATTCAGAAGTTATCAATAAAGGTATATTGTTTTAAATCTCTTTTCAATGTTTATTTTCATGATATTACTTTGCTTCATATATACTATCACCTTTCATATCATAATTAAAATAATCAATAAATTAAGATTATATCTTTAATAAACGATCTTGAAATCAAATGGTATCAGAGCCATGTTTTCGCGGAGGTAATGGTATTGATATTTAAAATAATGAATTTCGCTTGTTTATATCTTGTTAAAATAAAGAAATTGAGTTGTGTATTAAAAGATTATATGGCTGCGTTGGTAAGCCCTGTCGATCAGTTGGTTGGAATTAGCCGCAACGATAAGGAAAGTAGTAAGACGGCCGTACCACCACGATATGGGGGTGTTCTCGGAGTACATGAATCTTGTTAATTACACACCCTAATTATACTATATATAATGGAGCGTCGAGTTTTGCTACAGTTGTTGTAGCAGTGTTGGGCTCGGTTTTGGGTTGTGGGCTCCCGCTTTTTCCCTTTCGTTTGTTTCGTCGCTTCTTTTAGCCTTTTTCCGATCGCTAATAATGTGGTACCTACCTCATTTATTTACCCTTTTTCCGATCACTAATAATGCGGTACCTACCTCATTTATTCTTGCATCTTCTGGTGTCTTCTACCGAAACCCTACTTGACTGCCGGTATTGTTTACTTGCGGATCGGTTATGGTAGCTGCTCTTTTAGATGTCTTTTGCTTATGTAGCTGTTTTTTGTGGTAGTTGCTGTTTTTTTGTGGTAGGTTATTTGTTCATCTTTTGCTTATGTACTTACGGATCGGTTATGGTGCTTTTTTGTGGTGCTTGCTTGCGGATCGGTTATGGTAGCTGCTCTTTTAGATGTCTTTTGCTTATGTAGCTGTTTTTTTTGGTGGTTGCTATTTTTTTGTGGTAGGTTATTTGTTCATCTTTTGTTGTGGCTTATTTGTTCATCTTTTGCTTATGTGCCTTCTTCTTTTGTCGTAATCTGCCGATATTTTGTTTGTTTATGGTTTATGATTTAGATCTATATTATGTATCCGTTTTTAGGTCTGATATTGGGATTTTAGATCTATAGATGCTCTTTTAGACGTCTTTTGCTTATGTAACTGTTTTTTGTGGTGCTTGCTATTTTTTGTCGTAGGTTATTTGTTCATCTTTTGCTTATGTACCTGCTTACTTGACTCCCGATATTGTTTACTTACGGATCGGTTATGATGGCTGCTCTTTTAGATGTCTTTTGCTTATGTAGCTGCCTTTTGTGGTACTTGCTGTTTTTTTGGTGCCTTATTTGTTCATCTTTTGCTTATGTGCCTGCTTCATCCGTTTTTAGGTCTGATATTGGAATTTTAGATCTATAGCTGTTTTTATGGTTTATGGTTTAGATCTTTAGATGTTTTGTGTGGGTAAAAAAGTTATGTTGAGATTGGTTTGTGTTACTCTTTTATTTGGTTTAGTTTATAATTTCTTTGTGTATGTTTATGCAGTTACTCTTTCATATGGTGATGCGTTTGTTGAGTCACTTGATATGTCACCTATACCTGTTATTAGTGGAAATAGCAGATATGAGTGCCATATCAAGTGGTGTAACCAACGTTTCATATTTTTTTCCGTGATTCAATTTACTTATTCGCCTTTTTCTTCTGTGTTGGTTGCACAGTTGCCTTACAAAGGTATTGGCGACACAATTCTTGAATGTCATAGTATAAATACTGACTATGTAACTGGATCCGTTTCGCAACTGTCTTCAACTTAGAGCGGCTATTATATAATCCGGTGGTGGCGTGGCAACTACCGGACGGCATAGTGTAAACAATAACTAAGCAACCGGTCTTATTTTGCAGCAACTACCTCTTTTCACCTGTCTTTGTACAGCGACCGTGATAATTTTCTCAACTTACATTTTCTGAACGCATGTTGCTTGGCGAGGTAACCAGGATTGTGGTTGCAGCCATGCCGTGTGTTTAGTGTTCCTTGCAAAGGTATCGCCGATGTAGTTCTTAAATGTCATAGTATGAATACTGACTATGTAACTGGATCTGTTTTGCGACTGCCCTCAACTTAGAGTGGCTATTGTTGCTACATTTGACATAACAGTCTTGGGCTCAGTTTCGAGTTGTGGGCTCACGCTTTTTCCCTTTCGTTTGTTTGCTCGCTTCTTTTAGCCTTTTTTCGATGGCTAACAAATGAGAGAATGCACTGGAGAATGCGGTAACTACCTCATTTATTCTTGCATCTTCTGGTATCTTCTGCTGAAACCTTACTTGACTGCCGATATTGTTTACTTGCGGATCGGTTATGGTAGGTGCTCTTTTAGATGTCTTTTGCTTATGTAGCTATTTTTTGTGGTGCTTCCTGTTTTTTGTGGTAGGTTATTTGTTCATCTTTTGCTTATGTGCCTGCCTACTAGACCGCCGATATTGTTTACTTACGGATCGGTTATGGTGGCTGCTCTTTTAGCTGTATTTTGCTTATGTAGTTGTTCTTTGTCGTACTTGCTGTTTTTTTTGGTCGCTTATTTGTTAATCTTTTGCTTATATGCCTGCTTCTTTTGTCGTAATCTGCCGATATTTTGTTTGTTTATGGTTTATGATTTAGATTTATATTATGGATCCGTTTATCCGTTTTGCAGCTGCCCTCAACTTAGAGTGGCTATTGTATAATTAGGTTGTGTCGTGACAACTACCAGACGGGATAGTATAAGCAATAGCTAAGCAACTGGTCTTATTTTGCAGCCACTACCTCTTTTCAGTTGTCTGTGTACAGTTACCGTGATAGTTTTCTCAGCTTACATTTTTTAACGCATGTTGCTTGGCGAGGTGACCAGGATTGTGGTTTCAGCCATGACGTGTGTTTAGTATTGACTCCGTGTGCTTTTCTCGATATCTGTGCAGATCTTCTTTGTAAACTTTTGACGGTTGCTGTAGAAATGTTGTGATTTTCATATCAAATAGTGAACTCGCACAGATGTTTGCGCAATAGGCTGTGATGAGTCTGTGAGTCTGATTAAAGAAGTGAATCCCTGGCACTTGGCAGGGCAAGCTTTTAGATTTGCAACTGTGCCAGGTGTATTTACTTCTTGCGATCACTTATTAATATCAATCCAATGATATAAAATTCAGAACTACTTCACAGATCTGAGCTAAAATGTTTAAGTTTGTCGCTTATTGGTTGTGATAGCCTGTCATGAATCTGTCACTCTGATTAAAGAAGTTAATACGTGGCTCTTGGTAAGCCAATCTTTTAGATTTGCACCCGTGGCAGGTGTATTTACTTCTTGCAATCAGTTATTAATATCAATCCAATGATATCAAATTCTGAACTTCTCCACAGATCCAAGTCAGATAACGTAAAACTAAAGATTGTAAAAAAAATAGACAGAATATCAGTGATGGATGTATGGCAACCAGTCACGGTTACTGCATATATGCAGCTATACCCAATTTCGTATGGTGTGTACATCCATCATTGATACTTTGCTGTTGTTTTTTGTGCTGCACAATTTTTGACACTGAACTGTGTCACTGCATATAATTGCCTCCTTTCAACTACTACTGTATTTACATGGTATTTACACTCACCATTCATACTTTTTAAGACTTTTCGTAGTGACTGTCTTCATATACATAATTTATTTATATTTTTTTATTGTTCAGGTTTGTGTTCTTACATACGCCAATGACCAGAAGTTAAGCACCGGTTAAATTTTGCAACCTGTTTTTATATTTACTGTATTCATGTACATAGTTTAATCATCTTTTTGTATTCTTCAAGTTACCTGCTCCATTTACGTGCCTGTTCTCTGTGGTTTACATGCTGATATAAACTTTGCTTTGCCCGAGTTTCAATACCTAATAAAATGCACTATATATATATAATATATATATATATATATATATATATATATATATATATATATATATATATATATATATATATATATATATATATATAACATGTAAAATACATAAATACATACACACTTTTTTTTGGGTGCATATCTTTTTTATTCATTATTCTATTAAAAGGTTTAGACTAACACATTATATATATATATATATATATATATATATATATATATATATATATATATATATATATATATATATATATATATATATATATATATAAACTTTTTACTAGAAGAATTAATAACAAAGATATGTACCCAAAAAAAAGTGTGCATCTATTTAATACATGTTATATATAACAAAAGGCGGTCGCTGATAATTGACTGCAATTTTGGGAGATCAGTGTGAAGCGAAATAGTATAGTCTTAGAAATGATTTGGTGCAGATCGCTTCTTTACACTATGCTATTTCGCTTCTCACTGATCTTCTAAAATTCAGCCATATTGTTGACCATGAGGTTTGCTCGAAGAAATACATATCTCGCACAGGGTAAAAAAAAGGGCAAAACACACGTAAGGGAAAAAAAGGGAGCCCACAGCCCAACACTGACTCCAACACTGTATGTTTCCTCCTATCTCTTGCTTCGAACACTAATTTTTCCTGAATACAAGTTATTGCTTTTTGTGACTTTCTAAAATGCCTTTTTCTGAATGGTTTGCAGCCACGGTGTTTAGGCAATGATGATAACTTTGTACATTCCCATTTTTCCAGCTGTGCGTTCGTTGGCGGGGCAACCACGCTTTCGGTTGCAGCCACAGCATACATTTCATGCTGATTACAAACGTACATATCTGAGCCTTACTGACATCAAAACGTGTAGCCCCTCGCTCAACTGCGGCTCCTGATCTGAGGTATGTTGGATTGATTTATCTAAGGGTAACCATTCGCTGTCCATCAATCGTTTACTAATATTCTCTATTAGGTTAAAAGAAAAATAACAGTTAATATGCATCATGATTTATCATCGTTTTTCGCCCCAGGAATAGTACCAACTACTAATATGTAATCTTTTTCTATTTGCAGATATTAACATTTGAACTTACGCGGCAATCACAGATAATTTTTTTTCGCATATTCATAACTGTAGTGGCACAAATGGTTTTGGTCAAAAATATAGTTCAATTCGGAAAGAGGGATGAGAAGCCGAAGAGAATGCTGTGACAAGTAATTTGATCCAAATTTCTTCTTCGCAGGATCCTCTTCCGTTTCCCATCTTTCCTTCGGACTTGAACCATATTCTTGACCAGAACCAATTGTGTCACTACAATTGCGTCTATGCAAAAAATTTTTTTACCTTTTACTGGCACATAACATCAACTTTTTGTATCCACCCTTTACCAGGTAAAGAAACCCTTCAATTCAACATTACAAAACTAAAGTTTATAGTCATTTTAGCCAGATTTTTTCATGTATCAATATCTGTAACAGGTGTCGTTCATTCAACAACACCACTACGTGCAGCACATGAGTACAGCCAAGATCATTAATCTGGCCTTCACCTCGAATTCCTTTTGGTATTTTAATAGTCTATCAATATGTCTGGTGCAGACTATTGTTTAAAGACCATTTGAATAACAAAAGGGGTTTGAGATGGAGATCAGATTTTCCACCTATATGTCGATAAAAAAAAAAATCTAAACATAAGAAACAAAGACTATTTGGTACTTTTTTTTGTAGCTGATACTAACAACTCTTGTCATATGTGTACAGTTCTTGAAGAAAGCTGGGAAACCGGAGAGGATGGTGTCCCATGTAGTTTGGCACAAATTACTTCTTTACACTATCCTCTTTCGTTTCCCATATTTCTTCGATAATTGACCCATACTGCTGATCAACATCTTTTCTCCACCTCCAGTTGTGGATATACGACAACAAGTTAACTTTCAGATGCACATGACATCAACTTTTAGTATCGCCAAAAAAAAAAGTAATAGATGCCCTTTGTTTGTTATGGTAAAATTCTTTTTTTTTAATCAAATGCCTCGCAATTAAATCGGCTGTTGATCAGGCAAAACATAAGATGGTCATGCATATGCAGGTATATCATCTACCTTATTTCACATTAGCATAGTTGTTAATCTTCAGAGACTGTAACTTCCAATACCAAACGTTTATTGTAAATTATACTTGCGGATTCTATCAAACCGTTCAAAAAAAAATTTAAGTAGCAACCTGTCTGTTGGATATCTACATTACTTAATCGATGAATGCTTTAAGTTAATCAATTAGTCTGGAACTTAAACATAGTTACTCATTCTAAATTCCCATACAGTTCCTTTTGTTCTTTCAACAACCTAGCAGCTCGCTTGGTGCAAGCGGTTGCACAAAGGAAGTTGAAACAACAAATGGAACTGTAAGGGGATTTAGAAAGTTTAACTATATTTATTTTTTTGTTCCATTCTTTTTTACAGCCTAAAACAGCCATCTACAAAGTAACGTCACCATACATACCTGCCTACATTGAATTTCGCTTTGAAAGTCTCAGTTATTACGGCAAATCTATCTAACAATGTATCTTACTTCCGTTATTTATACAAGTCATATACATCATTTGATAGATCAGTTCTAATCACTGAAACGTGTTGACTGTGATAATGATATACTGTGTATTGTTTATAACAGGCCACACCTTCATTATCCCATTCAACACACGTATTGATGCTTACATGTTCTTCAAGAATCAGCAAATATTATTCTACGATAAACTTTTTGAATATATATATATATATATATATATATATATATATATATATATCCATTTCATTAGTTTTATCATAAAAAAAAATTCTATACTACATTACATGATATTTAAAAGTAACTATTTTCTTTTATATCCATGTTTCTTCATATGAAATATTGTCATCCGATGGACTTGATGAGTTCTGAACCATCCCCGTATTCCCATGATGATTGCATTCAATTCCTGTTCTTCAGGTTCGCATGGCCACTCTCATTATTACATTTGTCTATTTACCTTTTCTGAATGCAACTTATTGTTTTTGTCACTTTCTAAAACCCCTTTTTCTGAATGGTTTGCAGCCACGTTCTTTAGCCAATGATGATAACTTTGTGCATCTCCATTTTTCCACCTGCACGTTGTGGCTGCAACCGAAAGCATATCTGACCCTTACTGACATCAGAACATATAGCCCCTTGCTCAACTACGGCTGCTGATACAATGTATGTTTAGTGATTATATGTTTCTATTGTGAAAACTGCACATTCGTTAGCAGGTCAACCACACTTTGGGTTGCAGCCACGACGTGCATTTAATGCTGATTATAACTTATTCTTTTTTGTGACTTTCTAAAAGCCCTTTTTCTTAATGGTTTGCAGCCACGTTGTTTAGGCGATGATGATAACTTTGAACATCTCCATTTTCCCAGCTGCGCGTTCGTTGGCAGGGCAACCACACTTTGAGTTGCAGCCACAATGTGCATTTAATGCTGATTATATATGTACATATCTGAGCCTTACTGAGATCAGAACATATAGCCCCTCGCTCAACTACGGCTGCTGATCCGAGGTATGTTGCATTTGTAGGATTTCGTGATACAATGTATATTTAGTGATTATATGCTTCTATTGTAAAAACTGTGCATTCGTTGGCAGGTCAACCACGCTTTTGGTTGCAAGCACGATATAAAAGCAGTTTCTACTACTGACCTTCAGCATAGATGATTATTCTAAGATCCTATGGTACAGGCAATTGCACAAAGAGATTTGAAACGACAAAAGGACTTGTAGAGGGTCTCAAACCAGTTACCTACGTTCCTTTTTTAGTTCTATTCAAGTTACGAGCTGATGAAAAGAAGTTAAATATCAAAAATAGACAGAATATCAGTCATGGATGTACCGACACCGAACACAACTGCTACCAATTTTGCATGGTGTCTGCATCCATCATTGATATTTTGTTAGTATTTTTGTGCTGTCAGAGTATTCACGCTCACATTCTCAGTATATTTTATTGCCTACGACCAAAAGATAAGTATTACTTAGATCACTATCCTAAATTTAAAGTGCAATTGCTGTTCACATGGATAATCTCCTTAAACATTGTAACCATTACTGCTGTGAGGCTTAACTTATTTTCCTTTTTTTAATACCAGTGAATGATACGCAGATAACTGCACAGACGAAGGTGACAACTTTCGCCTATGTTCAACATAATGTGTGTCAGGTGAACAACAACACTGATTACGATGTTGTTTAAAGGTTACAATTTCTACCCACATAACTGATTATTTGCAAAAATATTTGCACCAGTTAAACTTCACGACAAAAGCAACAATAACCAGTATGTGAACGTTTAATTGCAACAGCCATAGTTGGACAACGCTTATATTGTGCTGATAGCAACCAGTTCGCAGGCTGTTGAACTGCAGTTGCAGCTTAAAAGTATTGTATCACTGCAGTTGAGGTACTTAACCCTTACCATAGTCACTGATGTCACTTGTCAGCTTCTGATATGTACATCTGGTGCAGGACATATTGATTACATGTTAATATGCAGACTTTTACAAGGAAAAACTGAAGTGTGCTATGTATACTACAACTGATCTAAACGATCTAAACTTTAGTCCATGTTTCAAACATATTGCTCGCTATGACTTTTTGTCAAAAAACCTGTCTAATGTTACATTTCTTTTCAACCTCATTCTGAACAAAGCAATTAGTATCCAGTTGGCAGGTATATTGAAAAAAATAGTTAATATGCATCATGATTTTTCTATTAGTTCATTTCTTTATCACATTTTACTATATGTGAAAGTAACTGTTCTCTTTATTTCGTTTCCTACAGATCTTCCAGAATTCAAACATATCGTTCGCTATGAATTTTTCTCCAAACAACTATCTGGAACAAAAAGGTAACTTACAAACCTTAACTTAATATGCATCATCGTTTTTGCGAACCAAAATATATTACAACCACAACACAAACACTTCATGAAAACACTACAACATAATTAAAAATACAAGCATCAGGATAGACTAACGCTAAACAGATGCCGAGAAATCTATAACACCCTTAAGCTTCTGAATAAAAATATTCTTATTGCGAGCATTCAGCTCCAGTTCTGCTGTCATTATTTGCATTTGCATTACCTTCTGATTATCTTTCGCCTGTTCCTGTCTAAGGAACTCGGCTGTTTTCTGCGCATAAATATTTCCAACACTTTCTAGCTCTAAGATGAAATCTGCCCTTTCACGAGTAACACCAACCAATCTTGCACATATCCCATTCATCTGTTGTGCCATCTGAATATCTTCTATTGCAGATTTACGACAGTATAACACTAACATCTCGGACCAATTGTTAGAATTTGCCTCAATTCTAAGTTGCTCACACCTAGGATGTGCAGCCATTCTATGTTAAATTTTAATGTGAAAATAAATGTGACACAGCTCTCTCTTAAATAGACAGGGAACCCCAAAAAAGTAAAAAAATCCCGTGACCTATTAAAACTGTTTGCTATTCTGCTTTCACTGTGTTATCTTCAACCATACTACCCTAAAAAATAAGCAGAAATAATTAACATACAGCCATGAAAAGCTGTTACCAATAATAGAATAGACACTGTTTCTTTTATATCACAATGGCTTTTCAAAATCATGATTATATTAGGCTTGTCTCTTCACTTGATCAGCAGCAACATCATGGAATGGCTGCTTGTAGCCTTATACATCGAACCAACCTACAAGTAATAACAGAATTAAGCAGAAATAAGCCATTTTTATTCCCAAAATAATCATGCTATGTAGCTGACTATTTTTGTCTTCACTATCAATCCTTGACATGCAATTACTTTTCATAATATGTGATATGTTTTAATGCTCAGGAAATTCATGCACTACACGGACGGAATAAAAAAATGGAATCTTGATCAAAGCAAGCTGTATTTAACCAGCTATCAGATATTACCTCAAGTTAACAAATCTCAAGATGTAACAGTTCATTGATTAACTTTGTACATTAAATGTAACTTTGTAGATACCTCCATAAATATTAGTCACTCATCAAAAAACTTGAGTGCATGTTCATTATCTCAGCTACTATGCTTGAAAAATTTTTTTTTGCTAAAAAAATCAATACCACAATAGCAACAGTACATAACACACACACCAAGCTTTATGTTTCATTTATTTTGTACTAAATAACTTTCAAAATACACAGTTCTACTATATGTTTGGACTCTACCACATCTTGAACTACAACATAGTCGCCCCGCCGCAACGCGACGGTTCGACGCACTACTCGTTTCTTAAATTTAACAGCATAGAAACAAACCTTATTCATTATGAATAAGATATCAAGACTATTATTAAATCGAAAAGGTGGTTCTTCTTCTGATATTGAAGACGAACATGATCATAGTAATTCAATAGAAGTATCTATATCTAATATAGAAAATAGTTTGCAAAACTAGAGTATACCTAAGCAAAATATTAAAACCATATATGAAATAGGATCTTTTGAATGGTTACAAAGTTATTCTATAAAAACAACAGAGAAAATATTACCTATAGTTCAGAATCAACAAAGTATTAAATTATTTTCTGAAAGAACTATTAGAGAACATAGAAGAAATTATAAATTTCTACATATAGGATTAATACATATAGCTATAAAACCTTTAACTAGGCTAGGAATTGATGTTCCTACATGTATTATATTAAGAGATGCTAGATTTGAAAATTTTAAACAATCATTGTTAGCTCTAGCTGAATCTAATATATGCAATGGTCCGATATATTTTAATTGCTATCCAAATTATTCAGTGTCATTATTTGATAGAAATATTTTAGATGTTTTAAATTTAAATATAAAAACAAAGAATTTAGAAATAAAGGAAGGATCAAATCCATTAGTATTAATATATAGAATATATTATAAAACTATGACGACTACTTTAGAACCCAAAGCTAAACTCAAATCACCAAAAGATGAAACATTAATATTTGAAGCCAATTTTGAACACTCTAATGTATGTATACCTAAAAGATTAAAATGGGATGAAATAACTAAAAATCAATCATGGAAATTAGAAGAGATAGTTCAACCTAAACCTTTAAAATTAAATAAAGAAGTATCTAATATTATAGAACATACTGATGGAAATATAGAAATTATTTTTGGAAATGATAAAATTGAATCAGGAAGACATTCAACCTATATACCTGAAATCTCTAGTTCTTCTAATTTAGATGAAAAGCTATATAATCTTAGGAGAACCCAATCTATGAAATTTAAAGGAGTTGATTTTAGTAGGTCTATTCCTCAACCATTATATGAAGAAGATAATAAGAGTGATGAAACTTATAATCCAACAAAGTTAGAAGTTGAATATCATAAAGAAGAACAACTATGAGTGATACTAAAATGCAGATTAGAAATAATAAAAATAGAGCAATTATTAATTATTTAAAAGAATTATATAAAAAGGAAAAGGCTATAAGAAATGAAATAAAATTTGTCAAGAAATGGAAAAGAGAAGGACAAATATATATTAGTATTGGCACTTTGAGACATTACGATATAAATTGGGGTTTAAAAATATTAAAGGATAATTTAAAAGTAAATCATAGTGAGATAAAAGAAGCAATATCATATTTAGTAATTTGTTAAATGAGTTTATATCAGTATAAGTTAAAAAGAGAAATTGAACACTATCAAGAATCTATTTTAAGAAATACTGATAATATAATTTCTCTTAAAGAAGATTTAGGAAATAGTTATTTTATAAGCTATCAACCTCATTTGATATTAATAAAAGAGTTTTCTGAAAACAATATTAGATTAAAAGAAAATTTGAGAAAAGTCAAATGACTTGTGCATTAAAAAGGCCAAGAATCTAGTCATGGAAATAGATACGTTGAATATATAATTCAAAATGGAAATAAAATATTTAAAAGATGAAATGCTTAATGATTATAATAATGAAAAGTTAATTTGGTATTATCTAACTTTTGATAAACGAGAAAGACTATTACATGAAGTCGAATGGCAATTATATATAATTAATAATGAAGAAAATATACTATTTTTCTCATGGTTTGAATTAAATTGTATAGAAAACAAAATAGAATTTCCTTTTAGAGAAAAGATAGAAGTAGCTACTAATATAAATAAAACTTATTCAAATTTGAAAACAAATGAAAAGGAAATAGGAATACATCCACCATATAATGATATAATAATTAATAAAGAAAATAAAGATTATGTAGGAATGCCTTTAGCTACTAGAAGTGACGATAATAGCAAATCGTTATCAAATATAATTAATCAAAATAACTATACTAATGGTTCATCAATATACGAATGGAATATAGATGGAGCAACAAAATATCATATAATAAATCTATTACATGAAATGACTATGGCATCTAATGCATATAAAGCAAAAAAAAATGCAGACTCTAAAATCCTTTCTTTAATAGTATCTGGATTCACAGGAACTTTAAAATGATGGTGGGATAATTGTTTAGATGAAGAAGATAAAGCAACAATACAAAATGCTAAGAAAACTATAATCAAAGAAGAAAATGGAATGCAATCAGAAACTGAATTAAATGATTCATTACATACGTTGCTATTTGCTATATTAAAATTTTTTGTAGGAAATCCAAATGCTTATCAAAAAAGAAATTCTACTATATTACTCAATTTAACTTGTAGAAAATTACCAGATTTTAGATGGTATAAAGATGTATTTTTAGCTAAAGTCATGACGAGACCTGATTGTAGTCAGGCTTATTGGAAAGAAAGATTTATAGCAGGTCTACCTAAATTATTTGCTGAAAAAATAGGAAATAGATTAAATAGAGACTATAATAATATAATTCCACGGGAAGATTTAACTTACAGGGAAATTATAAATTATGTAAATCAAGAAGGTTTAGCTATATGTTCAGATTTAAAATTAAAATCTAAAATAAATAAAGAAGGCATCAATAATAGAAGAGAATTAGGTAATTTTTGTGAACAATATGGTTATGAGCCATTAAAATTACCATTAAATAATTCTAAAAGTGTTAAAAAGGATTATAGAATCAGAAGATATAGAAAACCTAATAAAAAATATAGACAATATGATAACCAATATGAAAAGAAAAATAAATATAAAAGAAATAAGAAGTTTTCATATAATAAAGAAAAGAAATATAAGTATACCATAATATGTTATAAATGTGGTAAACAAGGACATACTTCAAGAAACTGTTATACTAAAAAGAAATTAAATGAATTAAATATGTCAGATGAACTTAAGGATCAAATTATTAAGATTATGATAAATGAAGATTCAAGTGATTATGATATTTCAGATTATGAAGAAGATGATTTAAATATAGTAGAAAATGATACGTCTGATTCTAGTAACGAATCTGAAGAATGTGAATGTATAGGAAACTGTACATGTGATTATAAAGAAATAAATACTATAAGTAGTGAAAGAGAAGATGTAAAAATATTAATGGAATTAATGAGTAAAATTGAAGATAAAGATATAAAACAAGTTTATCTAGAAAGATTAAAAGAACAATTAAAAGATAGAAATACTAAAGAAATTATTAAAGTTGATAATATACAAGAATATAGTTTGAACGAAATATGTCAAAGATTTCATAAAGAAACCAAGAAGATAACAATTTCAGATTTATAAGAAGAATTAAAGACAGTAAAATCTGAAATAACGATATTAAAACAAAGGTTTAAAAATCTAGAAGAAAGTAAAAAAGAAAATAAAAAAGACGATAAGAAAGAAAATAAGAATAAAAAGAAACATGATGAAGGGACGTCGGAAGAAAATCCCAATAAAGAACCTATAATAAATCATATACAAAGTATTAGCACTCAAAGATGGTATACAAAATTAAATATTGTAATTAATGGAGAGTTTAGATTATCATTAATAGCTCTACTTGATTCTGGAGTAAATTTAAACTGTATACAAGAAGGATTAATTACAACACAATATTATGAGAAATCTTCACAAAGACTTGGCGCAGCAAATGGGTCTAAATTAAGTATAAGTTATAAATTATCTAATGTACATATATGTAAAGAAAATTATTGTTTCAAAACACCACTTATATTAGTAAAAAATTTAAGTTCTCAACTTATATTAGGACAACCATTTCTAACTCAATTATATCCTATTTCTTCTATAAGTGAAAAGGGTCTTACTACTAAAATATTAGGAAAAGAAATTACATTCGAATTTGTTTCCCCACTTATAACTAGAGAAATAAATCTATTAGAAAATAAAAAGAAACATGTTAAATATTTAGTATATGAAATAAGTAATAAATGAATAGAAGAACAAGTACAAAGTAGTATTATACAAAATAAAATAAAACAATTAGAAGAGAAATTTAAGGATAATGTATGTGTTACTATACCAAATGCATTTTGGAAAAGAATGTTGGGAATTAAATATTCTGAAGATTAGTATCGGGAATTAAAGGTTTACAAGATCAGTTCTGCTCAAGGAAATACACTAAGTATCATTCTACTGCTAGTTCATTTCATTCTACTGCTAGCGTTAAGATTCTGCTGCCGCAAATATTCTACTGCTGGTGCAACAGATACTACTGCTAGATGGATAAGTGTCGAGTATTCTACTGCTGGTTGGATAAGTATACGAAGATATTTTGTACTAAAGTCAAGTATATTTGGTAGATAATATCTTAGACAAAGTGATCAGTCTCCATGTGGTTTACACAGAGCAAATTGTAAACACAGGTACATGTTGTATCTTAATGACTGACACACACAAACAAGTAGTTCGACAAGACTTATCATAATTGTAATGATCTCCTTTGTTTGTATAAAAGGGAGATCTTAGACTAGATATTGTGTGACTTAGATTTGTGCCAAGAATAGAACTTGAATATCTGTTAAGAGAAAAGAACAAACACAACAATATCACAAGTCATAAAAAAAATTAAGATTCAAGGTTTTGTAACCCTAGTGATAGTGAAGATCACTCGTATTATTATCTTAATAATATTGAATCGTTTGGTGATAAACTTTCTTTGTTCATTGTTCAATAACAAACATAACTGTTCCATTTTCAATAACAAATAACCTTCTAAGTGTGATTAAGTAGATTCCGCATACTTAATCATATTCATTCAAAGTATCACATACACTCGTACTAAAGGACTAACATCCTCAATAGTGTATTGAAGCATCCTCTCAATTGGTATCAGAGCCAGGTTGATATCTTTGATTTAGAAGATGAAGAAGAAGAAGAAATGGATGTTGAATCTATTCAGACCAATGTTGCTGCAAAATTACCCATGCTCAAACAGAATGAGTTTGAGATGTGTAGGCTGAGAATAGAGCAATATTTCCAAGTGCAAGACTATGCACTTTGGGAAATTATTGAAGACGGAAACTCTTACCAGCCTACAACCACTACATCAACAGTGGAAGGTGATGAAGCGAAAAGTGTACCGCTTTTAGGGGGTCATTTAAGCCTTAAATCGTATTTATTTGATCAAATATTGCCCTAAATCGTTCCTTTTGTCATTTTAGGTACTTTGGAGAAGAAATCTGGAAAAGGAAGCATTTTGGACGTTTTTGGAGCATAAAAGTGAAGAAAACGACAAAGTCTCCAAAGCTGCTAGAAAAGTACACGTGACGGCGTCAAGGATTGCTCCTGACGGCGTCACGGCTTGGCAAAAGAGGTGGATATGACAAATACACATGACGCGCCAGAAAGTTTTACAATGGAAGTCTGACGGCGTCACCCTTTAAGGTGATCAAGGCCGTCACGGTTTAAGTTAAAGAGAGACGGCGTCAAGCAAAATTGTGACGGCGTCAACTCTTGACGCGCCAGAGTGGATTTTGGAGGATTAAAGAGGGACGGCGTCAGGAAGACCATCCGGGAACCCTAGCCGCGGCGAGGTGACGGCGTCACCTCCTACAACGTGACGCCGTCAGCCCCTAAATTCTATATATATTTTCTAATTTTTAGTCATTAGTGTGCAACTTTGTGAGGAGAAACCTCTAAGACGAATTTTTCTGCCATTTTTAAGGGTTTTATACCCTTGGATCTCCCATGTTCGAAATTGAAGATAAGTAATCAATTAATCATTCAATATGTCTATGTGTTGTTTGATTATATCTTGTTCTTGTCTTTTAATTAACATGCTAGGCTAGATTTATCTTGTGTTTGCTTAGATCTAATGAAACCTAACTATTGATTATTGGTTGTTGGTGTGTTATTAATTGTATTGGATGATTGTTTATCGATGTTAGGCTTAAGAAAACTGGCTAACCTTCCTATACGGTAACTTGCTTGAACGTCTTAAGAAACATGAACCAATGCGTACTAAGGTTTTTATGGTTGTATTTAATGCATGAGCGAATTCTAGTGATCCCATGTTAGGAGCTTCTTAGCCGGCTCGACATAGGAGTGAAGTAGGAGCTTGTAGAGTTGGGGAAGTACGTACGCCACCCCACGATTGGTATTAAGGAATACACCCGTCATCCACGCAATTAATACACATTAATCAACCGGTAAAAGATAGTTAGGGAGTAAGGAAATCTAAGTAAACACATTTCTCTCCATATAAGTTCCACGACCTTTTTATTTTCAGTTATTTTATTTTATTTGCAATTATAGTTATTTGGGTTAGTTGACTAGCAACTAATTCCGCCCACTCCTTTAAACCCGAGATTTTACTTGCTTTCATAAAAATATAAAAAATACAAAAAGAGTCTTCCCTCACCCTTAGACCTATTAGAGTAGTTTTTCAATCCTAACGACACTATTCCCCTAGAGAACGATCAATCCCCCGGTACTTGCCATTACACTATACTACATCGGTCAGGTACACTGCCTGGTGGGGATTGCAAGCCTCTTGAGATCCCTCGAGAGGTAAAACCTGTTGTAAGGTCGCAAAACCACGCATCAGAAGGCAAAGTGGTGACAACTCTGCAGCTCTACCCAACATCTGCAAAAGACAGAATAAAGAAGAAAAATGACCTAAAGGCAAGAAGCATGCTGATGATGACCATTCCCAATGATCAAATTTTAAACTTCAGCAAGTTCAAAGATGCCAAGTCATTATTTGAAGCTATTGTTGCCAGGTATGGTGGAAATGAAACCACCAAGAAAACCCACAAGACTCTGCTCAAGCAGCAGTTTGAAAACTTCTCCTCTACTAACAATGAATCTCTTGATCACATGTTTAATAGGCTTCAGAATATTGTGAGCCAACTTGCTATTCTTGTGGTTGAAATACCTCAGGAAGATTTGAACTCAAAATTTTTGAGAAGCTTACCAGAAGAGTGGGCTATACATGTTGTTTTCTGGAAGAACAAGCCAGACCTTGACACCATGGGACTAATAAACTTGTATAGCAACTTTAAGATTGTGGAACAAGATTTGAAGAAAACTGGAGGTACTAGTTCTAATACTGGGAACATGGCATTTATGTCAACTCCTAGTACCTCAAATCCAAGTGAAGAGGTTAAGGTTGTTGATGGTGTTGGTGCTGCTAGTTCATCAAGCAGTATCATGGGTATTTTGGATGAGAAGACTTGTTGTGCATTTTTAACAAGTCGAAATGATGGGTCCATGCTCACTTATAAAGACCTCCAAGAGATCAATGATGATGATCTGGAGGAAATGGACCTAAAATGGCAAATTTCTCTTCTTAGCATGAGGGCCAAGAAGTTCTGTCAAAGGACGGGGAAGAAGCTCACAATCAGCAATAATGATACTGCTGGTTTTGACAAGTCAAAGATAGAGTGCTATAATTGCCACATGATGGGGCACTTCTCAAGAGAATGTAGAAGGCCAAGGCAGAAAGATAGTAAGAATAGAGGTTTTGAAAGCACATCCAAAACAAGGGAGGTTTCTGAGCCAAACTCAAAAGCTATGGTAGCTGTAACACCCCCAAAATATCGCAGCGGAAGATTGTGTCACTGGGGTGCTACTTCATAATACAAAGTACAAGTTATAGAAAACGACCTCTAAATGAGACGTTTTGAAAAGTTTCCATTCGATTAATAAATTCCGAGTTACAACATGAGCTCCATAATACAATACATAAGTGTATTAAAACATATCGAATGGTAATGATAAAAGCATAAGTCTTCAAAATATGCCGAGCGACTCTATGCTCCATGTAACGGCTATCATCTTACAGACCTGAGATAAACATGCTAAAGTGTTAACACAAAGGTTGGTGAGTTCATAGAGTTTGTTTAACATGTAAAGTATTTGAATAAAGATTTTCCCAGCAAAGGCCTTGCAAATCCACTCAGTCCCAAGCCCCGCCCATACAAGACTTGCAACCTGTGTGTTTACAACCCACTGCTCATAGATTTAGATTTCAGGATTATATTCACCCATGGTCGCGTCATTTTGGACCCATAGGCGGGGAACCACAATCCCAAATAGTACGTGTCACCCAACGTCTCGAATCTTGGACAAGGGTGGGGGTATTGTCCCATACTAGTACTATTAATACCTCTCCTTTGAATTTAAATCCACAAGAATAGATTTACACATAACAGTGTACCACATAATAAGACTACTCATCACATATAAATAGTATAAAAGAATAAAAGTATCATATAGATTTGAATCATTGAATAATTGCATCATAAAGTTAAACATGTATTTGATAAACGAGTAAAGTAATTTAAGCATGTATCTCCCCCAAAAGTAATTCAAAACATATAAAAGTAGGGGCTATGAAACTCATAGTGAGTTTTGTAGTGAGTAATGAAATGGTAGTCGAGTTGCGTAAGTCTCTAAGAGCAACCTATAATAGAATGTTGCGACTTAGTTGGAATAATGTCTAAGAATACAAAGATGTACATGCATATGTCTTGCATATGGTTTATGAAACATGTTTTGTTTGTATATCTTGTACTACCGTTCGGGCCATCATGATTCAGAGGTCATGTAGCAAACGTTCGAGGAGCCAGGACACTTTAACTCGTAAATCCAAAACTCGTCGATCCATTTACCCAAATAACCCCTCACATAAAGCTCCCTAGTGTTGTAGTATTGGATAGAAAATATATTTTGCTTGCTTGATTATATGATATATTAAGAGTTTATAAAACACTAAATAATCAAATAAAAGTTCATAAGTATTTAAAGTATATAAATACTTACCTTAATATAGAATGCTTGAGTATTATAGAAAAAGGGAATATAAGCGGAGCTTCGACGTGAAATTTGCAATCTTCGTAAACCCGAGGCTACTTGAAGATTATAACAACGCCTTCTTGAAAACCCAAAGCTATTTGAAGATAATAACAAAGTCTTTTTGGAGACTTGAAGTTATTTGAAGATTATAACGACTCTTTCTTGAAAACTCGGAGAAAATAAGATCAAATGCTAGCTTTTCTCAAGAACACATGAACTTTCTTACAAAATATAAGAGAAGTGCATTTGGTTTGAGGACTTTAAGGTTATAAGAATGTGTGGTGCAAGTTTTCTATGTGTTTTAGCTTGGTATTTATAGGAAAAATTTAGGATAGTTTTGTAAATATAATTTTACACTTGTAAACATCTTAGGAATCAATGGCTAGGATCAAGCCAAGTGCCCTTGGAGGCTTCCTTGACAAGCTTCATGAAACTTTCATGAGAAGCTTGATAAGTTTCATGCATTATCTTGCTTTTATGGAGTCTGTTTTGTCTCGATAATTGCTAACTATAAGTGGTTAAGTCACGAAATGTAAAACCGGGTATCGTAAAAATACGAAACTTGTAGGAATGATTTAACTTATCATTATACTCCATATAAAAATATAGAGTAAATTGAAAAAATCATCCTTGTGGTTTGGCCAAATTGCACGTTTGGTCCGTACTGTTCATTAAGTGCAAAAACAGTCCTTATTTTCCACTGTTTCATTCACTTTCAGTCCCCCACGTGTATCTCTGTTAACTTCCCGTCTATACCTTGTGCACGTGATTAGCACAAGGGGGAATTTGGTCTTTATACATTATATCAATTAAATAACCCCATACCCCACCCCACCCTTCCATTGTCTGCTATCAAACATCAAACCCAAAAATTCAAAGAACAACTTCAAAGAACAACAAACCCAGAAATTCAAAGAACAACAAACCCAGAAATTCAATAGCTAATTAATAGATAACTTAGAAAACAATTAGGCTAATTTGAGAACAAAGATATAAGCAAATAGCTCCAACCACTTGTAACACCATATGTTTTTATAATCTGTAAACACTTCTTCATTCAAGCCTAGGGCCAAAGTGATTATTAAATAACAACTTCAAAGAACAACAAACCCAGAAATTCAAAGAACATCAAACCCATAAATTCAAAGAACAACTTCAAAGAACAACAAACCCAGCTTTTTTGCAATGAACAAAAACTTTTCGTCATTTATTAAAATATTCATGACTATTATACAACAGATTATAGTAATAAACATCAAATAAAATTTTCACACCTTTACAAAGCCTAATCACCCAACTAAAATTCAACCAAGTCTCTTTTAAAGTATGAGCTTCATTGTCATGTTTCTTATTATGACCAAGACTAGAAAAAAAATATCAAAAAATGGATCACCATTCGGTTTTCCTCGTGATTTTGGTACCTTGAGTGCTTACACACAAGATCTCCATATCCTTCCTTCAAGTGAAATGACAATAATTGAAACATCATCATGGTAACGCCTTCGATCCCCTTGTGGTATTTCAAGCAAGTCATGAAAATCCATACCTATAAAGATAAGAAAACAAAAATTCAGATCATAATCATCTTGTAAACTTTCTGATAAATTGTAGTATAAACAAGATAAACAGTTTCAACTCACATTAATATTAGTTAATCTATATAGTTAGCGTTTTACCTCAAACGGGTTAAATCAACAAAATTGAGCCAACAGCGGAAGGGATAGCAACATCATATCCTATCTCCTTTTCATCCAACTGTTAGACTACTATTGTAATAATAATGTTTTTGTGATCATGATTAACGCACAAGCTTATTACCATTTTGTTTAAGGAAAAAATAAGTCAACCAGGATGGTCAACCTGGTATGTTCTGATGCATACTAAAAATGTCTCTTTCAAGTTTCAAACAAACAAGTTTGACTTGTTACCGGAATAAATCATCTTGCCACATCTGTATAAACTACTCTAAACACAGTTTAGATAGTTACCAGCTTTCTTTGCTGCACGAAACAGAACTTCTTTGACTAGATGTTGAGCAGGATCGCCTTCTTTCATAATATAAACATCTTCTTCTTTCATTAATATAACAAGAACACATGACCCCATCAATGCTAATTCCGGATTCTCATCAAGCATTTGATCAGCAACATTGAAATAACCTACTTCCGTCTTTTTCAACCCTTGAGCTGAAGCTTTCAAAACATCAGAATGATTAATTGAATTCGACCCATTCGAACTCAAATGTTCCTTCAATCTCCTATCTAATTCCAACCTCTCGCGGTTGAATTCACACTTCCATCTCCTATGATTATCCTCCCATTTCTTCGCCCCTCGACTCATACTTCTCAAATTCTCACCCCTCTTTTTACTCAAATCCAACTCAAAATCCTCAACTCCACTAGGATAACTCTCCTCATCAACACATCTCCGGTCCTCATTCCCTTGCATTTGATCATGATCATTGATCTAGAAATTCATCAAACACAAACACAAACTTGAAAAAACCCAACACAGTAAACATGATCCATCATACTATCAGTGGGCCCCACAACAACAACAACAAAACTAACAGAAAAATCATAACAATCAGTCCACAATCAAGAAACGAAAAAAAAAAAACATCAAAGAGGAAGAACACATCCAATCCACAATCAAATCTACTAACAAATATCAAATCCAATCCTAATCACATAGCAGCCAACAAATCTAAACCTACATCTACATCCCATCACAAATCCAAGAACGAAAAGAACAATTATACACAAGATCTCAGATTGCTTCAAACTTTGTTGCCAATCTTTTAAAAGATTTTTTTTAGTTTGAAGGCTATTCATCATTGATCGAGAACTTTGATATTATCCGAAGATATAGAAAGAAAAATAACAACTATGTCACTTTCTTTCTATTGTTCGTTCATTGACCAAACAAAAAACGAAAAGCACAACAATATTAACCTACCCGAGACCTCAAAATTAGATCTTGAAGTCGAATCCTTTAAAGCTGTGACGAATGAAATCGTGCAAGAAAGATACAAGGATATAGGTTGTGTTTTAATTATGTTTGTTTCGATCTGAGTTTGATGTGTGGAGGAGATAAGGTTTGGTGAGAGGAGTGTATGGTGATTTTTGTTTCAAGTGATAGCAGATCAGTAAGGGTGGGGTTATTTAATTGATTTAATGTATAAAGACCAAATTACCCCCTTGTGCTAATCACGTGCACAAGGTATAGACGGGAAGTTAACGGAGATACACGTGGGGGACTGAAAGTGAATGAAACAGTGGAAAATAAGGACTGTTTTTGCACTTAATGAACAGTACAGACCAAACTTGCAATTTCGCCAAACTACAAGGACGATTTTTGCAATTTACTCAAAAATATAAAATGAGTGATAAGTTCCATCGGGTTGCTTAAACCCTGCTAAAACTGAAAACGCGGGTCTAAAACGCAAAATACGTAAAACGAACGAAAGTTGCGTAAAACTAAGAAAAGTAAAATGTAACTTTTCTAATAGGATTATAATGAACTTAATAGGCTTAAAATCTCTAGGCTAGGCATAGTCTAGTGTCGGTTGGTGTTAAACGTTCTTTAAACCTAAAACCGTAAGTATTTAAAAATTAAGGAATGATTTATATAATCAAGGAATGATTTTAAAGTCAAAGGAGGAGGGAAAATATGTTGACTTTTCCAATAATATAAAAGCTTCTAATCGTCTTAGAAAATATGGTGCAGGTGAAGGCTAAGGTTGCGGATAAGTAAAAGTGCTTAAAACGCAATTCTAGTTCTGTAAGGCACGAGGCTTATTTTGTAATATTTTGACTTAATATCAAAAATTCCCTAATTGATTGTGAGTGTTCTAAACATTAACTGATGCGAGAAAAATTGGCGCAGTTGGTTTTCGTTATGCGTAGGATGTTTAAACGGCGTTTAAACCAAACGTATAGTTTCTTAATAACTTTTGCGAAAATGACCCGACAAGCGTCAAACTTTTATCTTGTCATAGAAATAATTTATCTTACGAGAATATCAAATAAAAATTTCAGAAATGAATAGTAAAAGTGAATAGTAAAAATAAATAGTAAAATGAATAGTAACAATTTCGGGAATAGAAATTAACCTGAAATGCGAATTGTTATAGTCTCTACCCCTTAAGGAAATTTCATCCCGGAATTTTAATGTGTCTAGGTCTCTTATCTTAACAGAGGCATGAATAAAGCTAGATTTTTGTACTAGAATAGAATAATATGGTAGGATAAGGCACGTACCCGTTACGCATTGCGGGTTTCATTAGCACCCAAATAGTATGCTCGACCCCGAGGTGGACTAACATTGTTTCCACGGTTTGGGTTTCCTTCTTCAAGCATTACGGCTAGAGTCGGGTTATCCAACACTTGTCTCTGTGCCCCATTCAACTTAGGACAAGTATTTCGGAAGTGGTTTGGGCTGTTGCATTCATAACACGTCTTTTGATTATTCCTCATGTTGTCTTCATTTCGTGGTGCTTTACAATGACTCGTATAATGACCTAACTGATTGCAGTTCTTACACTCACGGCAGCGCTCAGACCTCGGATGATGATAAAAACATTTAGTACACTTAGGATGTGGACCTCCATAATGTTTCTGTCCAGAAACAGTTGCCGTAAATCCTCTTGCCTTCTTGTTGTCAACCATTGTGCCTATTTGCTTGTCCGACTCACTTGCTCCCTTCCTTTTGTCACTGCTCCTCAAAGCTCCATTCCTAACCATCTCGTCTGTTAAGGTCCCCGCTCTCAGTATTGCACTCTGAATGGTAGAAGGCTCGGTTGTTTTCACTGTCCCACGAATCTCAAGAACAAGGCCATATATATACCTCTCAATCCTTTTGGATTCAGGGGTAACCAAATGAGGGACTAGTTTGGCTAGTTCATGAAACCGATCTGTGTAGGCTGCATGTCCAGCCCCTATCATAGAGTGATGATAAAGTTCATCTTCCAGCTTTTGCATCTCATTATCCGGACAGTACTCTTCTTTCAGCAGTGCTTTAAAGTCCTCCCATGTCATGCTTACAGCCGCTTCTCTTCCCCTAGCTTGAATCTGCGTGTTCCACCATGTCAATGCCTTCCCTGATAGCAAGCATGCAGCATATTTCACCCTTTGATGGATTGCACAGTTACTGATGTCGATTACAGACTCCATCTTCTCGACCCATCGTGTATATGTTAATGCACCTCCTTTACCATCAAACTCAATTGGCTTACATGCCGTAAAGTCCTTATACGTACATCCAGTCATATTGTTGTTGTTGTTGTTGTTATTACCATTCCTCCCTCCATTATCGGTGGTGTCATTTATGCTTCCATGGTTTCCCGAATTGTTGATGTGATTGCCAACTTGGGTGACTATAGCGGGAAGTAGGTTTTGTAGTTGTTGGGCAATAATGGCTGAAAAATCAGGATTTCCACCATCGTTACTAGGGTTACTGGTGTCGTGGGCATCTCCTCTACCTCCACGTCCACCGGTCCTTCCACCCCTTGATGTCGTACCACCTCGGCTAGTGCTACGAGTTACTCTCTTTGGTCCCATGATTTCTACATGGAAGGTCATTTGTCGACATCAGGTATGGGGTAAATTTCTGGACTACTTAGTCTTAAATTGTTACTAAATTGAGTCAACGCCGATTAATGCAAGCATGGTTACATATGTCCACGTGGGTCGTGATGCATTTATAATTTGTTGGCCACCATAATTATAATTGCTTCCTTTCACACGTGTACATATCACCAAGCACACATATCTCGACATTACTTAAATGGTGAAAGAGTAGGGTGATTATCTTTCAAAAATCCTCGAGTGAACTCATCAAATTTCTGCGGCTAAGTGATAACCTTTATTTAACTTAATCCCATGTCTCATCAAACAAGAACTGTCACAAGATTAAGTTAAATAGATAGTTATCACTGAGCTCCATGTTTTTGATGTCTCGATTTAGATTCTAAGATTTTTCCCCTATCGGTGCAGATATTATAACATTTAACAGTGCGTATATAAATGGGAAAAGTTCTACGTATGTAAGACGATAGGGATAAGAGTCTCAACGTATATAGTAGTTATAGTCTAGGCACTTAAATGCAACCTAGTTCTCTATAACCAAGTCTCTGATACCAATCTGTAACACCCCCAAAATATCGCAGCGGAAGATTGTGTCACTGGGGTGCTACTTCATAATACAAAGTATAAGTTATAGAAAACGACCTCTAAATGAGACGTTTTGAAAAGTTTCCATTCGATTAATAAATTCCGAGATACAACATGAGTTCCATAATACAATACATAAGCGTTTTAAAACATATCGAATGGTAAGGACAAAAGCATAAGTCTTCAAAATATGTCGAGTGACTCTATGCTCCATGCAACGGCTATCATCTTACAGACCTGAGATAAACATGCTAAAGTGTCAACACAAAGGTTGGTGAGTTCATAGAGTTTGTTTAACATGTAAAGTATTTGAATAAAGATTTTCCCAGCAAAGGCCTTGCAAATCCACTCAGTCCCAAGCCCCGCCCATACAAGACTTGCAACCTGTGTGTTTATAACCCACTGCTCATAGATTTAGATTTCAGGATTATATTCACCCATGGTCGCGTCATTTTGGACCCATAGGCGGGGAACCACAATCCCAAATAGTACGTGTCACCCAACGTCTCGAATCTTGGACAAGGGTGGGGGTATTGTCCCATACTAGTACTATTAATACCTCTCCTTTGACTTTGAATTTAAATCCACAAGAATAGATTTACACATAACAGTGTACCACATAATAAGACTACTCATCACATATAAATAGTATAAAAGAATAAAAGTATCATATAGATTTGAATCATTGAATAATTGCATCATAAAGTTAAACATGTATTTGATAAACGAGTAAAGTAATTTAAGCATGTATCTCCCCCAAAAGTAATTCAAAACGTATAAAAGTAGGGGCTATGAAACTCACCGTGAGTTATGTAGTGAGTAATGAAATGGTAGTCGAGTTGCGTAAGTCTCTAAGAGCAACCTATAATAGAATGTTGCGACTTAGGTTGGAATAATGTCTAAGAATACAAAGACGTACATGCATATGTCTTGCATATGGTTTATGAAACATGTTTTGTTTGTATATCTTGTACTACCGTTCGGGCCATCATGATTCAGAGGTCATGTAGCAAACGTTCGAGGAGCCAGGACACTTTAACTCGTAAATCCACAACTCGTCGATCCGTTTACCCAAATAACCCCTCACATAAAGCTCCCTAGTGTTGTAGTATTCGATAGAAAATATATTTTGCTTGCTTGATTATATGATATATTAAGAGTTTATAAAACACTAAATAATCAAATAAAAGTTCATAAGTATTTAAAGTATATAAATACTTACCTTAATATAGAATGCTTGAGTATTATAGAAAAAGGGAATATAAGCGGAGCTTCGACGTGAAATTTGCAATCTTCGTAAACCCGAGGCTACTTGAAGATTATAACAACGCCTTCTTGAAAACCCGAAGCTATTTGAAGATAATAACAAAGTCTTTTTGGAGACTTGAACTTATTTGAAGATTATAACGACTCTTTCTTGAAAACTCGGAGAAAATAAGATCAAATGCTAGCTTTTCTCAAGAACACATGAACTTTCTTACAAAATATAAGAGAAGTGCCTTTGGTTTGAGGACTTTAAGGTTATAAGAAGGTGTGGTGCAAGTTTTCTATGTGTTTTAGCTTGGTATTTATAGGAAAAATTTAGGATAGTTTTGTAAATATAATTTTACACTTGTAAACATCTTAGGAATCAATGGCTAGGATCAAGCCAAGTGCCCTTGGAGGCTTCCTTGACAAGCTTCATGAAGCTTTCATGAGAAGATTGATAAGTTTCATGCATTATCTTGCTTTTACGGAGTCAGTTTTGTCCCGGTAATTGCTAACTGTAAGTGGTTAAGTCACGAAATGTAAAACCGGGTATCGTAAAAATACGAAACTTGTAGGAATGATTTAACTTATCATTATACTCCATATAAAAATATAAAATGAGTGATCAGTTCCATCGGGTTGCTTAAACTCTGCTAAAACTGAAAACGCGGGTCTAAAACGCGAAATACGTAAAACGTACGAAAGTTGCGTAAAACTGAGAAAAGTAAAATGTGACTTTTCTAATAGGATTATAATGAACTTAATAGGCTTAAAATGTATAGGCTAGGCATATTCTAGTGTCGGTTGGTGTTAAACGTTCTTTAAACCTAAAACCGTAAGTGTTTAAAAATTAAGGAATGATTTATATAATCAAGGAATGATTTTAAAGTCAAAGGAGGAGGGTGATGAGGCGAAAAGTGTACCGCTTTTAGGGGGTCATTTAAGCCCTAAATCGTATTTATTTGATCAAATATTTCCCTAAATCGTTCCTTTTGTCATTTTTGGTACTTTGGAGAAGAAATCTGGAAAAGGAAGCATTTTGGACGTTTTTGGAGCATAAAAGTGAAGAAAACGACAAAGTCTCAAAAATCTGCTGGAAAGTACATGTGACGGCGTCAAGTCCCAGTCTGATGCCGTCAACCCTTGACGCGCCAGAGAGGATTTTGGAGGATTAAAAGGGGACGGCGTCAAGAAGGCCATCAAGAAACCCTAACCGCGGCGAGTTAACGGCGTCACGCTCTATAACGTGACGCCGTCAGATCTGTTTTCCTATATATATTTTCATAATTTTTAGTCATTAGTGTGCAACTTTGTGAGGAGAAACCCTAAGACGATTTTTCTGCCATTTTTAAGGGTTTTATACCCTTGGATCTCCCATGTTCGATTGAAGATAAGTAATCAATTAATCATTCAATATGTCTATGTGTTGTTTGATTATATCTTGTTCTTGTCTTTTATTTAACATGTTAGGCTAGATTTATCTTGTGTTTGCTTAGATCTAATGAAACCTAACTATTGATTATTGGTTGTTGGTGTGTTATTAATTGTATTGGATGATTGTTTATCGATGTTAGGCTTAAGAAAACTGGCTAACCTCCTATACGGTAACTTGCTTGAACGTCTTAAGAAACATGAACCAATGCGTACTAAGGTTTTTATGGTTGTATTTAATGCATGAGCGAATTCTAGTGATCCCATGTTAGGAGCTTCTTAGCCGGCTCGACATAGGAGTGAAGTAGGAGCTTGTAGAGTTGGGGAAGTACGTACGCCACCCCACGATTGGTATTAAGGAATACACCCATAATCCACGCAATTAATACACACTAATCAACCGTAAAAAATAGTTAGGGAGTAAGGAAATCTAAGTAAACACATTTCTCCCCATATAAGTTCCACAACCTTTTTATTTTCAGTTATTTTATTTTATTTGCAATTGTAGTTATTTGGGTTAGTTGACTAGCAACTAATTCCGCCCACTCCTTCAAACCCGAGATTTTACTTGCTTTTATAAAAAAATATAAAAATACAAAAAGAATCTTCCATCACCCTTAGACCTATTAGAGTAGTTTTTCAATCCTAACGACACTATTTCCCTAGAGAAGATCAATCCCCCGGTACTTGCCACTACACTATACTACATCGGTCAGGTACACTGCCTGGTGGGGATTGCAAGCCTCTTGAGATCCCTCGAGAGGTAAAACCTGTTGTAAGGTCGCAAAACCACGCATCAAGTTTTTGGCGCCGCTGCCGGGGAATAGTTATTGTTTAGGTTGAATTTTTATTTTATTAGGTCTACTCACTAGATTCCTTTCTAGTGAGATTTTTATTTATTTTTCTAAGGTTTTCTTTAGTCTATCTTTTTTCTTCGTTTCTTTGTTCGTAACCATTACCATCCGACATCTGGAAGGTGGTAATATCCTCGATCCCACAACCCACCACCACAACAACACCCACCTCCTAGAGCCCGTACCTTAGGAGACTACTCTCGTCCTAGCCACCATGGCTATCGAAACACCATTGAGCTCACTCAAGGAGCCAATGTCACTCCCTTGCGATCCGACACCATCCGGTTGGTGCAAAGCGGATGCGCATTCCATGGACTTCGTTCCGAAGATCCTAGTCAACATCTCAAGGACTTTCTCAAAATCGTTGATTCCATAGACCTTGATGTTGCCACTCGAGAGACGACCCGACTGCGTCTCTTTCAATTCTCTCTGCGGGACCAAGCTAGTCAATGGCTAGAGCGTCTACCCGCAGGATCCATCACCTCTTGGGATGATCTCACCACTCGTTTCCTTGCTCAGTTTTTCCCACCAGGAAGAACTACCAAGCTAAGGAATGATATCTTGATGTTCCAACAACGTCAAGGCGAAACCCTCTACGAGGCATGGACTCGATTCAAGGACTTACTCCAAAAAGTCCCTCACCATGGCATAGAACTTTGGCTCCAAGTCCAAATCTTCTATGACCACATCAATCTCTCCACGAGGCAAATCATTGACCAATCGGCCGGTGGTAAGCTACGTGATCTAAGTGCGGAACAATCATGGGCTCTCCTAGAAGATCTTGCTCTTTATGACAACGAAAGTTGGAATGATCCCCGTGATTTGAATAAAACGGTCAAGGCAATATCTTTGCCTTCGAACAATTCAAGCACTTCCGACCGTAGGATCATAGAACTTGAAGACCAAGTCAAGTTTCTTATGAAATCCTACGAGGCTCCTAAACCTTCAAGCCAAGTGAACAAAATCACTTCTTCGTGTGAATTATGTAGTGGTCCCCACGACACTCGTGATTGCATGGAACTCCCTGAACAAGCTTTTGCGGACTACACATCCTCGCGTACCGACGGAGCGGGAGACAAGTGGTACACTTTTAAACCCGAGCCAAACCCCTACGGTGATTCATACAACCCCTCATGGAAAAATCACCCAAACCTTAGGTGGAAACAAAACCAAAACGCACAACAAACCAATTCTTCCAACCCACCTAATCGTTTTCAACCAAGCGGCTCATCTTCGAACCGTACTTTCAACAACAATCCTTCCAACTATGGTAGTACCAATAATCTTGAAGGGTTGATTTCCAACTTCGTGACATCTCAAGAAGCTCGTTTAGCAAAGTTTGAAGCCGATTTCAAACAAAAACAAAGCGAGATGACCAATAAGATTGACACTTTGTTGAAAGCCCTCAATGACCGAGAAATGGGAGCACTCCCTAGCAACACAGTCAAGAACCTGAAACTAAATGTCAACGCCATTTCATCGGTTTCGTCTCCTAGTTCTTGTCCATAATATTATTCGGTCAATTCCATGAGCTCGTGTTTCAAACAAACCCAAGTCGTTCAAAATGACCAAGGAGTTATGATATCCAACACTAAATTGGTCAACAACATAGTTGAAACACCTCCCACTCAAAACCTTGACGAAGAATTCAAGGAGCTCCACCTTGAACGTCCGGTTATTGATGTATTAGCACGAGCCCCCTATTATAATGCCCTCTTAGAAAATATGAGAAGAAGCTCGAGTTAGGTGACAAAGGGACCGCCTTCGTTCAAAACAAACTACCTAAGAAGTTAGATGATCCGGGCTTATTTGTTCTACCTTGCAAGATCGGTAATTCGGAGGCTTATGACACATTAGCCGATCTTGGATCAAGCCTTAACCTACTTCCGTTACCTCTCTACACCTCTCTAAAACTAGGGAAACTTGAAGAAACCGAGGTAATAATAGGCTTAGCGGATGGAAGTGTTGCTTACCCGATTGGAGTAGTCAAGGACGTGTTAGTACACATAGGAAAACTAACCATTTTAGCCGATTTCCACGTCCTTGATATGGTTAGCGACCCTACATGCCCCTTGTTGATAGGTAGAGGATTTTTGGCGACCGCTAGTGCTATGATTGATTGTAAGGAATCTAAGATAGCGGTAGGAGAATGTGATACTTGGTCAGTCTATGATGTGAAGAAACATGCCTATGATACTAGTGAGGAACCAACACCCCATTGGTTAGAATTAAATAGGAGACCATCTAGATATGGACCCTGGATCAATGGAGACTTCATAGGACCCCAACGCCCATTTTATCTAGAAGAGGACTTTGTGAGCCGAACAAATGCGGTAGAACAACTCTTGGCTAGGGACACCGAATTGGATCCATTTGAAGACCCTCTAGTTTTTAGGAAGATGATTGATTTCCTAGGAGTTTTGCCAATTAACCTAGTGATGAATAGGTGGACATGTGAAGACAATGATCATAAGTGGGATTGGGACAAACCACCCAAAGATGGAGATGGGTCATGACATATTAAGATGACATTGTATGACCCGGATGGAGAGAGGTTTGAAAAGATATATCGTACTATGCGGACCAATAGAAAACTTCAATCCAAGCTTAACCCTAAAGATGTCCTCGATGACGATCTCACTTACATAGGTTAAAAGGACTTTGAGTCTAGCTACAAGACTCGTTAATAAAGAAAAGCGCTTCTTGGGAGGCAACCCAAGCTTTATTTGCTTTGTGTTAGGAATATGAATATTCAGCAGAAGACTCGGTCACCCCGAGTACTTATTAGATCATCATAGCTCGTAGGATTATCTGTAATATTATCAGTAGCTTAGTATTATTAGTATTGGTATTAGTAGTATCTATATTTGTGGAGTGGGTCGGGGCTTTCCCCACTGTCAGCTCGCTCCACAGTCCACTAGGGACGTAATATGTAGTAGTATATATACCCCTTCCCACACATGGGAAGGGTTGGACCTTTTCAATCTAATATATCACTAGTTACTTTCTCTCTCTAAAAGGCTCCCACTTCTCTCTAGAACTTCTTCCATTCGATCCATAACAAGCCTCAAACTAGTGTTTCTTGAATTGTGAATACCCTACAATTGGTATCAAGAGCCATGGTTAGGTCCATGAGAGTTGGTATTCACGAATTTGTGTAGTTCTTGAGGTTTTCTTGTTGGTTCGACTTGTAGTTTTAAGTTTTTTTATTTTGTTTGTTTAGTAGCATAAATCTCATTTTGTACTTTGTTTAGTGATTAGAAGTTGTTTTACTTTGTACTTTCTTGCTTAAGATTAGTATTAGAGTGGTATTTGGTGTTTGGATTCACAGATCCAAGAACCGTGTGGTGATTTTGGAGCAATTCGTGGGTTTTTTTTGTGGAAGTGTTCTTGAATGCGGTTTGTGTAGTTTGGACGTTCTTGGATGCGGTTTGTGTAGCATCGGGTACGCGGTTTGTCTTTATACTAGTTTAGGCAAAAGGACAAACGGCATTGATAGTGACAGGTTTGGAAGTTTGTGCCAACGCGGTTTGTCTCTTGGCACATACGCGGTTTGTATATCCGGTGTGAACTCGGTTTGTCTATTTGGCGAATACGCGGTTTGTGTCTTTGGTGTGAACTCGGTTTGTCTATTTGGCGCACACGCGGTTTGTGTCAACGCGGTTTGTATATCCGGTGTGAACTCGGTTTGTCTATTTGGCGCATACGCGGTTTGTGTCATACGCGGTTTGTATCTTTGGTGTGAACTCGGTTTGTATCTCCATTGTGAACTCGGTTTGTCTCTTGGCACATACGCGGTTTGTATCTCCATTGTGAACTCGGTTTGTCTCTTGGCGCATACGCGGTTTGTGTCTATGCTATCTGTCTAGGCGGTTTGTATCCAAAGTTGACTTTTTACGTCAAAACTTCAAACGGCCATAACTTTTGAACCGTAACTCCGTTTTTCAGCGAAACACCTGTCAAAACGACCGTGAGACCGAGGAGAAGGACACGTTGAATTAATTTATTCATTCAACCCAAGTTTCGAGGCCTGAAAACGCCCCAGAATGAAGTTATTGAGGTTTTAAGTTTCCAGACCAAAATTCCACCGTAACAACTCGCATCAACCAAACCAAATCACCACTTAACAATAGTGCAACAATCCAACAGTCATCATAACACATATCAAGCATCATTCCACGGTTTATTCTTGATTTTGTAAAACCCCGCGAAAGAATCTATTTCTCGGTTTAAATCATAGAATTATAAAATCCCGTGCACGTTAATATCATGTCAAATACTTCAGATTCTGCTATATCAGAGATACTCAGTTTGTACAACATGATAGACAAACAAAAGATTCCCAAAGATGTTCGACAGATAAACGTGTTTGACTATGTTGGTGCCAATAGAGACTTTGTGTGCCCGAATTCTCAAGAGAAAGAGCTTCATCAGCCACAGACAAACGTTGTTGAGTCAGATACTGTTAGGAACATCGTGCAACATGAGAAGCACAACGAAGCGTCGGCTGAACCTAATGGGGTATCTTCTGTCATTAATAATGATAATGTGTTGCATGAACAAAAGATTCCCGACAAAATACAACAGACAAACGTTGTTAAGTCAGATATTGCTAATATGGGAAATAACAATGTTTTCCCATATGAACAATATGTGAATCACAACGAAGCGTCTGTTGTACCTAGTTGTGCATCTTCTGTTCTAAATGATGATTATGTGCTGCATAAGTACAAATTGCCTGTCCCTGATAATAACTTGATCACTAGACTAAACATCTATAAAGAACAAGTTGCTATGTATGAACAGCGTGCTAAGTTTGAGCTTAATGATCGTGAGCAGAAATTAGAAGGTCAAATGAGTACACTTATTAAAGAGTCTAGAGTGCGAGAAGAAACATTAAAAATAGAGTTAAGTTCTTTGAAAAGTCAGCTAGAACAGTCTGTCAAACAGAAACAGGAAGCACAAAAGTGTGTAACAACACTTAAGCAAGAATTCAAACAAAAAGAAACAACTCTTTTAAATGATTTCTCTAAACTCAAGACGTTAAAAAATAAGCTTGAAGATAAGTTGTACACACAAAATCAAACCATACAAACTGCTCAAATGATTCATAAGCACAGAAAGTTGAGTGATAAGCATAGTAAAATCATGATAGGTGAACCAAAGTCAACCATCCTTAGGGGTATGCAAGTACTTCAACCAGCCCTATATGATGGTAATGTGATGATTAAGCATATTCATGACCAACCTGAGCATATCTACACTGATGAAGAGGATGAGTTAAGTGATAAAACGAGGGAAAAAATGAATGAGAAAATGAGGGATCCCGAGTGCATAGCCAGACGAATAATAATCAAACCCCATGATTATTATGAGGAAAATCGTTTGACTGTGTTTGCTCCTCAAAAGAAGTTAACACCTGAACAGATATTTTGGAAACAAGATAGTGAAAAACTTAAGGAAGATAAACTTAAGGCCAACACCCCCCTCATTAGAAAAGTTGCGTCCATAACGGTGTATCCTCCCAATACACCTAGGAATCTGGTGCCCTTGTCTCTTCCCACTGAATGCAAAACCTTTATTAGCTTATATGTGCTTTGGCAACTATTTGCTGATTTTGATAAAACATGTAAGAAGAGAATCACACCAACCGGCATTACTGAGGGGGAAAGGTGTTTTGAACATGCAAAAAGGTGTTACTTAACTGAGGTCATGCCATTCTTTAAACTACTTAAAGAACATTTTGAAGGGTTGCAAACTGCCCTTAAAGTCGAAATAAAAGAAATGGAAGTAGTATTTAAAGACATGGAAAAAGAGGTGAATGAATATGCAATAGAGCTTAAGAGTCGAGAGATTGAAAGAAAAAACATACTCATTACTAACGACAACTTGATTGCTAGATGTATTGCACAAGATGTATTTTACACTGTTACTGATTCTGCATTGTCTGCTTGTCAATTTAATGAGTATGCTATTGCGTTGAATGTCACCCAGAATCGTGTTGTTGAGCTTGAGGGGGAGAATTTGAAATTGCTTGAAAAAATTCAAAATGATGACCATGATAACATGGTTAAACGTTTTTCAAAACTAGAAGTTGATTATCTGAATTTGCAACTCAAACATCAACACTTAGAAGAAAAATGCAAAATATCAAATGTCAAGACATCCTCGGATGCTCCTGAGTTTGATACATATTTTGAATTAAGCAAACGTGATGAAAAAATTCAAGCTCACACAAACACGATTCGACTGTTGAGGGCCCAAGTTGCCCAATTGAAATCCAACAAGTGTGAAGTGTATGGCACCAATAAACCTTCGTCTTCAGATTCTCAGAATTTTCAATATCAAAACACCATAAATAAGTTACATTATGAAAATGAGTGTTATCGAGAAGAAAATTCAAAGGTCAAACAACATTTCAAAGAGTTATATGATTCTATTAAAGTTACAAGAAGCAATCACAATGATCAAATAACCTCTTTGACAAATGAAATTGAGAATCTTAAGGCTCGGGTGAAAGGTAAAATGCCATGCACCACTTGTAATTGTGTTGCATCAAAGGTCTCTGCTTGTAAAATGTATGATGTTGATGTGGGGTCTATTCCATTTCCCATGAGAAACAACAGACCTGTCCATCAAATGTATCTCTGTCACCTTAGGGATGGACTTGATACTCTTCGTGAGGTTGTGGAAGAGGACAGAATAGGAAAACCACTCGATAAGGCAGTTGGTTATGCCTGCGTCCTCACAAAAAGGATCCAGGAACAGTTAGAATATGCCATTGGCACGGGCCCTAAGTCTCACAACCAAAGAGATAGAATAGTTGCATCATCATCCACTATTAAGAACAAGCATGTAACCGTTGAGGTATCCTTGGAAACTTCAGATCCCAACACATCAAAACATGTTCAGCAACTAGAAGTGAAAAAGACTAAGATTCCCATCAGTCCTTCTACAGGAGTTAATAGTGACACTAAAGCTAGCGAGTCAAAACCTAGGAGAAACATAAAGAATTCTAGGATTTCACCAGCTAAAAGTGTTCCTAAAAGGAAAGTAGAAGACCACATGAGAAACAACAAGTTAGATTTGAACAAAAGGAATCATAATTCGAATCCAAATTCACTTTGCAAAACATGTAATGAATGCATAATTTCGTGTAATCATGATAAATGTGTTAAGAAATTTCTGAAGTTGTCCAACAAACCCCCAGTTAGGAAAGTTTGGAGAGCTAGACAAATTAAGCAATCTTGGAAACCCACAGGAAAAATGTTTACCAATGTGGGCTTTCAGTGGAAGCCCACGGGCCGAACATTCACACTAGGGGAATATTGCCCTTTAACAAGGATTACAATTCCTAGAGTAGTGCCTGTTAAGGAATGGAAGCCTACTGGTAGAGTTATCCCTTTAGATACACAATGTCCCTTAACCAGGTCCATTGCATCTACTAGTGTTGCCCCTATTGTTAAAACCAAGGCACCTATGGTTTCAGCAGCCCCAAAGATTGTTTGCACTAACCAACTGGAACCCAACCTAAATTGGGGATCCGGCTCTCCAAATTCTCTTCTTTCGTCTGTTTTCAAATGCAGGTCGTACGAATCGTCCTTTGACATTTGGACACAGGCTGCTCACAACATATGAGGGGAATCATGGACGTCTGTTCAAATCAGTTCAGGCCTCGTTCTTCAATCAACTATGACGTTTGAACAATGCAGTTCAAGCCTCGGGTCTCAATGTCATCATTATGGCGTCTGCTAACATCTCTTCAGGCCCCGTTCATCAAAGAAAAGAAAGGTGTACGCTTGAGTGCGCTTTATCTTCGGAAGAAGAGGAATCTTCTTATTTATGACCATTCTTATCAAGCTTCATGTTCTTCAAATGCTCATTCAGTCACCAAAGGAGATAAACGTACATTGGAATATATTCTTATTCACCTGCTCTATCAAAAATGGCAGTTGACCGTCATATGCAATTTTTGAGGGGGAGAAAGGTGAATAAACTACTTGGTGATTGAGATTTGAGAAGTGGTCATACGACTCTCCATGTTTCTGACTATTCTCATCAAAAGGCTTCATACTTGCTCCATGCTTATTCAGATATCAAGTGGATCTACTTCCATCCGATTGGACGTTTATTCACTCAATCAAAAATGGCATCCTCGTATGCAATCTTTGAGGGGGAGAAGTGTGAACAGTGGATCAACCTCATATGCACTTGTTCAATCAAAGATGGCATCCTCGTATGCAGTCTTTGAGGAGGAGAAGTGTGAACAGTGGATCAACCTCATATGCACTTGTTCAATCAAAGATGGCATCCTCGTATGCAATCTTTGAGGGGGAGAAGTGTGAATAGTGGATCAACCTCATATCCACTTGTTCAATCAAAGATGGCATCCTCATATGCAATCTTTGAGGGGGAGAAGTGTGAACAAGTGATTCGATGTACACTTGGTTATTGGTTCACTCACTTGTTAGGCATCAAATGGTGACTACGGAGTTGAACAGGTATTACATATTTGGGGTTGAAGTTGACTTTCTCAAAGGCGTGATCTTACTCTATCTTGAAGTCGGGGTTGGTTGGATGCATGACCTTCAATGATAACTTGCTAGTGCTTAAGATTTAAGTTGAAGACTTAGGTTATCTAGTTACCAGCAGTCGGGGTAACTATCACTTAAAGGAGTTACTCAGTGTCACACGCCGATGACGTTGTGGATAATCGTAAGAGGTGTTAATGTCTCATACCTTGGTTGGGTATTGAGTACTTAGAGATTTGCTTGGAGCACTAATTCTCTACACCGTTCTTCCAACATTAGTGCAAGCGTAAGTCACAAGAATGGGGAATTCTATCTTCAGGTTTAAAGTTGGTATATCGGGATTGCTCCATCAGTTATCACTTCGAATAGCCTACTTAAGGGTTGATAAAGATAGTCAGAGACGGTTTCGGCAGCGGTTAATTCTCACTTGATCTACTTGAGCCTAAGTTGTTCTTCTCACAAGATTTCAAGAATATGTTCGTAAAATGTGTTGCTGATTCTGAGGTATCAAAACCAGCAAGGGGGAAGGAGACATACATCTGAATGCACAATTAGTACACATGATGGGCTTTATACTTCTTCTCAATTGAAGATTATTCCGGGAAGACAAATGTCATAACCGCAGAGAAAATCAGTGTTCTAACTCATTCTTTCTGGTGTGTCATTCCAACTAAGTGTGGGAAGAGAATGCCAGTTTCTGATGATAAAAGAGGTACACAATTGTATGATGGTTCTTATGGTTAGTCGGTATCCTACTGAAGGAAATGTGTACATCCGGTACTCAGTAGCTATTATGGTACTGTCTTGGTGTTATCATGTCGACTACATACGGGATAAATTGCTTACACTCGGGACTTAGCTGAATTTGGTGTAACAATTCTCATCTGCAATGTCCTGAAAGGAGATAAGGGGATTTTCGGGTCTTAATTGATCTTGATGATGCATTGTCGACTTCATTAATGGGATTGAGTGTGTACTTCGGGTTTTTGGGCTTCATATATCGAGACTGGCTGCATCTCTTCAACTACTTGGGGGAAAGTGGTCTCTGGATACTTTTGGTAGGCATTTCTTTAGTATTCAGCGGGAAGAAATGTGAGAAGAATTATTCAAATGTGAGATGATTCGTTGCTGATCTATTTGAGGATCCCCGAACGGAGAATCACGATGATTATTCTTAAAAGGGAGCAGCAATACTTAATGTGGTTTGCTACGGTTTTCGCTGTACGCTTACCTTATGTAAGCTTGAAAGAGAGCTTTGAATCTGCTCAGTATGAAGATTGTCAGTTTGGGGGGAAGCTATCAAAGCTGTACATTGGGAAGGCTCAAGTTCCGTCGATTGTTCAGGAGCCTCGAAAGCTTTGGTGGTGAAAGTTTAAGAGATGATTGACCACAGATTTCTACAACATACTGAACGTATCCTCATTTCGGTATTCATTTCATCATCGTCTTAAACTGAATAATATGGTTTGTACATATCTTAAAACATACTGTAAATAGAAAATTATAGAACCAGAAAATTGTATATAGAAAAATATTAAAACCAAGAAAAACCATAAAAAATCAGAAAAATAGAAAATACCAAAAATAGTTTCACCTAGGCATGTCTTCTGTTTATCGATAACATTTACGGACTTAGAAATGTCATTCAATAATGGCACGGGTCTTTAAATGAAGCTCGAGCAGAAGTTAAAATGGATTGTTAAAACATGTCTAAATGGCTTGCAGTTACTTCATACTGCAACCCGCGTTGTACAATGGGGAAAGCATGTCGCCAAAAAGACAGCTGTTCCTCCAACCGGGTGATGTTCACCTGGGCATGGATTACTTTATATCCATGTTTCCCCGATTTGATGTACGGTTCAGTGCATCATTTCGCGTATAAGAAGAGAAGTCTTCTTTGCACCATGAACTCTTTCAGTTCTATGATTCTTCAAGAGAGTTTTGGTGTTTCACAAGGTGGTAACTGGACTTAAATTTCACAAATACTTATCACTCAATTGAATGACTACAACTCTTTAAATAGAAAACGGGTCATTAATTGAGGGGGAGTTTATTTGTTCAAATTTGGACACCTTTTTAAAACATTGTGCAACATCAGCAGTGACACTCTCTCTTGGTTTCAGGGGGAGCATCGTATGCTCCTAAATCAGAATACATTTAAACCTGACCACATTTTCTCCCGAATTTTTCTAAACGTATTTAAATCAATTGGGATCACAAATCTCAAATGGTTTGAAATTTTTGATCGGGGGAGAGAATGTGATTTAAATAGGAAATTCTGATAAAATGTGATGATTTGGTAATTAATGTAAGCTCTCCCGTATGTGCTAAACCATTTTGCATATCAAGGCACATATTGAGGGGGAGCAAAATGTTTTGGTCATAAAAGCAAGCTCCTCCATATGAACGAAAATCTTTCTTATATCAATGCATATATTGAGGGGGAGCAAATGGTTTTACAAAACAATGGATTATGGCATCTTGTGTGAACAAGGCTCAGACTTCACCAAAGAATTGACGAAATTTGAATTGTCATCAATCGAAAGGATACGTCTTGGCCAGGTAATAATTTCAAGCTGGTCTAACCAGTGATGTAAGCGTGTCTCGAAAAAGATGTATCTGAGTAGAGTGTACCGTTTCGAGAAACTTTCTATGGACTTGACCAGGACGGGTAATAATTTCAAGCTGGTCTAACCAGTGATGTAAGCGTGTCTCGAATCGGTCATGTTCACTGAAAGTGGATCAATTCTAAAAGTGCAAGCTCTACCTAACATGTGCAAATTTATAAAACAATCAACCGAGCACATGTTGAGGGGGAGCATTTGAAAAATATAAAACTCTCAAGTGTTTGCAAAAATGTGTTTCAGAATCATGAACACTTTGAGAGATTTTTCAATGATTTGGTTTATGGCAATCGTGGAAGTACACCAAAGACCGACCATTTTAATTAATGCATGGAGTTATAAGGATGGTTAGGTTAGGCTCAAGTTCCCACGATCCCGCCAGAGCCGGAGGGATCTACCCAGGGACAATCCACTAGTTAGTGTAGAAGTCCTTAGGTATGATTAAAAAGGAGAAATGTGCATAAGGGAATAGTGCCGACTGAGATGGAGCTAACACTGGAACAAACCCAACAAGGTGTTAGTTATGAAGTCTCGGTAAGCACTGAAGGGGTTGAAGAATGAAAAAGAATTGTAATGAGAAAGGGCGTAAAGAAATAGCCCTCCTTACAACTTAGGCAGAAACCGGGTCAATACATATGATGTCAGAATCACTTAGTTGATTGCTGGCATTGAAGACAAAGTATCATGGACCCAGTGATACGCTGCACAACCCTCCCTAGCCACTCAAGGTCCCTCAAAGGATTCTTGTTTCAATTGTCACGGAGTTCAATACATTACTATCGTCTCTCTCACTCCGAGTTAGATGATATTGAAAAGGTGGCAGTCCTCTCCAGCCTTCGATCACCAAATCAAAACGCACAATAGAGTCTAGAGCCACGAGATGCATAATAAGATCTCATAGGGACACAAATTATTTCTACACTGAGTGTTCAACATTAAGGACACCAGTTATAATCTTAAGAGTCCTACGCAGATCTTAGCAATTTGCCAGAACATTTATGAGAGAATTTACTTATGTAATTCTCAATGATTGAATGGAAATTCCTGCCAGGGTCAACATCAAGCAGCCCTGAAAGCAGGTCACTTCGGTAATTCCTCGTGGATTACGCTTAGTGGTCGCGGCGGTTTCAACCGGTCTACAGTCGTGGAGTGATCTCCAGCGACTCACCTAATCGTTGATTTACTACGGTAAAATCTTAAAAAGCCCTCTGTGGGTTTTCGATTAGGAACGGTCTTGGTAAGGATTAGAGAGAGTTTTCACAATATGCTGTTGACTGTCTCGAAGTCCAAACTTGTAAGTACCGGTCGAATTATTGCTAACTGTCGTATGCAGGAACTTCTGGCGATTGTAGCTGTGGAAAGCTGTAGCTGGTTGCTGTTGTAGCTGGTTGCAGAAAAGATGCCAATCCATCACCACATGTTCACACCACATCATCATCAAAGAAGTCATGATCACCCTAAAAGACCTTAAACACAGCTTCTGCTAACTCTGACGCTGAAGATCATGACCTCATATCGTGTGAGCATGTCGGCTCTAAGTATATTTCATCACATGGAGTATTACTACAGAAAGATGACTTGGAGACTCAAGTGGGATGATACATTCAGAGATTATTCAAAATTCATCCAAGACAAAAGAGAAGTCATCTTCAGATCACTGATGTTTGCACAACAATCTATGACATTGAAGATTCAATGAGTACGAGCTATGATGTCAAGATCCATGGAAGAAGTGCTGAAATTCAGAACATTACTTCTGGGGTGACCTCCCTTAGGGGGAGATTGTTAGGAATATGAATATTCAGCAGAAGACTCGGTCACCCCGAGTACTTATTAGATCATCATAGCTCGTAGGATTATCTGTAATATTATCAGTAGCTTAGTGTTATTAGTATTGGTATTAGTAGTATCTATATTTGTGGAGTGGGTCGGGGCTTTCCCCACTGTCAGCTCGCTCCACAGTCCACTAGGGACGTAATATGTAGTAGTATATATACCCCTTCCCACACATGGGAAGGGTTGGACCTTTTCAATCTAATATATCACTAGTTACTTTCTCTCTCTAAAAGGCTCCCACTTCTCTCTAGAACTTCTTCCATTCGATCCATAACAAGCCTCAAACTAGTGTTTCTTGTATTGTGAATACCCTACACTTTGTGTGTTTATTTATTTGTTTGTTTGATTTTATTTGCTTCCATATGTATGTTTAATTTTTATTATTATTGATTCATGTTCGAAACTAAATTGTGAAAATGCTTTATCTTGTTTTTAACTTCGTCTTAACTACATATAAAGGTATTTTGCAAAAAAAATAAGTGTAAGGGAAATCCAAATCGGTTTATTAGAACAAATGAACATGAATCGTAACAATAATAAATTAACATACATATTAGTAATTGTTTGAGTCAAATGCTTGTATCGAGTCATAATGATATTTTGCAGGATTTCCAGGAAGTAAGGTATAGGTTTTTCCAGAAATTTTCCGGAAACTTAACATGAGAATTCTGTCAGATCATTTCTGACGGCGTCAGACCCCAGTCTGACGGCGTCAGGTGTTAATTTTCTGAAATTTTTGAAAGTTTTGTTTTTCTTCTGGAATCATAAAATGCTTTATTAAATCTCTAACTTATAAACTCCAGGAATCTGCAAAATAATCATTCCACAAGCATTATATCCTTATACAGATTTATCCCGCCGATGTTATGCAGGTTTTCTTGTTTGTTTTCTCAGGTTTAACAGGTTATTTTGGACAAGGAAATGTATGTGGAATCAAGCTTTTGGCACTGCTTTGATCTTGAAGCTTCAACATTACCTTGGAAGAAGATCTAACCATGTTACCCCTTTATCCACCGAGCGAATCAGGGGAGTATTTGATTTCATTCTTTTACCTTATTTACTTTTACATCTTGTTATTTGAACATTGGGGACAATGTTCATCTTAAGTGTAAGGGGGGGGGGGGGGGTTAAAGTACGATACCTTAGAGAATACAATTGCACTTGATTTTTGTTTGTTTAATGGTAGATGTGTAATAAAACTGAGATAAATACCTGTTAAGGCAATTTTAGTGCCAAATTTAAAATTTTTTACAACATTTAGGAGTGAAACTTTGGTCTTAATGAGCGTCTCACGGATAGGAGTTATATGACTAGCACAAAACCGTACCACTAAAAAATTTTCCACCCCCAAATATGTGAGGTTCGCCTCTAGAATTGGTAGGAAAAGCATTTATGCTATGATGTGTGTACCGGTAGCACTTAGATTCTAGAACTTGCGTTAGGACCATTCCGAGGCCACAAGTGAGACTACATTCGTGTAGTTAGATTTACTACATGATAAGAGGCATTATGATTAACCCATTGTTTTACACCTGTGTTTTTGTTATAATTACATTGGCTACATTGGTCAAGTAATTCTCCCACACCCTTTGCGTTGTACTCATTTTTAGTACACGATACCCCTAGTACACCCCTCAGAGCCTATCTTTTCGTTTCTAACTTTAAGCATTTTACTTAAAGTAAGAATTTGTTTACACCCCACTTAAATGTACACCCAAATCGCCTTAGCCTACCTTGTATGCACTCATTTTTAGTGCATTATTGTGACAACATTTGTTTAAACCCCAAGTTAATTATCTAATTGATTACATGGTTGCTAAGTCGAGTCATATCCTTGTACATATTGTTTTGGGACGATTGGGACTCATGGGTAAAGTACTAGTGTAATGGAGTAATGGGGAAGAACAACATTATTACCCCCATATGTGCTAAATATTTTAAAAGTACTCCAAGTGTTTCGATTATCTTAATTCGAGTCATTAGAATAGTTAATTGTAAAGTTATGTAAAAGTTCAAGTGTAAGGGGGATACAACCCCCCTTCGATGTATTATTTTGGATGGTAGGGCAAGAGTGTATGAAAAAAAAATCGAAAAAAGCAAGAAAAATACAAAAAAAAATGAGAAAAAGAAAAGTAGAAAAAACATACGGACTACCATCCCGTTTCATTTTATGTTTATTTTATCTTTTTGTTATTTTTCATTAGCTTAAGTCGAGTCTAGTCTTGGCTTAGCAACGCCATATTGTACATGTAATTAATCAAGATCTTTAACTAGCCACCAGTAAAATATCCTTTATCCAACAAAACCGTGTTTATCATATCCCTACACCTAACGTTATAACCCGTTTAAAAGCCCTCTTTGATAGTTTATCTTAGGTGCTTACGCCTAGTGGAGGAGGTTTTTGATCCTTTCCCAAGCCTATGGTAATCTATTTGCTATGACAGGTAGTGAGAGATATTATTCATTTTCATTTATGAGATATACTTTTATGACACCTGAGAGATGTGAGTATCTAAACACTACTTGTGAGGTGCTAGTCTGTAATCTCCGTGCTTATTAAGATTAAAGTGGAACGACTATTTGTTGTAATTACTTTTATATTAGCGTTAAATGACCCATAACTTGTATTTTGATTAGAATAAAAGCGCATTTTCTTGAGGACAAGCAAATCTCAAGTGTAAGGGTATTTGATGAGGCGAAAAGTGTACCGCTTTTAGGGGGTCATTTAAGCCCTAAATCGTATTTATTTGATCAAATATTGCCCTAAATCATTCCTTTTGTCATTTTAGGTACTTTGGAGAAGAAATCTGGAAAAGGAAGCATTTTGGACGTTTTTGGAGCATAAAAGTGAAGAAAACGACAAAGTCTCAAAAATCTGCTGGAAAGTACATCTGACGGCGTCAAGCCCCAGTTTGACGCCGTCAACCCTTGACGCGCCAGAGAGGATTTTGGAGGATTAAAAGGGGACGGCGTCAAGAAGGCCATCAAGAAACCCTAACCGCGGCGAGGTGACGGCGTCACGCTCTATAACGTGACGCCGTCAGATCTGTTTTCCTATATATATTTTCATAATTTTAGTCATTAGTGTGCAACTTTGTGAGGAGAAACCCTAAGACGATTTTTCTGCCATTTTTAAGGGTTTTATACCCTTGGATCTCCCATGTTCGATTGAAGATAAGTAATCAATTAATCATTCAATATGTCTATGTGTTGTTTGATTATATCTTGTTCTTGTCTTTTATTTAACATGTTAGGCTAGATTTATCTTGTGTTTGCTTAGATCTAATGAAACCTAACTATTGATTATTGGTTGTTGGTGTGTTATTAATTGTATTGGATGATTGTTTATCGATGTTAGGCTTAAGAAAACTGGCTAACCTCCTATACGGTAACTTGCTTGAACGTCTTAAGAAACATGAACCAATGCGTACTAAGGTTTTTATGGTTGTATTTAATGCATGAGCGAATTCTAGTGATCCCATGTTAGGAGCTTCTTAGCCGGCTCGACATAGGAGTGAAGTAGGAGCTTGTAGAGTTGGGGAAGTACGTACGCCACCCCACGATTGGTATTAAGGAATACACCCGTCATCCACGCAATTGATACACACTAATCAACCGGTAAAAAATAGTTAGGGAGTAAGGAAATCTAAGTAAACACATTTCTCCCCATATAAGTTCCACAACCTTTTTATTTTCAGTTATTTTATTTTATTTGCAATTGTAGTTATTTAGGTTAGTTGACTAGCAACTAATTCCGCCCACTCCTTCAAACCCGAGATTTTACTTGCTTTTATAAAAAAATATAAAAATACAAAAAGAATCTTCCCTCACCCTTAGACCTATTAGAGTAGTTTTTCAATCCTAACGACACTATTCCCCTAGAGAACGATCAATCCCCCGGTACTTGCCACTACACTATACTACATCGGTCAGGTACACTGCCTGGTGGGGATTGCAAGCCTCTTGAGATACCTCGAGAGGTAAAACCTGTTGTAAGTTTGCAAAACCACGCATCAGAGGGAAAATATGTTGACTTTTCCAATAATATAAAAGCTTCTAATCGTCTTAGAAAATATGGTGTAGGTGAAGGCTAAGGTTGCGGATAAGTAAAAGTGCTTAAAACGCAATTCTAGTTCTGTAAGGCACGAGGCTTATTTTGTAATTTTTTGACTTAATATCAAAAATTCCCTAATTGATTGTGAGTGTTATAAACATTAATCTGATGCGAGGAAAATTGGCGTAGTTGGTTTTCGTTATGTGCAGGATGTTTAAACGGCGTTTAAACCAAACGTATAGTTTCTTAATAACTTTTGCGAAAATGACCCGACAATCGTCAAACTTTTATCTTGTCATAGATATAATTTATCTTACGAGAATATGAAATAAAAATTTCGATATGAAATAAAAATTTCGGAAATGAATAGTGAAAGTGAATAGTAAAATGAATAGTAACAATTTCGGGAATAGAAATTAACCTGAAATGCGAATTGTTACAGTAGCTATTGATAGGCTAGGTTTTGATTGGAGTTTCATGGCTGATGAAGAAGAAGATTCTTCACAGATGGCACTCATGGCTTTCTCTTCTGAGGTACAAAATCATAAAGTTTGTTCTAATACTTGCACAGCTCTTTCAGAACTACAAACTTTAATCAAACATTATGATGACCAAAAGAAAGTCCTAAGCAGAACTCAACAAGACTTAGTAGATTATAAATATGGTTTAGAATCCCTAGAGAAGCAGATCATTCATTACAAACAAAATGAATTTTCTTTTTCTGATGACAAAGCTCTTCTTAGACAAGACATATTCTTTAGAGATGCTGAAATTAAGCTTTTGAGAGAGGCTTATGATATGATCAAAAAGGAAAATGGAAACATTCACTTGACTATAGAAACACTAGAACATGCTTCTAGAGGTGTGACCAACATGATAGAATGTCAAGTGATTAATAGAGCCAAGTCAGGGTTAGGATATAATGCTGTCCCACCCCCTTACAGAGGAATCCCTAAACCCCCAGGGATTGACCTAGAAAATTCAGGTGTAGCTAAATTTCAACAACCAGAGCTACAATATGGTGTCGAGCCAAAAACAAAACTAGTTGTTGATGAACCTAAGAAAGTAAGTGAAAGTTTAAGTAAAACTTCACTTCCTGAGGACAAGGTGTCCTCTGATAGAAGATCAGATAGAGTAGTCATTGAAGACTGGGTATCTGATGATGATGAAGATGAACAGGTTATGTCTAAACCTGAAGTGGTTAAGAAAGCAGGAACAAGTGTTCCTAAGATAGTCAAACAAAATACTGATAGGCCTAAAATCAACATTAAACATGTTAGGCAACCAGTTAGATATTGTGAACAATACAGAACCACAAACAAGCCTAAAGGCAACCAAAGGAATTGGAATGGCCTTAAGTCTCACCAACTAGGTGATGACTTTGACTTCTTTAACAAAGCTTGTTTTGTATGTGGAGAATTTGACCATCTTGAAGCTTTCTGCAACCAAAGGGTATCTGGGAATACAAACAATAGGGTGAATTACAAAAGGCAAACACATAAAAGTCACTCTAATAATTCTAGAATAACACCCAAATCAGTTTCAACAAAGTCTGGACCAAAAGCCGTTTCTATTGCTAGACCAAAAGATTCTACTTCTAGACAAGCAGTTTCTACTGCCAGACCTTTTTACTCTGTTTACCCTAAATCAGCAGTACAAAGTGCAAAAACATCTTTTAAACATGCACAAACAACTGCTAAGAGACCTTTTCCAACAAAAGCAATTTCACTAAAACAAATTTGGAAACCTAAGGGTTCTACTGCTAGGGAAAAGAAGGCCAATGCTGTTAAGGCCTCAGCATGTTGGATTTGGAAACCTCTCAAATCCAATGGTGCATCAACTGTTCTGAAAAGATTTAATTACATTGATGCACATGGCAAATCCAAGTCAGTAATGGCTTGGGTTCCCCAAGGAAACTAATTTCCTTATTTATGTGCAGGAACATTCACCAACAGATCATGAAGATCAAGGCTATTCAGATAGTGGGTGTTCAAGGCACATGACAGGCAACAAGTCCTATCTTTCATATTTTCAAACATTAGATGGAGGATATGTTACCTTTGGAGGTGGTATCGGTGGCAAGATTACTGGTAAAGGTACTCTTAAAACTGGTAAATTAGATTTTGAAGATGTGTACTATATGCAAGAGCTAAAGTATAATCTTTTTAGTGTCTCACAAATGTATGACAAAAAGAACAAAGTTCTTTTTACTGACACTGAATGTCTTGTACTTTCTTCTGATTTTAAGATGCCTGATGAAAGTCAAGTACTTCTTAAAATTCCAAGAAAGGGAAACATGTACAGTGTTGATATGAAGAAGATTGTTCCAAAAGAGGCACTTACTTGTCTAGTTGCAAAGGTCACATTGGATGAATCTATGAAATGGCATAGGAGGCTTGGTCACATTAACTTCAAAACCATAAATAAGATTGTTAAGAATGGTTTGGTAAGAGGTTTACCTCAAAAATGATTTGAAAATGACCAAACATGCATTGCTTGTATTAAAGGCAAACAACACAAAGCCACTTGTAAGCCCAAAATTTTAAACTCTATTGATCAATCATTGTTTATGCTTCATATGGATTTATTTGGACCTACTTCTGTTAGTAGCCTAAAGCATAAAAGATATTGTCTAGTTTGTGACATTTCATAAATTTAAGGTCATTCTTTAAACCATAATATATTTCATTTTCTCTTGAGTAAAAATTTACTTTTTAATTTTTACCCGATTTAGTAAATTTCGCGTTTTTAGCTTTTCTTGAGCCGTGCTTAGGATTTTTTATCCGTGTCCTTGTCTTAAGTGATTCAATATTCCTTCATTTACTCATAGGAATCAAGTAATCCTATTTTTCACATTTCCCACTTCGTTTCACAATTTCGTTAATTTTTAGCAACTATTCGCGTTTTAACATTTAAACCTTTACATTTTATTTTACCACTACATTTTCTTATACTTAACTAATAACTTTAAAAAAAATGATAAACCCTCCCCCATTAAAGCCTAGGCCGGCCACCTTCATAACCACATTCACACTCTTCATTTTCCATATTCCAAGAACTTCATCATTTCATTTTCCATGCAAATCTCACTCAAAACTCAAAAACCATCCATATCTCCTTCTCCTCTCATCCTTGCTGCCGAAATTATCACATAAACACACTCATATCATCTTGATTTTTATCACATAATCATCTCCACAACATCTTCATGAAGGTGCTCACAAAAGATGGTGGTTTGAATCAAGGTTTTGAAGGTTCTATTGGAGTTTTCTTGGGGTTTTCTTGAAGTATTCCTCAAGGTCGATTAGACGTCCTTACAAGGTGTTTAGAAGCTGTGATTTTTAGGGTTTATCAAGGGTAATACTTGGGTATAAAGGTTGGTTAAAAGGCTTGGGTATTGAATCTCTTGGTTGGTGATTATTAGGCTAGTGTTCTTGTTCATAATCTCTTGTTCTTCATCCATAAAATCCTTGTAAGAAACCAACCATCATCTTTTGATTTCTCTACTGTATTTACATGTTAATTTATGTGTTTTATATGTTACATAAGTTAGTGATGCTTAAATATGCTTGATACATGTTAAAAATTACAAGAAAACACTAAAAAGGACTTGTTTTGCCAAACAGTCTGCTGATCAGTGGCAAAAACGTAATTAAATGGATGAAACAGTAGACCATGGACCTAAAATAAAAATATGTAGTTGTAGATCTATGTCTTGTGGTCATTTCCATGGGTGGTGATTACCGTGACGACACCCGATGATTAAACTAAAAATGTTTTCGTGAAACATGTCATGTTCTGAGTAACAGATTTGAAACCTATGAAAGTCATTTTTTTTGTACATGACCACCTATTGATCAAAACATAAAAGTTATAGATAACATTTCAACTTAAACGTGGCCACAAGAATGAGATTAATCGGGCTTGTAGAACTCAAGATATTGTATTTTTCGCGTGACTGTTGTGATGTTAGTGATTTCAGAACTGGATAATAAGGGAAAAATAATATTTTCACTACTGTTACGAAATTACTAAATTAGTGGGCCCCACAAATATTGTTAGTATGGTCGAATACCTTTCCGGGGACAGAAAGAACATAATTTTTTGACTTACGGTTTGGGAGATATGAATTTTTAAAAGTGGTTAAGTTATAAAAATTCCATCAGCTTTGTAATTAAAAGTTATAGAAAGGATAGTAACTTGTATAATTGGACCTTAAGTTTTATTTTGAACCACTTAGTGTATTTTGGACCTTTAGACACAATATGAACCTTTTGACTAAATTGGACTCTTAGACTTAAATTGGACCTTTAATACTTGTTTTGGACTTATGGTTAATGATGGACTAAAACTTGAGATTTTTGTAAGAAAGGTAAAATTTAAATTTGTAAATCATTTTTAAAATGTCACATTGAATCTTGAAACGTATTTAAGCTTTCAGTACCAAGCATAATTGAGATTGTAACTTATTGAACATATAGAATTAAAGGTATCATTATTCTTAGAATCTAAGACACGCGCGTATATTCTAGGTTGCTCGTAAGGTTCTTGCGGTTATTACTTGATCTCTTCACTTGATTGTTCACATTTGATTACGGTGAGTTCATAGCCTCGCCTTTACTCATTTTAATGTTTTATAAACCTCGCGAGGGGGATACATGCTAGTTTTTCAAACTGAATACAAGTAGTTTTTAGTATGCTTGACCCGATTATATGATTATAGTTATTGAGTAGCTTATGCCATGTATGTCCCAAATTTCATGAACCGTTAATTCTGTGGGAAAGGCTATTATTATGAATATGCATATTTGGCTTGACGAGCCTGAACGGGTGAGTAGCGCTCACAATCAACGGCCACATAATATTGAGAAATTAAGGTAAATGGCAAATCTTACCTTTAGAGGGGCATTATTAAATCTAGGTCAAGGTTCTGTGTCATGAGCTCAAAACTATAATCTGATTACACGACTTGTATATGCATTACTTGTCGCCCGATGAATAATACTTGTATTCAATTTATTACTTATTAAACTCTATGGAATTCACTCAACTTTATGTTGACCATTTTAGCATGTTTTATCCCAGGTCCGTAATATGTTAAAGCTTGGATGGGCGGCGCAAGGATATGGATATCGACAATGATGGCCCATGTTTTAAAATTACATTCGATGAAACTTAAACTTTTAAACTCATGTTATGTTTAAACTTATGCTGCTTTCAAACACTTGCGTTGTGAACTTTGGGACCTTGTTTTGCTTACTCTGATTTTATCGAATGTGAATATTTTATTATAAACGTCTCTATTTTGAGTTCGTTTACTATACTTGTACGATGTGACTAATAAATAGCACCCCATGTTGTATTCCGCTGCGTTCCGAAAATGGGGGTGTTATAGATTGGTACCAGAGCACATGTTATTGTGAACTAGGTCAAATTTTTAAAAACCTAGACTATAATCATTTATTTTTCAAAAATCATGAGTTTCCATCATCTTGTCCGATATCCATGCGCGCCTACTCCTGAGCTTCCTATTTCTTCTTCGTATATATATCTTAATCTTGCTATATTGAAAATAATTATATAAGCACTACAATTATTCTTAACTCGTTCGATAATTCGCGAATTATCACTTAATAAATATAAAATCTTTATGCACAAGATTTCTTATTATTTATGCTATTAGTAAGCATAATTATTATTCTTATGTTTATCCAAAAATTTATACACACCTCTTGATTGCACCATTGTTATACGTATACGTATAAATAAATATTATCATTTGTACATGTAATGTTTATCGATCACTTTGCTTGTTTATGAAGCATCACTATTCACTCACTTACTTACGCAAATATTATTTTCACGATAATATTTCTTTTATTAATACTAATTATATGCATATATAATTTTCAGATTTGTCATGGCACTCCCACTTCCTCCCGATCACGAGGTAGATATTCAAGAGAACGAGCCAGCTTGATTTTTCGTTTTTATTCCAAAGGAAATGCAACGGATGCATTTCCCCGGGTCGTAGTCCCAACGAAGGTTGAAGTCGAGTTGTCGTTACGGTGTCAAATTGTGAAGTGAATGTGAGTGAAAGAGTGATATATTTGGGATTTTACACTAAAACTAATGAAATAATAAAAGTAAACAACTACTTAAGCTAAGGGTACAATTAAACTAAGAATATAATTCTAAAAACGAAAATTTACTTTTGAAAACGTACGTGACAAATTTTAAAAACGTAACTAAAAAGTGAATTTCTAACTTCTAAGTCCTAAAAATGTGAAAATAATTTTCCTAAATTCTAAATATTAAAAGAAAATTTTAGAAAAAAGAAATATATTTTTTTGACTTTTTATTTATTTTTTATGAATTAAAAACTAAAAGAAATTAATTAAATGATTTAAAACTAGCAAATGACTTAGGAAAAATATGAAACTTTTCAATAAAATCTAAAATTATATTCTGAAGCTAGGAAAAATGAAATTGGAATTCTACTAAACCCTAATAAGCAGTTTGGCCAAATAAGCAGTTTGAATTAAGCAACCAAAATAAGCTATAGATCACCAAAAATTACCAAAAGCTAGAAAACAGATTACCACACTAAATTAAGCTAGAAATAACTTTAAAAGACCAATTAAGCACTCTGGATAAGCAAATAAGCACTATAGCAGCTGTAAAAATGGGGCAGTAACAGTGATCAATTCCCCTACTTTCAGCAGCTCTAAAAGCTAGACAAGAGCTTATTGGGGGAATCCAAGTGCAGAGTCTAAAAGCTGATATGAAAAGCTACTTATAAGCCAAGAATGCCCAAAATCTAACAATCAATTGACACTTAATTGAGGCAAAGAACAGAAGCTAATGGGAACTGCAATTGATAGCAGGCCTGAGCAGTTCCAAGTGGGCTTATTGCAGACAAGCTTTAAGCTACTAAATAAGCTACGAATAGAAATGTAAGCTCAGAACTATGTAGCCACTACTACTAGCTATGATCACATCAAATATAATGCAATAAGCTCAAAGCAACAAGCAGATACAAGGCACATAAGAAGCTTAGATAGGCAGATATAGTGCAGGTCTGCTAATAGTAATCTGTTGCAGCAGTAAAGGAAATTTGAACTTAACTCTTCTAATACTCAATGGAATGGAACCAGAACTTGAAAACTTACTTTACTCACTATAACACACCTACTTTAGCCAAAAATAGTGAGCAAAAGAGCTTTAGCTTATACAAAGCTTGTTGAGGCAGTTTCAAACTCTAATAGGCACTAGTCAACTCAAAAACCTTAAAAGGCCTTAAATCCACTAAACTCCTAACACAAACAACTTATTTATCCTATAATAAGCTAAATCAAACCTCAGCAGTTCGTAAATGAACAGTGACAACCATTAAGTCACACAGCATGATCATAAACCAAACACCCCTTTAAAATTGATTATGCAATTTTAACACTACAATCTACCAAATTAAGCCATAAAAATGATATACTACTGAATATCTAAATTAAGAACTACCTAAAAAGCAACTATCAATGATGAAATAAGCACTAATATAACTAAATAAGCTATTCAACAGTAATAAGCTATGAAATGAGAATAAAATGATGCTTACAAGTAGAAACTAGGTGTGTACAGATCTGAACCAACCAAATAACACCCAGGCTCATCGCATAAGCCAGAAATACAACCCAATAAAGCTCCTCCAAACAGCTTATTCTTCCAGTAGCTTATTGAACAGTAGAGTTGACTTATGTTGACTTTTTTGGAATTTTGAGACTAAAACAGATTTGATCCTACCAAAAGCTCACACTAAGCTATCAAGCTTATATGAGCTTATAATAAAGAGAAAACAGCTTATTGAAGCTGGGATTAAGTTTATTTTTGGATTTTCAAAGTATTTTCAATATTTTTTTTTTTTTGGATTTTTGGATAAAATGAACAATAAGGTAAAATGTAAATTATAATAAGCTGGAAATAATGGAAACAAGCTAATTGAAATAGTAATAAGCTATAATGAGACTTAAACACTAAAGAGACAAGAATTAAGGAAATTCAAACCAACTTTTCATTAATCAAACTTGAAATTACAAACTGAAATTTGAAAATTACAACTGAAATGTAAATGATTACACTAAGAAAAGCAGTAAATTTGACAAGAAAATAAAGTGGTAACAATTTTCTAAAGCATAAAAATTGGACAACCATTGCTCATGAGGAGAGCTCTCTATTTATAGCCGAAAGGTGAAGGTTCTGGGCTGCCACATCATCAATCCGTGCCTCTTGATTCATTATCAACCCTCAGATCTTTCTCCAATCATCACAGCCGTTTGATCAATTTCTATGAGGTGTCATGTCCAATGAGAGGCTGCCACCTTGCCATGCGTGTGCTTCTGTGCTTGTTCTGACATCTGACACCCAATGATTGGTCAATAATGCCCTTAATTGCGGTAATTTTAAGGTTTTAAGGATTAGGGTTCATGGCACAGTAATTTTCTGGGTAAAAGGGGTTTTTTTGGGTGCGGGTATATTTATTAACCTTTGTTTGACTGAGCATTTATAGTTTTGACCGGGTATAGGATTTAATGGGTGGATCGGGTATGGAGTTGGGATAGTGGGCTTGGATGGGCTGGGTTTAAATGTTGGATTTGTGTTTTGGACTTTGGATTTAAAATGAAATCCGGCTTTGGTTTATAGGATTTTTGATGTTTTTGGTTTAACAAAAATACAAGGGCCAATTGTGTATTTTCTGAAACTCAAGGAACTAGTTTTGCCACTTCTCCAAAATAAATCCAAGGGCTTGTTTTGTCATTCTTTAATTCTTCAAGGGTTGACTTTGACTTTATGCTTCCCGGCATCGGCTTTTGACCTTTTCCAAATCTCGTGCTCGTTTTCCCGGATTTTGTTTGATTTTGTCCCTATTTCATGATATCCGTACCTGCATAGAAACAAACACAAAAACACAATATCTTTGGCATTTATGGTTAGTTTTTGGTCGTTTTGGTCTTAATTTGTTAAATAAAAGGTATGTGAATAAGCACATACCACAGCTCAACCCGAGCTTGCACCGGAAGAACATCTACCAGCTCCTCCACCACCAAATCATGTATTTCCAAACGTTGATCTTGAAGATCAAGAAGAAGAAGAAGAGGAAGAAGAAGAAGAGGCTGAAGAAGAGAATGTGTTGATATTTCAAGATGTGAGTTTAGATGAAGATGAATCTGAACTGATCTATCCTTATGAGGCACCGGGTTCGCCTTATCCACCACCATCTATACCCGACACTTCATCTGACTCTGAGCCTGAAGTGGAGGAAGCTGCTACTGTTGGTACTATCAGACAGGTACCACTCTCGGGACGCAGATTTCCTAGGAGTATCCACGAGAGGGGTGGATCATCTTCAGCTGCTCCTGTCACTTATGAGCTCGAGGATTTAGTACCCGGGGGTATGAGGAGAGATATTAACTCTCTCCATGGTAGAGTTAGACTTTTGGAGAGACAAATGAGTATTAGGGAACTCGAGGGGGCTGGTGCCATATCTAGAGACAAAATTGGACATAAGCGTATGGACCTACTTGACTTCGATTTGGGTGTGGTAGAACACCAGGTTGATAAGACTGATCGCGAGATATCTTTGTTGGGAAAACGTGTCCGAGAACTAGATGATGAGGGTGTCAGAGGTGAGAACAAGAGGTTGAAGCATAAGTTAGAGGACACTCAGTTAGCTCTAATGTTCGCGGATATGTGTAAGGAGAGCCTTGAGAAGGATTTGTATGAGATGAGGCGCTGGGCCTATGCACATTGGGAGGAGATGATTCGAGCAGGAATGGTTGATGAGAGGTCGTGTGATGCTATTGATGTATTAGCTGTTTATGGAGAGACCTCACCACCAGAGCCACGTGGATCACCTCGTGACTCTCAGTAGTTTATGTACTTTTGTTTTCTTTCGTTGTATTTCATCATTGTTTCTTTGTCTTGTAATCACTAAACTGAAAGTATCAGTTAGTAGAACTATTATCGTTAATTATGATGACTTCATCAAATTTTGTAATACAACCAACAATGTATTAATCTTTTGTTATGAATGATGAAGTTTCTATTTCTTAATTTCCACTCTATGTTGTTGTGCTCTTTTTCATATTCAGTTTACTCGTACATGATTATATTTATGTCATTGTATGATTACTCATCAAAAATTCTCTTGTGTTGTGATAGAATCATGCCACCAAAAAGAATGTCCGAAGCTGCTATTCGAAAGCTAGTCGCTGACAGTGTAGCCGCAGCTTTAGCCGAAGATCGAGCTACAAGAGCTAATAATGTTGGAGGCGGTGCTGGAGCCGGTGGCGGTGCTGGAGCCGCTGGGGCTGCCGGTGATGCTGTGGCATGTGGTTGTCCCTACAAACAGTTTCTGGGTTGTGAGCCCATAAAATTTAAAGGAACTGAGGGAGCGGTTACCTTGATCCACTGGTTTGAAAGCTGTGAGACCGCGTTTATGCTCAGTAACTGCTCAGAGGATTGCAAAGTCAAGTACGCCGCGGGTACTCTGTTGGAACATGCTAAATCATGGTGGAACTCTTACGTTCAACCCATTGGGATTGAAGCAGCCCATGCAACCACGTGGACCGATCTCAAGAAAAAGATGACCGAAAAGTTCCGTCCTCGTAGTGAAATAAGAAGGCTTGAGACAGAGTTTTATAATCTAACGGTGAAAGGTTATGAGATCGAAACTTATATTAGAAGGTTTCAGGAGCTGAAAGTTCTGTGTCCTGGTATGGTTCCGGATTTCGAAAGGGAACTGGAAGCTTTTATCAAGGGTCTTCTACGAAGCATTAAGGGGGACGTGACAGCATCTAACCCAAAAACTATGGAAGAAGCCATTCGTGTTACTCAAAAACTGATGGCACAAGTAGTGGAGTATGGGACAACACAGATTGCAAACAACAACAACCAAAATAAAAAAAGATGGGATGATGAGAAGAAGGGAAACAACAACAACAACCAGGGCCGCAACAACGATCATCATCAGCAGTAGAATAGAAGACGAGAGAATGTAAGGGCAATGACTGATGCCCCAGCTGGAAGAGGTGAGTACACTGGATCTCATCCTTACTGCAATCGCTGTAAGAAGTATCACCCTGGTACATGTACTGTGAAATGTAACAATTGTGGAAAGCAAGGACATATAGCGACAGACTGTAGGGTTAAGGCTATTGCTACTGGTGCTAATGCTCAGCCAATTGTGACTTGTTATGGCTGTGGGGAAAAAGGGCACTACAATAACAAATGCTCGAAGAAGGGGAATTTTCAAGCTGGGAATGCTCATGGTCGTGTGTATGTGATGGGAAATGGAGAGCAACAAGGCCTGAATGTCGTGACGGGTACGTTTCTACTTAACAATCATTATGCTAAGGTTTTATTTGATTCGGGTTCAGACAAAAGCTTTGTGTCAACTAGTTTTAGCGCATTGATAGATATTAACCCGGTTAAGTTAAGCTATAGTTACGAAGTCGAATTTGCTGATGGGAAATTGGTTAGTACAAATTCTAATCTAAGGGGTTGTACCATAAATCTAGCGAACCACCCATTTAGTATTGACCTCATGCCAATTGAACTTGGAACTTTTGATGTCATCATTGGAATGGATTGGTTATCCGACCGAAACGCGGTTATTGTCTGTGGTGAAAAAGTTGTTCGTATTCCACACAACAACAAAACACTAATAATCAAAGGCGATAGAGACGCGTCCCAATTAAAAATCATATCTCGTATCAAGGCTCAATGGTACATAGAGCAAGGGTGCCAGATGTTTCTAGCACAAGTGACGGAGAAAGAGTCAGTTGAAAAATGACTAGAAGATGTACCTGTTGTCCAGAATTTTCCTGAAGTGTTTCCTGATGATCTACCGGGACTTCCACCACCTCGACAAGTAGAGTTCCGAATTGATCTAGTGCCTGGTGCTGCACCCGTGGCGCGTGCACCTTATCGACTGGCACCATCAGAAATGAAGGAGCTATCGGAACAATTGCAAGAGCTGTCAAAAAAAGGGTTCATTCGACCGAGCTCGTCGCCTTGGGGAGCTCCGGTGCTGTTTGTAAAGAAGAAAGACGGATCCTTTCGAATGTGTATCGATTACCGTGAGCTTAACAAGTTAACGGTCAAGAATCGTTATCCACTCCCGAGAATTGATAATCTATTTGATCAGCTTCAAGGCTCAAGCGTATATTCCAAAATCGACCTGCGATCGGGTTATCACCAACTCCGTATCCGGGAAGAAGACACTCCAACTACTGCGTTTAGAACTCGGTATGGTCACTACGAGTTCAAAGTGATGCCGTTTGGGTTGACCAATGCACCTGCAGTATTTATGGACTTGATGAATCGAGTGTGCAAACCGTACCTCGACAAGTTTGTAATTGTATTTATTGATGACATTTTGATTTACTCTCGAAATGTGACTTTTGGCTGGAATCAGTGCAATTTCTCGGTCATGTGATCAATAGCAAAGGTGTTCATGTAGACCCTGTGAAGATCGAGGCTATTAAGAATTGGGCTCCACCGACAACACCAACTGAAGTGAGGCAATTCTTAGGACTTGCTGGTTATTATCGAAGATTCATCGAAGGATTTTCTATAATAGCCAAACCTCTTACCAAGTTGACTCAGAAAAATAAGAAATACGAGTGGGGTGAAGACGAAGAAAAGGCTTTTCAAATACTGAAACAGAAACTTTGTAGTGCGCCTATATTAGCATTACCAGATGGGACGGAAGATTTTGTAGTCTATTGTGACGACAAAAGGTCATAGCATATGCTTCACGACAATTGAAGACTCATGAAGAAAACTATACTACCCATGATCTAGAATTGGGTGTTGTGGTTTTTGCTCTTAGGTTATGGAGGCACTACTTGTATGGCACGAAGTGTACGGTGTATACTGATCACAAGAGTCTCCAATACATCCTAGATCAAAAAGAGCTTAACATGAGACAACGAAGATGGATTGAACTCCTGAGCGATTACGACTGTGACATCCGTTATCACCCGGGAAAGGCAAACGTGGTGGCTGATGCCTTAAGCAGAAAGGAAAGGGCAAAACCATTACGTGTCAGATCGCTAGTAATGACAGTTCTCACCAAGTTACCTGAACAGATCCTCAAGGCTCAAGTGGAAGCAATGAGAGAAGAAAATGTGAAGGCTGAAAATCTGGGGAAAGGTATCAAACCAATATTCAAAACTCGTTCTGACGGAACCCTGTGCTTTGGTAAACGAGTTTGGTTACCACTGTTCGGAGGTTTGAGAGACTTGATCATGCACGAATCTCATAAATCCAAATACTCTATCCATCCGGGGTCAGATAAGATGTACCATGATCTAAAACAGTTGTACTGGTTGCCGAACATGAAGGCTGAGATCACTACCTATGTTGGCAAGTGTTTGACGTGTGCAAATGTTAAGGCAGAACATCAAAAGCTAGCTGGATTCCTTCAACAACCCGATATTCCTGTTTGGAAATGGGAAAGAATCACCATGGATTTCATTACTAAGCTCCCTAGAACTCTAAGTGGTTATGATGCGATTTGGGTCATTATGGATCGTTTGACAAAATCTGCTCATTTCCTACCAATAAAAGAGACTTACAGCATGGAGAAGCTTACTCAACTGTACTTAAAGGAGATTATCTGTAGGCATGGTGTGCCTATATCAATCATATCTGACAGAGATAGCCGGTTTACATCAAGATTCTGGAAGTCACTCCAGGAGGCCTTGAATACAAAACTGGATATGAGTACGGTGTACCACCCACAGACGGATGATCAAAGCAAAAGAACGATACACACTTTAGAAAATATGTTGCGGACGTGTGTGATTGACTTTGGAAGTAGTTGGGATCGACATCTGCCATTAGCCGAATTCTCTTACAACAATAGTTATCACGCAAGCATTAAGGCTGCACCTTTCGAAGCTCTTTACGGGCGAAAGTGTAGATCACCTGTTTGTTGGAGTGAGGTTGGAGATAGCCAGCTCACGGGACCGGAGATGATTAGTGAAACCACAAAGAAGATAGTTCAAATCAAAAACCGTTTTTTAGCTACTCATAGCCACCAGAAAAGCTATGCAGATGTTAGACGCAGACCTTTGGAGTTTAATGTAGGTGACAGAGTTATGCTCAAGGTTTCGCCATGGAAGGGTGATGAAGAGAAAAGTGTACCGCTTTTAGGGGGTCATTTAAGCCCTAAATCGTGTTTATTTGATCAAATATTGCCCTAAATCGTTCCTTTTCTCACTTTAGGTACTTTGGAGAAGATATCTGGAAAAGGAAGCATTTTGGACGTTTTTGGAGCATAAAAGTGAAGAAAACGACAAAGTCTCAAAATCGGCTGGAAAAGTACCTTTGACGGCGTCAGGGATTGCCCTTGACGGCGTCATGGCTTGGCAAAAGAGGTGGATATGAAAATTACTCATGATAAGCCAGAGAATTTTACAATGGAAAGTTTGACGGCGTCACCCTTTGAAGTGATCAAGGTCGTCACGATTTAAGCTAAAGATGGACGGCGTCAAGCCATATTCTGATGGCGTTAAGCTTTGATAAGCCAGAGCGGATTTTGGAGGTCTAAAGAGGGACGGCGTCAGGAAGGCCATCCGAGAACCCTAGACACGGCGAGGTGACGGCGTCAAGATCTACAATGTGACGCCGTCAGCCCTTAAACTCTATATATAGTTTTGCAATTTTTTGTCCTTAGGGTGCAACTTTGTGAGGAGAAACCCTAAAGATGAATTTCTGCCATTTTTAAGGGTTTTCATACCCTTGGATCTCCCATGATTAATTGAAGATAAGTTATCATTTAATCAATCAATATGTCTATGTGTTGTTTGATTATATCTTGTTCTTGTCTTTTGATTAACATGCTAGGCTAGATTTATCTTGTGTTTGCTTGATCTAATGAAACCTAACTATTGATTATTGGTTATTAGTGTGTTATTAATTGTATTGGATGATTGTTTATCGATGTTAGGCTTAAGAAAACTGGCTAACTTCCTATACGGTAACTTGCTTGAACGTCTTAAGAAACATGAACCAATGCGTACTAAGGTTTTTATGGTTGTATTTAATGCATGAGCGAATTCTAGTGATCCCATGTTAGGAGCTTCTTAGCCGGCTCGACATAGGAGTGAAGTAGGAGCTCATAGAGTTGGGGAAGTACGTACGCCACCCCACGATTGGTATTAAGGAATACACCCGTCATCCACGCAATTAATACACACTAATCAACCGGTAAAAGATAGTTAGGGAGTAAGGAAATCTAAGTAAACACATTTCTCTCCACATAAGTTTCACAACCTTTTCATTTTCAGTTATGTTATTTTATTTGCATTCGTAGTTATTTGGGTTAGTTGACTAGCAACTAATTCCGCCCACTCCTTCAAACCCGAGATTTTACTTGCTTTCATAAAAAAATATAAAAAATACAAAAAAGAATCTTCCCTCACCCTTAGACCTATTAGAGTAGTTTTTCAATCCTAACGACACTATTCCCTGTGGAGAACGATCAATCCCCCGTACTTACCACTACACTATACTACATCGATCAGGTACACTGCCTGGTGGGGTTGTAAGCCTCTTGAGATCCCTCGAGAGGTAAAACCTGTTGTAAGGTCGCAAAACCACGCATCAAGTTTTTGGCGCCGCTGCCGGGGAATAGTTATTGTTTAGGTTGAATTTTTATTTTATTAGGTTTACTCACTAGATTCCTTTCTAGTGAGATTTTTTATTTTATTTTTTCTAGGATTTCTTGTAGTCTATCTTTTTCTTTGTGCCCTTTGTTTGTAAAACCATTTTTATTTGTCACTATGACGGATGAAATTCCATTTAGATCATTGACAATAGAGGAACAATTATATTTCACCAATAGATTTGTTTCCTATCATTCCTATGAATTTTTGTGTGATCTTTGTGATTTCCAAAAGGAGTTAGGGGTAAGGTTAGATGGGTATAATGAATTCTATGCATGTGAGATTTCTATTAGACGAGCATTATCTGGATCAATTCCTTTTAGTCAGGCCCTTTGGATGAATTTTGAGGAAAGCTTCCTAACCATGACCCATAAGTGGAACGAATTGGTGGATTTGTATGAGCAAGATGACCTAGTTTCTAAGAACATGAACTTAGAATCAAACCAAGATTCTGAGACGGTTAGAGTTGAGCCACCTAGCTGCATGTCATGGTTAGGCACTACCATAATACAGGGTGAACACTTAGGTGATCTTGATGTGATGGAGGATCTAGCTGAGCATGATCACATTGATCAAAAAGACCTAGGTTTTATGATCGATGATGATGAATCTCAAGAAACACATGATGAATCTTTTGGGCAATTTGAATATAGCAGTCAGAATATTGAGGATGATCCTTATGATTCGGATATAGAATTTGAGATGCCTAGAGAAGCACTTGAGATACTAGGGAAAATGTTAGGGTTAGATTCTACCAAAACCCATGATGAGGATATAGGTGATCTTGACACAAGGAATGATGAGGTTAGTAACATAAGCCCACCAAGTACTCCACAAAACCCACCATCATTCGAGGCACCCACACCGCCCGTGACTTACCCGGAAGAAGTAGAAGAGACTTTAGGAATCCTGATGGAGGTAGAACCTTTGAACCAAACACAACTAGAGGATATAGGTTTGAATGCTTATAGTGATCACAACCTTACTCTTAGTTCTAGGGGATTTCCTATTTTTGATGAACCAGAGCCTAAACCAAAACCGTTACCTAATCTTCCATCCTTAGATGTGAACTTAGGAATTGAATTAGGTCCCGACCCACCCATCAAACCATATAGTCCGGGTAGTTTTATGTTGAAGGTACTAGACTCTAAGCCTTGTAGAGAGGAAGCTGACATAGGAGTGAACCATAACCTTTCATACTTACATCACCCATTCATGATTAATCACAAGAAACACTATGGGTTTAAACCGGGTTTATTAGGTCAAGATGGATTCCCAACTAGGAGTCTCTCGAAGTTGATAGAAGATGATCCCTTTCTAGGAGAAAACTTTAATTCACCCATTGACCCAATTGAGCTAAGTAAGGTTATGATGATTGGATCCTACATCTTTGAGTATATAATTCATCCACCACTCTTTCCTCACGCGGCATACTTCCACCAAGATAGTGTGTATCGCTACTATCACCCGCACTTAATCCTAAGTGTAGGAAAAACCTCTCCTTTATCCGTTAAATAAGGGTAGAGTCAGGCTCGTGACTCGAACAAAAACAAGCGCTTCTTGGGAGGCAACCCAAGCTTTATTTGCTTTTTGTGTGTTTATTTATTTGTTTGTTTGATCTTATTTGTTTCCGTATGTGTGTTTAATTTTTAATATTATTGATTCATGTTCAAAAGTAAATTGTGAAAATGCTTTATCTTGTTTTTAACTTCGTCTTAACTACATATAAAGGTATTTTGCAAAAGATAAGTGTAAGGGAAATCCAAATCGGTTTACAAGAACAAATGAACATGAATCGTAATAATAATAAATTAACATACATATTAGTATTTGTTTGAGTCAAATGCTTGTATCGAGTCATAATGATGTTTTGCAGGAATTCCAGGAAGTAAGGTAGAGGTTTTTCCAGAAATTTTCCGGAAACTTAATATGAGAATTATGTCAGATCATTTCTGACGGCGTCAGGCTTTACAACCTGACGGCGTCAGGTTTTAATTTTCTAAAATTTTTGAAAGTTTTGTTTTCATAAAAAGTCTTTATTAAATCTCTAACTTATAAACTCCAGGAATCTGCAAAATTATCATTCCACAAGCATTATATCCTTATATATAGAATTTATCCCGCCGATGTTATGCAGGTTTTCGTGTTTGTTTTCTCAGGTTCAACAGGTTATTTTGGACAAGGAGATGTATGTGGAATCAAGCTTATGACGATGCATTAGCCTTGGAGCTTCTACGTTCTCTTGGAAGAAGATCTAACCATGTTACTTCTTTATCCACCGAGCGAATCAGGGGAGTATTTGATTTTATTCTTTTACCTTATTTACTTTTACATCTTGTTATTTGAACATTGGGGACAATGTTCATCTTAAGTGTAAGGGGGGGTAAAAGTACGACACTTTAGAGAATGCTATTACGCTTGATTTTTGTTTGTTTAATAGTAGATGTGTAATAAAACTGAGAGAAATACCTGTTAGGGCAATTTTAGTGCCAAATTTAAAAATTTTTACAATATTTAGGAGTGAAACTTTGATCTTAATGAGCGTCTCATGGATAGGAGTTATATGACTAGTACAAAACCGTACCACAAAAAAAATTTTCCACCCCAAATATGTGAGGTTCACCCCTAGAATTGGTAGGAAAAGCATTTATGCTATGATGTGTGTACCGGTAGCACTTAGATTCTAGAACTTGCGTTAGGACCATTCCGAGGCCACAAGTGAGACTAAATTCTTGTAGTTAGATTTACTACATGATAAGAGGCATTAGGATTAACCCATTGTTTTACACCTGTGTTTTTGTTATAATTACAGTGGCTACATTGGTCATGTAATTCTCCCACACCCTTTGCGTTGTACTCATTTTTAGTATACGATACCCCTAGTACACCCCTCAGAGTCTATCTTTTCGTTTCGACCTTTAAGCATTTTACTTAAAGGAAGAATTTGTTACACCCCACTTAAATGTACACCCAAATCGCCTTAGCCTACCTTGTATGCACTCATTTTTAGTGCATTATTGTGACAACATTTGTTTGAAACCTAAGTTAATTATCTAATTGATTACATGGTTGCTAAGTCGAGTCATATCCTTGTACATATTGTTTTGGGAAGATTGGGACTCGTGGGTAAAGTACTAGTGTAATGGAGTAATGGGGAAGAACATCATTTATTACCCCCATATGTGCTAAATATTTTAAAAAGTACTCCAAGTGTTTCGATTATCTTAATTCGAGTCATTAGAATAATTATTTGTAAAGTTATGTAAAAGTTCAAGTGTAAGGGGGATGCAACGCCCCTATGATGTATTATTTTGGATGGTAGGGCAAGAGTGTATAAAAAAAAAAAAAAAAAAAAAAAAAAAAAAAAAAAAAAAAAAAAAATCGAAAAAATTAAGAAAAATACAAAAAAATGAGAAAAAGAAAAATAGAAAAAACATACGGACTACCATCCCATTTCATTTTATGTTTATTTTATGTTTTTGTTATTTTGTTTTTAGCTTAAGTCGAGTCTAGTTTTGGCTTAGCAACGCCATATTGTACATGTAATTAATCAAGATCTTTAACTCGCCACCAGTAAAATATCCCTTATCCAACAAAACCGTGTTTATCATATCCCTACACATCACGTTATAACCCATGTAAAAGCCCTCTTTGATAGTTTATATTAGGTGCTTACGCCTAGTGGAGGAGGTCTTTGATCCTTTCCCAAGCCTATGGTAATCTATTTGCTATGACAGGTAGTGAGAGATATTATCCGTTTTCATTTATGAGATTTATTTTGATGACACCTGAGAGATGTGAGTATCTAAACACTACTTGTGAGGTGCTAGTTTGTAATCTCCATGCTTATTATGATTAAAGTGGAACGACTATTTATTGTAATTACTTTTATATTAGCGTTAAATGACCCCTAACTTGTATTTTGATTAGAATAAAAGCGCATTTGCTTGAGGACAAGCAAATCTCAAGTGTAAGGGTATTTGATGAAGCGAAAAGTGTACCGCTTTTAGGGGGTCATTTAAGCCCTAAATCGTATTTATTTGATCAAATATTGCCCTAAATCGTTCCTTTTGTCATTTTAGGTACTTTGGAGAAGAAATCTGGAAAAGGAAGCATTTTGGACGTTTTTGGAGCATAAAAGTGAAGAAAACGACAAAGTCTCAAAATCGGCTGGAAAAGTACCTTTGACGGCGTCTTGGCTTGGCAAAAGAGGTGGATATGAAAATTACTCATGATAAGCCAGAGAATTTTACAATGGAAAGTCTGACGGCGTCACCCTTTGAAGTGATCAAGGTCGTCACGGTTTAAGCTAAAGAGGGACGGCGTCAAGCCATATTCTGACGGCGTCAAGCTTTGATAAGCCAGAGCGGATTTTGGAGGTCTAAAGAGGGACGGCGTCAGGAAGGCCATCCGGGAACCCTAGACACGGCGAGGTGACGGCGTCAAGATCTACAACGTGACGCCGTCAGCCCTTAAACTCTATATATAGTTTTGCAATTTTTTGTCATTAGGGTGCAACTTTGTGAGGAGAAACCCTAAAGACGAATTTCTGCCATTTTTAAGGGTTATCATACCCTTGGATCTCCCATGTTTAATTGAAGATAAGTTATCATTTAATCAATCAATATGTCTATGTGTTGTTTGATTATATCTTGTTCTTGTCTTTTGATTAACATGCTAGGCTAGATTTAACTTGTGTTTGCTTAGATCTAATGAAACCTAACTATTGATTATTGGTTATTAGTGTGTTATTAATTGTATTGGATGATTGTTTATCGATGTTAGGCTTAAGAAAACTGGCTAACTTCCTATACGGTAACTTGCTTGAACGTCTTAAGAAACATGAACCAATGCGTACTAAGGTTTTTATGGTTGTATTTAATGCATGAGCGAATTCTAGTGATCCCATGTTAGGAGCTTCTTAGCCGGCTCGACATAGGAGTGAAGTAGGAGCTCATAGAGTTGGGGAAGTACGTACGCCACCCCACGATTGGTATTAAGGAATACACCCGTCATCCACGCAATTAATACACACTAATCAACCGGTAAAAGATAGTTAGGGAGTAAGGAAATCTAAGTAAACACATTTCTCTCCACATAAGTTTCACAACCTTTTCATTTTCAGTTATTTTATTTTATTTGCATTCGTAGTTATTTGGGTTAGTTGACTAGCAACTAATTCCGCCCACTCCTTCAAACCCGAGATTTTACTTGCTTTCATAAAAAAATATAAAAAATACAAAAAAGAATCTTCCCTCACCCTTAGACCTATTAGAGTAGTTTTTCAATCCTAACGACACTATTCCCTGTGGAGAACGATCAATCCCCCGTACTTACCACTACACTATACTACATCGGTCAGGTACACTGCCTGGTGGGGTTGTAAGCCTCTTGAGATCCCTCGAGAGGTAAAACCTGTTGTAAGGTCGCAAAACCACGCATCAAAGGGTGTGGTTCATTTTGGTAAACGTGGGAAGCTAAGTCCACAATACATTGGACCATTTAAGATCCTATCTAGGGTTGGTCCAGTAGCATACAAGTTAGAGCTACCAGAAGAACTTCAAGGCATTCACAACACCTTTCATGTTTCAAATCTCAAGAAGTGTTTGTCAAACGAGAGTCTCGTCATTCCATTAAGTGAACTTCGAATTGATGACAAGTTGCACTTCATCGAAGAGCCAGTAGAGATCATGGATCGTAAAGTAAAACAACTCAAGCAAAGCCGCATCCCCATTGTCAAGGTTCGTTGGAATACCTGATGAACTCAAATAAGTACATTTTATTATCATCATTTATCCTATTTATTTGACTTGTTTTATTATATTATATATGAGAATCGATACATTAATGTTTACTTTAGTAATTCTCAGGTAAAAACAAGCATTATGTGAAACTTGGCGATTTTGGACTAATTATGGAGCAAAACAAGCGAGATGTCAAAAGTCTACTGAAATCCAGAAGATGCGCCGTATCTCACTCAACAGATACGACGCAATATCATACTTAGATGAATTCGAAGACCATTGCCTGACTTTGAAGAATGCGCCGCATGCAATTCTGTCATGCGCCGCATATGAAACTTTGGTCAAAGAAGAAGTTCAAGCTCGTTCTACTCCAGATACGCCGCAATATACTTCTAACATACGGCGTATCACTATCAAGATTTCACCAGTTACAATCCAAGACAGCTAAAGTACATGCGCCGCATACAAAGATCAAGTTACGCCGCATCTGAAGACGGTGTACGAATATTCCAGAATATATTAATCTTGGACCCCATGCGAAGTTAAGTCAATGCGCCGCATCTATCAACTCAATGCGCCGCATCGATCCCTCAGACAGAAACTATAAATACCCCAAGGTCAGACGAATTTAAGAGACCTTTTTTGTATAACCCTAGAGCCGAATCTAGACGACCAAGCTAAACAAGACACACCTCAAACAAAGATACAAGAGCTGTAAGAAGGTCCTGCATGTATTCAATTCATTAAGTAGTTTTGTTTTATTGTTTTAGTACGCTTTAATTCATCAGGATTGATGGGCTTGTGTCATGTGACTACGGAAGATCATGCACTCCCCTTAATATTGCTTTCCCATTAATTAAAGTTTATATGTTGATGTCTTTGGTGACTTTTATTAGTGCATTGATAACCTCTGTGTCTAGCTGAGTCTTGCTTGGGTCGCCATGCCCCTTCCTCGCCTATTTATTCTAGCGTCTCTAGAAAAGTAGGATAGACATAAGTAATCATTAAGGGTTTACTCGCCGATAAGATTAGAGCCAACGAGAAAGGTTTAATTATATAAACTTCATATAAAACTAGCAATAAAATAAGTGACAAGCTATTTAATTATTAGGACAGGTCTTCTTATTGTCTCGAGTATCTATCTGTGTACGTGTGTGCTAATCGCTGATTCGTACTCATTAGTTTAGTTTTCTATTCAATTATAACCAAACTGTGCCAGTCTCTCAGGCTGAACCCCCTTGCGTTAGATTAGGTTGTATTACTAACTTAGGATATTAAAATACTGATTAGAATAACTAGATAATACGTTCCACTCTTAGTGATCGACACTCTGCTTATCATTATATTCATACTGACCGGGTACACTGCTCGTTAAGTGTGTGTGTTATTGATAAGTCGGCTAAATATAAATTTAAAACTTGAGTAGGCATTAATACTGCTAAACCGCAACGACACATCACGCGCATCAAGTTTTTGGCGTCGCTGCCGAGGAGTGAATTGTTATTATCTGTTAATTTGATTAAGTATTTTAATTAGGTTTTTCTTTTTAGTTTTTTTAGATTCTAACCACTAACCCTGTTGTATATTAGATAGATGATGCATTCATTGTATAATTTGCATATTTACTGTTTTTGTGTGTTTTTGTTTTCTGTAATTTTTGTTTCTTTTTGTTTGTTTTTATTTTTGTTTTTCTTTTTTTCTGTATTTTTCTGCATTCTGCTGTCGTTGTATTGTGCTGATACAAACGATACGGCGCATCTGTTTTAACAGATACGGCGTATTGCGTTTAATTTTTATAGAATACAACGCGTTTAATAAATTCGAGTACGACACATCTTTCCCCAAGATACGGCGTATTCTGTTTTTAATAAGAAAATTTTCTAAACCCTAACGCCATACGACGCATCTATTTTAACAGATACGGCGTATTTTCTATTTAAATTAAAAACAGTTTTTTGAATTATTAAACAGAAGCGACGCATCGATCTTTATCGATACGGCGCATCTACTAAATCAAAAATCTTGTATTTTGAAACGTAATGAAAATACGGCGCATTAGCTTTTGTTAATACGACGCATTTAATTTTAATAAATATAATCGATTTTTGATAATTTAAACTGGATACGGCGCATTCTAATTCATAAGCGGTGTATCTGTTTTCTGAATAAAAGTCTGATTAAATTTTAACGTAATAAGATACGGCGTATCCAACTTTCTGGATACGGCGCATCGTTTGCAGATATCAGCCATTTTTATTCTTTATATTTTTTTCTAAATTCATTAATTTCTCTTCTAGCGAACAGATCCTACTGACGATTTTACCTATGATGACAGGTTTTGCTATGGAAGATATGTCAATGAACGGATATCTTGCTAAGGAACTTATGAAAGATAAGCACAATGAAAAGTCCCGCACCAAAAAGCCGTTAATTCTGGAAAGTGATGACGAGTGTGATAACTATGAAGTTAGCTTGAGCAAGTTCCCAGCATTAAGCATTACTAAAAGCTCAGAATTGGAAAAGGAACTCTTGCTTTCGGATTCATTCGAAAATTTCGATGCTATTACTTGCAACTTACCTACGATCGATGCTTTACTCAAATCCGTATCTCAAACCAACATGCCCTTCTACTCAGTGGAAGTTTATGAAGATGTCAACTTCAATGTACTCACGATTGATGCCGATTTATTTTCTTAGGAAACTCCTCTTGAAGCTACTTATATGGAATTCAAACGCTTATGCAATATTGAAGATGGGATATTCTCTTATGATTTACTAATGAGCTACACTGAAGATGAATTGTTACTCTTATAGCCTATCATTGAATCTAAAGGATTAACTTGGATGACTATCGAAGAAAAATATGGGAAATTACAAATTGAATACATGAACTCAGCAAATGCAGTCAACAAATCGAGCAACAAAAGCTATGGTAGAGGAAATATCCAACCTATACAAACTTCTTATATGCCTTATTCCGAACAGTATTGGGGATTAGATAAAAGCAATCTGGATGATGAAAGAATTTATGCTGAATCGGAGATACTGTTTCATAAAAAGTTGGTAAGGTTGATGGATATCTCTTTAGAAAAATGGCTTGAACTTAAATACGGTGATCCCAAATTTGCTCCTACGAATGAAGTCAAATGGATTGTGACCTCATGGTTGACACGAAGTTTTAAAGAACAATTTAATGAGTTCATGGAGATAAGGAGGAAAATGATTGGTAATACAGCTTTGACGTTAACTACGATCCTAACAATGTTGATTTTTCAGATTGGTTAGCTAGTAAGTTCAATAACCATAAGATCATGGACCGAGCTACTAAAGATGTGTTATGGGTATATTGGATGAGAGGGGAAGATGAGGAAGTAGAAAGCAACAATGGATCATCACATGACGATTCAACGATCGAGGAAGGCATTGAAGAATTGTTCAGCATAGACATTGATGTGTTCAATTATGAGACACCCTTGTGCAAACAACTCAAAGAATTTAATTACCTTCTTCAAATCGACGCTGATGTGCTAACTGGAGATCTACCAGGATTCAAAACTTATGATGAGTTCAAAAACACCTGGTACTACGAATGGAATGACCAGATACTATGGGTTTGGGATAAACCATGGGAATTTGGGCATATTAATCACACTTGTAAACCTTTCCATTTCAAGGATGGAAGTAGTGAATGGCCAACCTGTGATTGGAAGAATGATGGAACCTGCAATGGGGGAAGTATAATTGGAATGAAACGAGTTGGAAACGATGTATACTTTGAAGACTATGATTGGTATGAAAAAGTTGAAGACTCCCCACGTAGAGCAGAGGCTTTGCAAGAAAAATGTAAAATCAAATACTTAAAAGAACTAAAGGGAGCATCGAATACTACTTTCTGGGAATGGGTGCATAGAAAATATGATTACACAAGGCTTAATCGACGCTTACAATGGGAATTGAAAAGAAAGTGGGACGAGACTCAAGATTATTATCAATCCATTAACTTGGTTAATTATTATCCCTATGATAATAACGATGAGTCACGAGGAAAATTAATTGATGAACTTGATGACTATTTGAATAAGGATCCTTATTTCAAGTTTGTTGATAAAGACGAAGAAGAATTCATCGAGAGAAAATTTCGACTACTTGGGATCACTTATAATAACCCACCCATGATAATTTCTGAAAAATTTGAAGTCATCAAATACTCTTTGGGACCATATGAGGAATATGTTGCGACGAAGACCAAAGAATATATTAGATTAAGTCGAACGGAAGAAAATGTTGCGGAGCTATACGGTAACATCTTTCGGATGAAAGAAGAAGGATGGTACGTAACAAGAACGAAATAAGGAGCTGAACGTGAGTCTAACTTGAAGACTCTGGAATAAAGACAAGTGCTGACCGGGAGACAACCCGAAGGAAAATTTTTTACTTTTCTGTTCTGTGTCGAGTCTGTCAGACCTGTAGAGGATGCGGCGCATCTCCATCATAAGATGCGACGCATCACCTGCACTGGTCATATCTTATTTCATTTTCTGCATTTTTATTTTTGACTTTAAAACTTTCTGTCAGTTTATTTAATGCGGCGCATCCCTGGTTAAGGATGCGATGCATCTTTTATTCTGATTCGTACTTATTCCAGGCTCGATACGGCGTATCTTCTTCCATAAGACACGGCGTATCGACTGACCTGATGATTTACAGTTTAATTTTTTTTAGGTTTTATTTTTACTAACTACTAATGTATTATGCAAGTTTGAACCTTCTTAACTCAGGTGTGTTAAAGTCTAAATGGTATTATAGTTTCCTGCATTTTTGTGGATACATCATTTATGAAGCTTAAACGTTCTCATCCACAAGAAAGTTGATTTTTGCTCTTATACGAATAATGGAGGATCATACCAAGCAAATCTCAGGGGAGTTTTTCTGTTCTAATTCTTTTATTTTCCAGTTTTTAACCTTTGACACAAACAACGAGGACGTTTTTTAACTTAAGTGGGGGGATGAAGAATTAGAACACTTACTTGTCCTAAACTTTTTCAAAATATGCTTAAAATGCGCTTAATATATCAAAATTTAAATTTTTTTTAGCATGTTTTTGTTTAAAGTCTAAATTACATAACCGCACACATAACTCTATTCTTTCAAAAATATTAAAACTTTAGTGTGCCGGTGACATGTAAACTTTAAAACTTGGCTTGTATACTATTCGAGACCACCATAATGAGTATTATCTATATAATTGGAGTGACTTGTCTAAATTGGTAAATTTTTAGGATTACACCCAAATAGCCTTTATATGTTATGTGATATTAACTAACTACACTGGTTAGTTAACCCCCGTATAAACCCTTTGTTTACTCTCACTTTTAGAGTAAGATACCCCTAGAAAAACCCTCAGAGCCATTCCTTTCGTTTCTTACACCTTTGTTATAATGTTTCGATACACCCTTACACCTTAGCCTACCCTGTAGATTAAAATCCGTGGTTAATTGCTTTAGGCAAAGTGTGTTTCCTTACATTACCTGTGTTCGCGTGCGTAATTCATTATCTTTGGTTGGGTCGGGAAATTGCACAATGCAATTGGTATGAAAGTAAATATTGTATAACTTTAAGTTTATTTTTCGTGTGTTTGCTACTTTCACTATTACAGTTATTTCTGAAAGTATGAAGAGTATGGAAAAATTATCCGGAAAAATAGTGATAGAAAAGTTGTGAAATTTTACACATATATGTTGATGTCAAAAAAATAAAAATAAAAAAAAATAAAAAAATAAATCGAAAAAAAAATAGAAAAGAAAAAGAAAAAGGAAAAGTTGGAAGTTTGTTTTAACCAACTTATGTAAAGTTTTGTATTAAGTGGGAGATATCACCACTATTTGTTGTTGTATATTATATTTATGGATTGAATGGGAGTTGGCCGTTATGGGAACGCCAACTAAGGTTATTCTTTGATTGAGATTTTGTTGAGTATAATTCGTGTCTACCTAAAGTGTGTGTTTCAAGTGTTAAAGCGTGAGTTATTCAATGATATGAGTCTTATTCATGGGATGGTTGGGAAAGTGATTAACCACACTTAGGATTTTAATTTATCTGTTTTGTTTATTTTTCATTTTACACCAATTTGTATCCCAAATATTATCCATACCCTATATCATTCTTCATCCAAACCTTTGATTTATTGAGATTAGGGATTTGAGCAATCTTAAGTATCGTAGTCGTGGATTCGGCTATGTATTTATGATTTTTTTGCCCTTTTTGATATAATATTATTGGTGAAGATTACTTGGTCATATCTTTAGCCCATTCGAGTTAAGGAATTGAGCAATTGCAAGTATCGTGGTCGTGGATTCGATCATGTATTTGTAATTTTGTCGCCTTTTCTGGAATATGAGATCGATAGAGATTAAAAAGGATGATCAACCCTTAACCAACAAACCCTTTTTACCGCTTTAAACTTGTTACTCCTTGGCTTTAGTGGGGGAGATGCGTATACTTGTCAAGCCTATGATAGAATATTCGTCACGACTAAGCAACTAAACGATTTAGAATTGTTTTACATTAAAAATTATTTTGGTTTCTACTTCGTTAAGTGTTTGGTTGTGTGATTATGACAAAACGAATACGTGCTTAAATATAAAAATAAATCCTAATATCTTTTAGGATACATTTTCATATGATTAATTCTAAGGTTTACTTGGGGACAAGTAAAGTTCAAGTGGGGGGATATTTGATGAACTCAAATAAGTACATTTTATTATCATCATTTATCCTATTTATTTGACTTGTTTTATTATATTATATATGAGAATCGATACATTAATGTTTACTTTAGTAATTCTCAGGTAAAAACAAGCATTATGTGAAACTTGGCGATTTTGGACTAATTATGGAGCAAAACAAGCGAGATGTCAAAAGTCTACTGAAATCCAGAAGATGCGTCGTATCTCACTCAACAGATACGACGCAATATCATACTTAGATGAATTCGAAGACCATTGCCTGACTTTGAAGAATGCGCCGCATGCAATTCTGTCATGCGCCGCATATGAAACTTTGGTCAAAGAAGAAGATCAAGCTCGTTCTACTCCAGATACGCCGCAATATACTTCTAACATACGGCGTATCACTATCAAGATTTCACCAGTTACAATCCAAGACAGCTAAAGTACATGCGCCGCATACAAAGATCAAGTTACGCCGCATCTGAAGACGGTGTACGAATATTCCAGAATATATTAATCTTGGACCCCACGCGAAGTTAAGTCAATGCGCCGCATCTATCAACTCAATGCGCCGCATCGATCCCTCAGACAGAAACTATAAATACCCCAAGGTCAGACGAATTTAAGAGACCTTTTTTGTATAACCCTAGAGCCGAATCTAGACGACCAAGCAGCACGTACAAGACACACCTCAAACAAAGATAAAAGAGTTGTAAGAAGGTCCTGCATGTATTCAATTCATTAAGTAGTTTTGTTTTATTATTTTAGTACGCTTTAATTCATCAGGATTGATGGGCTTGTGTCATGTGACTACGGAAGATCATGCACTCCCCTAAATATTGCTTTCCCATTAATTAAAGTTTATATGTTGATGTCTTTGGTGACTTTTATTAGTGCATTGATAACCTCTGTGTCTAGCTGAGTCTTGCTTGGGTCGCCATGCCCCTTCCTCGCCTATTTATTCTAGCGTCTCTAGAAAAGTAGGATAGACATAAGTAATCATTAAGGGTTTACTCGCCGATAAGATTAGAGCCAACGAGAAAGGTTTAATTATATACACTTCATATAAAACTAGCAATAAAACAAGTGACAAGCTATTTAATTATTAGGACAGGTCTTCTTATTGTCTCGAGTATCTATCTGTGTACGTGTGTGCTAATCGTTGATTCGTGCTCATTAGTTTAGTTTTCTATTCAATTATAACCAAATTGTGCCAGTCTCTCAGGCTGAACCCCCTTGCGTTAGATTAGGTTGTATTACTAACTTAGGATATTAAAATACTGATTAGAATAACTAGAAAATACGTTCCACTCTTAGTGATTGGCACTCTGCTTACCATTATATTCATACTGACCGGGTACACTGCTCGTTAAGTGTGTGTGTGTTATTGATAAGTCGGCTAAATATAAATTTAAAACTTGAGTAGGCATTAATACTGCTAAACCGCAACAACGCATCACGCGCATCAATACCCGACGAGGACCTGAGTTCACATGGGAACGCGAAGACCAGATCAAGAGCAAGTATCCTCATCTTTTCGAAAGTGGACCGTCGGGGAATAAAGCCAGTTAACCTCCGGGACGGAGCTCTCTTAAGGGGTACGTGCTGTGACATTTCATAAATTCAAAGTCATTCTTTAAACCATAATATATTTCATTTTCTCTTGAGTAAAAATTTACTTTTTAGTTTTTACCCGATTTAGTAAATTTCGCGTGTTTAGCTTTTCTCGAGCCGTGCTTAGAATTTTTTATCCGTGTCCTTGTCTTAAGTGATTCAATATACCTTCATTTACTCATAGAAATCAAGTAATCCTATTTTTCACATTTCCCACTTCGTTTCACCATTTCGTTAATTTTTAGCAACTATTCGCGTTTTAACATTTAAACCTTTACATTTTATTTTACCACTACATTTTTTTATACTTAACTAATAACTTTAAAAAAAAGGATAAACCCTCCCCCATTAAAGCCTAGGCCGGCCACCCTCATAACCACATTCACACTCTTCATTTTCCATATTCCAAGAACTTCATCATTTCATTTTCCATGCAAATCTCACTCAAAACTCAAAAACCATCCATATCTCCTTCTCCTCTCATCCTTGCTGCCGAAATTATCACATAAACACACTCATATCATCTTGATTTTTATCACATAATCATCTCCACAACATCTTCATGAAGGTGCTCACAAAAGATGGTGGTTTGAATCAAGGTTTTGAAGGTTCTATTGGAGTTTTCTTGGGGTTTTCTTGAAGTATTCCTCAAGGTCGATTAGAAGTCCTTACAAGCTGTTTAGAAGCTGTGATTTTTAGGGTTTATCAAGGGTAATACTTGGGTATAAAGGTTGGTTAAAAGGCTTGGGTATTGAATCTCTTGGTTGGTGATTATTAGGCTAGTGTTCTTGTTCTTAATCTCTTGTCCTTCATCCATAAAATCCTTGTAAGAAACCAACCCTCATCTTTTGATTTCTCTACTGTATTTACATGTTACTTTATGTGTTTTATATGTTACATAAGTTAGTGATTCTTAAATATGCTTGGTACATGTTAAAAATTACAAGAAAACACTAAAAAGGACTTGTTTTGCAAAACAGTCTGCTGATCAGTGGCTAAAACGTAATTAACTGGACGAAACAGTAGACCATGGACCTAAATTAAAAATATTCAGTTGTAGATCTATGTCTTTTGGTCATTTCCATGGGTGGTGATTCCCGTGACGACACCCGATGATTAAACTAAAAATGTTTTCGTGAAACATGTCATATTCTGAGTAACAGATTTGAAACCTATAAAAGTCATTTTTTTTGTACATGACCACCTATTTATCAAAACATAAAAGTTGTAGATAACATTTCAACTTAAACGTGGCCACAAGAATGAGATTAATCGGGCTTGTAGAACTCAAGATATTGTATTTTTCGCGGGACTATTGTAATGTTAGTGATTTCAGAACTGGATAATAAGGGAAAAATAATATTTTCACTACTGTTACGAAATTACTAAATTAGTGGGCCCCACAAATATTTTTAGTATGGTCGAATACCTTTCCGAGGACATAAAGAACATAATTTTTCGACTTACAGTTTGGGAGGTATGAATTTTTAAAAGTTGTTAAGTTATAAAAATTCCATCAGCTTTGTAATTAAAAGTTATAGAAAGGATAGTAACTTGTATAATTGGACCTTAAGTTTTATTTTGAACCACTTAGTGTATTTTGGACCTTTAGACACAATATGAACCTTTTGACTAAATTGGACTCTTAGACTTAAATTGGACCTTTAATACTTGTTTTGGACTTATGGTTAATGATGGACTAAAACTTGAGATTTTTGTAAGAAAGGTAAAATTTAAATTTGTAAATCATTTTTAAAATGTCACATTGAATCTTGATACGTATTTAAGCTTTCAGTACCAAGCATAATTGAGATTGTAACTTATTGAACATATAGAATTAAAGGTATCATTATTCTTAGAATCTAAGACACGCGCGTATATTCTAGGTTGCTCGTAAGATTCTTGCGGTTATTACTTGATCTCTTCACTTGATTGTTCACATTTGATTACGGTGAGTTCATCGCCTCGCCTTTACTCATTTTAATGTTTTATAAACCTCGCGAGGGGGATACATGCTAGTTTTTCAAACTGAATACAAGTAGTTTTTAGTATGCTTGACCCGATTATATGATTATAGTTATTGAGTAGCTTTTGCCATGTAAGTCCCAAATTTCATGAACCGCTAATTCTGTGGGAAACGCTATTATTATGAATATGCATATTTGGCTTGACGAGCCTGACCGGGTGAGTAGCGCTCACAATCAACGGCTACATAATATTGAGAAATTAAGGTAAATGGTAAATCTTACCTTTGGAGGGGCATTATTAAATCTAGTTCAAGGTTCGGTGTCATGAGCTCAAAACTATAATCTGATTACACGACTTGTATATGCATTACTTGTCGCCCGATGAATAATACATGTATTCAATTTATTACTTATTAAACTCTATGGATTTCACTCAACTTTATGTTGACCATTTTAGCATGTTTTATCCCAGGTCCGTAATATGTTAAAGCTTGGATGGGCGGCACAAGGATATGGATATCGACAATGATGGCCCATGTTTTAAAATTACATTCGATGAAACTTAAAATTTTAAACTCATGTTATGTTTAAACTTATGTTGCTTTCAAACACTTGCGTTGTGTTGAACTTTGGGACCTTCTTTTGCTTACTCTGATTTTATCGAATGTGAATGTTTTATTATAAACGTCTCTATTTTGAGTTCATTTACTATACTTGTACGATGTGACTAATAAATAGCACCCCATGTTGTATTCCGTTGCGTTCCGAAAATGGGGGTGTTATATAGTTGTTACCGATGACTATAGTAGATTTACATGGGTTTTCTTTTTAAGTTCTAGGGATGAGACTTCTAGCATTCTTAAAACATTCATTACTGAGATAGAAACCTAGTAAGCAAAAGAGTAAAAGTCATTAGATGTGATAATGGGACAGAGTTTAAGAATAGAGTTATGGATGACTTCTACAAGGAAAAAGGTATTAGGAGAGAGTTTAGTGTAGCTAGAACTCCTCAGCAAAATGGTGTTGCTGAAAGGAGAAATAGAACACTCATAGAATCTGCTAGAACCATGTTAGCCGACTCTAAGTTGCCTATCACTTTTTGGGCAGAAGCAGTCAACACTGCTTGCTATGTTCAAAATAGGGTTTTGGTTGTCAAATCTCACAATAAGACATCATATGAACTTTTTAGAGGTATAACTCCTGCAATAGGATTTCTTAGACCTTTTGGATGTCATTTGACAATTCTAAATACCTTAGACCATCTTGGAAAGTTTGATGGTAAAGCAGATGAAGGATTCTTAGTTGGATATTCTCTTAATAGCAAAGCTTTTAGAGTATACAACTTGAGAACTAGAAGAGTAGATGAAAACCTGCATGTGGAATTTTTAGAGAATAAATCCAATGTAGCAGGTCAAGGTCCCAATTGGCTATTTGATCTTGAGACTCTAACCCATTCTATGAATTATGTGCCTGTTGTTGCAGAAACTAATGATTTTTCAGGTTCACAAACAACAAATGAGGCAACGTTAGACAAGGAGACAAATCAAGATCATGTATGGATGCCAATAAGTACCAGTGTGGTTTCCACTTCAAAATTTGATGAACCTTCTTCTGATGAAGCTCAAAAAGGGATTGAAGATGAAAACAAGGAAGATGGAACAAAAGAACAAGAGAATGTTTCTACTGATGATAGTACTGCTGAGACAGAGCATTCTACTACTAGGCTAAATTTTTCTACTGCTGAGACAAATGTTTCTACTGCTGGCCCTTCATACTCAAATGAAGCAGATTTCTCAGATGAAGAGGTGGATTTTAACAATCTCCCTCCTAACTATCAAGTTCCTTCTACTTCACACACCAGGATTCACAAAGTCCACTCCCTAGAAAATGTGATTGGAGATGTACAATCAGGTGTGAAGACAAGGCAACAACTGATGTCTTCAGACCAACAAGGGCTTCTTGATGCCCTTTATGCTTCAAAGCAGCATGAGTTTTCAAACTCTTGCTTGTTTGTATGTTTTCTCTCACAGGCAGAACCAAAGAACATTCTTAAAGCCCTAGATAATTCAAGCTCGGTAGAAGCTATGCAAGAAGAGCTTCTTCAGTTTAAAATTCAGAAGGTTTGGGTGCTAGTTGATTTACCTAAAGATGAAAAGGTAATTGGCACTAGATGGGCTTTCAGAAATAAAAGGGATGAAAGGGGCACAGTGATTAGGAATAAGGCTAGATTAGTAGCCCAAGGGTACACACAAGAAGAAGGGATAGACTATGAAGAGGTTTTTGCTCCAGTAGCAAGGATTGAAGCCATTAGGTTATTTTTGGCTTATGCTTCATTTATGGGATTCACAGTTTATCAAATGGATGTCAAGAGTGCATTTTTATATGGAACTATTGAAGAAGAGGTGTATGTCTCACAACCTCCAGGGTTCATTGATCCTGACCATCCAGAAAAAGTGTACAATGTAGTTAAGGCTCTTTATGGCCTTCATCAGGCACCAAGGGCATGGTATGAAACACTAGCTTCCTACTTAATTGAAAATGGATTTCAAAGAGGCAAGATTGATCAGACATTATTCATCAAGAAGCACAAGAGTGATCTTTTGCTAGTTCAGGTGTATGTGGATGATATCATCTTTGGATCTACAAGGAAGGAGATGTGTTTGGAGTTTGAGAAGCTTATGCATCATAAGTTTCAGATGAGTTCCATGGGGGAACTTACATTCTTTTTGGGTCTGCAAGTTAAGCAATCATGTGAAGGCATATTTATTAGTCAAGATAAATATGTTGCTGAGATTCTTAGAAAATTTCAATTTGCTGATTCAAAAGTAGCAAGCACACTAATGGACTCTGAGAAGCCACTTCTTAAAGAATTAGATGGAGATAATGTAGATGTACACACTTACAGATCTATGATAGGTTCTTTGATGTATCTCACATCATCAAGACCTGATATCATGTTTTCTGTTTGTGCTTGTACAAGATTTTAAGTAACTCCAAAGGTTTCTCATTTAACAGCAGTCAAGAGGATTTTTAGATATCTCAAGGGTCAACCTAGGTTGGGTCTATGGTATTCAAGGGAGTCACCTTTTGACTTAGTAGCATTTTCGGATAGTGATTATGCTGGTTCTAGCTTGGACAGAAAGTCAAGAACTGGAGGATGTCAATTCCTTGGTTGTAGACTTATCTCATGGCAGTGTAAAAAGCAAACAATTATGGCTACTTCAACAACTGAAGCTGAATATGTAGCTGCTGCAAGTTGCTGTGGTCAAGTCCTATGGCTTCAAAGCCAACCTCTTCATTATGGTTACAATTTCATGAACACTGTCATACATATTGATAATAGTAGTACAATTTGCATAATTAAAAATCCAGTGCAACATTCTAAAACAAAACACATTGAAATTAGACATCATTTTATTAGAGATTGCAATGAGAAAAAGTTGATTCATGTTCTTAAAATTGATTCTGATCACAACTTTTCAGATCTTCTTACAAAAGCTTTTGATGTTGGAAGGTTTCAGTAATTGGTAGCAAGTATTGGAATGCTTAATCCTCAATGATTTTAAACTCTGTGTTATTTTGATTGGTACTGCTTACTTTGTAAATTCGTACTGTTATTGAAAAGTTTGTACTGCTAGTACAAATTTTGTTTGTGCAGTTCATACTGTTAGTCATATAAGGTTTATACTGCTATAAGACAAATGTTTTGCATTTTGTTTCTTGGTTTTGGACTAACAATTTCAGGTATGAACATTGAGCACAAAAGAAGTTTCAAGTGAAATGGAAGCAGCAGAATGATTCTAGTTGCTAAAATAATAGGTTTATGATGGACTGAGTTTGGGAATTCATTAACAAAGGTTTACACCTAAGTTAATTGATTCTTTAAAACTTCTTTCTTGAAACCTAGTTATCATGTTTCACATTGACTTGATGGCTCAGTTGGTCAGATAGTAACTGACTCAACTCACTTTTTATCATTTTATACTTTTAAGTATAATGAGCAAGTCTAAGGACATCTGATAGAAAGAACAGCTAGCAAAACTGAATCTAACACTTGTGTTAGAGGCAACAATTGCTATGAGCTGGAAACCCTATCAAGAAAGCCTTTTGAATAGGTTTATCTTTACACAGGCAGTTATTTATAACTGAAAATATTGGTTCTCACACAACCAGAGGTTACTTTAAACCGAATTCTTGATTAAGTGTCTGTTACACACTTAATCCTTTCAAAATGGTTGAGAGCAGTATGATTTTTCAATAATAAAATCATATTCATACTGCTAAAAGTTTCTTAAAAGGGATTTTCAAAGAGGCTCAGAAAAACCATCAAATGATGGACAATGAGTCAAAGCCCCATGATTCACCACTCATAGGAGTTAACACACCTAGAAGTGATGAGGGCAGCAAATTAAACTCTTAAGGAATTGATGGCCAACATGTACACTATTGTTTGAAAACATGTTCTAATTGGTAGATCAGATGATGGTGAGAGATCTTCCAAACAGGAGAGGAAATGATAAATCTCAGGGGAGGATAAATATTTTGGTACATAGTGAGAGATCTTCCAAGCTCAAGCTCAGGGGAGGAAGATTAACCAATAAGGGAAGGAAGTATGCTTAGGATTCAGGGAAGGAAAATGATTAAACAATGGAGGAAGATTGCCCAAAAATAGATCAAGTTCAATCAGAAAAGACAAGAGCATACAAGATGATGATGTTAGCTTTTTGAGAAGCTAAAATGTCTTATTATTCAGCCAATAATAAGAATGAGCATTCAGTTGATGGATGCTGGGAATAAGCTTTTTCAGTTGATTGAAACAGGGGATGAAGCATTCAAATGGAGAAAGTTCTATCTAGGAGCTTTCAGTTTCAATTTCATTTCACTACGTTTGTTCATCACTTGCAAAGGCATGCTGGAAGATGATTTCACTTGTTGAAACAAGCATCCAAGATACACAGCACCATTGCCTCTTATAATTCCTCCATCCAAGGAAATTGCACCATCTTTTATTCAAGGTATTGATTTTGTGTTCAAGACAAAGAAAGATGATGTTATTGCTGAAATAGTTTCACAGAAGGTAGATGAGTTAGACAGATAGATATTTAATCTTGAAGAACAGAAGATAGCTCAGATCAAGAATCTGACTATAAAGTGTTTGAAAGATTCTCACAATCATAATTTTTATTTCCCAAAAACGCTCATTTTTATAACAATGATTATCAAACTCGCGAATATTATGAAGCAATTCTTATAGAAAGCAGATCCGTTGATATACGTCATACTTATAATACAGAAAACCGTGATCAAATTGACTTCAGTAAAGTCAGAATTATGAAGGTCCTATCCATAGAAGATTGGGGAAACAAGCCCTATACAAATAAAGTTCTTGCTAGAAACCCAGAATATCCAACCTATAATTATTATGATTATCAAGAAGCTTAGATAGCATGATTGATCAAAAGAAGATGGCCGACAAAGAAAAGCAAAAGCTTACGATTCAATGAATGATGATTGAATGAAGACAAATTAAGAAAAGAAGATATCCATAATTACAAGATGATATAAGAAAAAGATGAATGAAGACATGAGTTGGACAACTCAAAGGGAAAAATAATTGAAGACAGCTCACTCCTCTATAATGGATAATATTACGGACAAATGCCCGTTATCAAGAACCGGCTACCGGCAATATTGGCTATAAAGGAAATGCTCATATAAAATGGAAGACACGTTTTCCTTTTATGAAGAAACAATCCTTTGTATTATCAACATCAAAATGTTCCAAAAGTTTAGATTTTCATATCATTATATCTCCAAGTCATATAGTCCAGTCCGATTGTATATCCGATCCCTGTAAAAATTCTGAAGTTATCAATAAAGGTATATTGTTTTAAATCTCTTTTCAATGTTTATTTTCATGATATTACTTTGCTTCATATATACTATCACCTTTCATATCTTAATTAAAATAATCAATAAATTAAGATTATATCTTTAATAAACGATCCTGAAATCAAATGGTAATGGTATTGATATTTAAAATAATGAATTTCGCTTGTTTATATCTTGTTAAAATAAAGAAATTGAGTTGTGTATCAAAAGATTATATGGCTGCGTTGGTAAGCCATGTCGATCAGTGGGTTGGAATTAGCCGTAACGATAATGAAAGTAGTAAGACGGCCGTACCACCACGATATGGGGGTGTTCTCGGAGTACATGAATCTTGTTAATTACACACCTTAATTTCTTAAATTTAATAGCATAGAAACAAACCTTATTCATTATGAATAAGATATCAAGACTGTTATTAAATCGAAAAGGTGGTTCTTTTTCTGATATTGAAGACGAACAGGATCATAGTAATTCAATAGAAGTATCTATATCTAATATAGAAAATAGTTTGCAAAACTGGAGTATACCTAAGCAAAATATTAAAACCATATATGAAATAGGATCTTTTGAATGGTTACAAAGTTATTCTATAAAAACAACAGAGAAAACATTACCTATAGTTCAGAATCAACAAAGTATTAAATTATTTTCTGAAAGAGCTATTAGAGAACATAGAAGAAATTATAAATTTCTACATATAGGATTAATACAGATAGCTATAAAACCTTTAACTAGGCTAGAAATTGATGTTCCTACATGTATTATATTAAGAGATGCTAGATTAGAAAATTTTAAACAATCATTGTTAGCTCTAGCTGAATCTAATATATGCAATGGTCTGATATATTTTAATTGCTATCCAAATTATTCAGTGTCATTATTTGATAGAAATATTTTAGATGTTTTAACTTTAAATATAAAAACAAAGAATTTAGAAATAAAGGAAAGATCAGATCCATTAGTATTAATATATAGAATATATTATAAAACTATGACGACTACTTTAGAACCCAAAGCTAAACTCAAATCACCAAAAGATGAAACATTAATATTTGAAGCCAATTTTGAACACTCTAATGTATGTATACCTAAATGATTAAAATGGGATGAAATAACTAAAAATCAATCATGGAAATTAGAAGAGATAGTTCAACCTAAACCTTTAAAATTAAATAAAGAAGTATCTAATATTATAGAACATACTGATGGAAATATATAAATTATTTTTGGAAATAATAAAATTGAATCAGGAAGACATTCAACCTATATACCTGAAACCTCTAGTTCTTCTAATTTAGATGAAAAGCTGTATAATCTTAGGAGAACCCAATCTATGAAATTTAAAGGAGTTGATTTTAGTAGGTCTATTCCTCAACCATTATATGAAGAAGATAATAAGAGTGATGAAACTTATAATCCAACAAAGTCAGAAGTTGAATATTATAAAGAAGAACAACTATGAGTGATACTAAAATGCAGATTAGAAATAATAAAAATAGAGCAATTATTAATTATTTAAAAGAATTATATAAAAAGGAAAAGGCTATAAGAAATGAAATAAAATTTGTCGAGAAATGGAAAAGAGAAGGACAAATATATATTAGTTTTGGCACTTTGAGACATTACGATATAAATTGGGGTTTAAAAATATTAAAGGATAATTTAAAAGTAAATCATAGTGAGATAAAAGAAGCAATATCAGATTTAGTAATTTGTTAAATGAGTTTATATCAGTATAAGTTAAAAAGAGAAATTGAACACTATCAAGAATCTATTTTAAGAAATACTAATAATATAATTTCTCTTAAAGAAGATTTAGAAAATAATTATTTTATAAGTTATCAAGCTCATTTGATATTAATAAAAGAGTTTTCTGAAAACAATATTAGATTAAAAGAAAAATTGAGAAAAGTCAAAAGACTTGTGCATTAAAAAGGCCAAGAATCTAGTCATGGAAATAGATACATTGAATATAGAATTCAAAATGGAAATAAAATATTTAAAAGATGAAATGCTTAATGATTATAATAATGAAAAGTTAATTTGGTATTATCTAACTTTTGATAAAAGAGAAAGACTATTACATGAAGTCGAATGACAATTATATATAATTAATAATGAAGAAAATATTCTATTTTTCTCATGGTTTGAATTATATTGTATAGAAAACAAAATAGAATTTTCTTTTAGAGAAAAGATAGAAGTAGCTACTAATATAAATAAAACTTATACAAATTTGAAAACAAATGAAAAGGAAATAGGAATACATCCACCATATAATGATATAATAATTAATAAAGAAAATAAAGATTATGTAGGAATGCCTTTAGCTACTAGAAGTGACGATAATAGCAAATCGTTATCAAATATAATTAATCAAAATAACTATACTAATGAAATGTTAAACACTATAGGACAACAGTTAGATAGAATAGAAAATAATAATAATAATAATAATAATAATAATTATGATAATAATAGTAATAAAAAAGAAGAAGCTAGTATTATAGGTGAACCAATAAATTTAGGAAAACAAGATATAATATTAAAAGAAATAGAAGAAAGATTATCTAAATTCCATATAAATGGAAAAAATAATGTTATAAATAAGGATACTGACGATAATATATCAGAAATAGAAGAGCAGTTTAATATACCTGAGATAAATAAAATAAGATATAACCCATATACTTCAAATAATACTTATACTCCAAGAGCAGAAACAAGAAATTACTATCCTAGACCTTCACCACCAGATTTACAATATGAAGAAAGACATACATTACCACAAGCAAAATACGATGGTACATCAATATACGAATGGAATATAGATGGAGCAACAGAATATCATATAATAAATCTATTACATGAAATGACTAATCTAATGCATATAAAGCACAAAAAAAATGCAGACTCTAAAATCCTTTCTTTAATAGTATCTGGATTCACAGGAACTTTAAAAGGAGGGTGGGATAATTGTTTAGATGAAGAAGATAAAGCAACAATACAAAATGCTAAGAAAACTATAATCAAAGAAGAAAATGGAATGCAATCTGAAACTGAAGTAAATGATTCAGTACATACGTTGCTATTTGCTATATTAAAAAGTTTTGTAGGAAATCTAAATGCTTATCAAGAAAGAAATTCTTATATATTACTCAATTTAACTTGTAGAAAATTACAAGATTTTAGATGGTATAAAGATGTATTTTTAGCTAAAGTCATGACGAGACCTGATTGTAGTCAGGCTTATTGGAAAGAAAGATTTATAGCAGGTCTACCTAAATTATTTGCAGAAAAAATAAAGAAATAGATTAAATAGAGACTATAATAATATAATTCCATGGGAAGATTTAACTTACGGGGAAATAAATTATGTAAATCAAGAAGGTTTAGCTATATGTTCAGATTTAAAATTAAAATCTAAAATAAAGAAAGAAGGCATCAATAATAGAAGAGAATTAGGTAATTTTTGTGAACAATATGGTTATGAGCCATTAAAATTACCATTAAATAATTCTAAAAGAGTTAAAAAAGGATTGTAGAATCAGAAGATATAGAAAACCTAATAAAAAAATATAGACAATATGATAACCAATATGAAAAGAAAAATAAATATAAAAGAAATAAGAAGTTTTCATATAATAAAGAAAAGAAATATAAGGATACCATAATATGTTATAAATGTGGTAAACAAGGACATACTTCAAGAAACTGTTATACTAAAAAGAAAATAAATGAATTAAATATGTCAGATGAACTTAAGGATCAAATTATTAAGATTATGATAAATGAAGATTCAAGTGATTCTGATATTTCAGATTATGAAGAAGATGATTTAAATATAGTAGAAAATGATACGTCTGATTCTAGTAACGAATCTGAAGAATGTGAATGTATAGGAAACTGTACATGTGATGTAAAAATATTAATGGAATTAATGAGTAAAATTGAAGATAAAGATATAAAACAAGTTTATCTAGAAAGATTAAAAGAACAATTAAAAGATAGAAATACTAAAGAAATTATTAAAGTTGATAATATACAAGAATATAGTTTTAACGAAATATGTCAAAGATTTCATAAAGAAACCAAGAAGATAACAATTTCAGATTTACAAGAAGAATTAAAGACAGTAAAATCTGAAATAACGATATTAAAACAAAAGGTTAAAAATCTAGAAGAAAGTAAAAAAGAAAATAAAAAAGACGATAAGAAAGAAAATAAGAATAAAAAGAAACATGATGAAGGGACGTCGGAAGAAAATCCCAATAAAGAACCTATAATAAATCATATACAAAGTATTAGCACTCAAAGATGGTATACAAAATTAAATATTGTAATTAATGGAGAGTTTAGATTATCATTAATAGCTCTACTTGATTCTGGAGCAGATTTAAACTATATACAAGAAGGATTAATTCCAACACAATATTATGAGAAATCTTCACAAAGACTTGGCGCAGCAAATGGGTCTAAATTAAGTATAAGTTATAAATTATCTAATGTACATATATGTAAAGAAAATTATTGTTTCAAAACACCACTTATATTAGTAAAAATTTAGGTTCTCAACTTATATTAGGACAACCATTTCTAACTCAATTATATCCTATTTCTTCTATAAGTGAAAAGGGTCTTACTACTAAAATATTAGGAAAAGAAATTACATTCGAATTTGTTTCCCCACTTATAACTAGAGAAATAAATCTATTAGAAAATAAAAAGAAACATGTTAAATATTTAGTAAATGAAATAAGTAATAAAAGAACAGAAGAACAAGTACAAAGTAGTATTATACAAAATAAAATAAAAAAATTAGAAGAGAAATTTAAGAATAATGTATGTGCTACTATACCAAATGCATTTTGGAAAAGAAAGCAACATATTGTTGAATTACCATATATTAAGGAATTTAATGAAAAAGACATTCCTATGAAATCAAAGTCTATACACATGTCTCAAGATTTAGAACAACATTGTAAAAAGGAAATACAAGAATTATTAGATAAAAAACTAATAAGATCATCTAAATCTCCATGTTCTTGTTCGGCCTTTTATGTTATTAACAATACTGAAATAGAAAGAGGAGCACCAAGATTAGTAATAAATTATAAACCTTTGAATAAAGTTTTAGAATGGATAAGGTATCTGTGGAAAACTAGAAGGGAGGGTTGAATAGTTTTACAGTTTAAAATTAATTCGCTTTGTTACTTATCGTGATTTCAAAGTTAAGTAAACAATCAAACTTACAAACATGTAATGTAAGTAAATAAGTAAAGAGAGGAAAGATCAAACAACACAACACGGATGTTTATTGTGGTTCGGCTACAAGGAATCTTATCCTTGCCCTACTCCACTCCTCGAGCCTCTAACTCGAGAGTTATTCTTCACTAAGAAACTAACTCCCTTCTCGGCGGAGAAAACCTTAATACACATTGCTTACACCTTTTTCCGGTACAAAGCTAAATACCGGGTTCTTGTTTAAGGAAGAACCAACCTGACATCGCCTAAATGATTACCGACACTAAGCTATATGTTGAGTTCTTTAAAAGGGTACAACCACTCCCGTTTGGTTCTTTACAAGGGTATAACCACTCCCGACACTCTATGTGTTTTGAGGACTAAAACACTAACCGGTTTCTACTGAATAAAAGATGCAACTATAATGTGTGAACTGATGCAAGATCACACAGACTCTATACTACAGGATGACAACAGTATGTTGATCCTTATATGTTGAGATCTTCTATGCTACAAAAAGAAAGATCTATGAAATGTTAGTATGCTAAGGGTTAGTAATATGTAAATGAAAGGATATCTAATTTAGCTATGTATGTGATGAAATGGCTAAATGATCAGCTTGCTATTTATAGGCAAAGCTGATCAACAGGCGGCGGATCCGTCGGATCCCCAAAATTGGATCCGTCCGTGTATCACTTTGGATCCGCCGTGTCAGGCCAGCTAAGAGATCTTCAAATCTTTCCAAATCTTGCCATATCTTTCCGTATCTTCAAATGTCAACTCTTTGGCTTGAAGATCTAAACAAAATATCACAAAATCCTATCAAGATTGTGTACATGATGCATGCCATGATGTCATTCTAATATTTAACTAATAAAGTTTTCATTTTAAGAAATAAACTTGTAAACTTGTATATGTCATTTCTAGAAAACTTTGTGATGTGAAAATGTGTTTGTAAAATGCTTATCACTATAAATGTAAAAGACTTAATCTTATTTATGCTTTGCTTAAAGATAAACTTTGTAATTGTCATTAACAAAACTAAGCAAAGATCGTAAAATATAAATAACGTTTTTAGGACGATATTTGTATTAACTGTTAGGATTTATTTTAAAGTGATGGTCATTTGTCATTGTAATAGTTTAATTAAGTGTGTCGTTAAAGAAAGGAGAGTGCTTCATCTAATCTTTTTCAAGCACTTATCCTAAAAAATCTAAATGGCTTCGAAACAACTCAGTTTCGGACCCGCGCTTTAAAGAAAGGAGAGTGCTTCATCTAATCTTTTTCAAGCACTTATCCTAAAAAATCTAAATGGCTTCGAAACCACTCAGTTTCGGACCCGCGCTTTAAAGAAAGGAGAGTGCTTCATCTAATCTTTTTCAAGCACTTATCCTAAAAAATCTAAATGGCTTCTGAGAGACTCACTCTAGAACCCGCGCTTAACCTAATGGCTTCTAATCATATCGGATTAGGACCCGCGCCTCAATGAAAGGAAAGTGCTTATTCAAAATCATTCAAAGCACTTATCCTAAAAATCTCAATGGCTTCTGAACACATCAGTTCAGGACCCGCGCTTCAAAGAGAGGAAAGTGCTTATTCAAAATAAAGGTTTTAAAATATTTTTTCGAGCAATTATCCTAAAAATCTCAATGGCTTGTAAGTATTTCAGCTTACAAACCGAACTTCAAATAAAGGAAAGTGTTGTGCAAAACCAATTTCTTTTTCTAACACTTATCCTAAAAACAAATGAAGATATTTATCCTTACATATCTTCAAAAATTTTCAAAATCTTTTCTATCTTGAGCACATTTTCTTCAAGATTTTTCCAAATCTTTCATAAAATGCTCAAGATAACTCCCTCCTAAACCCTTAAAACTGCTTTTAAACTAAAATGTTTAACCATATGCTTTATTTAAGGGGGAGTATAAAATTCAAAAGAAAAAATGTTCCAATTTCATGCTAAAATCCGTCGTTCTCTCCAAAAGGTTTTATTTTAATCAGTTGATATCAAAAATATCAATTAATGCTATTTTTGAGGGGGTGAAGACGTGATTAAAATGTGATCAAAAGGTTTAAAGTTCGTGGAATCTCAAAGTATGCTCACCAGACAGACTCAGTTCTAACCCTCGAATTGACGAAATCTAAATGTCCGTTATCGAAAAGACTTGTCCTGGACGGGTAATAATTTCAAGCTGGTTTTCCAGTGATGTAAGCGTGTCTCGCAAAGGACTTGTCTGAGTAGAATGTACCAATTCGAGAGATGATCTTTGGATATGACCGGGATGGGTAATAATTTCAAGCTAGTCCAACTAGTGATGTAAGCGTGTCTCGCGAAGGTCATGTTCATTGAAAATCAATCATTTCAAATGTGCAAACTCTACCCAACATGTGCTATTCTTTCTTAAATCTCATAAGCACATGTGAAGGGGGAGTATTTCAGAAAATGCAAAACTCTCGAAGTATTAACAAAATGTGTTTTATTCATGAACACTTTGAGAGATTTTCTCAAATGGTTTTATGGCAAGTGATCAATAAATCTAGGATAATCATGGAGTAATAAGGTGATTATGGTTAGGTTTATGTCCTATGATCTGCCAGAGCCGGAGGGATCTACCCAAGGACAAATCCAATAGATTAGAATTAAAAGTCCTTAGGTATGATTGAAAAAGGAGTAAATGAGAAAGGAGTGAGAAGGGGTTGAAGGATGAAAAAGAAAAGTTTAATGTAAGGGTGAAAAGAAATAGCCCTCCATGAAAACTTAGGGCAGAAACCGGGTCAATACATCTGCTATCGGTATTCACTAAGGTGATACTGATATTGAAGATAAGACGTCATGGACCCAGTGACGCGTTGCACAACCCCTCCCAGCCACTCAGATATCTCTTAAAAGATATTTGTTTCATTTCTCACGGAGAACACTACATAATCTATCGGCCTCTCATTCTGAGATGTGTTGATATTGAAAAGGTGGCACTCTGCTCCATGCCTCCGACGACTAAAAACAAAAATGCACAATAGAGTCTAGAGCCATGAGATTCATCAAAATATCTCGTTAGGAACACTTCCAAAATGATACACTTGTGTTCGTCAAAAAGGACACAAGTTGTAAGAGTCTTAATGAGATCCAAGGATCTTGCCATTTACATCATGATGGTAACGTACTTCAAATGGTCTACAGTCGTGGGGTGATCTCCAACGACTCACTGAATCGAGGGTGCACTTCGGTGTGTCCGTATAAGCCCTCTCGGGGGTATCCGGTTCAGAACGGCCTGGGTTTGGATTAGAGAAAGTCTTCACACTATGCTATTGACAATCTCGAAGTTCAAATCTGTAAGTGCTGGACGTATTATTGCTAACTGTTTTATGCAGGAACTGACGAACGTCCATCTACCATCATCTTACATCAATCATCTTCACCTCAGCATACTCATACTTATGAAGAACATCTCCAACAAAGCTCAAGTGTAAAAGTTCAAGACAAGAAGATCAAGTTAAAGACAAAGTGAAAAGACAAAGTCAAGAAGCTAATCAAGATGTCGAGAACAAGTTCATATGATGAAAGAAAAGGGGAGATTGTTAGCATAAGTATAAAGTTCAAGATGTGTGAGTATGTTGGAGGTCACGACGTCATAATCACATGAAGATGCTGATCGAAGGCAAGAACAACCTCAAAGATGATACTTTGAAGATCACATAGCATGAAGGAATCAAAAACAAAGACTGCTATACAACGACACTCAAAGCTCAAAGACATTGAAGACGAAAGACCATCTCACATGGAGCATCATTTGAATGACCATCCCTTAGGGGGAGATTGTTAGGATTTATTTTAAAGTGATGGTCATTTGTCATTGTAATAGTTTAATTAAGTGTGTTGTTGTTTGAGTTTGTTAGTTTAATCAACGGGCTTGGGCTTAAGCTTGTTAGTTAAATGTTATGTTCATGTAATCCTTGTATAAGCCCATCTCAAGCCCAAGCCCACCCAAGTCTAGAAAACTATAAATACCCTTCCCCTCCTCACTTGGAGGGTGTTGCTTCTAGGGGTATTCTCATCTTGTATCTCATTTCCTCTTCTTAATCTAATCTCTAAGAAGTGACCATCTCTTTCTTTCTCTTCTAATTCTCTTATTCTTATGTTGTTTGTATAATAAAGAGCAATATTAAGCTATAACATTAAAAAATCTTCCCCTTTTTGTTGATGACAAAACATAAAGTGCATTTTTAAGTAGAGAGCTTAAATAAAGGATGAGTCTTTTAAAAATATAGATTAAGTTAGTTTGTGCAAGTTTTAAAATTTATTTTAAGCTAAAATGTATATACTGTGATGTTTCACAGTTGATGCAAACTTAATCCTATCTCCCCTTTTATGTCAAAACAAAAAGAAGATATGCGTAGCGGAATGCGATTTTGAGAACTTTAAAGCTCCCCCTTGATTTATACTCCCCCTAAATGGAGTAACAAGGATATGATGTATGATCCTACAAAATAAATGGTTAGAATATGCTATGCTCCTCTTTGATGTATACTCCCCATTGCTAGAGTACCAACGTATACATTTCAAGAGTATGATATGATGAATGATCCTACAAAACAAATGGTTAGACTATGATATGCTCCCCCTGGATGTATACTCCTCATTGCTAGAGTAACAACGTATACATTTTAAGGGTGAAAAATGCAATATGATGAGTTAGTATATGATAAACTCCCCCTCGATCTATACTCCCCGTTGCTAGGGTACCAACGTATAGGATTCAAGGTTGAGAAAAGCTACAAAATAAAGGTTAGTAATGAGATACTTCAATCAAGAAGCAATATGCATATGCAATAGTCAACCAAGAAAGGTCAACCCATTTGACTTCTAAAAAGTCAAAATGAAGTGTCTGATCAAATTTTAGTACCTAGTGTATATATGATCAATGCAATATGTGAAGGTAAGACAACCATACTATGATGTTAGTATCCTAAAATGAGATAATATGCTTGATATTGATCACTTACAAGCATAAACATATAACATCCATTCATTGAAAATTTGTTTATGACATAAGTCACTAAACATGATATTACAAGAAGAAAATAAATCCTACAAAGTAAATACTAGGATGAATCCTAAGAACACCTATTGAGAAGGATTGGTTGGGTTTGATGAAGATGTGATGGAAGCAAGCCAAATGGATTCTAAGTTCTTAGTATCATGTGGGTTTGAATCAAGTTCCTCATTGCCTTGAATTTGGTTGATTGGAGCCACATTGACTCATCAATGTTTTGGAGTGTGGTAAGTAAATCATGGGGTTGCAAGTTGGGTGATTATGAAGATGATGTGGGTATTGGTGAGGAAGCTAATGGTGGTGATGGTGATCTTGGTTGAGATGGAGTTGGTGATGGTGTATTACCTATTAGAGTTATGGTAGGTGATGGTGACTTTGATGTAGGTGATGGTGTGGTAGTTAGTGGAATTATGATAGGTGAAGGTGATCTTGATGGTTGAGTTAAAACGGGTGATGATATGTTAATCACAGGAGTGATGATGGGTGTTGAAGTAGTAGTTGATAAGGTGGGAAAGTTCACATTAGAGATTGGATTTATAATCCAGTATGGTCTAACACTAATTCTGGCAGTCCTTCTGTGTGGTCTGGACATGTGTGAGTTGTTGGTTTTGTGCATTCTAAAGGTGTGCAGGTATGATTATGAGAATGTGAGTTGAAATCATCCTAAGGCTTCTAATTTATACTACTCTAAAGTGCATTGAAACTGGTGTTTGGATTGATGTTTGAAGAGGTGTTGATTTCCAAAGAACTTGGAACAAGATAAAGTGGTTTGTCCTATATGTGAAGGTCAATCCATAGAAATGGAGTTGATATGAAGAAATGCAGAGGATGACTCAAAAGAATGAAATGTGATTGATTCACGGATTCCAAGAAACCTAGCTAAGGAATCCGGATCGTCCATCTTCCTGAAATAAAACTTACTCGTGCAAAAGAAGAGTGAAACAATCAAAGTAAAATAAAAGTTGCTGATATTAGCTGACGATGCGCCGTATCCTATAAATGGGATACGCTGTATCTTATTACTTTAAAATTTAATCAGAATTTATTCAGAAAATAGATACGCCGCTTAGAAATTAAGAATGCGCCGTATCAGTTTTAATTATCAAAAATCGATTATACTTATTAAAATTAAATGCGTCGTATTACCAAAAGTTAATGCGCCGTATTTTCGTTACGTTTCAAAATAAAAGATTTTTGATTCAGAAGATACGCCGTATCGATAGAAATCGATGCGTCGTATCTGTTTAATAATTCGAAAACTGTTTTTAATTAAAATAATAGATACGCTGTATCTGCTAAAGCAGATGCGTCGTATGGCGTTAACGTTTAGAAATTTTTTTTTTATCAAAAACAGATACGCCGTATCTTGGGGAAAGATGCGTCGTATCGCTTTATCGCTTAGAAAAAAATTTCTTATTAAAAACAGATACGCCGTATCTTGGGGAAAAGATGCGTCGTATCGAATTAATTAAACGCGTTGTATTTTATAAAAAATTTGAACGCAATACGCCGTATCTGAGAAATCAGATGCGCCGTATCGTTCGATTTAGCTCAGTACAACGATAGCAGAAAACAAAAAAACACGAAAAATTAAAACAAATAAAAACACACGAAAATAAACACAAACAAAAGCAAACAAATAACACACAAAAACAGAAAATATGCAAAATAGTACAATGAATGCAAATTAATCTAATACACAACAAAGTTAGCGGTTAGATTAAAAAAAAATTAAAAACCTAATTAAAATACTAATCAAATTAACAGATAATAACAATTCACTCCCCGGCAAAGGCGTCAAAAACTTGATGCGTAGCGTGTGTCGTTGCGGTTTAGCAGTTTCAATGCCTACTCAAGTTTTAAATTTATATTTAGCCGACTTATCAATAACACACACACTTAACGAGCAGTGTACCCGGTCAGTATGAATATAATGGTAAGTAGAGTGTCGATCACTAAGAGTGGAACGTATTATCTCGTTATTCTAATCAGTATTTTAATATATTAAGTTAGCTATACAATCTAATCTAACGCAAGGGGGTTCAGCCTGAGAGACTGGCACGATTTGGTTGCAATTAAATAATAAAATAAACCAATAGGCACGAATCAGCAAGTAGCACACACGTACACAGATAAATACTCGAGACAATAAGAGGGCTGTCCTTATGATAAGTAGTTTGTCACTTGTTTTATTGCTAGTGTTATATGAAGTGTATAGTTCGATGCAACGCACCGAGATTAAGTCCTTTCTCGTTGGTTCTAATCTTATCGGCGAGTAAACCCTTAATGATTACTTATGACTATCCCGTTTATCTTTCTCCTACTTTTCTACAGACCATAGAATGCATAGGCGATCTAATAAACAGGCGAGGGCAGAGGCATGGCGACCCGATCAACGCTCAGCTAGACACAGAGGTTATCAATGCACTAATAAAAGTCACCAATGACATCAACATATAAACTTTAATTAATGAGAAAGCAGTTTTAAGGGAGTGCAATCTTTCCGTTGTCACATTACACAAGCCACCAATCTTGATGAATTAAAGTTTACTAACACAATAAAACAAAACTACTTAATGAATTAAACACATGCAGCACCTTCTTACAGCTCTTGTATCTTTGATTTGGGTGTGTCTTGTGCTGCTGCCTTGACTGAATTCGTCCTAGGTTTCTGGTCTTCGGTCTTCGGATATAATATGTGTCACACGAAATTCGTCTGGTCTTGGGGTATTTATAGTTTCTGTCTGAGGGTAAGATGCGGCGCATCTAGTAAGTAGATGCCGCGCATTTACTTAACTTCGCGTGGGGTCCAAGATTATAATATTCAGGAATATTCGTACACCGCCAGAAGATGCGGCGTAACTCCATAATAGGATGCGGCGCATGTCCTCTTGTATCTTGGATCGTATCTGGTGAAATATTGATAGTGATGCGGCGCATGTCATAAGTGAGATGCGGCGCATCTGGAGCAGAATAGTCTTGATCTTGTACATTTCGGTAGACTCTTAACTTCTTGCATGTTTTGCTCCATAATTAGTCCAAAATCGCCAAGTTTCACCAAATGCTTGTTTTCAACTGAGAATTACAAAAGTAAACGATTAAGTATCAATCCTCATACATAATATAATAAAACAAGTCAAATTAATAGGATAAATGATAGTAATAATATGTACTTATTTGAGTTCATCAAATATCCTCCACTTGAACTTTACTTGTCCCCAAGTAAACCTTAGAATTAATCTTATGAAAATGTATCCTAAAAGATATTAGGATTTATTTTTATATTTAAGCATGTATTCGTTTTTGTCATAATCACACAACTAAACACTTAACGAATTAGAAGTAAAATAAAATATCTTGATAAAAGCAAATCTAATCGTTTAACTGTCCAGTCACGACGAATATTCTATCATAAGCTTGGCAAGTATACACATCTCCTCCACTAAAGCCAAGGAATAACAAGTCTAAAGCGGTAAAAAGGGTTTTTAGGCTTAAGGGTTAATTATTCTTAATCTCTATCGATCTTAAATTCCAGAAAAGGCGACAAAATCACAAATACATGATCGAATCCACGAACACGATACTTGCAATTGCTCAAATCCTTAACTCGAATAGGCTAAAGATAGGTCCAAACTTCACCAATAATAATATATCAAAAAGGGCGACAAAATCATAAATACATAGTCGAATCCACGACTACGATACTTAAGATTGCTCAAATCCCTAATCTCAATAAATCAAAGGTTTGGTTGGATAAAGAATAATACAGGGCATGGATAATATTTGGGATATAAATTGGTGTAAAATGAAAAATAAACAAAACAAATAAATTAAAATCCTAAGAGTGTGGTTAATCACTATCCCAACCATCCCATGAATAAGACTCATATCATTGAATAACTCACGCTTTAACACTTGAAACACACGCTTTAGGTAGACACGAATTATACTCAACAAGATCTTAATCAAAGAATAAACCTTAGTTGACGTTCCCATAACTGTCAACTCCCATGCAATCCATAGATATAATATACAACAAATAGTGGTGATATCGACCACTTACATAACTTTACATCGTTGGTTAAACCAAACATCCAACTTTCTTCTTTTTTTCTTTTTCTTTTCTCATTTTTTCGATTTTTTTTTTTTTTTTTTTTTTTTTTTTTTTTTTAACATAAACATAGATGTGTAAAATTTCACCACATCACTATAACAATAAATCTGGATAATTTTTCCATACTTTTCATGACTTCAGAAATAACGGTAATAGTGAAAGTAGTAAACACACGAAAAAAATAAAATCAAAGATATACAATATTTACTTTCACTCCAATTGCATTGTGCAATTTCCCGACCTAACCATAGATAATGAATTACGCACGCGAACACAGGTAATGTAAGGAAACACACTTTGCCTAAAGCAATTAACCAACCACGGACTTTAATCTACAGGGTAGGCTAAGGTGTAAGGTGTAACGAAACATTATAACAAAGGTGTAAGAAACGAAAGGAATGGCTCTGAGTGTTTTTCTAGGGGTATCTTACTCTAAAAATGAGAGTAACAAAAGGGTTATAAGGGGGTTAACTAACCAGTGTAGTTAGCTAATATCACATAACATATAAGGCTATTTGGGTGTAATCCTAGAATTTACCAATTTAGACAAGTCATTCCAATTATATAAAATAATACTTATTATGGTGGTCTCGAATAGTATACAAGCCAAGTTCTAAAGTTTACAAGTCACCGGCACACTCATAGATTTGTGAATTTTGAAAAATCATAATTTTTGAAAATAACGTCATGTGTGCAGCTATGCAACTTAGACTTTAAACAAAAACATGCTAAAAATTTTATATTTTGATATATTAAGCACATTTTAAGCATATTTTGAAAAGTTTAGGACAAGTAAGTGTTAAGTGTTCTAATTCTCCAATCCCCCCACTTAAGTTAAACAACGTCCTCGTTGTTTGTATAAAAGGTTAAAAACTGGAAAATAAAAGAATTAGAACAGAAAAACTCCCCTGAGATTTGCTCGGTATGATCCTCCATTTGTATAAGAGCAAAAATCATCTTTCTTGTGGATTAGAACGTTTAAGCTTCATATTCGATGTATCCACAGGAAATGCAGGAATTTATAAATACCACCAAGACTTTAAACACACCTAAGTTAAGAAAGGTTCAAACTTGCATAATACATTAGTAGTTAGCAAAATATAAAACATAAAAATTAAAATGAAAATCATCAGGTCAGTCGATGCGCCGTATCTTATGGAAGAAGATACGCCGTATCGAGCCTGGAACAAATACGAATCAGAATAGAAGATGCGCCGCATCCTTAACCAGGGATGCGCCGCATTAAAATAAACTGATAAAAAGTTTTAAAGTTAAAAATAAAAAATGCAGAGAAATAAAGTAAGATATGACCAGTGCAGGAGATGCGTCGCATCTTGGGATTGAGATGCGCCGTATCTGCTGCGGGTCTGACAGACTCAATACAATATCAGAAAATAAAATAAAAGATAAGCATGGGTTGCCTCCCACGAAGCGCTTGTTTTTGTTCGAGTCACGAGCCTGACTCCACCCTTATTTACTGTGTATTAAGGTGTTGTTCCCCTCACTTGGGATCAAGTGCGGGTGATAGTAGCAATAAACACGAAAAGAGTGTAAATTTGCTATTAAAGATGGAAGAAATACATAAAGATCATACCTTGGCAATATATGTACATCTTTCCTATTCATACCCGGTTTGGTTGATAAATTGGATGACTTGACCATTCCATTTGAAAGAGTAGTGTGTTGAGGAAAAATGAGTCCCTTTTCTTCACGGTTAGTCTCTTTGGTAGTAAGGCGTCCCTTGACTTCTACAGAAGATGAGATAGGGTCTTTAGCAAGTAAAAGTTCGAGTTCCTCTAATACCTTCATAGGGTCGAAATCATCATCTTCATCAATCATAGCAATGTTTAAGAGCTCATCACCAAATTCTTCCTCGAGCTCCACCAAAAACGGGTTGATCACAGGTGCTTCATGTGCTTCAATAGGTAGTGTAATAAATTTCACCTCATCATTTTTTTGTTTTGCAACCTGTTTAGGAAAACTAGCAAGATTATTAGTAACGGGATTAATAATATTAAATAAATTTGTACCACTTTGTGTTGTAAGTGACTCCAATTCGTCACGTGAATCTCTATCTTCAACTAGTGGTCTTGCAATTTCAGCATCGTCCCGAATTTCATCCTTCATCAAGTAATCCCAGATTTTTTCAAAATCCCTCGTTGGGTCAAAATCTGGTTGAGGTATGTCATCATAAACTATGGCGTCAAATGGTTCGAAATCAGAATTAGAATACTTTTCATCTTCATCCGTAGGACTGTCTAATGGTGGTAATACGATTGCAGAATATTCTTCAACGTAAGGTTCCGTATACACATCATCTTGTGCAATCTCCGGAGAAAAAGTACAATCAATAACAATTGCCGGAATTGGTTTCACTGTATATGAATCTTCTTCATCATCATTTGACATACACCAAGTGTGTTGAAATGGCAATTTGTTTCTTTCTTTCCTTGACTTTTCATGCCCTAAAATCAAGTATTCTTCCATAGTGATTTCTTTTGTCTCAATGGCTTGTGCACCATATATTGCTCTTTTCCAATCATACACCTGATTATTGCTCAAGGCTCTTTCCTTTTCAAACCTAATATATTCTTCCATTGTAATATCCGGATCGTCCATCTTCCTGAAATAAAACTTACTCGTGCAAAAGAAGAGTGAAACAATCAAAGTAAAATAAAAGTTGCTGATATTAGCTGACGATGCGCCGTATCCTATAAATGGGATACGCTGTATCTTATTACTTTAAAATTTAATCAGAATTTATTCAGAAAATAGATACGCCGCTTAGAAATTAAGAATGCGCCGTATCAGTTTTAATTATCAAAAATCGATTATACTTATTAAAATTAAATGCGTCGTATTACCAAAAGTTAATGCGCCGTATTTTCGTTACGTTTCAAAATAAAAGATTTTTGATTCAGAAGATACGCCGTATCGATAGAAATCGATGCGTCGTATCTGTTTAATAATTCGAAAACTGTTTTTAATTAAATAATAGATACGCTGTATCTGCTAAAGCAGATGCGTCGTATGGCGTTAACGTTTAGAAATTTTTTTTTTATCAAAAACAGATACGCCGTATCTTGGGAAAGATGCGTCGTATCGCTTTATCGCTTAGAAAAAAATTTCTTATTAAAAACAGATACGCCGTATCTTGGGGAAAAGATGCGTCGTATCGAATTAATTAAACGCGTTGTATTTTATAAAAAATTTGAACGCAATACGCCGTATCTGAGAAATCAGATGCGCCGTATCGTTCGATTTAGCTCAGTACAACGATAGCAGAAAACAAAAAAAACACGAAAAATTAAAACAAATAAAAACACACGAAAATAAACACAAACAAAAGCAAACAAATAACACACAAAAACAGAAAATATGCAAAATAGTACAATGAATGCAAATTAATCTAATACACAACAAAGTTAGCGGTTAGATTAAAAAAAAATTAAAAACCTAATTAAAATACTAATCAAATTAACAGATAATAACAATTCACTCCCCGGCAAAGGCGTCAAAAACTTGATGCGTAGCGTGTGTCGTTGCGGTTTAGCAGTTTTAATGCCTACTCAAGTTTTAAATTTATATTTAGCCGACTTATCAATAACACACACACTTAACGAGCAGTGTACCCGGTCAGTATGAATATAATGGTAAGTAGAGTGTCGATCACTAAGAGTGGAACGTATTATCTCGTTATTCTAATCAGTATTTTAATATATTAAGTTAGCTATACAATCTAATCTAACGCAAGGGGGTTCAGCCTGAGAGACTGGCACGATTTGGTTGCAATTAAATAATAAAATAAACCAATAGGCACGAATCAGCAAGTAGCACACACGTACACAGATAAATACTCGAGACAATAAGAGGGCTGTCCTTATGATAAGTAGTTTGTCACTTGTTTTATTGCTAGTGTTATATGAAGTGTATAGTTCGATGCAACGCACCGAGATTAAGTCCTTTCTCGTTGGTTCTAATCTTATCGGCGAGTAAACCCTTAATGATTACTTATGACTATCCCGTTTATCTTTCTCCTACTTTTCTACAGACCATAGAATGCATAGGCGATCTAATAAACAGGCGAGGGCAGAGGCATGGCGACCCGATCAACGCTCAGCTAGACACAGAGGTTATCAATGCACTAATAAAAGTCACCAATGACATCAACATATAAACTTTAATTAATGAGAAAGCAGTTTTAAGGGAGTGCAATCTTTCCGTTGTCACATTACACAAGCCACCAATCTTGATGAATTAAAGTTTACTAACACAATAAAACAAAACTACTTAATGAATTAAACACATGCAGCACCTTCTTACAGCTCTTGTATCTTTGATTTGGGTGTGTCTTGTGCTGCTGCCTTGACTGAATTCGTCCTAGGTTTCTGGTCTTCGGTCTTCGGATATAATATGTGTCACACGAAATTCGTCTGGTCTTGGGGTATTTATAGTTTCTGTCTGAGGGTAAGATGCGGCGCATCTAGTAAGTAGATGCGGCGCATTTACTTAACTTCGCGTGGGGTCCAAGATTATAATATTCAGGAATATTCGTACACCGCCAGAAGATGCGGCGTAACTCCATAATAGGATGCGGCGCATGTCCTCTTGTATCTTGGATCGTATCTGGTGAAATATTGATAGTGATGCGGCGCATGTCATAAGTGAGATGCGGCGCATCTGGAGCAGAATAGTCTTGATCTTGTACATTTCGGTAGACTCTTAACTTCTTGCATGTTTTGCTCCATAATTAGTCCAAAATCGCCAAGTTTCACCAAATGCTTGTTTTTACCTGAGAATTACAAAAGTAAACGATTAAGTATCAATCCTCATACATAATATAGTAAAACAAGTCAAATTAATAGGATAAATGATAGTAATAAAATGTACTTATTTGAGTTCATCAAATGTACCCACGGATCCAATCGACAACAAAGGCGGAGCCAAAGTTTGGGAGTCATGGAATCCGTGGGTTCTGGACTGGCGGAACCGAGTGATACACTAGGCGGATCCAAATTCTAGGATCCGCCAGATCCGCCAAATGGATTTTCAGTTTCTTAACAAAATGAAAGTCAAATTTCGCGTTTCTTGGTCAAAACCCGAAAAATCTTCTAAAACCTATGTAATAGCTAATATGTGACACAAATATGCTAAACATATAGATTCTAACACACGTATACACATAGATTAATCTGATTATAATATCTTACCATAAAAAGGAGTTAAGCCAAACGAGGTCTTAATCTCGAAAAATTGATAACAATATGTGTTATCGACTTGCCACTACAAGTTAGTTCACGTAGGAGATAAGTGCAAACATAATATCTCAAGAACTACACAACTTCAATATCTCATTGTCAAAATAAGTCTAAAAAAAATAAAACCAAACACTCCTTGGATGTCACTTGTTGTTCAACATCTTGATTATTTTCTTCTGACCCTTCTGAAGTTTCATGATCCATCGACCTAGATTCTTTATCATTCCCTTTGTTTGTCGAAGCTCCTCGGATTCATTGTTAATGGAAGAAAGTTGATTCAAGTATTCGGGAGGAGGAATCTTAGAGTTTGGCAAACTGTCTTCGTCACTAGCCGATGATGATGAAGATAAGGATGGAGAATGAGCCCATTTTCCTCTTGCTACGACTACTCTAAAATCGCTAAGAGGAACAAAGGTGTGTGGGATTTCGGTGTAAAGAGGAAGGAAACCACTCTCATTTCGAGGAATAGGTATAGAAGCTCTAAACAGACGGGTAAGAAGCATCCCGTATGGCATGGCGGTTGACCTAAGACAGGTATATCGGCCATTCTTTTGGCGATATAGTAGGCTAAGTTGAATTGTTGGTGGGTAGATACACAGTAGAGCATGTAGCATAAGCTCGCGTTCATGTGATCCCTATTACCAACAGTGCTAATGACATTGGCTCAAAGAATCTCCTCTAGTTTCTTAAATTCGGGTTTGAGTTCATTAAGCTCCATGGCAAATGGATCTCGATTTATTTGTTTACCTCGGATTTTCTTAGTTAGGTTGGTTCTAGGATTGAAAAGATGGTCTCGAATGATTTCTTTGGAAGTGAGAGGTGTATCGTATGGATGTGAACGACCAAGGTTGCATTATAGAATGGACAAAGGCCACTTGTCTGAATAAAAACAAGTTCCTTGATTTGGAATACCTAAAACTTCTCCGAATTGATTTAAAGGAAAGCTGAATTGACTTTGGTTTACTTTGAAATGGATACTTAAAGCTCCAAAGTCGTCAGATCTAAGTTTTACGGAGGCATAAAATTCAAGAATAAACCTAGGAATGATAGGTTCATCTATGTCGAGGAGACAATCAAGTTGGATGAATGCTAATTGTTCACGGATATTGGTTTCTTCTAAAAATGATGAGTCTACAGTTCTACCTTCGTGAACATACCATTTTTCTAAGGTTTTGAAGACATTAACTTGAGCTTCGGTGAGACCTTTGGTTTTGTGGTGTTGAGGTAGGTATTTTTTGGTGTGTTTGTGATCGTAATTGGTTGCGGGAGGCATAGTAATCCTAGACACGAAAAATATATTGTTTAGTTGAAATTATCAAGCATACGTATATATATGTCTAGTGTGTGCCTACATGGGGACAATGTGGAGGTGCGGTTATCTCGACTCCTTTTGATGCATGAAAATTATGTTTATGCAAGTTTTATGATAAAACGAGAGATAACCCAAACGCTCCTACTTCAATGTAGCTACAATTGAATGTACCTGAAAATACATATTAATTATGTATTCCCTTTAGCATTCAAGAGACATTATGCAAGTGATGCTCAAAACATAACGTTTTTGTATTTGTATGAACAATGATTGAAAATTGTTTTTCCTAATAGTGAGAAGATTTTAGCAAAAATTTCTCATGGAGTTTTTAGTGAATAATGACAATGTACTATAAGATGCAATTCCTAACTATGATATCTAATTCCTAATTACAAAGAAAATGATTTGTTATGCTGTTTTAGCATGTCTCATGATTTTACAAGAAAAATGAATAAACCCCAAGTTTTGATTTTGTGCAATAAATAGGAATCCTAGACTCATATTAGAGATTAGATAGGATTAGGATACTTACAGTGATGAATTAAGCACAAATTAGTTGTTGAGAATGACCTAATTTTTGAGTTTGGTGAGTTATGGGTCGAGTTCAGTGAGATGTGTGTTTTGGGGAATATGGTGTACAGTAAAGGATGTTTGTTTTAATAAGTTAAAAAACTGTCTCAGTAATCCACGGATTCGGCGGATCCCAAACAAGGGTTCCGCCCTTGTTGTCGTTTGGATCCGTAGGATCAGAACTCAGGTTGGGTTTTTGCCGAGTTTGGTTAATCTAAGGTTTGAGCTAACGTTTATTCTACTCACTAGGTTCCATTAATCCTAAACTAATTTGAAAGATTTTCTCTTGAGAGGCTTTGTGAGGGTATCGGCAATGTTGTCCCCTGAGGAAACTTCTTAATTAAGATGTTTCCCTTCTGAACATTGTCACGAAGGAAGTGATGACATAACTCTATGTGTTTGGTTCTAGCGTGTTTGACTGGGTTTTTGCTAAGATTGATAGCTCCTTTGTTGTCACAAAGAGTGGGAATATCGTTGAGTACAATTCCATAGTCGTTGAGAGCCTGCTTCATCCATACTCCTCGTTGACACACTTTGAAGTTGCGAAGGCTGTTTGTTTCTTAGTGAATCATGAAGTGTAACAGTGTCTTACACTGCTTGTACTTCCCTTGTCAACATAATTACCGGGATAGTCGAAATTTGTATACACTATGGTTTCTACACATGTCCCTTTGGGATACCATAATCCTAAATGTGTAGTGCCTTTTATGTACCTAAAAATTCGTCTAACGGCTTCAAGATGGGATGTTTTAGGATCTTCTTGAAAGAGTGCACATAGACAAACACTAAACATAATGTCCGGTCTACTAGCCGTTAGGTAGAGTAAACTACCAATCATCCCTCTATATTTAGTGCTAACTATGGATTTACTTTCGTCATCCTTGGTGAGTTTGGAGTGTTTTTCATGGGTTTAGAATCTTCAAGACCAAATTTCTTAAGCATATCCTTGATATACTTAGATTGGTTGAGGAATATCCCATCTTCTAATTAGGAGATCTAAGAAAAGGTTTAGTTCCCTCATCATATTCATTTCAAACTTGTCATGCATGATTTGTGAGAAATCAGTGCATAAGTTGTACCGAACATAATGTCATTCACATATATCTGGACTATGATAACATGTGATCCCTTTTTCTTGGTGTAGAGAGTATTGTCTACTAAGAAAGTCTTAAGTCAATTAACCAATCTTTTGGTGCTTGCTTAAGTTCATATAATTCTTGAGTAAACATGGTTTTGGTTTTTCAAAATTAGCAAAGCCGGGAACAGAACCTAAGGCATTTCTAGGAATGGGTTTGGGGGCTTTATAGAGACGAGTCAAAAGCATCCAGTAGGGTCCTAACGAGTTCCTTAGATGATAAGGATATAATTAACCTCATAATGACATGACCTAAGTGTTGATGCCATAGATTTGAGATATCGTCCAAAGAAGTGAGACAACGTTTGTCTTTGATTGTTTTATCAAATTTGAAAACACAAACGTTATTCAAAACACCTTTTCCTAAGGTTATGCCATCCTTAAGTGTTTTACTTCTATTTTCAGAAAAAGGACATTATACTTTTTGCGGCATAATTGACTAATCCTAAGTAAGTTAAATCCTAAGATATCTACATGAGCAACATCATCAATAGTGAGAGAGTCATGAGAAATTGTAACTTTTCCGATGATTTAACTATCAAGCTTGCTATCGAATGTGATAATACCTTCGTCGTACACTTGGTAGATTGAGAAAAAGGCTTCTGTTTCTCATCATGTATCTTGAACACTTTACTATCTTTAATGCACTTATCTGATTCTAACTTGACTTTTGAGCATACGTTAGTTCAAGAAAAGCTCAAACGTTTGGTTCCCAATATTTCATGGGTCTGTTTGGGTTAGACACAATATTACCATGTGTTGATATAAATAATGCCTAAACACGTTATTAATATTTTTCGATATCTCTACGTTTTGATAATTACAAAATGTAAAATCATTAAACGGAAAATTATGACGTAAACAAGCATTTAGTTGTTAATATCTATTTTAACAACTCAAATCACTTAAGGTATGAATAAACAAATGCTTAATGCATTATATGCTCAAAGGAACATTTTCTTAATCACTAGATATTTTATAAAATGTCACAAACATTTTATATATTTTAGAAAAACATTTTTTGTATTAAATAAAAAGGTTTAATCCATTATAAATTTATGAATTCAAATTTTCAACCAAAAATGGAAAAAATATTCCAGAAAAACCTTCCCCACAAAAAGACAAATCTGAGCAACGTTCAGGAAGGGCGGCCCCCTTAATTATACTAGGCGGTCCCCTTAATTTTAAGGGGGGCGGCCACCTATTTAAGGGGACCGCCCCGCTCCTGTAGACTCTCAGATTTGCCTATAAATATTGATTCATCTCTGGACTTTCTCCTCACCTTTTGCACCCCAAACCTTCTGTTCTAAATCTTCTCTAATCCTTGTAAATCCTTTCTAAAATCCTTTGATCATATTCTCTTAAGCATTGGTTTCTAAGTGATCCAAGCTTCCACCATCAAAGTGCAAAAGAAGAATACTCCTTCAACATCTAAAGAAGAAGTATTGCAACTTAGTATCATCTTGCTACCTAAGTTGCTTGTATAATCATCCATTCATTTGTATATAAGTTGTGTATATTTGTTAGATAAGTGTAGGCATATTTGGTTAGGCTAGATTAGTGTGTAAGTAGTGAAGTTGTGAAGAGGTCAAGGTGTGTAAGTAGTTAAGTTGTGAAGAGGTCAAGGTGTGTAAGTAGTGAAGGTGTGAAGAAGTAGAAGAGTAGATTAGTCGTGCTAGGTTGTGAAGAAGGTGTGCGAGAAGTTGTGAATAAGCTGTGAAGAAGTTGTGTTGAAGTTGTGAGATTGGTTCTAGCTACGATTAGAACCCGACATCTAGCTTTGTGTCGTTAAGCCGGTGTAAGCTAAAGTTGTGTAAGGTTTTCTCCGCCATAAGGGAGCTTGTTGACATAGTGAAGAAAACTCTTGAGTTAGGTGCTCGAGGAGTGGAGTAGGGCAAGGAAGGTGTCCTTGTAGCCGAACCACTATAAATCTCTTGTCTCGCGGTTCGATCTTTCCATCTTTATCTTTCATTTCATTTCATTACCTTACTTGCATTGCTTATTTATATTTACATTTGTTCATATTGTTCAAGAGTTGAGTTCACATAAATTCGAATCTAAGTTTTAAACGTAAACAAAGTTTTCATAATAAAAATTAAAAAGACGTAAAACTATTCAACCCCCCTTCTAGTTTTCCACAATTGTGACTTAAATGGAATATCTCACAATTTCTCCGCTCCTTGCACTCCACAAGCAAATGGGGTAGTAGAAAGAAAGAATCGTTCCTTACAAGAAATGAGTAGAACAATGCTAAATGAACAATCTATCCCACAAAAAATTTGGTGTCACGTCGTAGATATATCAACATATATAATAAATAGAGTCTCAATTAAGCGAATATTAGGAAAAAACCCGTATGAGTTGTTAAGAGGTAGAAAACCTAATCTAAATTACTTTAGGGTATTCGGGTGCAAATGTTTTGTTCTCAATACAAAAGATTACCTTACTAAGTTTGATCCTAAGTCGTACGAAGGAATCTTTCTAGGGTATTCGCAAAACAGTAAAGCTTATATAATACTTAATAAACACACTATGAAAGTAGAAGAGTCCTTGAATGTAACATTTGATGAAACTCCACCACCACCTAAAACATTGCCTCTAGAAGATGATGACCTAGTTGAAGAAGAAGCCATTGAGGTTAGTAAAACTAAACCCTTAGGTGATGATAATAAAAATATAACACTAGGAGAAAATGAAACAGTAAATATTAAGGAATCTAAATCACACCCAATAGATAATATAATAGGAAACCTAAATCAAAGAACACTTAGATCACAAGCTCAAGATAAAAATAACTTCTTTTGTTTTCTCTCAACAATAGAACCAAAGAATATAAATGAGGCTTTAAAAATGAAAGTTGGGTAATGGCTATGCAAGAAGAACTAAATCAATTTAAGACAAATGACGTTTAGGAACTAGTCCCAAATCCCATGAATATGACCATCATAGGAACTAAATGGGTATATAGAAATAAGTTAGATGAAAATGGAATTGTTACTAGGAACAAAGCTAGGTTAGTTGCCCAAGGTTATAATCAACAAGAAGGAATTGATTATGACAAAACTTATGCCCCCGTAGCTAGATTAGAATCTATAAGAATACTCCTTGCCTATGCATGCGCCCTAGACTTTAAGTTATTTCAAATGGATGTGAAAAGTGCATTCCTTAACGATTTTATCAATGAGGAGGTATACGTGGCACAACCTCCAGGATTCATTGACTTCGCAAAACCTGATTATGTTTATAGACTCAAGAAAGCTTTATATGGACTCAAACAAGCTCCCAAGGCTTGGTATGATCGATTAAAAGCTTTTCTTATTAAACATGATTATTCCATGGGAATGGTAGATAACACACTTTTCACGAAAAAGAAAAGCCCAAATCTCATCATTGTCCAAATTTATGTCGACGACATTATATTTGGATCAACTTGTCAGGATATGTGTGATGAATTCGTCAAAATCATGCATGATGAGTTTGAGATGAGTATGATGGGTGAACTAAATTTATTTCTAGGATTACAAATAAAATAATTAGAAGATGGAATATTCTTTAATCAATCTAAGTACATTAAGGAAATGCTTAAGAAATTTGGACTAGAAGACTCTAAGCCTATGAAAACATCGATGTCTACAGAAGTAAAACTCGAAAGAGATGAAGAAGGTGAGTCCGTAGAAAACACTAAGTATACAGGGATGATAGATAGTTTACTATACTTAACGGCTAGTAGACCGGATATCATGTTTAGTGTCTGCCTTTGTGCTCGCTTTCAAGAGGATCCCAAAACCTCTCACCTAGAAGCGGTTAAGCGTATCTTCCGATACATTAAAGGCACTATACACTTAGGATTATGGTATCCTAAGGGATCTGGCATAGAAACCATCGTCTATGCGGATTCGGATCATGCGGGAGACTACGTGGATAGAAAAAGCACTAGCGGTATTTGCACATTTATGGGATGTTGTCTAACATCTTGGTTTTCGAAGAAGCAAACCGCTCTTGCTATTTCTACTACAGAAGCCAAATACGTAAGCGCTGGAAAGGCATGTCAACAAGCATTATGGATGAAACAAGCTCTCGTAGATTATGGCATTAGGTTAGATAATGTCCCAATTATGTGTGATAACAAAGGTGCTATAGAGTTAAGTAAAAACCCTGTTCAACACTCTAGGACTAAACATATAGAAATACGCCACCACTTCCTTCGCGACAACGTTCAAAAAGGAAACATATCTATAGAAAAGGTTGCATCGGAAGATAACATAGCGGACATATTCACTAAACCCCTCAAGCGCGAACTCTTTAACCACTTACGTTTAGGCCTAGGAATGATGGAACAAATTGACTGAATTTTCTGCACTTTTGGTAAAATTTTAATCGTCAGATGGGCGGCCCCCTTAATTTTAAGGGGACCGCCCACCTATTTAAGGGGACCGGCCATCTGTCAGAATTTTTTTTCTTTCTCCCTTCCTCTCATCTGTGTCTAGGAATCTATTTTGCACAAAATTAAAGATTGGAAAACACTTTTATTTTAGCATAAACATATTTATATACAAAACCCAATCCATTTTATTTAAATCATTCTCACATCTAGGAAAATACATGAAAATCATTTCTCTTGCATTGTTGAATAATGCTAAAAATATTTTTCTCTCATGCATAAAATCTCACATGAATTGTCAAAATATATAACCTAATATATATCTTTGATATTCATATATTGAGCAAAATCAAATCAAGGAGACTTTGGATTGTTTCTTAGGAAATTTTTGCATTTAGGAGTCGAAACAATCACATCTCCACATTTGTTGCATATAGGCACACACTAGAACTAAATTGCATATAACATCTCCACTTTTGTTCCATCATCCTCTTGTTAAGTTTCTAGTGCCTTTAGTCTATTACCCCCTTGCCTCATGTGATTAATTGTTTCAATATTCTTGATTGCTAGATATAATTGCTTGCTTATTTGCTTAATTAATATGTCTTGCATGCATAGTTAATAATATGTTACATACTTTCTTGCCTCAAAGAGTAGGACTTGCCTAAAACCAAAAGCTCAAAACATAGCCCTCCTTACCTATTTCTGCAGAAAAACTCATTTATGGAACTCAGAATGACACCAGATGGGCGACCCCCTTAATTCATAAGGCGGCCCCCTTAATTATTAAGGGGACCGGCCATTTGCAGGATGAGTTCACAGAATCTTTTTCTGCTTTTTAGCCAATTTCATCCTACACTTCCCTAAATTCACAAACATATTCTGCCATGATCACCCCAACAAGTTTATCCATCCTTAATCACATCAATCCTCCACTATAAATAACCCCATTCCTCACCAAATTCACTCATCCCATCATGTCTTCTCCCATCAACCCAAAACCAAAAATCTCAAAGCTAGCAAGGATGACCATGAAACCCGGGTGGAAAAGAAAACCTCACCCTCACAACAAGTCCATCACAAATGGTGTGACTAGACAACCAACACCTCCATCCACTTTCATTCCCAACTACTCTCCAAGATCTCAACATCATTCCATTGAACCATTTCACACACCCTATCATGTTAGCCAAACATCCACATTCATCCCAAACTACACTTAAAACCTCAAACCACCCTCAATGAAACCTTCCAAAATCATCATCACATTGGTCAAACATCAAACTTAAACTCAAACCACACACCCCAATTTCATCCATTCCCACCAAATGATCAAAACCATATTGCCATGGAGAAGCAAAAGCTCCATGAAGAGATTAACCAAATCCACGACCTTAGCGATCTCCTTGCTATGCACCTTGCACAATACAACAAAGGACAACCTCCATCCTCACCCTACACAAATTGCCTACCCCACTCTCTCAACTTGGATCAAGTTGCAAACCACACCCACTATTGCCCTTGTTGCATCTTCCTTCAAAAATAAATTCTCCACTTGAGTGAAGATATTTCTTGGCTCGAATATCTTCATACTCGTCCTCATCCCATTCCTCCTCTAACCCGATATAACATCATTAGATCCACTCCACCCTCTCCATTTCCTTCACCATCATACAACTAAGTCCCATTCACATGCCTTCCGCCCCAAAATAAAATCCCTCACCATTTTTTGTCGCAAGCAAGTCCAATCGCTCTTTTTGGCAATATTAGGATTATTAGTATCTTTTACTCATGTTGTAATCCTAGTTTTATATGATGTAATGATGATTCATGTTTTACAGATGATCATCTTGAATGAATAAATATGATTAGTTGTTTGCTCTAAATATTTTTCCTATGCATATATATGTCTTGTGTTCTTAACTTGTTTTTGCAGCCAAGATTTCCATAGCTCGTCTCCTTGGTGCCCTCGAATGAGGGGGAGTACACATCAAGGGGGAGTTCTCGTCCCGACTAACTTTGTTTATAAAACTTGTCGGCATAACCTTTTTGATTCTACAAAAAGGGGGAGAAGTAGATATAAACTCACTAAATACTTGTCTAAAAATTAATTTTTCAATTTAATGAGTTTAGATTTTGTAATCATCAAAAAGGGGGAGATTGTTGATATAAATAATGCCTAAACACGTTATTAATATTTTTCGATATCTCTACGTTTTGATAATTACAAAATGTAAAATCATTAAACGGAAAATTATGACGTAAACAAGCATTTAGTTATTAATATCTATTTTAACAACTCAAATCACTTAAGGTATGAATAAACAAATGCTTAATGCATTATATGATCAAAGGAACATTTTCTTAATCACTAGATTTTTTATAAAATGTCACAAACATTTTATATATTTTAGAAAAAACATTTTTGGTATTAAATAAAAAGGTTTAATCCATTATAAATTTATGAATTCAAATTTTCAACCAAAAATGGAAAAAATATTCCAAAAAAACCTTTCCCACAAAAAGACAAATCTGAGCAACGTTCAGGAAGGGCGGCCCCCTTAATTATACTAGGCGGTCCCCTTAATTTTAAGGGGGCCGGCCACCTATTTAAGGGGACCGCCCCGCTCCTGTAGGCTCTCAGATTTGCCTATAAATACTGGTTCATCTCTGGACTTCTCCTCACCTTTTGCACCCCAAACCTTCTGTTCTAAATCTTCTCTAATCCTTGTAAATCCTTTCTAAAATCCTTTGATCATATTCTCTTAAGCATTGGTTTCTAAGTGATCCAAGCTTCCACCATCAAAGTGCAAAAGAAGAATACTCCTTCAACATCTAAAGAAGAAGTATTGCAACTTAGTATCATCTTGCTACCTAAGTTGCTTGTATAATCATCCATTCATTTGTGTATATTTGTTAGATAAGTGTAGGCATATTTGGTTAGGCTAGATTAGTGTGTAAGTAGTGAAGTTGTGAAGAGGTCAAGGTGTGTAAGTAGTTAAGTTGTGAAGAGGTCAAGGTATGTAAGTAGTGAAGGTGTGAAGAAGTAGAAGAGTAGATTAGTCGTGCTAGGTTGTGAAGAAGTAGTGAAGAAGGTGTGCGAGAAGTTGTGAATAAGTTGTGAAGAAGTTGTGTTGAAGTTGTGAGATTAGTTCTAGCTAAGATTAGAACCCGACATCTAGCTTTGTGTCGTTAAGCCGGTGTAAGCTAAAGTTGTGTAATGTTTTCTCCGCCATAAGGGAGCTTGTTGACATAGTGAATAAAACTCTCAAGTTAGGTGCTCGGGGAGTGGAGTAGGGCAAGGAAGGTGTCCTTGTATCCGAGCCACTATAAATCTCTTGTCTCGTGGTTCGTTCTTTCCACTCTATCTTTCATTTCATTTCATTACCTTACTTGCATTGCTTATTTATATTTACATTTGTTCATATTGTTCAAGTGTTGAGTTCACATAAATTTGAATATAAGTTTTAAACGTAAACAAAGTTTTCATAATAAAAATTAAAAAGACGTAAAACTATTCAACCCCCCTTCTTGTTTTCCACACCATGGTTCACTAATATCTAGCATATAATCGAAGGGAATTGCCTCACATTATTTCCTAAGCATGGTTCCTTCATCTATAGTTGTTTTGATTCTACACTTACTTTGATCTTTTTCTAAAGAGACTGATGGTTTTTGTTTGTTAATAGTTGTACTAGTGCTAGGTTTTCTAGTGACATTAACGAGATTTGTATGATCTAATTTACTACCTTTCTGTTCATCTTCTGTTCCCGCGGATCCTTTGGATACAACCGGCGGAACCAAAATTTTGGATCTGCCAGATCTGTGGTCATCAGAAGTAGTTGGAACAATTTCTTTTTCTTTTATCTTTTGTTCCAGAAAATCACTTAAGTTTCCATTTCTCATAAAATCTGGTTTGAAACTACCATGAGGTATTCTTTGCATTATATCATCAGTACAACTTAAGTGTTTATCAAACCTTTTGAATTTGGAGTTTTATCTGACAAAACTCTCCTGTGTGGATTTTAATGTATCTATTTCAAGTTTTAGTTTTTGACATAAAACACATGTTTTTCTAATACCTCTACCTCTTTCTAACCTTATAGCTTTCTCTTTTAACTGATGAATTTCGTTTTCTAAAAATTCTTTTTTGGTTTTTAAGAACTTATTTTTACCTATGATTTTAAGGGTAATTTCACATAGTTTGTTATATTCTATTTCTAAAGATTCATCATCTATAGAGGAGTATGATAAGTCAGAATGTACCTCTTCTGTTTTGTGAGCCATTAGAGCAACTTCGTCGTTCTTAGGCTCGTCGTCATCTCCTTCACTATCACTCCAAGCTCCACTGACAAAGGCTCTTTGAGACTTGTTCTTTGGAGGCTTTGGACATTCTCCTATAAAGTGACTAGAATCCCCACATCTAAAACACTTTCTATCTACCTTTCCTTTCCTATCATCATGGTCTTTCTGGAAGGATTTCTTCTCTTTATGAGGAGGTCTACCGAACTTTCCTCGTCTTCTAAAGAATTTCTTGAAATCTCTTACGGCCATGGCATACTCTTCATCTTCACTACTAGCACTAGATTCTGCATCACTACTTGATTCTACCTTAGTTTTTAAGGCAATGAACTTCTCCATTTTGCCTTTGACTATTTCTGAATCTTTTTCCATAACCATCTCATGAACTTTGAGATTTCCTATGAGCTCGTCCAGTGTCATCGTTGAAAGATCCTTAGATTCTTCAATGGCTGTCACCTTTGCTCTTCACTTTGGGCGAAGTGCTCTTAGAAATTTCCTGACAAAATTCTTACTAGAAAAAGATTCATCAAGTGCTTTAAGTGATGTAATAATAGTATTAAACCTAGCAAATGCGCTATCAATGGTCTCATTTTCAGAGATAACAAATTGTTCATATTGTTGAACAAGAAGATCAATTTTGTTATCTTTGACTTGTGAGTTCCCTTGATGAGTGATAATAAGTGATTGCCAAATATCTTTAGCCGTTTTACACATAAAAACTCTTTCATATTCTTTCTTAGGTAAAGAGTTGTAAAGCATCATTTTGGCTTCATTATTTTTGGCAATCAACTTCTTTTGTTCATCACTGTGACGAATAAAAGAAGTACCTATATCCCGACCACCTGAAATATCACTACTTATGGGTTTGTAATCACCCTCTACAATAATATACCACAGATCTATGTCCTTTGACTTCACATATGTCTCAAAGCGATTTTTCCAATATATGAAACAATTTGGTTCAAATAGTGGTGGTCTTTGCATAGATTGCCCTTCTTTAAAGTTTTCAAAATCCATTGATCGTTTCAAGTTTTTCAAATACAATATATTTTGAAAATCTTGAGTAACACCTCTCTGATACCAATTGTGGAAAACTAGAAGGGGGGTTGAATAGTTTTACCGTTTAAAATTAATTCGCTTTGTTACTAATCGTGATTTCAAAGTTAAGTAAACAATCAAACTCACAAACAAGTAATGTAAGTAAATAAGTAAAGAGAGGAAAGATCAAACCACACAACACGGATGTTTATAGTGGTTCGGCTACAAGGACTCTTATCCTTGCCCTACTCCACTCCTCGAGCCTCTAACTCGAGAGTAATTCTTCACTAAGAAACAAACTCCCTTCTCGGCGGAGAAAACCTTAACACACGTTGCTTGCACCTTTTTCCGATACAAAGCTAAATACTGGGTTCTTGTTTAAGGAAGAACCAACCTGACGTTGCCTAAATGATTACCGACTCTAAGCTAGATGTCGAGTTCTTTACAAGGGTACAACCACTCCCGTTTGATTCTTTACAAGGGTACAACCACTCCCGACACTCTATGTGTTTTGAGGACTAAAACACTAACCGGTTTCTACTGAATAAAAGATGCAACTATAATGTGTGAACTGATGCACGATCACACAGACTCTATACTACAGGATGACAACAGTATGTTGATCCTTATATGTTGAGATCTTCTTTGCAACAAAAAGAAAGATCTATGAAATGTTAGTATGCTAAAGGTTAGTAATATGTAAATGAAAGGATATCTAATTTAGCTATGTAAGTGATGAAATGGCCAAATGATCAGCTTGCTATTTATAGGCAAAGCTGATCAACAGGCGGCGGATCCGGCGGATCTCCAAAATTGGATCCGTCCGTGTATCACTTTGGATCCGCCGTGTCAGGCAAGCTAAGAGATCTTCAAATCATTCCAAATCTTGCCATATCTTTTCGTATCTTTAAATGTCAACTCTTTGGCTTGAAGATCTGAACAAAATATCACAAAATCTTACCAAGATTGTGTACATGATGCATGCCATGATGTCATCGTAATATTTAACTAATAAAGTTTCCATTTTAAGAAATAAACATGTAAACTTGTATATGTCATTTCTAGAAAACTTTGTGATGTGAAAATGTGTTTGTAAAATGCTTATCACTATAAATGTAAAAGACTTAATCTTATTTATGCTTTGCTTAAAGATAAACTTTGTAATTGTCATTAACAAAACTAAGCAAAGATCGTAAAATATAAATAATGTTTTTAGGACGATATTTGTATTAACACTTTAAGCATTTAAATATATTTTATGATATCATATACAAAAATGGATTAGCTGTGTCTCTAACAAAAATAAGTTTATTTAAAACAGAAGTAAGATTTTTAGGACATAATATAATTCAAGGAACTATTAAACCTATAGAAAGAAGTTTAGAATTTTCTAATAAGTTTCCTGATGAAATTAAAGATAAAAAACAATTACAAAGGTTTTTAGGATGTCTTAATTATATCCATGATTTCTTTAAAGATATAGGAGTAATATGCAAACCATTATATGATAGATTAAAAAAGAATCCAAAACCTTGGACCCAAGAACATACAAATATAGTTAAACATATAAAAGAAAAAATAAAACATTTACCACGTTTAAATATACCTCATCCTGAAGCGAGTCTTATAGTTGAAACTGATGCTAGTGATTTAGGTTATGGAGGAATACTAAAGCAAAAATTAAAAAATGATTCCAATGAACAATTAGTCAGATATTTTTCAGGTTCTTGGAATGATACACAAAGAAATTATTCTACTATAAAAAAGGAAATATTAAGTATTGTATTAAATATTAAAAAATTTGAAGATGATTTGTATATGAAGCATTTTTTATTACGAATTGACTGTTTATCAGCAAAATATGTTTTAGAAAAGGATGTAAAAAATTTGATTTCTAAACAAGTTTTTGCAAGATGGCAAGCTATATTAAGTAATTTTGATTTTACAATTGAATTTATAAAAGGAGAAAATAACTCCTTGCCAGATTTCTTATCAAAAGAATTTTTACAGGGACTATGAGTTCAGAAAAGAAAATCACTATACCAAAACCAAAACTTCCATCCCCCAACTACCTCTCCATCAGCTATATCTCATAATAGATTTTCACCACTCAGCCCATATTCATCTCCATATTATGCTAAACCTTGACCCACATATTCAGCTTTAGCCCATATATCTCAAGGTTCACCATCAACTATATCTTCATCATCCAACACCTCCAAACCAGAAACAAAAACAAGCCCCTATAGACAAATTATAAAAATCCACGAACCAATTGAAGAACAAAAATTGAATCAAGGTTTTAAAGTTTTGAATGAATTTCTATTTCCCAAAAACGCTCATTTTTATAACAATGATTATCAAACTCGCGAATATTATGAAGCAATTCTTATAGAAAGCAGATCCGTTGATATATGTCATACTTATAATACAGAAAACCGTGATCAAATTGACTTCAGTAATGTCAGAATTATTCAGGTCCTATCCATAGAATATTGGGGAAACAAGCCCTATATAAATAAAGTTCTTGCTAGAAACCCAGAATATCCAGCCTATAATTATTATGATTATCAAGAAGCTTGGTCAAAAGCATTTTTGCTCAGAAATTATAGTCGTACTTGGTTTTTCCGATTCACCGAAGAATTTTCAAATAATTGTTCAAATAATTATCCAAAATGGTTTGTAAATTGGTTCAAGTATATGGGAAGTATTCCAAAAATATTTCCTCCAAAGGTCCTAGAAGGTTATAATAAATATAAGTCAATGTTTTCTCAAGAAAGTTCACCTCCTTTTGAGTATACTTTATAGTTTTCAATTATATTCAGAGTCCCATGGATTATGTCATTCAATTATAAAAAACAAGAAGCCAATGGTACCGCACCACCCTTATACATTAGAGAATTTTATGCAAAATGGTGGCAACCTGTCAAAGAAGAGCAAGCAGATACAAAAGCAGTGACAGCATACTAAAACAGTTTGATTAAGAAGTCTCCAGGTCCGACCATATCAAAAGCTCCTATAACCGATAAAGATGCAATCAAAAGAATTCAAGCATGTACTTCTGATGAAGAAATTCAAAGAATATTAAATGAAATCAAGAGATCTCCATCCTCTAGTGAAGAAGTTATTCAAGCCTCTCAAGACCCTTATGAAGATGAATTTTTAAGTTAAAAGTTTATATTCATAAAGTAAATAAAGAAAAAATGTAGTTCATAAACATCGTTAGTTTATATTCAATAATTCTATAAAGGAAAAGCTAAGATAGCATGATTGATCAAAAGAAGATGGCCGACAAAGAAAAGCAAAAGCTTACGATTCAATGAATGATGATTGAATGAAGAAAAGAAGATATCAATAATTACAAGACGATAAAAGAAAAAGATGAATCAAGACATGAGTTAGACAGCTCAAAGGGAAAAATAATTGAAGACAGCTCACTCCTCTATAATTGATAATATTACGGACAAATGCCTGTTATCAAGAACCGGCTACCGGCAAATATTGGCTATAAAAGAAAGCTCATATCAAATGGAAGACACGTTTTCCTTTTATGAAAAAACAATCCTTTGTATTATCATCATCAAAATGTTCCAAAAGTTTAGATTTTCAGATTATTATATCTCCAAGTCATATAGTCCAGTCCGATTGTATATCCGATCCCTGTAAAAATTCAGAAGTTATCTATAAAGGTATATAGTTTTAAATCTCTTTTCAATGTTTATTTTTATGATATTACTTTGCTTCATATATACTATCACCTTTCATATATTAATTAAAATAATAAATAAATTAAGATTATATCTTTAATAAACGATCCTAGGAGATCTCCATCCTCCAGTGAAGAAGTTATTCAAGATCCTTATGAAGATGAATTTTTAAGTTGAAAGTCTATATTCATAAAGTAAATAAAGATAAAATGCAGTTCATAAACATCGTGAGTTTATATTCAATAATTGTATAAAGGAGAAGCTTAGATAGCATGATTGATCAAAAGAAGATGGCCAACAATGAAAAGCAAAAGCTTACGATTCAATGAATGATGATTGAATGAAGACAAATGAAGAAAAGAAGATATCCATAATTACAAGACGATAAAAGAAAAAGATGAATGAAGACACGAGTTGGACAGCTCAAAGGGAAAAATAATTGAAGATAGCTCACTCCTCTAAAATTGATAATAATACGAAAAAACGCCCGTTATAAAGAACCGGCTACCGACAAATATTGGCTATAAAAGAAACGCTCATATCAAATGGAAGACACGTTTTCCTTTTATGAAAAAACAATCTTTTGTATTATCAACATCAAAATGTTCCAAAAGTTTAGATTTTTAGATTATTATATCTCCAAGGCATATATTCCAGTCAAATTGTATATCTGATCCCTGTAAAAATTCTCTTGATAAGAAATCTGGCAAGGAGTTATTTTCTCCTTTTATAAATTCAATTGTAAAATCAAAATTACTTAATATAGCTTGCCATCTTGCAAAAACTTGTTTAGAAATCAAATTTTTTACAACCTTTTCTAAAACATATTTTGCTGATAAACAGTCAACTCGTAATGAAAAAGGCTTCATATACAAATCATCTTCAAATTTTTTAATATTTAATACAATACTTAATATTTCCTTTTTTATAGTAGAATAATTTCTTTGTGTATCATTCCAAGAACCTGAAAAATATCTGACTAATTGATTCATTGGAATCATTTTTTTAATTTTTGCTTTAGTATTCCTTCATATCCTAAATCACTAGCATCAGTTTCAACTATAAGACTCGCTTCAGGATGAGGAATATTTAAACATGGTAAATGTTTTATTTTTTCTTTTATATGTTTAACTATATTTGTATGTTCTTGGGTCCAAGGTTTTGGATTCTTTTTTAATCTATCATATAATGGTTTGCATATTACTCTTAAATCTTTAAAGAAATCATGGATATAATTAAGACATCCTAAAAACCTTTGTAATTGTTTTTTATCTTTAATTTCATTAGGAAACTTATTAGAAAATTCTAAACTTCTTTCTATAGGTTTAATAGTTCCTTGAATTATATTATGTCCTAAAAATCTTACTTCTGTTTTAACTAAACTTATTTTTGTTGGAGACACAACTAATCCATTTTTGTATATGATATCATAAAATATATTTAAATGCTTAAAGTGTTGATCTATACTTTTAGCAAATATGAGAACATCGTCTATATAAACAATAGCAAAATTATTTATAGGATTTATAATATCATTCATAATGTTTTGAAATTCTGAAGGTGCATTTTTTAATCCGAATGGCATAACATTCCATTCGTAATGCCCAAAGGGTACATTGAATCCTGTTTTATACCTATCTTTTTCTTCAATTTGTATTTGCCAAAATCCTGACTTCATATCAAATTTGGAAAATATTTTTGAGTCATATAGCTTCTTCAATAAATCTCTTTCATTTGGTATAGGATACCTTATCCATTCTAAAACTTTATTCAAAGGTTTATAATTTATTACTAATCTTGGTGCTCCTCTTTCTATTTCAGCATTGTTAATAACATAAAAGGCCGAACAAGACCATGGTGATTTAGAAGATCTTATTAGTTTTTTATCTAATAATTCTTGTATTTCCTTTTTACAATGTTGTTCTAAATCTTGAGACATGTGTATAGACTTTGATTTCGTAGGAATGTCTTTTTCATTAAATTCCTTAATATATGGTAATTCAACAATATGTTGCTTTCTTTTCCAAAATGCATTTGGTATAGTAGCACATACATTATTCTTAAATTTCTCTTCTAATTGTTTTATTTTATTTTGTATAATACTACTTTGTAGTTGTTCTTCTATTCTTTTATTACTTATTTCATTTACTAAATATTTAACATGTTTCTTTTTATTTTCTAATAGATTTATTTCTCTAGTTATAAGTGGGGAAACAAATTCGAATGTAATTTCTTTTCCTCATATTTTAGTAGTAAGACCCTTTTCACTTATAGAAGAAATAGGATATAATTGAGTTAGAAATGGTTGTCCTAATATAAGTAGAGAACTTAAATTTTTTTACTAATATAAGTGGTGTTTTGAAACAATAATTTTCTTTACATATATGTACATTAGATAATTTATAACTTATACTTAATTTAGATCCATTTGCTGCGCCAAGTCTTTGTGAAGATTTCTCATAATATTGTGTTGGAATTAATCCTTCTTGTATACAGTTTAAATCTGCTCCAGAATCAAGTAGTGCTATTAATGATAACCTAAACTCTCCATTAATTGCAATATTTATTTTTGTATACCATCTTTGAGTGCTAATACTTTGTATATGATTTATAATAGGTTCTTTATTGGGATTTTCTTCCGACATCCCTTCATCATGTTTCTTTTTATTCTTATTTTCTTTCTTATCGTCTTTTTTATTTTCTTTTATTACTTTCTTCCAGATTTTTAACCTTTTGTTTTAATATCGTTATTTCAGATTTTACTGTCTTTAATTCTTCTTGTAAATCTGAAATTGTCATCTTCTTGGTTTCTTTATGAAATCTTTGACATATTTCGTTAAAACTATATTCTTGTATATTATCAACTTTAATAATTTCTTTAGTATTTCTATCTTTTAATTGTTCTTTTAATCTTTCTAGATAAACTTGTTTTATATCATTATCTTCAATTTTACTCATTAATTCCATTAACATTTTTACATCTTCACTTTCTCTACTTATAGTATTTATTTCTTTATAATCACATGTATAGTTTCCTATACATTCACATTCTTCAGATTCGTTACTAGAATCAGACGTATCATTATCTACTATATTTAAATCATCTTCTTCATAATCTGAAATATCATAATCACGAGAATCTTCATTTATCATAATCTTAATAATTTGATCCTTAAGTTCATCTGACATATTTAATTCATTTATTTTCTTTTTAGTATAACAGTTTCTTGAAGTATGTCATTGTTTACCACATTTATAACATATTATGGTATCCTTATATTTCTTTTCTTTATTATAAGAAAACTTCTTATTTCTTTTATATTTATTTTTCTTTTCATATTGGTTATCATATTGTCTATATTTTTTATTAGGTTTTTTATATCTTTGATTCTATAATCCTTTTTAACTATTTTAGAATTATTTAATGGTAATTTTAATGGCTCAAAACCATATTGTTCACAAAAATTACCTAATTCTATTCTATTATTGATGCCTTCTTTCTTTATTTTAGATTTTAATTTTAAATCTGAACATATAGCTAAACCTTCTTGATTTACATAATTTATAATTTCCCCGTAAGTTAAATCTTCCCATGGAATTATATTATTATAGCCTCTATTTAATCTATTTCTTATTTTTTTCGCAAATAATTTAGGTAGACCTGCTATAAATCTTTCTTTCCAATAAGCCTGACTACAATCAGGTCTTGTCATGACTTTAGCTAAAAATACATCTTTATACCATCTAAAATCTCGTAATTTTCAACAAGTTAAATTGAGTAATATAGTAGAATTTCTTTCTTGATAAGCATTTGGATTTCCTACAAAACTTTTTAATATAGCAAATAGCAACGTATGTACTGAATCATTTACTTCAGTTTCTGATTGCATTCCAGTTTCTTCTTTGATTATAGTTTTCTTAGCATTTTGTATTTTTGCTTTATCTTCTTCAACTAAACAATTATCCCACCATCCTTTTAAAGTTCCTGTGAATCCAGATACTATTAAAGAAAGGATTTTAGAGTCTGCATTTTTTTTGTGCTTTATATGCATTAGATGCCATAGTCATTTCATGTAATAGATTTGTTATATGATATTCTGTTGCTCCATCTGTATTCCATTTGTATATTGATGTACCATCGTATTTTGCTTGTGGTAATGTATGTCTTTCTTCATATTGTAAATCTGGTGGTGAAGGTCTAGGATAGTAATTTCTTGTTTCTGCTCTTGTAGTATAAGTATTATTTGAAGTATATGGGTTATATCTTATTTTATTTATCTCAGGTATATTAAACTGCTCCTCTATTTCTGATATATTATTGTCAGTATCCTTATTTATAACATTAATTTTTTCATTTATATGAAATTTAGATAATTTTTCTTCTATTTCTTTTAATAATATATCTTGTTTTCCAAAATTTATTGGTTCATCTATAATATATGGTATAAATATAGGATTTTCTTCTATTTTCTCTTTTGATTTTGAGGTACTAGCTTCTTCTTTTTTATTAATATCAAATGAGCTTGATAACTTATAAAATAATTATTTTCTAAATATTCTTTACGAGAAATTATATTATTAGTATTTCTTAAAATAGATTCTTGATAGTGTTCAATTTCTCTTTTTAACTTATACTGATATAAACTCGTTTAACAAATTACTAAATATGATATTGCTACTATTATCTCACTATGATTTACTTTTAAATTATCCTTTAATATTTTTAAACCCCAATTTATATCGTAATGTCTCAAAGTGCCAAAACTAATATATACTTGTCCTTCTCTTTTCCATTTCTCGACAAATTTTATTTCATTTCTTATAGCCTTTTCCTTTTTATATAATTCTTTTAAATAATCAATAATTGCTCTATTTTTATTATTTCTAATCTGCATTTTAGTATCACTCATAGTTGTTCTTCTTTATAATATTCAACTTCTGACTTTGTTGGATTATAAGTTTCATCACTCTTATTTTCTTCTTCATATAATGGTTGAGGAATAGACCTACTAAAATCAACTCCTTTAAATTTCATAGTTTGGGTTCTCCTAAGATTATATAGCTTTTCATCTAAATTAGAAGAACTAGAGGTTTCAGGTATATAGGTTGAATGTCTTCCTGATTCAATTTTATCTTTCCAAAAATAATTTCTATATTTCTATCAGTATGTTCTATAATATTAGATACTTCTTTATTTAATTTTAAAGGTTTAGGTTGAACTATCTCTTCTAATTTCCATGATTGATTTTTAGTTATTTCATCCCATTTTAATCTTTTAGGTATACATACATTAGAGTGTTCAAAATTGGCTTCAAATATTAATGTTTCATCTTTTGGTGATTTGAGTTTAGCTTTGGGTTCTAAAGTAGTCGTCATAGTTTTATAATATATTCTATATATTAATACTAATGGATTTGATCCTTCCTTTATTTCTAAATTCTTTGTTTTTATATTTAAAGTTAAAACATCTAAAATATTTCTATCAAATAATGACACTGAATAATTTGGATAGCAATTAAAATTTATCGGACCATTGCATATATTAGATTCTGCTATAGCAAACAATGATTGTTTAAAATTTTCTAATCTAGCATCTCTTAATATAATACATGTAGGAACATCAATTCCTAGCCTAGTTAAAGGTTTTGTAGCTATCTTTATTAATCCTATATGTAGAAATTTATAATTTCTTCTATGTTCTCTAATAGTTCTTTCAGAAAATAATTTAATACTTTGTTGATTCTGGACTATAGGTAATGTTTTCTCTGTTGTTTTTATAGAATAACTTTGTAACCATTCAAAAGATCCTATTTCATATATGGTTTTAATATTTTGCTTAGGTATACTCCAGTTTTGCAAACTATTTTCTATATTAGATATAGATACTTCTATTGAATTACTATGATCCTGTTCATCTTCAATATCAGAAGAAGAACCACCTTTTCGATTTAATAATAGTCTTGATATCTTATTCATAATGAATAAGGTTTGTTTCAATGCTGTTAAATTTAAGAAATTAGGGTGTGTAATTAACAAGATTCATGTACTCCGGGAACACACCCATATCGTGGTGGTACGGCCGTCTTAATACTTTCCTTATCGTTGCGGCTAATTCCAACCCACTGATCGACAGGGCTTACCAACGCAGCCATATAATATTTTAATACACAACTCAATTTCTTTATTTTAACAAGATATAAACAAGCGAAATTCATTATTTTAAATATCAATACCATTACCTACGCGAAAACATGGCTCTGATACCATTTGATTTCAGGATCATTTATTAAAGATATAATCTTAATTTATTGATTATTTTAATTAAGATATAAAAGGTGATAGTATATATGAAGCAAATTAATATAATGAAAATAAACATTGAAAAGAGATTTAAAACAAAATACATTTATTGATAACTTCTGAATTTTTACAGGGATCGAATATACAATCGGACTTGACTATATGATTTCAGGATCGTTTATTAAAGATATAATCTTAATTTATTGATTATTTTAATTAAGATATGAAAGGTGATAGTATATATGAAGCAAAGTAATATCATGAAAATAAACATTGAAAAGAGATTTAAAATAATATACCTTTATTGATAACTTCTGAATTTTTACAGGGATCGGATATACAATCGGACTGGACTATATGACTTGGAGATATAATAATCTCAAAATCTAACCTTTTGGAACATTTTGATGTTGATAATACAAAGGATTGTTTTTTCATAAAAGGAAAACGTGTCTTCTATTTGATATGAGCGTTTCTTTTATAGCCAATATTTTCCGGTAGCCGATTCTTGATAACGGGCATTTGTCCGTAATATTATCAATTATAGAGGAGTGAGCTGTCTTCAATTATTTTTCCCTTTGAGCTGTCCAACTCATGTCTTCATTCATCTTTTTCTTTTATCGTCTTGTAATTATGGATATCTTCTTTTCTTCATTTGTCTTCATTCAATCATCATTCATTAAATTGTAAGCTTTTGCTTTTCTTTTTCGACCATCTTCTTTTGATCAATCATGCTATCTAAGCTTCTCCTTTATACAATTATTGAATATAAACTAACGATGTTTATGAACTACATTTTATCTTTATTTACTTTATGAATATAGACTTTTAACTTAAAAATTCATCTTCATAAGGGTCTTGAGAGGCTTGAATAACTTCTTCACTGGAGGATGGAGATCTCTTGATTTCATTTAATATTCTTTGAATTTCTTCATCAGAAGTACATGCTTGAATTCTTTTGATTGCATCTTTATCGGTTATAGGAGCTTTTGATATGGTCGGACCTGGAGACTTCTTTATCAAACTGTTATAATATGCTGTCACTGCTCTTGTATCTGCTTGCTCTTCTTTGACAGGTTGCCACCATTTTGCATAAAATTCTCTAATGTATAAGGGTGGTGCGTTACCATTGGCTTCTTGTTTTTTATAATTGAATGACATAATCCATGGGACTCTGAATATAATTGAAAACTGTAAAGTATACTCAAAAGGAGGTGCACTTTCTTGAGAAAACATTGACTTATATTTATTATAAACTTCTAGGACCTTTGGAGGAAATATTTCTGGAATACTTCCCATATACTTGAACCAATTTACAAACCATTTTGGATAATTATTTGAACAATTATTTGAAAATTCTTCGGTGAATTGAAAAAACTAAGTATGACTATAATTTCTGAGCAAAAATGCTTTTGACCAAGCTTCTTGATAATCATGATAATTATAGGCTGGATATTCTGGGTTTCTAGCAAGACCTTTGTTTGTATAGGGCTTGTTTCCCCAATCTTCTATGGATAGGACCTTCATAATTCTGACTTTACTGAAGTCAATTTGATCACGGTTTTCTGTATTATAAGTATGACGTATATCAACAGATCTGCTTTCTATAAGAATTGCTTCATAATATTCGCGAGTTTGATAATCATTGTTATAAAAATGAGCGTTTTTGGGAAATAAAAATTCATTCAAAACTTTAAAACCTTGATTCAATTTTTGTTCTTCAATTGGTTCGAGGATTTTTATAATTTGTCTATAGGGGTTTGTTTTTGTTTCTGGTTTGGAGGTGTTGGATGATGAAGATATAGTTGATGGTGAACCTTGAGATATATGGGCTAAAGTTGAATATGTGGGTCGAGGTTTAGCATAATATGGAGATGAATATGGGCTGAGTGGTGAAAATCTATTATGAGATATAGTTGATGGAGAGGTAGTTGGAGATGGAAGTTTTGGTTTTGGTATAGTGATTTTCTTTTCTGAACTCATAGTCCCTGTAAAAAGTCTCTTGATAAGAAATCTGGTAAGGAGTTATTTTCTCCTTTTATAAATTCAATTGTAAAATCAAAATTACTTAATATAGCTTGCCATCTTGCAAAAACTTGTTTAGAAATCAAATTTTTTACATCCTTTTCTAAAACATATTTTGCTGATAAATAGTCAATTCGTAATATAAAAGACTTCATATACAAATCATCTTCAAATTTTTTAATATTTAATACAATACTTAATATTTCCTTTTTTATAGTAGAATAATTTCTTTGTGTATCATTCCAAGAACCTGAAAAATATCTGACTAATTGTTCATTGGAATCATTTTTTAATTTTTGCTTTAGTATTCCTCCATAACCTAAATCACTAGCATCAGTTTCAGCTATAAGACTCGCTTCAGGATGAGGTATATTTAAACATGGTAAATGTTTTATTTTTTCTTTTATATGTTTAACTATATTTGTATGTTCTTGGGTCCAAGGTTTTGGATTCTTTTTAATCTATCATATAATGGTTTGCATATTACTCCTAAATCTTTAAAGAAATCATGGATATAATTAAGACATCCTAAAAACCTTTGTAATTGTTTTTTATCTTTAATTTCATCAGGAAACTTATTAGAAATTGCTAAACTTCTTTCTATAGGTTTCAATAGTTCCTTGAATTATATTATGTCCTAAAAATCTTACTTCTGTTTTAAATAAACTTATTTTTGTTGGAGACACAGCTAATCCATTTTTGTATATGATATCATAAAATATATTTAAATGCTTAAAGTGTTGATCTATACTTTTAGAAAGTATGAGAACATCGTCTATATAAAAAATAGCAAAATTATTTATAGGATTTATAATATCATTCATAATGTTTTGAAATTCTGAAGGTGCATTTTTTAATTCGAATGGCATAACATTCCATTCGTAATGCCCAAAGGGTACATTGAATCCTGTTTTATACGTATCATTTTCTTCAATTTGTATTTGCCAAAATCCTGACTTCATATCAAATTTTGAAAATATTTTTGAGTCATATAGCTTCTTCAATAAATCTCTTTTATTTGGTATATGATACCTTATCCATTCTAAAACTTTATTCAAATGTTTGTAATTTATTACTAATCTTGGTGCTCCTCTTTCTATTTCAGCATTGTTAATAACATAAAAGGCCGAACAAGACCATGGAGATTTAGAAGATCTTATTAGCTTTTTATCTAATAATTCTTGTATTTCCTTTTTACAATGTTGTTCTAAATCTTGAGACATGTGTATAGACTTTGATTTCGTAGGAATGTCCTTTTCATTAAATTCTTTAATATATGGTAATTCAACAATATGTTGCTTTCTTTTCCAAAATGCATTTGGTATAGTAGCACATACATTATTCTTAAATCGTTTTATTTTAATTTATATAATACTACTTTGTACTTGTTCTTCTATTCTTTTATTACTTATTTCATTTACTAAATATTTAACATGTTTCTTTTTATTTTCTAATAGATTTATTTCTCTAGTTATAAGTGGGGAAACAAATTCGAATGTAATTTCTTGTCCTAATATTTTAGTAGTAAGACCCTTTTCACTTATAGAAGAAATAGGATATAATTGAGTTAGAAATGGTTGTCCTAATATAAGTTGAGAACTTAAATTTTTTACTAATATAAGTGGTGTTTTGAAACAATAATTTTCTTTACATATATGTACATTAGATAATTTATAACTTATACTTAATTTAGACCCATTTGCTGCGCCAAGTCTTTGTGAAGATTTCTCATAATATTGTGTTGGAATTAATCCTTCTTGTATACGTTTAAATCTGCTCCAGAATCAAGTAGAGCTATTAATGATAATCTGAACTCTCCATTAATTACTATATTTAATTTTGTATACCATATTTGAGCACTAATACTTTGTATATGATTTATAATAGGTTCTTTATTGGGATTTTCTTCCGACGTCTCTTCATCATGTTTCTTTTTATTCTTATTTTCTTTCTTATCGTCTTTTTTATTTCCTTTTTTACTTTCTTCTAGATTTTTAACCTTTTGTTTTAATATCGTTATTTCAGATTTTACTGTCTTTAATTCTTCTTGTAAATCTGAAATTGTTATCTTCTTGGTTTCTTTATGAAATCTTTGACATATTTCGTTAAAACTATATTCTTGTATATTATCAACTTTAATAATTTCTTTAGTATTTCTATCTTTTAATTGTTCTTTTAATCTTTCTAGATAAACATGTTTTATATCTTTATCTTCAATTTTACTCATTAATTCCATTAATATTTTTACATCTTCACTTTCACTACTTATAGTATTTATTTCTTTATAATCACATGTACAGTTTCCTATACATTCACATTCTTCAGATTCGTTACTAGAATCAGACGTATCATTATCTACTATATTTAAATCATCATCTTCAGAATCTGAAATATCAGAATCACTTGAATCTTCATTTATCATAATCTTAATAATTTGATCCTTAAGTTCATCTGACATATTTAATTCATTTATTTTCTTTTTAGTATAACAGCTTCTTGAAGTATTTCCAAGTTTACCACATTTATAACATATTATGGTATCCTTATATTTCTTTCCTTTATTATATGAAAACTTCTTATTTCTTTTATATTTATTTTTCTTTTCATATTGGTTATCATATTGTCTATATTTTTTATTAGGCTTTCTATATCTTCAGATTCTATAATCCTTTTTAACACTTTTAGAATTATTTAATGGTAATTTTAATGGCTTATAACCATATTGTTCACAAAAATTACCTAATTCTTTTCTATTATTGATGCCTTCTTTCTTTATTTTAGATTTTAATTTTAAATCTGAACATATAGCTAAACCTACTTGATTTACATAATTTATAATTTCCCCGTAAGTTAAATCTTCCCATGGAATTATATTATTATAGTCTCTATTTAATCTATTTTTTATTTTTTCTGCAAATAATTAAGGTAGACCTGCTATAAATCTTTCTTTCCAATAAGCCTGACTACAATCAGGTCTCGTCATGACTTTAGCTAAAAATACATCTTTATACCATCTAAAGTCTTGTAACTTTCTAAAAGTTAAATTAAGTAATATAGTAGAATTTCTTTCTTGATAAGCATTTGGATTTCCCACAAAACTTTTTAATATAGCAAATAGCAACGTATGTACTAAATCATTTACTTCAGTTTCTGATTGCATTCCATTTTCTTCTTTGATTATAGTTTTCTTAGCATTTTGTATTGTTGCTTTATCTTCTTCATCTAAACGATTATCCCACCATCCTTTTAAAGTTCATGTGAATCCAGATACTATTAAAGAAAGGATTTTAGAGTCTGCATTTTTTGTGCTTTATATGCATTAGATGCCATAGTCATTTCATGTAATAGATTTATTATATGATATTCTGTTGCTCCATCTATATTCCATTCGTATATTGATGTAACATCGTATTTTGCTTGTGGTAATGTATGTCTTTCTTCATATTGTAAATCTGGTGGTGAAGGTCTAGGATAGTAATTTCTTGTTTCTGCTCTTGGAGTACAAGTATTATTTGAAGTATATGGGTTATATCTTATTTTATTTATCTCAGGTATATTAAACTGCTCTTCTATTTCTGATATATTATCGTCAGTATCCTTATTTATAACATTAATTTTTCCATTTCTATGGAATTTAGATAATCTTTCTTCTATTTCTTTTAATATTATATCTTGTTTTCCTAAATTTATTGGTTCATCTATAATATATGGTATAAATATAGGATTTTCTTCTATTTTCTCTTTTGATTTTGAGGTACTAGCTTCTTTTATTCATTTTTTATTATTATTATTATTTATTATTATTTTATTATTATTATTATTATTATTATTATTATTATTATTATTATTTATTATTATTATTATTATTATTATTTTCTATTCTATCTAACTGTTGTCCTATAGTGTTTAACATTTCATTAGTATAGTTATTTTGATTAATTATATTTGATAACGATTTGCTATTATCGTCACTTCTAGTAGCTAAAGGCATTCCTACATAATCTTTATTTTCTTTATTAATTATTATATCATTATATGGTGGATGTATTCCTATTTCCTTTTCATTTTTTTTCAAATTTGTATAAGTTTTATTTATATTAGTAGCTACTTCTATGTTTTCTCTAAAAGGAAATTCTATTTTGTTTTCTTCATTATTAATTATATATAATTGCCATTCGACTTCATGTAATAGTCTTTCTCTTTTATCAAAAGTTAGATAATACCAAATTAACTTTTCATTATTATAATCATTAAGCATTTCATCTTTTAAATATTTTATTTCCATTTTGAATTCTATATTCAACGTATCTATTTCCATGACTAGATTCTTGACCTTTTTAATGCACAAGTCTTTTGACTTTTCTCAAATTTTCTTTTAATCTAATATTGTTTTCAGAAAACTCTTTTATTAATATCAAATGAGCTTGATAACTTATAAAATAATTATTTTCTAAATCTTCTTTAAGAGAAATTATATTATTAGTATTTCTTAAAATAGATTCTTGATAGTGTTCAATTCCTCTTTTTAACTTATACTGATATAAACTCATTTAACAAATTACTAAATCTGATATTGCTTCTTTTATCTCACTATGATTTACTTTTAAATTATCCTTTAATATTTTTAAACCCCAATTTATATCGTAATGTCTCAAAGTGCCAAAACTAATATATATTTGTCCTTCTCTTTTCCATTTCTCGACAAATTTTATTTCATTTCTTATAGCCTTTTCCTTTTTATATAATTCTTTTAAATAATTAATAATTGCTCTATTTTTATTATTTCTAATCTGCATTTTAGTATCACTCATAGTTGTTCTTCTTTATGATATTCAACTTCTGACTTTGTTGGATTATAAGTTTCATCACTCTTATTATCTTCTTCATATAATGGTTGAGGAATAGACCTACTAAAATTAACTCCTTTAAATTTCATAGATTGGGTTCTCCTAAGATTATATAGCTTTTCATCTAAATTAGAAGAACTAGAGGTTTCAGGTATATAAGTTGAATGTCTTCCTGATTCAATTTTATCATTTCCAAAAATAATTTCTATATTTCAATCAGTATGTTCTATAATATTAGATACTTCTTTATTTAATTTTAAAGGTTTAGGTTGAACTATCTCTTCTAATTTCCATGATTGATTTTTAGTTATTTCATCTCATTTTAATCTTTTAGGTATACATACATTAGAGTGTTCAAAATTGGCTTCAATATTAATGTTTCATCTTTTGGTGATTTGAGTTTAGCTTTGGGTTCTAAAGTAGTCGTCATAGTTTTATAATATATTCTATATATTAATACTAATGGATCTGATCCTTCCTTTATTTTTAAATTCTTTGTTTTTATATTTAAAGTTAGAACATCTAAAATATTTCTATCAAATAATGACACTGAATAATTTGGATAGCAATTAAAATATATCGGACTATTGTATATATTAGATTCAGCTAGAACTAACAATGATTGTTTAAAATTTTCTAATCTAGCATCTCTTAATATAGCTAGAGCTAACAATGATTGTTTAAAATTATCTAATCTAGCATCTCTTAATATAATACATGTAGGAACATCAATTCCTAGCCTAGTTAAAGGTTTTATAGCTATCTGTATTAATCCTATATGTAGAAATTTATAATTTCTTCTATGTTCTCTAATATCTCTTTCAGAAAATAATTTAATACTTTGTTGATTCTGAACTATAGGTAATGTTTTCTCTGTTGTTTTTATTGAATAACTTTGTAACCATTCAAAAGATCCTATTTCATATATGGTTTTAATAGTTTGCTTAGGTATACTCCAGTTTTGCAAACTATTTTCTATATTAGATATAGATACTTCTATTGAATTACTATGATCCTGTTCGTCTTCAATATCAGAAGAAGAACCATATTTTTGATTTAATAATAGTCTTCATATCTTATTCATATTGAATAAGGTTTGTTTCTATGCAGTTAAATTTAAGAAATTAGGGTGTGTAATTAACAAGATTCATGTACTCCGGGAACACCCCTATATCGTGGTGGTACGGCCGTCTTACTACTTTCCTTATCGTTGCGGCTAATTCCAACCCACTGATCGACAGGGCATACCAACGTAGCCATATAATCTTTTAAACACAACTCAATTTCTTTATTTTAACAAGATATAAACAAGCGAAATTCATTATTTTAAATATTAATACCATTATGCAAAATGGTGGTAACCTGTCAAAGAAGAGCAAGCAGATACAAAAGCAGTGACATCATACTATAACAATTTGATAAAGAAGTCTCCAGGTCTGTCCATATCAAAAGCTCCTATAACCGATAAAGATGCAATCAAAAGAATTCAAGCATGTACTTCTGATGAAGAAATTCAAAGAATATTAAATGAAATTAAGAAATCTCCATCCTCTAGTGAAGAAGTTATTCAAGACCCTTATGAAGATGAATTTTTAAGTTAAAAGTCTATATTCATATAGTAAATAAAGATAAAATGTAGTTCATAAACATCGTTAGTTTATATTCAATAATTGTATAAAGGAGAAGCTTAGATAGCATGATTGATCAAAAGAAGATGGCCGACAAAGAAAAGCAAAAGCTTACGATTAATTGAATGATGATTGAATGAAGACAAATGAAAAAAAAGAAGATATCCATAATTACAAGACGATAAAAGAAAAAGATGAATGAAGACATGAGTTGGACAGCTCAAAGGGAAAAATAATTGAAGACAGCTCACTCCTCTATAATTGATAATATTACGAACAAATGCCCGTTATCAAGAACCGGCTACGGACAAATATTGGCTATAAAAGAAACGCTCATATCAAATGGAAGACACGTTTTCCTTTTATGAAAAAACAATCCTTTGTATTATCAACATCAAAATGTTCCAAAAGTTTAGATTTTCAGATTATTATATATCTCCAAGTCATATAGTCCAGTCCGATTGTATATCCGATCCCTATAAAAATTCAGAAGTTATCAGTAAAGGTATATTGTTTTAAATTTCTTTTCAATGTTTATTTTCATGATATTACTTTGTTTCATATACACTATCACCTTTCATATCTTAATTAAAATAATCAATAAATTAAGATTATATCTTTAATAAACGATCCTGAAATCAAATATTTAAAAAGATGAAATGCTTAATGATTATAATAATGAAAAGTTAATTTGGTATTATCTAACTTTTGATAAAAGAGAAAGACTATTACAAGAAGTCGAATGGCAATTATATATAATTAATAATGAAGAAAATATTCTATTTTTCTCATGGTTTGAATTATATTGTATAGAAAACAAAATAGAATTTCCTTTTAGAGAAAAGATAGAAGTAGCTACTAATATAAATATAATTTATACAAATTTGAAAACAAATCAAAAGGAAATAGGAATACATCCACCATATAATGATATAATAATTAATAAAGAAAATAAAGATTATGTAGGAATGCCTTTAGCTACTAGAAGTGACGATAATAGCAAATCGTTATCAAATATAATTAATCAAAATAACTATACTAATGAAATGTTAAACACTATAGGACAACAGTTAAATAGAATAGAAAATAATATTAATAATAATGATATTAGTAATAAAAAAGAAGAAGCTAGTACCTCAAAATCAAACGAGAAAATAGAAGAAAATCCTATATTTATACCATATATTATAGATGAACCAATAAATTTAGGAAAACAAGATATAAAATTAAAAGAAATAGAAGAAAGATTATCTAAATTCCATATAAATGGAAAAATTAATGTTATAAATAAGGATACTGACGATAATATATCAGAAATAGAAGAGCAGTTTAATATACCTGAGATAAATAAAATAAGATATAACCTATATACTTCAAATAATACTTATACTCCAAGAGTAGAAACAAGAAATTTCTATCCTAGACCTTCACCACCAGATTTACAATATGAAGAAAGACATACATTACCACAAGCAAAATACGATGGTACATCAATATACGAATGGAATATAGATGGAGCAACAGAATATCATATAATAAATCTATTACATGAAATGACTATGGCATCTAATGCATATAAAGCACAAAAAAATGCAGACTCTAAACTCCTTTCTTTAATAGTATCTCAGGAACTTTAAAAGGATGGTGGGATAATTGTTTAGATGAAGAAGATAAAGCAACAATACAAAATGCTAAGAAAACGATAATCAAAGAAGAAAATGGAATGCAATCAGAAACTGAAGTAAATGATTCAGTACGTACGTTGCTATTTGCTATATTAAAAAGTTTTGTTGGAAATCCAAATGCTTATCAAGAAAGAAATTCTACTATATTACTCAATTTAACTTGTAGAAAATTACAAGATTTTAGATGGTATAAAGATGTATTTTTAGCTAAAGTCATAACGAGACCTGATTGTAGTCACGCTTATTGGAAAGAAAGATTTATAGCAGGTCTACCTAAATTATTTGTAGAAAAAATAAGAAATAGATTAAATAGTGACTAAATAATATAATTCCATGGGAAGATTTAACTTACGGGGAAATTATAAATTATGTAAATCAAGAAGGTTTAGCTATATGTTCAGATTTAAAATTAAAATCTAAAATAAAGAAAGAAGGCATCAATAATAGAATTTTCACCACTCAACCCATATTCATCTCCATATTATGCTAAACCTCGACCCACATATTCAACTTTAGCCCATATATCTCAAGGTTCACCATCAACTATATCTTCATCATCCAACACCTCCAAACCAGAAACAAAAACAAACCCCTATAGACAAATTATAAAAATCCTCGAACCAATTGAAGAACAAAAATTGAATCAAGGTTTTAAAGTTTTGAATGAATTTTTATTTCCCAAAAACGCTCATTTTCATAACATTGATTATCAAACTCGCGAATATTATGAAGCAATTCTTATAGAAAGCAGATCCGTTGATATACGTCATACTTATAATACAGAAAACCGTGATCAAATTGACTTCAGTAAAGTCAGAATTATGAAGGTCCTATCCATAGAAGATTGGGTAAACAAGCCCTATACAAATTTAGTTCTTGCTAGAAACCCAGAATATCCAGCCTATAATTATTATGATTATCAAGAAGCTTGGTCAAAAGCATTTTTGCTCAGAAATTATAGTCATACTTGGTTTTTCCAATTCACCGAAGAATTTTCAAATAATTGTTCAAATAATTATCCAAAATGGTTTGTAAATTGGTTCAAGTATATGGGAAGTATTCCAGAAATATTTCCTCCAAAGGTCCTAGAAGGTTATAATAAATATAAGTCAATGTTTTCTCAAGAAATAGCACCTCCTTTTGAGTATACTTTACAGTTTTCAATTATATTCAGAGTCCCATGGATTATGTCATTCAATTATAAAAAACAAGAAGCCAATGGTACCGCACCACCCTTATACATTAGAGAATTTTATGCAAAATGGTGGTAACCTGTCAAAGAAGAGCAAGCAAATACAAGAGCAGTGACAGCATATTATAACAGTTTGATAAAGAAGTCTCCAGGTCCGACCATATCAAAAGCTTCTATAACCGATAAAGATGCAATCAAAAGAATTCAAGCATGTACTTCTGATGAAGAAATTCAAAGAATATTAAATGAAATCAAGAGATCTCCATCCTCCAGTGAAGAAGTTATTCAAGACTCTCAAGACCCTTATGAAGATGAATTTTTAAGTTAAAAGTCTATATTCATAAAGTAAATAAAGATAAAATGTAGTTCATAAACATCGTTAGTTTATACTCAATAATTGTATAAAGGAGAAGCTTAGATAGCATGATTGATCAAAAGAAGATGGCCGACAAAGAAAAGAAAAAGCTTACGATTCAATGAATGATGATTGAATGAAGACAAATGAAGAAAAGAAGATCTCCATAATTACAAGACGATAAAAGAAAAAGATGAATGAAGGCATGAGTTGGACAGCTCAAAGGGAAAATAATTGAAGACAGCTCACTCCTCTATAATTGATAATATTACGGACAAATGCCCATTATCAAGAACCGGCTACCGACAAATATTGGCTATAAAAGAAACGCTAATATCAAATGGAAGACACGTTTTCCTTTTATGAAAAAATAATCCTTTGTATTATCAACATCAAAATGTTCCAAAAGTTTAGATTTTTAGATTATTATATCTCCAAGTCATATAGTCCAGTCCGATTGTATATCCGATCCCTGTAAATATTCAGAAGTTATCAATAAAGGTATATTGTTTTAAATCTCTTTTCAATGTTTATTTTCAAGATATTACTTTGCTTCATATACACTATCACCTTTCATATCTTAATTAAAATAATCAATAAATTAAGATTATATCTTTAATAAACGATCTTGAAATCAAATGGTATCAGAGCCATGTTTTCGGGAGGTAATGGTATTGATATTTAAAATAATGAATTTCGCTTGTTTATATCTTGTTAAAATAAAGAAATTGAGTTGTGTATTAAAAGATTATATGGCTGCGTTGGTAAGCCCTGTCGATCAGTGGGTTGGAATTAGCCGGAACGATAAGGAAAGTAGTAAGACGGTCGTACCACCACGATATGGGGGTGTTTTCAGAATACATGAATCTTGTTAATTACACACCCTAATTTCTTAAATTTAACAGCATAGAAACAAACCTTATTCATTATGAATAAGATATCAAGACTATTATTAAATCGGAAAGGTGGTTCTTCTTCTGATATTGAAGACGAATAGGATCATAGTAATTCAATAGAAGTATCTATGTCTAATATAGAAAATAGTTTTCAAAACTGGAGTATACCTAAGCAAAATATTAAAACCATATATGAAATAGGATCTTTTGAATGGTTACAAAGTTATTCTATAAAAACAACAGAGAAAACATTACCTATAGTTCAGAATCAACGAAGTATTAAATTATTTTCTGAAAGAGCTATTAGAGAACATAGAAGAAATTATAAATTTCTTCATATAGGATTAATACAGATAGCTATAAAACCTTTAACTAGGCTAGGAATTGATGTTCCTGCATGTATTATATTAAGAGATGCTAGATTAGAAAATTTTAAACAATCATTGTTAGCTCTAGCTGAATCTAATATATACAATGGTCCGATATATTTTAATTGCTATCCAAATTATTCAGTGTCATTATTTGATAGAAATATTTTAGATGTTTTAACTTTAAATATAAAAACAAAGAATTTAGAAATAAAGGAAGGATCAGATCCATTAGTATTAATATATAGAATATATTATAAAACTATGAAGACTACTTTAGAACCCAAAGCTAAACTCAAATCACCAAAAGATGAAACATTAATATTGAAGCCAATTTTGAACACTCTAATGTATGTATACCTAAAAGATTAAAATGGGATGAAATAACTAAAAATCAATCATGGAAATTAGAAGAGATAGTTCAACCTAAACCTTTAAAATTAAATAAAGAAGTATCTAATATTATAGAACATACTGATGGAAATATAGAAATTATTTTTGGAAATGATAAAATTGAATCAGGAAGACATTCAACCTATATACCTGAAACCTCTAGTTCTTCTAATTTAGATGAAAAGTTATATAATCTTAGGAGAACCCAATCTATGAAATTTAAAGGAGTTGATTTTAGTAGGTCTATTCCTCAACCATTATATGAAGAAGATAATAAGAGTGATGAAACTTATAATCCAACAAAGTCAGAAGTTGAATATTATAAAGAAGAACAACTATGAGTGATACTAAAATGCAGATTAGAAATAATAAAAATAGAGCAATTATTAATTATTTAAAATAATTATATAAAAATGAAAAGGCTATAAGAAATGAAATAAAATTTGTCGAGAAATGGAAAAGAAAGGACAAATATATATTAGTTTTGGCACTTTGAGACATTACGATATAAATTGGGGTTTAAAAATATTAAAGGATAATTTAAAAGTAAATCATAGTGAGATAAAAGAAGCAATATCAGATTTAGTAATTTGTTAAATGAGTTTATATCAGTATAAGTTAAAAAGAGAAATTGAACACTATCAAGAATCTATTTTAAGAAATACTGATAATATAATTTCTCTTAAAGAAGATTTAGAAAATAATTATTTGATAAGTTATCAAGCTCATTTGATATTAATAAAAGAGTTTTCTGAAAACAATATTAGATTAAAAGAAAAATTGAGAAAAGTCAAAAGACTTGTGCATTAAAAAGGTCAAGAATCTAGTCATGGAAATAGATACGTTGAATATAGAATTCAAAATGGAAATAAAATATTTAAAAGATGAAATGCTTAATGATTATAATAATGAAAAGTTAATTTGGTATTATCTAACTTTTGATAAAAGAGAAAGACTATTATATGAAGTCGAATGGCAATTATATATAATTAATAACGAAGAAAATATTCTATTTTTCTCATGGTTTGAATTATATTATTTAGAAAACAAAATAGAATTTCCTTTTAGAGAAAAGATAGAAGTAGCTACTAATATAAATAAAACTTATACAAATTTGAAAACAAATGAAAAGGAAATAGGAATACATCCACCATATAATGCGCCGGGATTCATTAACTTTCAGTTCTGCTTATATATAAAAATAAATACGCCGTATACGCAGATGCGTATATGCCGTACGTTCATTATGTTTCAAAATATAAGCTCTTTTTTTAAAAATTAATACGCAGTATCGAGATAAATCAATACGCTGTATTAAGTATTTAAAAATTCAGATCTGTTTTTAACAAATAAATAAATACGACGTATGAGAAAAATCTCATGCGACGTATGACGTTAGGGTTTAAAAACTTCTGATTAAAAACAGAATACTCCGTATCCAATAAATTAGATACGTCGTACTCGAATTTTTTTTTAACTTGATACGTTGTATATAAAATAAAAACGCAATACGCCGTATCTAATAAATTAGATGCGTCGTATCGTTTAGTTCAGCAAAATAACAGTAAACAATAATTATGCAGAAAAACTGAAAAAACAAAAAATAAACAAAAACACATAAAACAAACAAACAAGAAAACAATATGTAACACCCCAACCCAGCAAGGGTAGAAGTATCACATTAATGGCTTCATATCAGATCAAACAAAGCATACATTCAATAGTAATACAAAGATTCTCAAAGGTTACAAATGAAATACTGAATACACAAGGATACAAAGGAAACAAAAACTAAATACTAAGTCTGCAAATGCAATCCTTCTAATGACTTCTACTTCAGAATAATTATCAAGGTCTTCTAAGTCCAAAAGTCTCTTCCCTCTTACCCAGCTTCCAACTAAAACCTGCCGCGGGAAAAGAAACGCGGCTGAGCTTAAAAAGCCCAGTGAACAGATATATAATAAACGGAAACGAAAGTAAACGGGAATGAACAGAAGTAGCATAATGAATAAGATATAAGTAAAGGTATAAAGAATAAAGGTTTAGGACAGTCATCCACCACGAGCCCAAACAAATCAAATCATATCATATCGTAACCACAATCTTCAAATCATATAGAGGGGAGACCTCTCAGATAATCAGATAATATGAGGGGTGTCCTCATTCTTCAAATGGAGTAGCTAGCTCCCAAATTTTGTGAAAGACGTGGATTGCACCCATCATCAGTCACCAAATCAAATCATATCAAAACGAACTGTCCACGAACACGGACTCGAACCTAGGATGCATCCATACGCCCCCCGAACAAATCATATTGGCCATAACAAATCATATCATATCATAGTGAGCTCATATCAAATCAAAATGGGGACGGTGTGGCTAATCACTCGAACCACACACGAGTCATGCCAGTGGTGCATCACAGGCATGGCCATGTTACCTTCATGGCTAGGAAAACGAACTTGGCTCGGGTATCAAACTGGGGTCAAAGGTCAAAGGTCCAAATCATAGCAAAGGTTCAATATGTCTAAGTCAAAAATCGAAGTCCAAATATCAAAGGTTCATGGCAAAGGGTTCATATCAAAGGTTCAAATGTCCAAAGTTCAAATCAAAGGTCCACATGTCAAGGATCATATCAAAGGTTCTTATCAAAGTGTAGGGAAGCATAGCAATGGCTTAGGAAAACCCTAATACAAATCGAAATATGAGAGCGAAGGCTCCTTATCAAAAGAGCAGAATATCTGTACCTTATACCGCACGCGCATACACAACAGAAAACATAAAGGTCGGAAGCAACTCCTTCTTCACCGTACCTATACGGATTAACAATCGCGTATTGCTTATAAGTTCATTTTATAATTTACTGCTCATAGTTATTAATGTTTCCCATTTATGGTTTATTTCTATTTTTAGTAATTTGCCATATTTAGTAAGTTTCATAATTTAGGATTACAAATGACAATTTAATAAACTTACAAGTTTAATATGGTCAATATATTAGTTTAGGGTTTAATATAATTAATTTAGAGTTTATATTGTCAACATATCAAAGTATAGGGTCTATTATGCAATTTATGATTATATGAAAATTCCCATATTTGTAATCCCATGCGCCACATTCAGTATCTCATGCAACTAAATCCCTATTGGTGTAGATATCTCTAATACGCCAATTACCCAACTCGAACCAACCCCTTTTTAACTCATTTCGTTAACCATTTTCACAAGACAAAACCTCACCAATATAACTCATCTTGAACCAAAATAATTTCCCAACCAATCTACCCATGAAACTCATATGACACACCCAAAAACATTCGACACAAAACATACCCCTACTTACAGCCCATAACTCCCCACAACACACACGCAATTTCACCCCTTTTTCAGATCTGTTAAACTTGCATGCCAAAACCAGATTTTAACCCCTTGTTTAGACGTACACCATAACTACGATTCGACACCCATATTACATACACACGACTCACAACATCCCAGCCACACTACCATAGACTTAACGAACCAAAGATGCCATAAAACCTTCACATGAAATAACCCATGATCTGCCATTATTTTCATAAATAAACTTGAACGCCCCATCTTTTATTTCTTAGATTTTTATATCCACGCTTTTAGTCGAGTATATGAGACCAACGTTGGTGTTTAAATGACCAGGTCTAAGTGTACTATAATTCAACATAACATGACCCAAAAAGACCAGATCCAGTAGCTCAGGAAATACTGATTCAAAGAGCCGAATAAAACTTATATCGACCCACATTTATTTTATCATTTCATGTAACATTTTAATCTTTCACTTGTATCTATTTCAGGTCGGCCTTAAATGAGTTTTAGATATTCAGATCATACGAATACATATGTGTCGAATTGGATAAGAAAACAAGAGTGTTTATGTGATACCTTGTTTTAACGAGACCAGGAGAACAGAAGGACAAGAATGGGAATTACCCCACGAATCAAAACCCTAACCCTTGAACCAACAGCAGCAACCCTTAATCCCATGATCAAAGCCTTAGAAACACCTTCTAATAATTGGACTATGAGAGAAAAATAGCAGCAACATGGTGTGTTTATATCTCTATTTTGTTCGAATGAATAGGAGGAAGGGGGAAGGCAGAAAACGTATGAGATATAGTCAAAAGAAAAAAAAAAGAAAAAGAAAAGGAGCGTGGGTAGCAAACATGGTAAGTTTTAATTGCAAATTAAATGGGTTTGATTTGTTTTTAATATGTCGATTATGTGTGATAATGCTAGGGCCGAAATTGGTGGAATCAATAGCAATCTTTTCTCATTTAATGTGAAAGTCGTATGGTGCAAGGACAAAACAAACGTGTGAGAGACTAGTGATAGTTAAGGAAGTTTAATTTTTGTAACAAAAATATATTAGGTATGTACTTAGGTTTAGTTTTAATTAATTGTATTATATTACCTATTATATACTTTTAGGTGTCAAATAAACACTATTACAAGACTTAGGTAAAAGTTCAAATTAGTTACAAAAAAATGGAAACTGAATTTTAGGGTTTTACAACTCTTCCCCTCTAAAAGAAAAATTTCGTCCTCGAAATTTGAAGTCGCAAAGTGAAACGAAGTCGTAGCAAGTCGCAACAGATCATCGTAATATTCTCATGCCCGAGGGGGTCCTTCAAAAGGTCTTCAGACCAAAAGTTTCTCATGACTCATATCAAAACGAGGTGGGTTCAAAATTCTCAAAGGAGACAAACTAAACTGATTCTGATCAAGAGGTCCATGCAACATAAAGTGGATGATAGGTGAATCTTCAAGGAATTATATGGAATACGAACAAGAGTTCAAATTAAATTGATTGTGTCCACAGAAGAGAGCTTTACAAGAATTTAAGATTTATAACTGAGGCCAACAGAATGCAAACGAGAGTCCAAACTCATCCAGATATCTAATGAACGAAAACAGAGTATAGAATGAACCAAACACGGATAATCCTACAGAGATTCAGATTCTAAACTTCTTAGGTACTCCCCAAGATATCCTATGGTCACAATGAGTGCACGTTATATGGTGTAAGTATTATCACGTTGATCAGGCGTCATAATACTAGCACCACATAATTATGCCTTCATGATGATCATACTTTATCTCAAGTCGTAATCAAAACCACCTATCCTAATCTACCTAGTACTTCTACATTCTCAGAGGTCAACCAAAATCAAATGCCATAGCCAAGAGGGAAAACAAAACTATTCGCAAGAGTATCAAAATCCCAGATTTGCCTAGCAGAAGTGAGGTACGCAGTCACAAGCATCATATCTTCCACAACTCACCGAAATTTCTCAAACAAAGCCATCACCGAACACACGAAAAATGAACACGAATTGAAATGCTTCTAGGAAATTTAAATCATCAGAGGATCTTATACATTATAACGAAACTTAAGAGGGTCAACGGAAATGAAAGTTAGGCGCCGAGAACTTCGGCCTTCATAGAATCAATTTTTTTTTCAAACATAAAGGGTCCGTTTCAAAAATCCGTTCATTGAACACATCCAATCTCCTCAAGTCCAGTTAATCTGTCTTCGTTTGTCCATAAATCTGGAAGTGAAACAAAATCGTGTACTTTTTTCTGGCTCATCAAGCCTCCTGCAGTTCTTCTTGGAATGTGATGGAGTAATGTGAATTCCTAGCACGATCTTTAAGTCTCTTCATCATCCAGTCTGCTTCCGCTCTTAATTCATCTTAGTACAACCAAGATGAATAGGGAAGAGAGGCTGCATGTCTTCATCAGCTCCAGGTTCGCCAGCTTGACTAGATCCTCTGCGTCGCCAACACTTCTACCTTGTAAGGAATGTCTTCACTCTTCATGGTAGCCGCCATTGTTGTCAACTCCAGGTCAGGCAGTGAAATAATTCTTCTGATATGTTTCTAGTTGTCCTGATGCATACGAAAAACCTTCTGTGCTGGAAGGGAGTATAATCGAGTCTCTTTCTGGAATGCCCCAAAATTCGTTCCGCCCGAAGATATGGAAGCTAATCTCTATTTCAGCTTTTCCAAAACTCCATTCTCAATCAAACTAAGCTGTTTCTCTCTGTTCACGAAATTTCTCCATGGTATCATCAGTTGCAAACATCTTCCAGAATTCTTCTGCAAGGTTCAAAAGGTTTCAGTTCTCCGTTCTGCTATCGGTCTTGACCAATTGGTGATAGTTTTCAAAACTTGCGGAATCTAAAGAGGTATCCTCAAATAAGGACATCGTTGTCTTTACAAATATCAATCTCTCAGAATGCAAAAATGATCAACGAATTTCCTAGCAAAGTGCAAAGATGATTTTCATGCTCTACCTCGTTTCCGATCATACTATTAAGTCATACAATGACCATTAGCCCAGTACTTACGAGGAGACATCATTTATCAAACTCACAAAACAGTCAGAGCTTTAGCTAATACCATTAGCATCACTAACCGTCATAGCAGTCGTTTACGAATATGGAAAGCGATTCCAAGAATAAAATTAATTTATCAGAAGGGACTTCGCGCTCTGAATTCAAACAAACGCATAGTCGTTTCAGGGTGGAAGAATATTGGCTCCTAACAGTAATACGGTTCAGCTTCCATACATATCTCCAGTTACCATCCTGCTTTATCGCGAACGAAACTAAAACATGCCCAAAAGATACACTTAAGTAAACCCACTTCCTGGTCTTCGGTTGCTGCTCTTCCCGATTGCTCCAATCAATTGGTATGATTCGAAAGGCGTCTTTGCTAGGTGACTAGACAATCTCTTAGTATCATGTCAAATCTTACTTCATACTCCGGTGAAAAACTTGGTGGTTCAACAGGAATCAAATTCAAGAGATTCGGGGTGCCAAATAACGTTCAATGCAAAGCTCATGTTTAGAAAACTCAAGGTGCCAAAAGCTTCTAAGATGAGGTTCATTCATTGGTGTACGAAATAGGTTCAAGGAAAACTTCATAATCGCGAAAGTAATCACTCGTGTCTCTAGAGTAATAGTGATAGTAAAGAGTTTAACAAATCGGTAATCGTAGTAGGGAGTTCAAAATTGTTTCAAACGCCAAAGGTGAGCCATAAGAGGGTAGTTGTCAATATTTGACTGATCACTCAACAAAGTCCTCGTCAGAATAAAATCGAAGTTACCTATCCAAAGAAAGACGAATCAGCATAGCAAAACTTATCGTTCAAAAGTGAGAGGGAAACATTCTTATACTCGTGGTTACAACCACAAGACTTCTCATAGGGACGGGGATGGATGAAACGAAATCAAATAGTGTTGGAAGATTTATAGACGTTTACCAAAGCAAAAGACAAATAACAAAATGCATCAAGTACGCCACCGCCATGGAGGTTCTCAGAATGCCTGAAGAGGTATCAAAATGATTAACGAAAGGATCAAAGATCAGAGTCAGAATCTGAAGATGAGGATCAAATAGTGTCAGACAATTATTATGAAATTCTCAATGCCTTCAAGATTTAATCAGGTTCAAATCTTAGGTGGTGCAAAGCATAAGCTTTCAATTTCCAAAAGTGATCTCAACAAGCTTTAACCAAAAGCAAGGCACGAATCAGAGTGATGCGGAAGCAATGATACCTAAACAAACGCCTTATAGTCTACCCATTCCTCACTGGTCAAAACTTACTTTCCTATAGGGAAATCTTAAAGCAATTTTCAAAGGTTGTCTTACGAGCGCCTACAGGGAAAACTTAGTGGTCCTAACTTACACAGGCCAAGGGTAAATGTATTACGAATCGCAGCCTGTCTCTCTGATACCATAATTGTAACACCCCAACCCAGCAAGGGTAGAAGTATCACATTAATGGCTTCATATCAGATCAAACAAAGCATACATTCAATAGTAATACAAAGATTCTCAAAGGTTACAAATGAAATACTGAATACACAAGGATACAAAGGAAACAAAAACTAAATACTAAGTCTGCAAATGCAATCCTTCTAATGACTTCTACTTCAGAATAATTATCAAGGTCTTCTAAGTCCAAAAGTCTCTTCCCTCTTACCCAGCTTTCAACTAAAACCTGCCGCGGGAAAAGAAACGCGGCTGAGCTTAAAAAGCCCAGTGAACAGATATATAATAAACGGAAACGAAGGTAAACGGGAATGAACAGAAGTAGCATAATGAATAAGATATAAGTAAAGGTATAAAGAGTAAAGGTTTAGGACAGTCATCCACCACGAGCCCAAACAAATCAAATCATATCATATCGCAACCACAATCTTCAAATCATATAGAGGGGAGACCTCTCAGATAATCAGATAATATGAGGGGTGTCCTCATTCTTCAAATGGAGTAGCTAGCTCCCAAATTTTGTGAAAGACGTGGATTGCACCCATCATCAGTCACCAAATCAAATCATATCAAAACGAACTGTCCACGAACACGGACTCGAACCTAGGATGCATCCATACGCCCCCCGAACAAATCATATTGGCCATAACAAATCATATCATATCATAGTGAGCTCATATCAAATCAAAATGGGGACGGTGTGGCTAATCACTCAAACCACACACGAGTCATGCCAGTGGTGCATCACAGGCATGGCCATGTTACCTTCATGGCTAGGAAAACGAACTTGGCTCGGGTATCAAACTGGGGTCAAAGGTCAAAGGTCCAAATCATAGCAAAGGTTCAATATGTCTAAGTCAAAAATCGAAGTCCAAATATCAAAGGTTCATGGCAAAGGGTTCATATCAAAGGTTCAAATGTCCAAAGTTCAAATCAAAGGTCCACATGTCAAGGATCATATCAAAGGTTCTTATCAAAGTGTAGGGAAGCATAGCAATGGCTTAGGAAAACCTTAATACAAATCGAAATATGAGAGCGAAGGCTCCTTATCAAAAGAGCAGAATATCTGTACCTTAGACCGCAAGTGCAAACATAACCGAAAACATAAAGGTTGGAAGCAACTCCTTCTTCACCGTACCTATACGGATTAACAATCGCGTATTGCTTATAAGTTCATTTTATAATTTACTGCTCATAGTTATTAATGTTTCCCATTTATGGTTTATTTCTATTTTTAGTAATTTGCCATATTTAGTAAGTTTCATAATTTAGGATTACAAATGACAATTTAATAAACTTACAAGTTTAATATGGTCAATATATTAGTTTAGGGTTTAATATAATTAATTTAGAGTTTATATTGTCAACATATCAAGGTATAGGGTCTATTATGCAATTTATGATTATATGAAAATTCCCATATTTGTAATCCCATGCGCCACATTCAGTATCTCATGCAACTAAATCCCTATTGGTGTAGATATCTCTAATACGCCAATTACCCAAATCGAACCAACCCCTTTTTAACTCATTTCGTTAACCATTTTCACAAGACAAAACCTCACCAATATAACTCATCTTGAACCAAAATAATTTCCCAACCAATCTACCCATGAAACTCATATGACACACCCAAAAACATTCGACACAAAACATACCCCTACTTACAGCCCATAACTCCCCACAACACACACGCAATTTCACCCTTTTTCAGATCTGTTAAACTTGCATGCCAAAACCAGATTTTAACCCCTTGTTTAGACGTACACCATAACTACGATTCGACACCCATATTACATACACACGACTCACAACATCCCAGCCACACTACCATAGACTTAACGAACCAAAGACGCCATAAAACCTTCACATGAAATAACCCATGATCTGCCATTATTTTCATAAATAAACTTGAACGCCCCATCTTTTATTTCTTAGATTTTTATATCCACGCTTTTAGTCGAGTATATGAGACCAACGTTGGTGTTTAAATGACCAGGTCTAAGTGTACTATAATTCAACATAACATGACCCAAAAAGACCAGATCCAGTAGCTCAGGAATATTGATTCAAAGAGCCGAATAAAACTTATATCGACCCACATTTATTTTATCATTTCATGTAACATTTTAATCTTTCATTTGTATCTATTTCAGGTCGGCCTTAAATGAGTTTTAGATATTCAGATCATACGAATACATATGTGTCGAATTGGATAAGAAAACAAGAGTGTTTATGTGATACCTTGTTTTAACGAGACCAGGAGAACAGAAGGACAAGAATGGGAATTACCCCACGAATCAAAACCCTAACCCTTGAACCAACAGCAGCAACCCTTAATCCCATGATCAAAGCCTTAGAAACACCTTCTAATAATTGGACTATGAGAGAAAAATAGCAGCAACATGGTGTGTTTATATCTCTATTTTGTTCGAATGAATAGGAGGAAGGGGGAAGGCAGAAAACGTATGAGATATAGTCAAAAAGGAGCGTGGGTAGCAAACATGGTAAGTTTTAATTGCAAATTAAATGGGTTTGATTTGTTTTTAATATGTCGATTATGTGTGATAATGCTAGGGCCGAAATTGGTGGAATCAATAGCAATTCTTTTCTCATTTAATGTGAAAGTCGTATGGTGCATGGACAAAACAAACGTGTGAGAGACTAGTGATAGTTAAGGAAGTTTAATTTTTGTAACAATCTTATATTAGGTATGTACTTAGGTTTAGTTTTAATTAATTGTATTATATTACCTATTATATACTTTTAGGTGTCAAATAAACACTATTACAAGACTTAGGTAAAAGTTCAAATTAGTTACAAAAAAATGGAAACTGAATTTTAGGGTAGAAAAAGAAAACAATAAATATGCAGATAAATACAATGAATGCAGAAAAAAACTACACAACAAAGTTAGTAAATTAAAAACTAAAAATTAAAAACTAAATAGGTTAAAAACTAAATTAAAACACTAACAAATATTCAAGTATTAAACAACTCACTCCCCGGCAACGGCGCCAAGAACTTGATGTGTCGTTTAGTATAGGTTTTTATTGTTATCAAGTTTTACATTTATATTTAGCCGACTTAACCTATAACAAACACTAACGGGCAGTGTACCCGATCAATGTAGCTTAGTTGGTAAGTAGAGTGTCGATCACTAAGAGTGGAACGTTAACACCTAAGTATCTATCAGTATTTTAATCCTAAAGTTAGTTCTAATTAAACCTAATCTAACGCAGGGGGTTTTCAGCCTGAGAGACTGGCACGATGAGTAGATTAAGTAAAACAGTAAATTAAACTAATAAGGCGATAGACACACACGTACATAGATAGAAAACAGATACAAATAAGAGGCTTGGCCGATAGTTATTAAGATTTGTCACTCGTTTAATTGCTTAGCTGTATAAGATGAGTACTAAAATCTATTCTCTCTCAGTGGATTCTTACGTGTATGCGTATATCATTCCAATGTCTAGATCCAGTCTAAACGTCTAGATTTCGGGTATTACGTCTTCTCGACGGACTAATCATGTCACGATTAATCAGATCTCTGCATAAAGTCCACCTTAATGATTACTAAGTTTATATATTATTTATCCCTTTTACAGGCTTACATTAACTATGCAAACGATGTTAATGAAGTAATTGTGCGAACCTAAGGTCGACAAGGAATGATAAATTTGTATATGTTATCAAAACATACGCATAAGGATCCAATAAAACATCAAATACTCTTTATAAAAGCTGGAAACAATTAAGTCCGATCAAATAGTAAAAAAGACACTAACTCAACGATTAACAGATTGCTAATACAAATTAAACTAATCTTCCTATGAATTAAAGTACTAGTAGGACCTTCTTATAGCTCTGAATTCTTCTTTATGGTCGTGTCTTGGGTGGTCTGGTCGTCGCCTATGTGTGGTAAAATTGTGTATGTCGAATGGCAGACGAATGGGGTATTTATACATTCTAATAACAGGATCGATACGGCGTACCTATTAAGTTGATACGCCGTATCTAGGTAGCTTCGGGCGGGGTCCAAGATTATTATATTCTGGAATATTCGTACACCGCCATAGGATACGGCCACCTTCAATCTTCGTACGGCGCATGTTTCTTTTGTAACTTGGATTCTCTAGTGAAGTCTTGAGATTGATACGCCGCATCTATGAAATGTCATGCGGCGTATCTGGAGTAGGATGAGTAAGATCTTCTTATGTTGACCAAGGTTTCATATACGGCGTATAGGATATCCATGCGGCGTATGCTTCAAAGTCAGGCAATGGTCTTCATAATCGTCTAAGTCTTGATGTACGGCGTATCTGTCTAGAATGATATGGCGTATCTTCCTTCAATTCAGTAGACTTTTCCATCTTGATCCATTTTGCTCCAATTTACGTCCAAAATAGCTAACTTTCACCAAATGCTTGTTTATAACTGAGATTTACAAAAGTAAACAATTAAGTATCAATTCTCATATAAAATAATATAAAACAAGCGAATAACATAGGATTAATGATGCCAATAAAATGTAGTTATTTGATATCATCAATATATATATATATATATATATATATATATATATATATAATATATATATATATATATATATATATATATATATGTATATATATATATATATATATATGTATATATATATATATATATACATATATATATATATATACATTATATACTTTGACGTAATTTTTATGATTCGAATTTATTAACCACCACACAAACAATGATATGAAAACAACGATACAAACACTTTTAAATGTAGTTATTTGATATCATCAATATATATATATATATATATATATATATATATATATATATATATATGTATATATATATTTTATATGTATATATATATATATATATGTATATATATATATATGTATATATATGTATATATATGTATATATATATATATATATACATATATATACATATATATACATATATATATATGTATATATATATATATATGTATATATATATTATATATGTATATATATATATATATGTATATATATGTATATATATGTATATATATATATATATATATATATATATATATATACATATATATATATATATATATTATATACTTTGACGTAATTTTTATGATTCGAATTTATTAACCACCACACAAACAATGATATGAAAACAACGATACAAACACTTTTAAAAACTCATATGCATCACTTTATTTTCACTTGACATATTTCTAAGTCGAGTCATTAATTAATAGATCGTGACCGAGTACCGTTGTGCTATTCTACGTGATCATTCATTTCCGATACTTTAATCACCTTACGCTGAGGTGAGTTTCATAGCCCCGCTTTTACTTTTTTACACTTGTTTTCAAATACCTTGGGGTGATAATACAATGCTAGTTTTTACTTCTCGGCACTATTATTTCTACAAAACACATACATTGACCAGGTGTGCTGGATGAACAGATATGTACATACAAGACCGGGTGTAACGGTCACATTACTGAGTATAACGGACATACTACCAAGTGTAATGGTCATTACGAGTGTACCGATTAACCAAACATTATAAACCTTGTGTCCACATTTTCAAATATTTAAACCTATGAACTCACCAGCTTTTTGCTGACTTTTTAGAATCTTTTCTCAGGTGTTTAACTTTGAAGTATGATGAATCAAGGGAGGGCATGGCATGGTCATAGGCACACTCTGAGTGTATTTTAACACAGCTCCAGTTTTTACATTTGGGACAACTACAGTTTATGAGCCATGTTTTCCGCACTTAAAATAATGTTTCAGACATCTTAATTAGTTAATGTAAATTTCACCTTTCAAACGGGTTAGGAAATCCGTTCTCTATATACTGTGTGTCATGAATACCAATTTAGTTGCACCCCGATGTCATTACTATTTCTACTGCGATGTTCATTTTTGGGGGTGTGACACACTCATATAATACTAAACATGTCTTATTAATCTAGAACGATAAGAAACAGATTGATCTTACTACAAAATATAACACTTTACTCCCCTTTGCAACAACATACTGTAGGGCTCGTACAAATCCCTCTACCCTCATCTTGGCATAGTGCATCGCACTCTGAAGGATTACACCGCCCACTCGGAAAATTGAAGCATCCTTTTATTGTTAGGCTCAATCTTCGTATTGTATTGGGTTGATAAGGTATTACACCCAATGTGATGATTATCATGATCATCACCAATGAAACTTTGAAAGCTTTGCTAACTTACAATCTTCGCATCATATTGGGTTGATCAGGTACTACAGCCAATGTGATTATATACCGTTACATATATTCTGAAATGTCAGTTTTGGAAAACATATAAAAGTTTTTCAAAAATGATTGATATTTCGAGTTGAAAAATTTTAGCTTAAATAATGGGTCTAACATAAAACCATCATCACAAATTCAGGATATCCAAATTTGTGATATAACTAGTTATTGACAATTCTCTTAAATTATTTAAATTAACCAAAAAAAAATTATCGTGGAAAATGTCTCATTTCATATTTTCGCTTTAATCCTCAAAAAATCATGAGACAACTATGATACCATCATAATGTTGCCCTTGCATTCCTAGTGAGAGAAACGAGAGAGAAATATAAAATGTATATGATGGCATTTTGTTTTGTCACTAAGTGACCTAATTAGTGACGAGAATATGAGTCGTCAAAAAATTGTTCGTCACTAAAAGCACTTTTCTTGTAGTGACTTAATGTTAGTCGGGAAAAGTTTGACTAAACAGTTCTTCAATGTTGTACTTTGATTCACAATTTTGCTTATTTTTATAAGAGAACACAAAATAGTAGGAGTAAAGTAAATTACAAGTAGTCAAAATAAAAATGCAATTACTAAATAAATAAGTCAGTCATTAAAATGAGAATATTGTAGTTATACAAAAACACTCTATGCATGTCTTATTAATCTAGAATGATAAGAAACAGACTAATCTTACTACAAAATATAACACTTTACTCCCGTTTGCAAATACTGCAAGGCTCGTACAAATCCCTCTACCCTCATCTTGGCATAGCGCATCGCACTCTTAAGGATTACACTGGCCACTCGGAAAATTGAAGCACCCATTTATTGTCGGGCTCAATCTTCGTATGGTATTGGGTTGATCAGGTATTACAGCCAATGTTATGATTATCATGACCATCACCAATGAAACTTTGAAAGCTTTGTTAACTTCCATTCTTAACGAAACTTTGAAAGCTTTGCTAACTTCCAATCTTCGTATCCCATTGGGTTGATCAGGTATTAAAGCCAATGTGATTATATACCTTTACATATATTCTGAAATGTCAGTTTTTGAAGACCTATATAAGTTTTTCAAAAATGATAGATATTTGTATATTCGGATATATAAAACTGTTATCTGAAATTTCGGATATCCGAGTTGAAAAAATTTAGCTTAAATAATGGGTCTAATATAAAACCATCATCGCAAATTTCGAATATCTAAATTAGTAGGCCCTGTACTTTGGTAAAAAAAAAAAAAAAAAAAAAAAAAAAAAAAAGAAAAAAAAAGTTTGGTTGATATTAGTAGGCCCTGTACTTTGGACTCGCTCCTTAATATTCGGCGTCTACAAATCCTAGACAAATGGGCAATATTACAAAATCACTATAGTATTTTGTTTGTCTTTTTCTATATATGTGGACCATATATCTATGGATGTTGATACTTACACCACAAAAAGTGATGTATACACCACAATTTATGCAATATTATGTTGTACCATATGCAATAATGATGTGATATTATGGTATGTGTATCACTTTTTTGGTGTAAGTATCAACACCCAATATCTATCTCCACCACATATATCTATTTATGATTCTTTTTATATTATTAAATTGTAATTTCAAATATTTTTATATAAGTAAATTGTAAACTTTTTTTATATTATTTTCTTCAAAACCCAAACCCAAATCTAAGGGCACATAAGGGCACATTTGGTGTGAGGTATTTATAGGGATGGAAGTAAAATAATTTGTTTGACTTGTGCATTTGGGGTTTAGAATCAAGACTTACGGTGATAGCAATGGGTCTAATGCCGCCAGCGGCTTGGGGGGAGGCCGCTGGCAAACACCGCCGCCAACCCCCTTGCCGCCAGCGGCTGGTGATTTGGAAGCAAGGTGAAGCCGACGAGTTATGGAGAATGAAGGCATAAAAAGACAAACCCAACGGCTCTTTTTTTGACTGTTGGGTATTTGATTTTTTTTTTTTTAATTCAACTTTTTGAGGCATGATGACTGGTCTAATGATGGGTCTGTTGGGGTGCGTGTTCCGAAGCCGAGACGTGTGAGCCAAGACATGGGTTTGACTGTGGTGGTACGGAGGGTGTGGGTGAAGGGTGTGGTGGTGGTGGTGGGTTTGTGGTGGTGAAAGAGGGAGGTAATGGTGAGGAGTGGGCGGGTGAGGGTGGTGTTTGTGATGGTTTTCAGGAGCCAGTCATCATCAAATTGAGGCATATAAATTTTATTATTTATAACATTATATATAAATAATAAATAAATAAAATGAGGCATGATTCTGAATCCTCCATAGTTCTCCCACTGCCAACACTTTAGGCTTCAGAATCCTCCTTTTTTTGCCTGTCACATGGCAGTCTGTGATTGGTCGGTGGGAATCCTCCCATAATTCCGAATCCTCCATTGCCATCACCCTTAGACCTTTAAATAAAATGATAGAGAAACTCCATGATGATTGCCTAGTTTACGCCGACACATTCACTTGCATGTGTACTTTTTTTTTTTTTTTTTTTTTTTTTTTTTTTTTTTTTTTTTCTTCTTCTTGCTTTTTTGTTTTTTATGATTAAACTTCTTTATAATAATATATGATTTTCCCTAAAATAGATAGTTTATTATTATATAAGTAGGCCTCGTTTATTATTTATTATATTTTATTATTAAACCAACAATCCTAATTTTTATCCTAATATATAAAACAAACAATTAAGTTCAAAAATATAAAGCAAACAAATTTTACATTTTCTCTCTCTTATATATCAAATATAAATCTAAATCCTAATTCAAATTCAAATCTTAATCCTAAACCTATCTACAAGCCAAATGGACCCTAAATCCTAACATAATCCTAAACCCATTTACGAATCAAACGGACAATAATTGTTTTATAAAAATAAATAAATAAATAAATAAATTACAAGATAGAGATAAAGAGAATATGATGGTTGGGCCCAAAAAAATATTAAAATCAACATATATGAATTGTGAAAGTGTGAGCCCATGAGGCATCATAGCCAATTTTAATTCATAGGTTTTGAAACAATCAAACATTTTAGCCTTTAAAGCCAAATCCAAAAGCAAAAGGTGCCAACCAAACGGGCCCAATATCTTCTTTAAAGTTTGTAATAATAATTTCATGTAAAGGGAATATGGTAACTCGATTAAACTTTTCTTTAGTAGTGAATAATTAAATTGGGACATTCTGAAAAAACGTGGACTATTAATTTGGGACGGAGGGTAGGGGTGAGCATGGTTCGGTTTGGCTTGTTTTTGGCTAAATTCAAAACCGAACCGAAAAGACTCGGTTTTTGCTTTTTAGAAACCCTTCTGTTTCGATTTATTCTAGGTTTGGTTTTTTGGTTTTTTATTTATTTATTTTTTATTTTTTGGTTTTTATTTCATTTATTGTTGTTCGGTCTTTTAGTGCTCAAATTTCTAATGCAACATAGAATAAGTTTTTCAAGTTTCAAGAACAAAGAAACACAAAATAATAACAATAAAAAACTATTGGTCATAAAAAAATTATATATGAGAATTGTTTATGTTTCGTAAAGTGACACAACAATGACAATAAAAACTAACGATCACAATAATTTTAAATTATAATTGTTTGTATGTTATAAATGACACATAAGAAACAATTGAAACATTAGTTTTTAAGATTATATGTATTTTGTTGGTTTGGTGTTTTTGTTAAAACCAAACCAAACCATAAACTTTGGTTTTTATAAATTACAAAAACCGAACCATCGGTTTTTCAGTCGGTTTCGATTTTTTGGTTTTGATTTCTCAATTTTTTTCAGTTTAGGTTTAGTTTTTCGTTTTTCTACACCCTTAACAGAGGAAGGGCTTGTTTACTAAATTAAGTGGCTTTGACATATTGCCATATTAGCCACTTAATTGAGAGAATAAAGTTTTGGTAAACATTCCGATTAATGGATTGGGCTCACTCATTAAGTGAAAAGTAAACACCCCCAAAGTATATCATCTTATCTTAACCTTAACTAAAAGATAGTAATTCCTAAGTAAAAGAATATTAATCTAATAATGGAAACCATCTCGAATGACGATTAAACTAAACAAAATATCCTGAATTAATCAAAAGAATTGAATACTTGTCCCAAGCCATCAAGTTCTGAATCACTTGCTCAAGCACAGACCCTAGATCAATAAGGTACTCATATATGAACAAAACCAAGCTAGTGAAGCTTAATTTTCCTAGATCACATAAAGGCAACGGTTTGCAGTTTACTTTTTCAAACAAACTCTGAATGATTTCAGAATGCACAAAACAGAACAATAACCAACTCAGAAATTTAATAACTAATTACGGTATCTTTATAACACAACATACTTAAACAACATAAAACCATCATCAGAAACGAAGCTAAAACATGTCTTGATTGTAAAGGAAAAAACAGGTCATGCTTGTTCATATAGTTATGCGGATGAGTTGGATATAAATTTTTCACATTTAGGCACCACGGGATTCCTCTGCAGGCAAGTCATCTTCATCATGGTAAATGTTTTCAGCCATTTGCCAGATTTGAAGGATATTATCTTCAGCAACACTAGCAACAACCCAATCTTCACATGGGTTCCACGAGAAATCTGAAACTTTGCTTGTATGTCCACCATGAATAAATAGCAACTCTGGCGGGCCATCTTCAGCATCCTCTGGTGTCTGTTCCATGTCAATCCTGCGTTTTGAACAAAAAAAAAGTGTGATAAGTAAATAAGGGTATTCGTAGCATAAAGCGTTAAGCGGGACAAAACATCAGCTTCTTGTAAAAAAAGAACTTAGATCTAAATTTGAAGATTTTCATTATGACTGAAAGATGAGCCACGCCATGGAAAGCTGATTGCATGCTGATAGAGCGGAAACTTCAACTTAAGTTATGGTTTATCTGTAACGTAAAATTTAGAAAAGAAAAAAAAAAATAGCTAAAAGAAAAACAAGCCAATTGTGTCGTAGGAGTCAAAAGTTGCTAGTGCATTTTTATACAAAATACATCAAATGATGTTAAAAAAAAAGTAAATTTTTTGTGAAATACTATACGTTATGACAGACAAAAAGCTTTTGGAGAAAGATGTTTCGAGTCAAACCAACCAAACACTACTGACTTCGACTCGTACCAAAAATATCACAATTACAAGGACCTGTTTTGACCCGTTAACCCACCTAACCTGCCCAATTTGCCACCTCTAATAACTGGAATTATATGAAACCCGAAATCAAGAAGTTCAAATCACAATGTACTCGTTTCCCTATACTTCAACTATAAAAATATGAATGCATCGGGACTAATCACAGCTCATACAATAGCAAGATGACTTTTTTTGTATTGAAATGTGAACTTAATCTGAGAAAGGTAACATTAACCTACTGAGCTTCACTTTCATGTCACTTGATCTAAGAAAAATAACTATCATATATGTGGTTGCAAAGCGATAGAAATAAAGACACAACCAAAACAGAGTACTAATGACGATTCAAGTGCTTACCTGCTGAGATCCCAAACCATTAGTCGTCTGCCAAGACAGCAAGAAGCTAATATTGTCTCATTTTGTGGATTCCATCCAACTTGAAACACTTCCTCCCTGTTGTAACATAATAAAACAATTTAATTGGCGCCAGAAACGAAACAGATTTAAGACATTACAAATCAAAGGTATGTAAGAATTCTTACTTGTGATTATCAAAGGTGTGGACAGCAGAAGTGATTTTTCGTAAATCAAATAACTTTACAGTCTTGTCAGTTGAACCAGTAGCCACAACCCACTCATTAGAAGGATTGAATGCTAAGCAGTTAACCTATCCCCATAAACATGAAAAAATATTAATAAATTCTTGTAAAAGTATGCAGTAAATAAATTCTTGTAAAAGTATGCAGTAAACTTGTCGAACGAGAAAAACTTGATTTTTGTTCTCTAGAAAGAAAGTTTCTGCCAATCACCTATGAGACTTGGGCGATGTTTGAATTTGTGTTTTTACACTGATTATCTGATTATTTAATTGTGGCTAGTTAAAGTCACAATAATCAGATTATAATCTTTGTATGTACATATTATGTTTCTACTTATCAGTCAAGTTTTGGATAATTAGTTTCATATTTGCTGCAGCACATAAACGGGTTAAATAATATTACCTATTTACTTTTCATCCCACAAAACGTGCTTCCTTTTTCACAAAAATATCCTTTGTGGTCATTTATGTACTATCTTCATAAATTAACAGAATAGCTCATACTCTTAAGTATGTTAATATTACAAATTCAAACAGAAAAATCGCACACAAACACTATTCTCGACAGCCAGTTTTATTGCTGCTAAATTATCTTATTCTGATTATTTAAATTGCAAAATCACTTCTATAACACATATCCAAAGACCTCATGCATACGTATATATGTTTACAGTTCAATAGGCATGGGGCATAAACTATGTTGAAACCCGTGTAAGATTTAACACCCATGCACAATCATTGACTTAATTAGAAGTATCAGTTATTGCTCTAGGATTGATAAATATAGAAAAGCATAATGACAAAATCTTGTACGTACCTCACCCTGGTGAGCCATTACACTTTGGGCAGGCTTAGTAACTGACGGAGACCGAAGATCCCATATGTGCAAGTATTGGTCATCTCCGCATGAACCAAATAAATATTCATGCCTCAAATGCCATGCTACATCTTCTACAACACCTTCATGTACCTATTAAGCATGAAAAATCCCATGGGAATTAACCAAATTCTTGTATGTATAAAATGAAAAAGTAGGTCATGTTTGTCTTCTTATAAAAGTTAATTATTTAATGAACCCAACCGTGATGAAGTGTTGGGCCAAAAAATAAGAAACACAGAATCTTTTGGGGGTAAACGGTAAAATGAAAACTCGATTCTCAACTTTAATACCATATATAACTCATTTTATGATAAGAAAACCAATATTCTACAATTAATAAATTTACCTTATATATTTGCATAGCATCCAGTGATTTGTTTTTGGGGGTTCCATTAATGTCCCATAAGCAAATTTGTGCATCATCTGAACCACTCAGCAAATGACCCTGCTTGAACTTACTCCATGATAAACCATAACCTTCAGTATTGTGGCCACGCAATCTCAAATCAGGGCTGCATGCTCCATCGAGAGGAGGTTTTGACGGGTGTTTGCTATAATCAAATACATACACTTCTGCACTGACTGTTTTTGTAGCAATTATGAAAGAGTTTTGGGGCATATAACGAGCCCTGTTCACCTCCCCATCGTGGTTTATTTGCTGAATTATTTGTACCTGCAAACGAAAATTATATAACATCAAGCATCTTGAAAAAAAGGAAGCCAAATGTACTCGTAGAAAATCATATAAAATCAAGCATCTTGAGAAAAGAGAAAGCAATCCATGCACAGGAGGCGTATAAAATTGTGAGTAAGACCGAAAACAGCAAAACAGCCGATAATCTTTCTAGAAGTTGCAAAATAGACTCTAAAGCTGAAAAAGAAAAACCAACTTCAAGAACTTGCAGACAGACTCTTTAACTTTTTGAATTTCTAAGATATCACAAGATGATTAGTACGCCATAAGTTAAACAGGAACTCATAATAGTTACATAACTATCACAATCCTCCCAAACTCAATGAAACACCTAATTATCATATATCAATCATCAATTTCAATCAAACAAAACATTTACAAAATTAAAGCCACATTTTAACCTAAACCTTAAAACATCCTATTAAACAAATCGATAATCAATATTCACCAATCAATTCCAATAATTGACCCAAAAATCACACAAATTTCAAATCTTGTCACCTAATTTCCCAAATTAAACAGCTAGTTACCATATATATCAATCAAACAAAAAACACATTAACAACATCAAGGCCACATGCCCACATTTTATCCTAAAACCCCCAAAAAAACATCAATTTGCACAAATCAAACACCTCAATTATCAATAAGACAATAATCAACAACCAATTAATCCAAAAACTTCAATAGAAACAGAATTTTGCTTTAAGGGGGTGTTTGTTTCAGCTTATGGCTTATTTGGTTTTGGGCTTATGTTTCATAACCTCACTATTTGTGGCTCATTTTGAAATTTTTAGGCTTATATAAGCTTATTGTAACATAAGAAACTTATATGAGCCGAAAAGATTTAAAATAAGCCACAAAAAGTGAGCTTATGAAACATAAGCCCAAAATCAAATCAGCCATAAGCCGGCTATATAAGCCGAAACAAACACCCCCTAAAAACTTAAATCAGAGAGCTATTTATCGTATATCAAACATCCATTTCAATCAAACAATAAAAAAACACATCCACAGTTCCAATTATCTCTAAACCCCCAAAAAAACCATCAAATCACACAAATCAAACAAATTTAAAAATAAAAAACAATACCTTGCCGCTATTCCCACCAAACCCACCAAAATCAGACCTGTCATCATCATAATGCCTAGCATCATACTCACTATCCTCCAAAGGCAACATAACCTGAGCCAACATTAAATAATTAGGCTCATTTTCAGATGTGTGGGTCCCCAATATCATCTTCTGAACAGAGTAATCTTTCCCAGCTGGCTCATCTCTATCAGGCAGCCACTCCACTGTCAACGACGGCCATTCCAGGGCATGTGTTATTATCAAGTCGTATAAAAAGGGTGTGTTTTTCTTCCAGATTTTGTACTCTTCGTTTATCAGACGCTCCTCCATTTCGCCTCTCATGTCTTCGTCGTCTTTGCCCATTTGATTGGATTTTGAAATTTGGGATTAGGGTTTTGATTTGTTGGTGTGAAATTTGGGGTTTTTTTTTGGTTTGGGAAATCGGAGGGAAAGATGGGAGGGGGTTTAATGGGATGGTGTTGGGTCTAGATGGGCTTGGGCCAATTGGATGTTTCACATTGTCATATAGTACATTTTACTATTTTAGTGTCATTGAAGTGTAAATTTACCATATGGTATATACTAAAGGCCGTACAAAAACGGCGCCCCGGGCATGTCGTTTTGACATTGGGCTAACTTCGGGCGTGTTTGGCCGGCTTACATATTTTTTTAGATTTGCTTCTATACTGTAATGTACGCTTTCTGAAATATTTCAGGTTCTTCTGGCACGTCGATTTGTTCTTACTTGGGGATCTAGCGCAGCTTTGGATCTTGTGTTACCTTCGATTAGTGTCTTTAAATTAAGTGAGTTTTAGATTGTGTTCGGTTTTGGCTTATCTAATGCCTTGCCAAAACATGTTTGCTCACGTACGGATTGAGGCATAGCTGATTTGAACTTCTTTAATGTGCTTGAACTTATTTAATATAGTTGATTTAAACTCATTTAATGTGCTTCTACTTATTTAATGTGTTGATATTACATGTGGTTTTGGTTGCTTAGTACTCGTATTATTGCACCGTCTAATTTTGTATTATATGTACAACTTATTTCTTTTGCGTGTGGAATATCCATTTTGTTTACTGCCATGTACTGATATCTTTTGCATGTGGAATATGCCCTCTCTATTTTGCCATATTTGTTATTGCCAAAAAGTTGTTTTCCTTTTCGATTTTTTGAAGAACGGATATGGGGAGGGGAGGTTGAGGGTGGAAGGTTTGTGTGCAAACAACACAGGGTCTTCACACTTGCCTTCACGGAAATGCCAAAGGGTCACACCGGTGCACACTAAATGGGACAATACAAGCGGAAATAAGAAAAGAGTTACGAAATGAAATGAAAGATATAAGAAAATGAAAATACGTCGTTATTTTCATTAAAGGGTTTAACGATACTTACCTACCTGAAGTCTAATATTTATCCTAGATAAATAATATGGAGCAGTGGAAATCTATGGGAACGAATCAATATGTCAATGAGGGTAATAGGAAATTTGTATGAAAGAACGAGTAAGAGTGATGCCTTTGAGAATCTGGATTCTGATGAGGAGGACGCTGAGAACGTATATGATGAGACTGCAGGGTTCATGGACAATGATGGTACTCACACGGATACGGGGGAAAGCACTCCCATTGTGCAAGTATCCAATGTATAGCATCGTATCATGGAATATGCGGGGTTTGAACCGCACCCCGAAACAAAGTGAGATTCGTCAAGTTATCAACGAGAATAACTTGAATGTTTCTGTTATCCTTGAGTCTCATGTGAAAATGGGGAAGCTTGAAAAGGTGTGTTCCAAGGTTTGTGCCAGATGGAAGTGGACATTTTATGGGCTGCATTGTAGAAAAGGAACGAGAATAATTCTTGGGTGGAATGATGATGTTATTGATCTTATGGTGTTGTCATGTTCCAGTCAAGTGATTCACGCTCAGGTTATACTTAAAACTGATCAGTGATGTGTTGTATCTTGTTTTACATATATAAACTTAGAAGTACTAAGGACTAACACATTCTAACGGGCAGTGTACCCGGTCATGTGTGGTATAGCCTAGGTAAATCCGAGTGTCGTCCCAAGAGCTTTTTGTCTGGTGAATAAGGTTCTGGTTTGTTTTTATCAATTTAGAAAGTTGATTGTTGGAACTTAATAGTGAACTTAAAGAATTAACACTCTATTCTCGAGTATAAAACGGAAAGAAGAGAGATGGAGAGGGAAAAAAGAGTGAAGTAAAGAGGAGAGTAATAAGAAATTATTATTTTTATCTTGTGTTCCCGAGTTGGAAATAAAAGAGAAGGAAGTAACAAAAAAAGAGCTTTAAAATCAACTTCACTCCATTTCATCCCAATTTGGGAAGTAAATTAGGAGAGTAATTTTGATGTAATTTACTATCCTTTACTTTTCTCTCCCCTCCTAAAAAATCTCAGGAACACAACTTTTTTTTATTACCATCCCAAACCTTTCCCTTTCACTCCGGAAAATAAACTCGGGAACAGAGTGTAAAAGTGGAAGGAGAAGTTAGAGAAGGAAGTGATGTTACTAAGTGATAGTTGATAAGGATTTATTTGATACCTTTTTAAGGGGTCATTTGGTCCCTAAAGTCATATGTATTTGATCAAATATTGCCCCAAATCGTTTCTTTTTGCATTTTAGGTACTTGGGACGAGAAATATGAAAACCGGCACATTTATGGCTATTTTGGATGAAGAAATGAAGAAAAACAGCCAAGTCACGAATTTGTCAAATATGGGACTCTGACGGCGTCACACTCCACAAGGCGACGCTGTCACTTGTATTTGAAGGCCAAGATTCAGTGAAAAATTAACAAGCGACGGCTCAGATATTTTAAAGGCCGACGGCGTCACAACCCATAGAACGACGGCGTCACAACGGCGATTAAGCAAAAATGAAACCCTAATGACGGCGGGCTACCGGCATCACAGTTTGAAAGTGACGCCGTCACAACTGTAATCCTATATATATTTTTGTATGTTTTCCATTATTCGTGTAACACTTTGGAGAGATGAAACCCTAGACGAATTTGCATCTTTTGTAAGGCTTTTTACAGCCACTTTATCCATGTTCTATTGAAGATAAGTAATTCATTCTTAATCATTCAATATGTCTATGTGTTGCTTGATTTTATGCTTTTCTTCCCTTCACTTTAACATGCTAGGCTAAATTAATTAGTGTTTGTTTAGATCTAATGAAACCTAGTTGTTGATTATTGATTGTCGTCTCTTGTTTAATTGATTGCCTCGCGTTAGGATAAGAAAACTGCTTAACACTTATATGTAATAGCTTTTAAATCTTATAAAACGCAACCCTAGAGTGCACTAGTGGTTTTTCTCTTTGTATTTATTGCGTGAATTGTGGCTTGTAGATCCTAGGAGACTTAGGAGATTTTAAGCTTTCTTAGGGGAGATTTATACGTTCATAGAGTTAGGGCATTCGGTACCTCCCTACGACCAATAAAAAGGAATACAACACTTCAATTAAAACAAGGACGTGACAATTCGACTAATCAGTAGGAGATAACTATGGAGTAAGGATATCTAAGTGAACACATCTTCCTATCATAAGAGTTACCATTTTACTTTTCTTTTTATTTAGTTTAATTTTAATTTAAATAGTTTTAGTTAATTAGTAGCTAAAACGCCCACTCTTCAAACCCCGATATTTTAATTTTCTTTCTATAAAATATAAAAATACAAAAATAATCATCCCTTACCTTTAGACCTATCTCGACATACACTTCGACCTTCACATACACTATTCCCATAGAGAACGATCAATCCTCCGTGTCTTGCCTATACTACACTACAACGGTTAGGTACACTATCTAGGAGGATTGAAAAACTTCCTTGAGGTTTACAAAACCCCCCATTAAGTTTTTGGTGCCACTGCCGGGGAATAGTTTAGGTTTTGATTTCTATTTCGTTTAGGTCTACTCACTAGATTCCTATCAAGTGAGGTTTTTCTATTTCTTTTATTAGCTTTCTCGTAGTCTATCTTTTCTTTGTGCCTTTGTTCGTAAAACTTTTTCATTGACTATTCCGTTAGCCATTATGGAGAACGCGAATCCACCATACTACCTACCACGAAATCCACACATTCCACTCCAAAATAATATGTTGATTTTCCAACAATATCATGATGAATCTCTCTACGATGCATGGACTCGTTTCAAATACTTACTCCAAAAATTCCCTCATCATGGCCTCGATTTATGGTCCCAAATTCAAATCTTTTACGATCGTGTCGACCAATATACCCAAATGGACATTGACTATGTAGCCAACGGGGACCTTAGGGAATTAAGTGTTGAAGAAGCATGGGAAACCATAGAGAATTGTGCTCAAATCGATAAAAAGTTGGAAAACCCAACAAACGTTATTTCGGATGAATTGTTAACAAGTCTTAAGGCTCAAGAAGGATGTTTGTATGGAAATGAGATGGTTAGAGTTGAGATACCTAGGTGCATGTCGTGGTTAGCATCTACTATAGTGTATGATGATCACATAGGTAATCTGAATATGGTGGTTGATGAGGTGAATAACACAAGCTCACATAGTGAAGTACCCGTTCCTCCATCTTTTGAGGTACACACACCGCCCGTGACTTACCTAGAAGAAGTAGAAGAGACAATAGGAATCTCAATTGAGGTAGAACCTTTGGACCAAACATAACTAGATGAAATAGGTTTGAATACTTGTAGTCATAACATTTTTCTTAGTTCTAGGGAAGTTCCTAGTGTTGATGAACCGGAGCCTCAACCAAAACCGTTACCTAATTTTCCATCCTTAGATGTGAATTTAGGAATTGAAAAAGGCCCCGATCCACCCATCCGGGTAGTTTTACGATGAAGGTAGTAGACTCTAAGCCTTGTAGAGAGGAAGCTAATATAGGAGTGAACCATGACCTTACATACTTACATCACCCATTTATGATTGATCACAAGAAACATTATGGGTTTAAACCGGGTTTTATTAGGTCAAGATGGATTCCTAACTAATAGTCTCTCGAAATTGATAGAAGATGATCCCTTTTGAGGAGAAAACTTTGATTTACCCATTGGCCCAAATGAATTAGGTAAGGTTATGATGAAAGGAGCACACCCCTTTGAGCATATAATTCATCCACCACTCTTTCCTGACGAAGTATACTTCCTCCAAGATGGTGTGTATCGCTACTATCACCCACACTTAATATTAAGTGTAGGGAAAACTTCCCTTTTATCTGTTAAATAAAGGTAGAGTCAGGCTCGTGAATTGAACAAAAATAAGCGCTTCTTGGGAGGCAATCCATGTTTTTAATTGTTTGATGTTTCTATTTATTTGTTTGTGTCATATATATGCTTCATCATTCTTGTTTAATCTTTCATGTTTTGAATAAATTTGTGAAAATGCTTTATTTTGTTTTTAACCTTGTCTTAATTGGATATAAAGGTATTTAAAAAAAAAAAGATAAGTGTAGGAAAGTTTATATTTATTTAAAAGAACGAAATTCAAACATGAGGATTAGCAATTAATGATGAGAATATATCCTATCATATTTGTGTGTTTGTTTGAGTCAAATGCTTGTATCGAGTCACAATGAATGTTTTACAGAATTTCCAAGTTTCAATTATTAGATTTTTCCAGAAATTTTCCAGGAACAAAACTTAAAAATACTGTCAGGTCTATCCTGACGGCGTCAGGGTTTACACCCGACGGCGTCAGGCACTGTAGCAATAGTTTTCTAGATTTTTGTTTTTCTATTGAAACTTAATTTTTTAAAAATTTCAAGAATTTTTAAATTTCCAGGATTCTATAAACATTTATTTTGCAATCATTATATCTTATTTGCTTTCTAGGATTTTTTTTAAGTATATATAGTGTTTACCGCCAATTTTATGCGAAGTTTCGTGTTCGTTTTCTTAATGATCTACAGGTTATATTGGACAAGAAGATGCAAGTGCACATTGGAAGTGAAGCATATCGTTCTTTATTTTCTTGGAGGAGGATTTAACCGTATTTCAATATAGTCCATGCCGAGCAAATCAGGGGAGTATTAGTTTCTCTCATCTCTTTTATTTTTCCCTTTATCATAATGATAACGCTCATTTTGAACATGTTTTTGTCGCGTTATTTCTATATTTATGCATTGTATTTGGTTGAATTTATGAACATATTATGCTTAAAAAGTGCAAAAGATGTATTTTAGTTCAGGTTCAATCAAGTTCAAGGATAAGCATAAAAAGATGCGGAAAAGTTTACAAATCAAGAACATATGCACAAATGTAGGAATCATCTCACAATACAAGCTATGGAAGGATTGATAAAGATGGAGAATCAAGATTACAATGATTTTCAAGTTGAAGAAAAGTGTTAGTGATCATTGCCTAAACCCTAGGTTTCAATTGCAAAACCTAAGGTTTGAGAAGTTACTTCCATGCCTAAGGTTTAAATATCCAAACCTTGGGTCCAGCATTATTAATGACTACTAAGTTGCATTAAAAGGAAGAGTTAAGTGCCATTATTCATCTATTAATTCAAGTCCATCATTATGACACTTGGAGCCCAAGTTGTTTGCTTGTTGGCCAAGGATAATATCCCTATATACATGAAGAGAGAAAGACAAAGAAAAAAAAAGAGACAATCAAGATATAACAACCACAACAAAATTCTGTCACTATTTTCCCTTACAAGTGGGGTGACAAGAGGAGAAAAACGCAGGAAAAAGGAAGCTAAACTCTCACCAATCATTACTTCAATTACTCACGAATCGTTGTTGATCATTTCACAAGTGTCCTTCATTATTTGTAATCATCATTACAATATTTTGTAAGACTATTCAATCATGTTTACTAGTGATCAATTTCTTATGATTATTACTTTGTTTACCATGAGTGGCTAAGTGCCTTATGCACTTGCCTAGATGATGTTTGATTTATGATTCACTTGATTGATTATGACTTATTGGTTCTAACACAAAAGAAAAGTTAACACTAAGAACGAATTATGCTATCTTGAGTTTTCTCCACCAAAAAGTTATTAAGTTTGGGTAATTTCTAATTATGTATTGGGTTGAAAAAGACATTGTTAGTAAGTTAGTTGTAAACCTTTGTCTATAAGGGTTTTACCTTATGTATTGACCATTTCATAAGAAACTTAATTTAACTTGGAAAACTAAATAGTGTGGTTGTCAATTATTTGTGAAACGAAAGCGAATCGGGTAATTGAATTGTGTTAATCTTGGATTGATCAATTCTTAAATATTGTTTTTTTTATAATCTCTAAATCTTGACGAGGATTGAAAGTGTTGGAAACAATATAGTTAGTACACCACTAATCGAATTAGAACACCATCTAATTCGTTGATCATAATCAAAAGGAACCAATGTCATAATCATGTCATAGGAATTGTGCAAACTAGTCTAGGCAAGTGTAGTCTTTTAATTATTGAATTTACATCATCTTTATTTGCTTGCTTATTTGAATCGACAAGTTGGATTGGTCTTTATTTACAAAAATTTCACATCATACAAACAAAACAAATCCTAGTGAACGACCTCGGCTTACCTCAATTATCTCTTACTACACACGGACGAGTATACTTGCTCGTATGTGTTTCGTTTGAATCATTGGTAAATCGTGTTAAAAATTTTAAAACTTGTACTCCTAACGGGTATATCCCTTGAAACACATCAAGTTTTTGGCGCCGTTGCCGGGGATTTGATCTCGTTTGTGTGAGTTTTTGCTTATAATTCATTAGTTCTAATCCTACTAGTATTGGTACTCTTTAGCGTATTCTTTAGGTTCTCTCTAAAATATATATATATATATATATATATATATATATATATATATATATATATATATATATATATTTCTCCCATACCGCCGGTATAAACACAAACCGGGCGGTATAAACTTTCTGTTTGCCCAAACCGCCGGCCTAAAATTCCATACCGCCGGTATAGCATTAAAAAAAAAAAAAAAAAATTCTTTAAGCCCAAACCGCCGGTATAAACACAAACCGGGCGGTATAAACTTTCTGTTTCAAATTTGTTTTTGCAATTCGACCACACCGCCGGTTTCCCTTTCCATTCCGCCGGCCTGACAAAAAAAAAAATTCTTTTCTTTTTAGTTTTCTTTAAGACTCGTTTTTCTCGTGTATGACCACTCACTCTTCAAGCGACGAGTTGCGTACACCCTTATCTAATCCCGAAAGTTTATTTCGTAAAAAGGAGAACTCCATTTGTTCCACCCGATCAGAGAAAACCAAGAACCAAAAATCCACCTTTTGAAAACCTTTTCGAAGTTCATCCAATCGTTAATCTTTTTCAAGAAATACCATTTCCAATGGCTGACGATCAACCCATGTGGGATACCAATAGGGTTGTAGCTCCTACACCTGAAGTGTAAAACCCTAAAATCTAAAATGAGCAAAAAGACCAAAATGCCCCTGCTAGTTTAAAATTTAATTAAAAGCTTATAATGTATCAAATAAATTCCAAACTTCTGGCAATGCACAAGTTATGATCCTAAATAATTTTAAGAATTTCATTTAACATTTTGACAAGTGGCAAAATTACCAAATTACCCCCGTAACATTTATAAATGAATAAAAGCATTATAAAGTCCCGAATTCATCCCGAACCTCTGGAAACGAACTGCAAAGCAAGTGAAATAATTATGAATCATGCTTCTAATATTTTTACAAGTTCAAAAGTGCATTATTTCACTCAAAATATTGTAAGGCCGAATTATGTTAAACATTTCATAATTAAAGTAATTAAAATACATTTAAAGGTACAAGATAATTACAATTTAATTCCTAAACATGGTAACTAATATTTCCAGCTAATAGAACCGAATTTCCTGCTCATTTACCTCCTTTAGGCTCGGCAATCACCTCTTTATAGTTATCCCATTCATTAATTTTGATTTACCCTAATATTTCACCTAGCCGACAATTCAAAAACTCTCCCAAAAATTCATTCGATCACTTCCATAAGCCAAGAACAATTTTATGGAGTTTATTGCATCACTAAGGAGCTTGGAAAAATAGCAAGTCGATTTGTAAAGGCCTAGATCAAGAGCTATCGATTTTCTTCTTTATATTTCATTCGAAAGGTATTAAATCCCAAATAATTCATTCGATCGTGTAAAAATTCTTTTCTTAATTTTCCTGGAGTTCTTACATTATGTGTGATCTGGGAAAAATGTGTACAAGGTTAATTGGTCCCGTTTGAAGCCGTGGTAAATTCTTGTGGTTCGAAAGTTCTAGCCGAGAAGCCATAAATCGTGCAACACTCTTCCACTCGTTCTAAAAATTCTCTGGTATTTTTCCCAGCCTCTATTGATCGTATACATCATGAGAAAAATAATAAAAATGATCCATGCATTGTATAAAATTCGTATGATAATTATTGTGTCTTAGAAACCCTAAATCGAATTAAATTAAGAAAGCATGCATGCGATTTTTCCTGGGCAAATGAATAATTTTCGTGGGCTCTTTGATCATCAAACAACACTAGAAAAATGCTTATTTGATTTATTGATGCTTAAAACTATTTTTGGTGAAATATGTGTAATCGGCTTAAAAGGAAAATAAGGGCAAAAAAATACCTAACGTGGAACTAGGGTTCAAAAAGGGATTAGATCTGATGAATAGTGAATATAAATGATGTTGATATGATTGCCTAATGATTAGGGTTCGATTAGGGTTTTATGTGGTTAAAATTGTATTTACTGATTCCTAAATAAATATGAAAGGGTGTGTTTTGTCAATATTAAAACTCATGGACTATTTTTGTCATGTGATATAAATCATGTATAATCTGTAAAAATTATAAAATGAAGGGTCTATAGGTAAAATTCATGAGTAGATGAATTTAGATGTATTTGTTAATTCGAATTGTAAATTTAAATAATACAAGGACTAAACTTGTAATTTCTGAAAAGTTGTGGTCGAATTGTGATATTCAGGGACTAAGGTGAAAATTTGGATATTTATTTGGCTAAAATGTAATTATTATTAATTAATGATTTTAATGTAAATTTTAAGGACTTAATATGTAACCTTATTAAAATAGAGGGACCAAACTTGTAAATTCTAGAAACTTGGGGCTGTTTTGAATAAATAAATATATTCAGGGAATTATGTGTCATTTTGATAATTTAATGGCTTGGCATGTAACTATTAGTAATTAAAAGTTGAAATTATAAGTTTAAGGACTGAATATGTAATTTTGATAACTAGAAGGACTAAATGTGTGAATCATGAATAATTGTGGATACTTTCGTACAACATGATAAAATAAGTGTTCATGGAGTAATTGTGATAAAATAAGGGGCTAATGTGTAACTATGAATAATTGAAGGGTTAAAGTGTAACTTTTGTAACTAAGGGGTGTAAAATGTAAATTATGAAAACTTGAGGACCAAAGGTGTAAATATGATAAAGATACTTTATTTTCCAGCAAATGTTAATCAAATTAAGCCATATACTAAATATTTCTAAAAATGGAAACCTTCTAATTATGGAAACTTTCTAAAAGTGGAAACTTACTAAAAAGGGAAAGTTACTTAAAATGGAAAGATGGTTAATTAAGAATGATTTGTAATCCCCTTCTACTCCTCTAGGTGTGAAGAAGGAGAGACTGTGATCTTTCCCCATTTCTGTGCTTGTTTCTACTTTGCTTTCGACATAAGGTACGGATACTCTACCCTTGTTAAGAAAGGGTGTCTTATCACCTATGCTTTGATGTTGAGCCATGAACCTCTGCTTTGACCCTTTTGTTATGAACCTTTTGATATGAACCTTTTCATATGACTTTGAGATTCACTTTTGACATGACCTTGAGATATGCTTTGATATGACTTTGAGATGAACCGTTTGCATGACCTTGAGACTTGACTCTTAGTTTGATACCCGAGCCACCTTTTGTTTCCTAGCCAGGAAGGTAACCTGGCCATGTCTGTGATGCACCACTGGCATGACTCCTGTGTGGGGGAGTGATTTCTCACGCCGTCCCCTTTTATATTATGATATGGCCATTATGATTTTGAGTATTATGATTTTGAGATGACTTTGAGTGGGGGCGTATGGATTGCAATCCTAGGCATGTATGTTTAGTGGATTTAACTATGACTTTGAGTATGACTTTGAGGTGACTGGTGCATGTGTGCTATACACGCCTTTCACATTTATGGGAGCTGATCACTCCACCCCTTTTGATACATGAGGACACCCCTCATATTATCTGGTTGCCTGAGAGGTATCCCCTCTGATTGTGAGATCTTGACTTTGAGTATTATGATGTTGAGATATGACTTTGAGTATGGGCTCGTGGTGGATGACTATCCTATATATCTTCTATTTCTTCTTGCATTGATTTATACCTTATGATATTTCCCAGTGCTTCATTATGTTTCTGTTTCATTATCTTTGTTGTATTATGTATCTGTTCACTGGGCTTTGTAAGCTCAGCCGCACGTTTTCTTTTCCGTGTGCGGCAGGTATCTAGCTGGGAGATGGATTTATGCTTGGGATGAGAGTTAGAGGAGCTTTTGCCTTAGATGATGTCCTACCCTAGTTTTACCATTTTTTATTTCAGCATCTTGATATTGGATCTATTTCGTTATGTATTTCCTTGGGATTATTTCTCCCTTTCATTTGAGACTTATGTATTGAATTCCAGTCGTGTTGACTTGGTTTATTTCATGATTATGTTTATTGGCTTCCGCTGTGAATATGTATGTATGCTTTGATTTGTCACCATAATGTGATGCTTCTACCCTTGCCGGGTTGGGGTGTTACATGAAGCCGCAATTATTCCCGTGAATCTAGGAGAAAATTTTACTATCAAAGGTCATCATCTCTCGATGATTAAAGATAACCAATTTGATGGTAGAGTTAAATCTGATCCACATAAACATATTGCCGATTTCCTTGAAATTTGTCACATGTTTCGTTATGGAACTACCGATCCAAATTCCATCCGACTTAAACTTTTTCCATCGTCTCTCACCGGAGAAGCGAAAATTTGGTATAATGAATTAAGCCCAGGAGTGATCACAGCTTGGGACCAAATGAGAAGAGCGTTTGTTGGACGTTTCTTTCCACCAACCATATTTGATCGTCTCTTAGGTGAAATTCGTAGTTTTACTCAAAAAGAAGGAGAAAATCTTGTTGAAGCTTGGCTTCGAATGAAAAACATGCTCCGTAGTTGTCATGGGCATGGATTGTCTCGTGGTAATATTATCCAAATCTTTTACCATGGTCTAGATGACGCAACTCAAGGCATACTTGATGCCGGAGGAATTTTCCTTTATAAGACTCCTAATGAAGCTTACAATTCACTAGAAGACCGTGTACTTCTTAAGCTTGATTGGTCTAAAGATGCTAAAACTAAACCTCAATGAAAATCGATTGCATTTGCCGAAACGACAAATGAAAATTCTAAAATCTTGGATATGATGAAAGATTTTACCTCAAAAATTGATTCCAAATTCGAAAGTATCCAAAAAGAAATAAAAGAAATTCGTGAGGGATGTGCTCATTGTGGTGGAAATCACTCCTCATCCGAGTGTGATGATAAACCCATGGGAGGTCCCGAAGCAGAAGCTAATTATGTTTCTGGAGGATATCGAGGAGGAGGATATCGTGGAAACTACTACGGTAGGAATTCTCGAGATTGGCAAAATCGTCCACCAATGGATGATAATCGTTCCCAAACTCGTGATGAAAACCGTCAGACGTCTTTTCATGATGAAAATCATTCTCGTGAAACAAAAAACGAAGAATCTGAATTCGAAAAAACCATGCGTGAATTTGTGCATGCTCAAAAACAAACGAACGAATTCATGAAAAATCAATTCTTTATGCTCAAAAGCAAGGTTGAGCAAGGTCAAAAGAATCATCAAGCTTCTATCCAAGATCTTGAGACCAAATTTGGTCGTCTTTCTGATCAACTCGCTGCAAGACCATCTGGTACCTTGCCAAGCAATACGCAAACCAATCCAAAACCATCATCATCTGGAAGTTATCGTCCACCTCAAACAAGAAATGAGCAGGTGAATGCTGTATATACTCGTAGTGGTCTATCTTATGATCCACCACCCAACCCATCCCAAACAACTCCTATTGTCCAAAATGATAGTGAGGATGAAGTAGAAGAGGAGTCGAAAGAAAATGAACCAAATTCTACACCAGTTGTTAAACCTACTCCAACACTCAAACCATATAAACCAAGAATTCCATATCCTCAACGTTTGAGGAAGGAAAAGATGGAAGAACAATATGGGAAGTTCATTGATTTACTAAAAGAAGTTAGAATCAACATTCCTCTTGTTGATGTTCTAGCTGGAATGCCCAATTACGGGAAATTTTTGAAAGAACTTGTTAATAATAAAAGTAAAATGGAAAACATTTCAGCTACTTTCTTAAATGAAGATTGCTCTGCAATAATTGAAAATAAATTACCAAAGAAACTCGGTGATCCAGGAAGTTTTCTTATTCCATGTACCTTGGGAAATTCAATCACTTGTGATGCTTTAGCCGATCTTGGTGCAAGTATAAATCTTATGCCATACTCGTTGTATGCGAAACTTTCAATCAAAACATTGAAACCAACAAGAATGAGTATACGATTAGCCAACCATACTATTCAATATCCTGTTGGAGTAGCTGAAAATATGCTTGTTCAAGTTGGAAAATTTGTTTTTCCTGTTGATTTTGTGATCCTTGAGATGGAGGAAGATAGCAAAGTTCCATTAATTCTAGGAAAACCTTTCCTAAATACTGCAGATGCTATCATTCGAGTAAAAAATAAAGAACTCAACCTTGGAGTTGGGGATGAAAGAATTTCTTTTTCGATTAATCAAGCAATGAAATATTCTCATGCGAATGATGACACTTGTTATAGCATTGATGTTATCGATGATATAACAGAAGAAACATTCGATGAGTTGCTTGATGAAAAAATTAAGACTCATAAAACATCTGGACAAACCAGTGATGAAGATCTCGATAGAGAATTCGCTGAATTTATGTAGATTGACACCGAAGAAATTTCGGAGGAAGAAAATACTAACTTTGAAGAGTTGGAATTCAATAATGATATGAGAATCACAACCTCAATTGAAGAACCGTCAGTAGATCTTGTTTTGAAACCTCTCCCTGATCATTTGGAATATGCATTCTTGGAAGGAAATTCACTTCTTCCAGTTGTCATATCTTCAAAACTTAAACCAGATGAAAAGGAACGACTAGTTTCTATACTCAAAAAGCATAAAGAAGCTTTTGCTTGGAAAACTTCTGATATTCTTGGAATAAGTCCAAACTTTTTCAAACATAAAATAAATCTTGAAACTGATTCTAAACCAGTTGTTCAAAGACAACGAAGACTCAATCCAAATATGAAGGAAGTAGTTAAGAAAGAAATAATCAAACTTCTTGACGCTGGAATTATTTATCCTATTGAGGATAGCTCATGGGTGAGTCCTGTTCACTGTGTTCCTAAGAAAGGAGGAACAACTGTCGTAACTAATGAACGCAATGAACTTGTTCCTACAAGAACTGTCACTGGTTGGAGGGTATGCATTGATTATAGAAAATTAAATGATGCCACCAGAAAATATCATTGTCCATTACCGTTCATGGATCAAATGTTGGAAAGACTTGCGGGGAACAAATACTTTTGTTTTCTCGATGGATTTTCCGGTTACTTTCAAATTCCAATTGATCCAGCTGATCAAGAAAAAACCACATTCACGTGTCCGCACGGCACATATGCTTATAGGCGTATGCCTTTTGGTCTTTGTAACGCACCAGCAACATTTCAAAGATGCATGATTGCTATTTTTCAAGATATGCTTGAAACCTCCATGGAAGTATTCATGGATGATTTTTCAGTATTTAGAGACTCATTTGAGTCGTGCCTTCACAATCTTGATAAAATGCTTGAAAGATGCAAAACTTCTCATCTAGTACTTAATTGGGAAAAATGTCATTTTATGGTGACGAAAGGAATTGTCCTTGGTCACAAGATTTCGAGCAATGGGATCGAAGTTGATAAAGTGAAAATTGATGCTATTACTAAGTTACCACCCCCAACTAACGTTAAAGGCGTTAGAAGTTTTTTGGGACATGCGGGATTTTACCGTCGATTCATTAAAGATTTTTCAAAAATATCTCGTCCAATGACGAAATTGCTTGAAAAAGATTCAATCTTTGACTTCAATAAAGAGTGCATCAAGGCATTCGAAACATTAAAAAACAAGCTAACAAATGCACCAATTATGGTTCCACCAAATTGGTCATTGCCGTTTGAACTCATGTGCGATGCAAGTGATTATGCTGTTGGAGCAGTATTAGGACAACGAGATGGTAAACATTTTCGTCCTATATATTTCGCTAGCAAAACCTTAAATAGTGCCCAACAAAACTACACAGTGTCTGAAAAAGAACTTTTAGCTGTAGTTTTTGCATTCGACAAATTTCGTTCCTATCTTGTTTTATCAAAAACAATTGTATTCACCGATCATTCAGCTCTGAAATATTTGTTTGTTAAACAAGATGCAAAACCACGTCTTATCCGATGGATTTTATTGCTTCAAGAATTTGACATAGAAATCCAGAATAAGAAAGGTGCAGAAAATGTGGCGGCAGATCATTTATCTAGATTAGAAAATCCAAATTTAGAGGAACTCGGTGAAAACGAGATTGATGATTACTTTCCCGACGAAACTCTTATGGGAATTGAAAATGAAGAAGTTCCATGGTTTGCTGATTATGCAAATTATTTAGCTGGAGGAATATTACAAAAAGGTCTATCTCATGCTGAGCATAGTAAATTCTTTGCAGATTTGAAATATTATTTTTGGGATGAACCGTATCTATTCAAAATGTGCCCCGATGGTATAATAAGAAGATGTGTGCATGGTTCCGAAACTCGAAAAATTCTTGATGAATGTCATCACGGCCCAACCGGAGGACATTATGGACCATCCACCACCGCTAAAAAAGTTTTTGATGCGGGATTTTATTGGCCAACAATTTTTAAAGAAGCACATACACTTGTGCAGAATTATGATGCATGCCAAAAATCTGGTAATCTTTCTCGTAGAGACAAAATGCCACAAAAAAGCATCCAAGTTTCTGAGATATTTGATATCTGGGGAATTGACTTCATGGGACCTTTTCCTAAATCTCATAAATTCGAATACATCCTCGTTGCAGTAGATTATGTTTCCAAATGGGCGGAAGCAGAAGCTCTACCCACTAACGATGCACGAGTAGTTGTGAATTTTCTGAAAAAGCTTTTCTCTCGATTCGGAATTCCAAAAGCTTTGATAAGCGATAGAGGAACTCATTTCTGCAACCATCAAATGGAAAAAGCTATGAAACGATACGGGGTCAACCATCGTTTCTCAACAGCATACCATCCTCAGACCAGTGGTCAAGTAGAAAACACTAATAGAGCTTTAAAAAGAATCCTTGAAAAAACAGTTAAGGATAATCCTTCTGTTTGGTCAAGAAAACTTGATGATGCTCTATGGGCGTTTAGAACAGCATATAAAACTCTAATTGGTACAACCCCATATAGACTCATATATGGAAAGACTTGTCATTTACCGTTTGAAATTGAACATCGTGCTTACTGGGCATTGAGACAATGTAATCCTGATTTAAAAATCGCTGGAGAAAAACGATTCTTGCAATTACATGAACTTGATGAATTGAGACTCCAAGCATATGAAAACTCAAAACTATACAAAGCTCGAACAAAAGCTTATCATGATAGGAAGCTAAGAATCCGTAAAGAATTCAAGGCTGGAGACAAAGTCCTTTTGTTCAATTCAAAGTATAAATTCAAAGCTCCTAAACTCAGAACCAAATGGTTTGGTCCATTCGTGCTGAAACATGGTTTTCCATCCGGATATGTTGAACTATATGATAAAAAGGGTGGAACTTTCATTGTTAATGGACATCGAATTAAATTATACCATGATGAGGAGCAATTAAATGAAATGTCAAGTGAGGAAATTTGATGCGTGGTTTTGCAACCTTACAACAGGTTTTACCTCTCGAGGGATCTCAAGAGGCTTACAACCCCACCAGGCAGTGTACCTGACCGATGTAGTATAGTGTAGTGGTAAGTACGGGGGATTGATCGTTCTCCACAGGGAATAGTGTCGTTAGGATTGAAAAACTACTCTAATAGGTCTAAGGGTGAGAGAAGATTCTTTTTATGTTTTTGTATTTTTTATGAAAGCAAGTAAAATCTCGGGTTTGAAAGAGTGGGCGGAATTAGTTGCTAGTCAACTAACCCAAGTTACTACGAATGCAAATAAAATAAAATAACAGAAAATGAAAAGGTTGATGAAACTTATGTGGAGAGAAATGTGTTTACTTAGATTTCCTTACTCCCTAACTATCTTTTACCGGTTGATTAGTGTGTATTAATCGCGTGGATGACGGGTGTATTCCTTAATACCAATCGTGGGGTGGCGTACGTACTTCCCCAACTCTATGAACTCCTACTTCACTCCTATGTCGAGCCGGCTAAGAAGCTCCTAACATGGGATCACTAGAATTCGCTCATGCATTAAATACAACCATAAAAACCTTAGTACGCATTGGTTCATGTTTCTTAAGACGTTCAAGCAAGTTACCGAATAGGAGGTTAGCCAGTTTTCTTAAGCCTAACATAGATAAACAATCATCCAAAACAACTAATAACACACTAATAATCAATAATCAATAGTTAGGTTTCATTAGATCTAAGCAAACACAAAGAAAACCTAGCCTAGCATGTTAAACAAAAGACAAGAACAAGATAGAATCAAACAACACATAGACATATTGAATGATTAATTGATAACTTATCTTCAATGTAACATGGAAGATCTCAAGGCAAAAAGCCTTGAAAAAGCTGCTAAAATCGTCTTAGGGTTTTTCACACACAAAGTTCCACACTAATGACAAAAAATTGCAAAACTATATATAGAGTTTAAGGGCTGACGGCGTCACGTTGTAGATCCTGACGCCGTCACCTCGCCGCTTTTAGGGTTCCCGGATGGCCTTCCTGACGCCGTCCCTCTTTAGACCTCCAAAATCCGTTCTGGCTTATCAAGGCTTGACGCCGTCAGATTAGTGCTTGACGCCGTCCCTCTTTAGCTTAAGCCGTGACGACCTTGATCACATTAAAGGGTGACGCCGTCAGATTTTTCATGCAAAATTCTCTGGCTTATCATGAGTAATTTTCACATCCACCTCTTTTGCCAAGCCATGACGTCGTCTGGACCAATTTCTGATGCCGTCAAAGGTACTTTCCAGCGTAATTTTGAGACTTTGCCGTTTTCTTCACTTTTATGCTCCAAAAACGTCCAAAATGCTTCCTTTTCCAGATTTCTTCTCCAAAGTACCTAAAATGACAAAAGGAACGATTTAGGGCAATATTTGATCAAATAAATACGATTTAGGGCTTAAATGACCCCCTAAAAGCGGTACACTTTTCGCTTCATCAAATACCCTTACACTTGAGATTTGCTTGTCCTCAAGCAAATGCGCTTTTATTATAATCAAAATACAAGTTAGGGGTCATTTAATACTAATATAAAAGTAATTACAACAAATAGTCGTTCCACTTTAATCATAATAAGCACGGAGATTACAAACTAGCACCTCACAAGTAGTGTTTAGATACTCACATCTCTCAAGTGTCATTAAAATAAATCACATAAATGAAAACGGATAATATCTCTCACTACCTGTCATAGCAAATAGATTACCATAGGCTTGGGAAAGTATCGAAAACCTCCTCCACTAGGCGTAAGCACCAAAGATAAACTATCAAAGAGGGCTTTTAAACGGGTTATAACGTTAGGTGTAGGGATATGATAAACACGGTTTTGTTGGATAAGGGATATTTTACTGGTGGCGAGTTAAATATCTTGATTAATTACATGTACTACAAAATGTTGCTAAGCCAAGACTCGACTCAATCTTAAGCTAAAAACAAAATAACAAAAACATAAAATAAACATAAAATGAAACGGGATGGTAGTCCGTATGTTTTTTTCTATTTTTCTTTTTCTCATTTTTTTGTATTTTTCTTGATTTTTTCGATTTTTTTTTCTTCATACACTCTTGCCCTACCATCCAAAATAATACATCATAGGGGCGTTGCATTCCCCTTACACTTGAACTTTTACATAACTTTACAAATACTATTCTAATGACTCGAATTAAGATGATCAAAACACTTGGAGTACTTTTAAAATATTTAGCACATATGGGGGTAATAAATGATGTTCTTCCCCATTACTCCATTACACTAGTACTTTACCCATGAGTCCCAATCGTCCCAAAACAATATGTACAAGGATATGACTCGACTTAGCAACCATGTAATCAATTAGATAATTAACTAGGGTTTAAACAAATGTTGTCACAATAATGCACTAAAAATGAGTGCATACAAGGTAGGCTAAGGCGATTTGGGTGTACATTTAAGTGGGGTGTAACAAATTCTTCCTTTAAGTAAAATGCTTAAAGGTCGAAACGAAAAGATAGGCTCTGAGGGGTGTACTAGGGGTATCGTGTACTAAAAATGAGTACAACGCAAAGGGTGTGGGAGAATTACTTGACCAGTGTAGCCAAAGTAATTATAACAAAATCACAGGTGTAAAACAATGGGTTAATCCTAATGCCTCTTATCATGTAGTAAATCTAACTACACGAATGTAGTCTCACTTGTGGCCTCGGAATGGACCTAACGCAAGTTCTAGAATCTAAGTGCTACCGGTACACACATCATAGCATAAATGCTTTTCCTACCAATTCTAGGGGCGAACCTCACATATTTGGGGTGGAAAATTTTTTTAGTGGTACGGTTTTGTGCTAGTCATATAACTCCTATCCGTGAGACGCTCATTAAGATCAAAGTTTCACTCCTAAATGTTGTAAAAAAATTTAAATTTGGCACTAAAATTGCCCTAACAGGTATTTCTCTCAGTTTTATTACACATCTACTATTAAACAAACAAAAATCAAGTGCAATTGTATTCTCTAAAGTATCGTATTTTTACCCCCCCTTACACTTAAGATGAACATTGTCCCCAATGTTCAAATAACAAGATGTAAAAGTAAATAAGGTAAAAGAATGAAATCAAATACTCCCCTGATTCGTTCGGTGGATAAAGAGGTAACATGGTTAGATCTTCTTCCAAGAGAATGTAGAAGCTCCAAGACTAATGCATCGCCATAAGCTTGATTCCACATACATCTCCTTGTCCAAAATAACCTGTTAAACCTGAGAAAACAAACACGAAAACCTGCATAACATCGGCGGGATAAATTCTATATATAAGGATATAATGCTTGTGGAATGATAATTTTGCAGATTCCTGGAGATTATAAGTTAGAGATTTAATAAAAACTTTTTATGAAAACAAAACTTTCAAAAATTTCTGAAAATTAAAACCTGACGCCGTCAGGTTGTAACTCCTGACGCCATCAGAAATGATCTGACAAAATTCTCATGTTAAGTTTCCGGAAAATTTCTGGAAAAACCTCTACCTTACTTCCTGGAATTCCTGCAAAATATCATTATGACTCGATACAAACATTTGACTCAAACAATTACTAATATGTATGTTAATTTAATATTGTTATGATTCATGTTCATTTGTTCTAATAAACCGATTTGGATTTCCCTTACACTTAACTTCTGCAAAATACCTTTATATGTAGTTAAGACGAAGTTAAAAACAAGATAAAGCATTTTCACAATTTACTTTTTGAACATGAATCAATAATAATAAAAATTAAACATACATATGGAAGCAAATAAAATCAAACAAACAAATAAATAAACACACAAAGCAAATAAAGCTTGGGTTGCCTCCCAAGAAGCGCTTGTTTTTGTTCAAGTCACGAGCCTGACTCTAGCCTTATTTAACGGAAATAGGGGAGGTTTTCCCTACACTTAGGATTAAGTGTGGGTGAAAGTAGCGATACACACCCTTAGGGTGGAAATATGCCACGTGAGGAAAGAGTGACGGGTGAATTATATGCTCAAAGGTGCGGGATCCTATCATCATAACCTTACCTAATTCAATTGGGTTAGTGGGCGGATTAAGATTTTCTCCTAGAAAGGGATCATCTTATATTAACTTCGAGAGACTCCAAGTTAAGAATTCACTTTGACCTAATAAACCCGGTTTAAACCCATAATGTTTCTTGTGATCAATCATAAATGGGTGATGTAAGTATGTAAGGTCATGGTTCACTCCTATGTTAGCTTCCTCTCTACAGGGCTTAGAGTCTAATACCTTCAGCGTAACACTACCTGGACTATATGGTTTGATGGGTGGATCGGGACCTTTTTCAATTCCTAAATTCACATCAAAGGATGGAAGATTAGGTAACGGTTTTGGTTGAGGCTCCGGTTCATTAAAACTAGGAAATTCCCTAGAACTAAGAGTAAGGTCGTGATCACTAAAAGCATTCAAACCTATTTCTTCTAGTTGTGTTTGGTCCAAGGGCTCTACCTCTATTGGGGTTCCTATAGTCTCCTCTGCTTCTTCCGGGTAAGTCACGGGCGGTGTGTATGCCTCAAACAATGCTTGGACTTGTGGGGTACTTGGTGGGCTTGGGGTTTCTACTATATCCTCCATCACATTAAGATTACCTATGTGTTCATCATGTATTATGGTAGTGCTTAACCATGACATGCACTTAGGTGGCTCAACTCTACCCTCATGTGTGTCGTATGTTTTGGTGAAATCTATCCCACTCATGCAACTAGGTAGTTCAACACTAACCATCTCAGAATCTTGGTTTGACTCTAAGTCCATGTTCTTAGAAACTAGGTCTTTTTGCTCATACAAATCCACTAATTCGTTCCACTTATGGGTCATGGTTAGGAAGCTTTCCTCAAAATTCATCCAAAGGGTCTTACTAAAAGGAATTGATCCTAATAATGATCGTCTAATAGAAATCACACATGCATAGAATTCATTAAACCCATCTAACTTTACCCCCAACTCCTCTTGGAAATCACTAAGAGCACACAAAAATTCATTGGAATGATAGGAAGCAAATCTGTTAGTGAAATATAGTTGTTCCTCTATTGTCAATGATCTAAATGGAGTTTCATCCGCCATAGTGACAAATGAAAATGGTTTTACAAACAAAGGGCACAAAGAAAAAGATAGACTAAAGAAATCCTAGAAAAATAAAATAAAAATCCCACTAGAAAGGAATCTAGTGAGTAGACCTAATAAAATAAAAATTCAACCTAAACAATAACTATTCCCCGGCAACGGCGCCAAAAACTTAATGCGTGGTTTTGCAACCTTACAACAAGTTTTACCTCTCGAGGGATCTCAAGAGGCTTACAACCCCACCAGGCAGTGTACCTGACCGATGTAGTATAGTGTAGTGGTAAGTACGGGGGATTGATCGTTCTCCACAGGGAATAGTGTCGTTAAGATTGAAAAACTACTCTAATAGGTCTAAGGGTGAGAGAAGATTCTTTTTATGTTTTTGTATTTTTTATGAAAGCAAGTAAAATCTCGGGTTTGAAAGAGTGGGCGGAATTAGTTGCTAGTCAACTAACCCAAGTTACTACGAATGCAAATAAAATAAAATAACAGAAAATGAAAAGGTTGATGAAACTTATGTGGAGAGAAATGTGTTTACTTAGATTTCCTTACTCCCTAACTATCTTTTACCGGTTGATTAGTGTGTATTAATCGCGTGGATGACCAGTGTATTCCTTAATACCAATCGTGGGGTGGCGTACGTACTTCCCCAACTCTATGAACTCCTACTTCACTCCTATGTCGAGCCGGCTAAGAAGCTCCTAACATGGGATCACTAGAATTCGCTCATGCATTAAATACAACCATAAAAACCTTAGTACGCATTGGTTCATGTTTCTTAAGACGTTCAAGCAAGTTACCAAATAGGAGGTTAGCCAGTTTTCTTAAGCCTAACATAGATAAACAATCATCCAAAACAACTAATAACACACTAATAATCAATAATCAATAGTTAGGTTTCATTAGATCTAAGCAAACACAAAGAAAACCTAGCCTAGCATGTTAAACAAAAGACAAGAACAAGATAGAATCAAACAACACATAGACATATTGAATGATTAATTGATAACTTATCTTCAATGTAACATGGAAGATCTCAAGGCAAAAAGCCTTGAAAAAGCTGCTAAAATCGTCTTAGGGTTTTTCACACACAAAGTTCCACACTAATGACAAAAAATTGCAAAACTATATATAGAGTTTAAGGGCTGACGGCGTCACGTTGTAGATCCTGACGCCGTCACCTCGCCGCTTTTAGGGTTCCCGGATGGCCTTCCTGACGCCGTCCCTCTTTAGACCTCCAAAATCCGTTCTGGATTATCAAGGCTTGACGCCGTCAAATTAGTGCTTGACGCCGTCCCTCTTTAGCTTAAGCCGTGACGACCTTGATCACATTAAAGGGTGACGCCGTCAGATTTTTCATGCAAAATTCTCTGGCTTATCATGAGTAATTTTCACATCCACCTCTTTTGCCAAGCCATGACGCCGTCTGGACCAATTTCTGACGCCGTCAAAGGTACTTTCCAGCGTAATTTTGAGACTTTGCCATTTTCTTCACTTTTATACTCCAAAAACGTCCAAAATACTTCCTTATCCAGATTTCTTCTCCAAAGTACCTAAAATGACAAAAGGAACGATTTAGGGCAATATTTGATCAAATAAATACGATTTAGGGCTTAAATGACCCCCTAAAAGCGGTACACTTTTCGCTTCATCAAAATTCCACTTGAACTGCTCGATAAAAAGAAATATACTGCTATTCCATTTATGGCACCTTTTTCTGCCGATTATAAAAAAGTAATACCATGGGCTGCGGAAACTGGTTACATCTAGGATGTTCTTCCTAGAACTTGCAACACCGCAAAGTTACACGATATTGACAAAAATGGAAAAGGAATAGTAAAAGGAAATGTGGTGTATATTCCAAAGAAATTAGGAAGGAATCCTAAACACAATCCACAAAAGTAAAGAGAGATTGAGTCGGGCTGATGACTCATTAATAAATTTAGCGCTTCTCGGGAGGTAACCCGTGTGTTTTTATGCCCCGATGGTTTCACCATAAGTGTGGGGGCCTTAATATTATGAATAATAAAATAAAAAAATATTTTGCATTTTTGTGTGTTCTTGTTTTGATGATTATTCAGGTTAGGATGCTTGATCTTGAAAGCAAATGGAATCCTCATATTCGCAAAGCTCAGGCAATTTCATTTCTCTTATGTTCCATTTCCATATGTTTATGATTTTTCGTTCTTAACATTGAGGACAATGTCAAACTTAAGTGTGGGGGGAGGAAATAGGAAATGAACTTGACTTTTAAAAAATTTTCTATAATTTGAGTATATTTTTAACTTGTTTGCCCCTTTGATCTAGTTGTTTTCGCACGTTGAGAATAATTGATAAAGAATAACTAGATTAATCCACTAATAAAACATGTGATTTTTGAAAATTTGAGATGTGTCCTGATTGACATTGCAATCCATTTTTGGATTGATAACATTGATAGCACAACTATAACCCATTCAACTAAATATGTGAGGATTTGAGCCTATTCTTATATAGCATATATCTTTTATGCTCTATTTTTTTTTGTTATGAGTGTGCCAGTGAACTTATTTATTCTAGAACTTGTACATGCAAATCATTACCAGACCGTACTGAGATCACACTCGTGTGATATAAGTGTATTCGCGTGATAAGAGGCAACCTTAGGAACTAAACCAAATGGCCTTCCATTTTACATATACATTGATATATTAGCTAGCCACATTGGTTGGTTAATCACTTCCATGGACCCATTTGTTAGTACTCATTTTTAGTACTAGACTCCATTAGAACACCCTCCGAGCCAGTCTTTTCATTTTGTTACACCAGAAAAAAAATAAAAATATTTCTCACCTTTAGCCTTAACCTTACCTATAGTCAAGTCTTGGTTGGTTACTAGCTACTTGGAAAGATGGTTGTTATGTGGGAATCCTTGAAAATGAGAAAGTTGCAAACTCCATGATAATCTCATGGATGATATATTGGTATATTATGAAAAAAAAAAAAAAAAAAAGAAAGAAAAAAGAGAAATAGAATAAGTCATCGTCATTGTTTGATGACATGGATAGCCAATGAGCTATGAATGTATGATATCAAGGAAGAATCTCAATTTCAAAGGAAAGTGGCTGATGTAGCTAGTAGCACTTGGTTGTAGACTTTGGCTATTTGTAAAGTTTTCCAATTTTTAAACCAATCATATATATATATATATATATATATATATATATATATATATATATATATATATATATATATATATATATATATATATATATATATATATATATAAATATATATATATATATATATATATATATATATATATATATCCCATGTCTTATCCCTACCCTTTTTGACTTTGTGAAATTATCAAGTGTATTGACATATAGTGACCATCCAATTTCTTGAGGAATGAGATAGCGTTGTTAGCGATCTAAGGTTATCCTTGGTGACCATCCGTTATTTAATAATTCGAGACTTCGTTGTTAGCGAGCTATTATGTTTTGCATGAGATAGTTGAACAATAGTCTTATATGACCCTTGAAACCTTAAACCCGAATAAAAGTCCTCTTAGATGTTTACACTTTGTGCTTACGCCATGTCGGTTGAGTTTTGTTTCTTGTACAAGCCTATGGTAATATTTAGATTATACCTGAGCAATGAGTGAGATTTTCTTCTATATTCAATCACTACAAATGAGTGTTGAGTGAATCATACTTCATTTTCCTTTCGTGAGGTGTCTTAATATGTTATCAGGCAAGAGAATCATTAAGGTATTGTCAAACATCTCATCTTTTCATTTATAAGCCTAAATAGAAGGAACTTATCTTGTACTTGTGCTTGATAGATTTGCATCTCATTTTTATCATATAGATTTTCTTAAAAGCTAGATTTGCTTGGGGGCAAGCAAAGTGTAAGTGTGGGGGATTTGATAACGCTCATTTTGAACATGTTTTAGTCGCGTTATTTCTATATTTATGCATTGTATTTGGTTGAATTTATGAACATATTATGCTTAAAAAGTGCAAAAGATGTATTTTAGTTCAGGTTCAATCAAGTTCAAGGATAAGCTTAAAAAGATGCGGAAAAGTTTACAAATCAAGAACATATGCACAAATGTAGGAATCATCTCACAATACAAGCTATGGAAGGATTGATAAAGATGGAGAATCAAGATTACAATGATTTTCAAGTTGAAGAAAAGTGTTAGTGATCATTGCCTAAACCCTAGGTTCCAATTGCAAAACCTAAGGTTTGAGAAGTTACTTCCATGCCTAAGGTTTAAATATCCAAACCTTGGGTCCAACATTATTAATGACTACTAAGTTGCATTAAAAGGAAGAGTTAAGTGCCATTATTCATCTATTAATTCAAGTCCATCATTATGACACTTGGAGCCCAAGTTGTTTGCTTGTTGGCCAAGGATAATCTCCCTATATAGATGAAGAGAGAAAGACAAAGAAAAAAAAAGAGACAATCAAGATACAACAACCACAACAAAATTCTGTCACTATTTTCCCTTACAAGTGGGGCGACAAGAGGAGAAAAACGCAGGAAAAAGGAAGCTAAACTCTCACCAATCATTACTTCAATTACTCACGAATCGTTGTTGATCATTTCACAAGTGTCCTTCATTATTTGTAATCATCATTACAATATTTTGTAAGACTATTCAATCATGTTTACTAGTGATCAATTTCTTATGATTATTACTTTGTTTACCATGAGTGGCTAAGTGACTTATGCACTTGCCTAGATGATGTTTGATTTATGATTCACTTGATTGATTATGACTTATTGGTTCTAACACAAAAGAAAAGTTAACACTAAGAACGAATTGTGCTATCTTGAGTTTTCTCCACCAAAGAGTTATTAAGTTTGGGTAATTTCTAATTATGTATTGGGTTGAAAAAGACATTGTTTGTAAGTTAGTTGTAAACCTTTGTCTATAAGGGCTTTACCTTATGTATTGACCATTTCATAAGAAACTTAATTTAACTTGGAAAACTAAATAGTGTGGTTGTCAATTATTTGTGAAACGAAAGCGAATCGGGTAATTAAATTGTGTTAATCTTGGATTGATCAATTCTTAAATATTGTTTTTTTTATAATCTCTAAATCTTGACGAAGATTGAAAGTGTTGGAAACAATATAGTTAGTACACCACTAATCGAATTAGAACACCATCTAATTCGTTGATCATAATCAAATGGAACCAATGTCATAATCATGTCATAGGAATTGTGCAAACTAGTCTAGGCAAGTGTAGTCTTTTAATTATTGAATTTACATCATCTTTATTTGCTTGCTTATTTGAATCGACAAGTTGGATTGGTCTTTATTTACAAAAATTTCACATCATACAAACAAAACAAATCCTATTGAACGACCTTGGCGTACCTCAATTATCTCTTACTACTCACGGACGAGTATACTTGCTCGTATGTGTTTCGTTTGAATCATTGGTAAATCGTGTTAAAATTTTTAAAACTTGTACTCCTAACGGGTATATCCCTTGAAACACATCACATACCTTTGGTACTTTTCAAGAACATTGGAAACAATGTTCAATCTAAGTGTAGGGAGGGTAAAAAGGGATACCATAGAGACTAGAACTCGCTTGATATTTGTTTTGTTTTTTTTAAGTAATTGAGTAATAAACTGAAAGAGATACTTGTGAAGGTGATTTTTGCACCAAATTTAAAATTTTTTATGACATATACGAGTGAAACTTTAGTTTTAATAAGCGTCTCATGGATAAGAATTATATAGCTAGCACAAAAACCCTACCACTCAAAAATTTCCACCCCAAAAATGTGAGGTTCGCCTTTAGATATTTAGGAAAAGGTATTCACCTTTAATGCTTATGAGTGTACCGGTAGTATATAGATTCTAGAACTTGCTTTTGTGATGCATCCCGAGATCGCTAGTGAGACTATATTTGTGTAGTTAGGATTGACTAAATGATAAGAGGCATTAGGATAACCCTTATTTTAAACCTGTTTTTATAATTACATTGGCTACATCGGTCAAGTAATTCTCCCACACCCTTGTTATGTACTCATTTTTAGTACAAGATACCCCTAGTACACCCCTTAGAGCCTATCCTTTTTGTGGTTCTCGTGATATTTCGGTGTATTCCAAAATATTAATGAAGAGCATTGTTTACAATCCACCCCCAAATGTACACCCAAATCGCCTTAGCCTACATTGTATTCACTCATCTTTAGTGCATTATTGTTAGAACATATTTGTTAAACCCTTAGTTAATTGTCTAGTTGATTACATGGTTGCTAAGTCGAGTCATATCTTGTAAATACAGTTTTGGGACGATTGGGACTCATGGATTAAGTACTAGTTATTATGGAGTAATTGGGAAGAAAGTCATGTTATTACCCCCATATGTACGATAATGTTTTAAAGTACTCCACATATTTTGATCTTTGCAATTTGGGTCGTTAGTTAGTTTTATTTATTTAAAAGTTCAATTGTAGGGATGCAACTATAAATCCCTTTTGTATGGATGTATATTTTATGGATGGTAGGGCAAGAGTGTATGAAAAAAAAAAGAACAAAAAATAAAGAAAAAGGAAGAAAAAAAAAGAAAAAAAAACATACGGACTACCATCCCGTTTTTATTTTTGTTTAATCAACATTGTGTCAAGAAAAATACAAAAAGAGTGAGTCGAGTCGAGTCTTGGCTTAACAACGGTGTCTTGAACATGTGATTGACTTGCCACTAGTAAAATTCCCTATATCCAACAAAACCGTGTGTTCCATACGCTTACACATAATGTTACAACCCTTTAAAAGCCATCTTTGATAGTTTATCCTAGGTGCTTACGCCAAAGTGGTGGAGGTTTGATCCACTCTCAAGCCTATGGTAATCTATGTGCTATGTCAGGTAGAGAGTGTTTTATTTTCCCGTTTCCATACATGTTATATAACTTATACACCCGAGAGATGTGAGAATCCAAACACTTTATGTGAGGTGCTAGTACATAATTTCCGTTCTTATTAGGACTATAGTGGAATGAATATGTGTTGTAATTACTTTTATAACAATGCTAAATGACCCCTAACTTGTAGATGATTAGAATAAAAGCACATTTGCTTGAGGATAAGCAAATCCCAAGTGTAGGGATATTTGATAAGGATTTATTTGGTACCTTTTTATGGGGTCATTTAGTCTATAAAGTCATATGTATTTGATCAAATATTTCCCTAAATCGTTTCTTTTTGCATTTTAGGTACTTGGGACGACATATATGAAAACCGGCACATTTATGTCTAACTTGGACGAAGAAACGAAGAAAAATGGCCAAGTCACGAATTTGTCAAAGATGGGACTCTGAAGGTGTCACACTCCACAAGGAGACGTCGTCACTTGTATTTGAAGTCCAAGATTCTGTGTAAAATTAACAAGCGACGACTTAGATATTTTAAAGGCTGACGGCGTCACACACCATATGACGGCGTCACAACCCATAGAGCGACGGCGTCACTACGACGATTAAGCAAAAATGAAACCCTAATGACGGTGGGCTGACGATGTCACAGTTTGCAAGTGATGCCGTCACAACTGTAATTCTATATATATTTTCGTATGTTTTCCATTATTCGTGTAACACTTTGGAGAGCTGAAACCCTAGACGAATTTGTAGCCTTTGTAAGGCTTTTTACAGCCACTTTATCCATGTTCTATTGAAGATAAGTAATTCATTCTTAATCATTCAACATGTCTATGTATTGTTTGATTTTATGCTTTTCTTCCCTTCACTTTAACATGCTAGGCTAAATTAATTAGTGTTTGCTTAGATCTAATGAAACCTAGTTGTTGATTATTGATTGTCGTCTTTTTTAATTGATTGCCTCGCATTAGGATAAGAAAACTGGCTTAACTCTTATATGTAATAGCTTGTAAATCTTATAAAAAGCAACCCTAAAGTGCACTAGTGGTTTTTCTCGTTGTATTTATTGCGTGAATTGCAGCTTGTAGATCCTAGGAGGCTTAATAGATTTTAAGCTTTCTTAGGGGAGACTTATACGTTCATAGAGTTAGGGCATTCGGCACCTCCCAACGACCAATAAAAAGGAATACAACACTTCAATTAAAATAAGGACGTGACAATTCGACTAATCAATAGGAGATAACAAGGGAGTAAGGATATCTAAGTGAACACATCTTCCTATCATAAGAGTTACCATTTTACTTTTTTTATTATTTAGTTTAATTTTAGTTTAAATAGTTTTAGTTAATTAGCAGCTAAAAGGCCCATTCTTCAAACCCCGAGATTTTAATTTGCTTTCCATAAAATATAAAAATACAAAAATAATCATCCCTCACCTTTAGACCTATCTCGACATACACTTCTACCTTCACATACATTATTCCCCTAGAGAACGATCAATCCCCCGTGTCTTTCCTATACTACAATACAACGGTTAGGTATACTGCCTAGGAGGATTGTAAAACTTCTTTGAGGTTTACAAAACCCCCATCAATGGTTTAATTATAATGTGCAGTGTTTAGATCCTAGTTCAATACAGTGGTTATATGTCATTAGGCACAAATGGTCATTGTTACCTAACCTATAATCCCTAGACCTAACCCTGATGGTTACGGTGGCCGAGTGTCTAGTTTTATTCATTACGCACCAACCATCTTTTTAGACCTATCTAGTGGTTAAACCCTCGTTTGGTCCACATAAGGTTTTTCACACACTGTTGGGAATACGTGTAACTAGTATCAAGTCTTGGTCATTAATTTATGTAATAGGTTGCTTAAGTTATAGGTCTTTATGTTTGTTTATATAGTCCGGCCCTTGTAGAAGGCCCATGGGCCGTGGCTTTGTTATAGATTCTAGAAAGATGCACAAGAGTGTTGCCCTAGCACTCTTGTCCTATAAATACTACATGTATACCTCACTTTAAGGTGTTAGTTATTTCATTTATGCTACTAAACCTTTTTCATTTCATTTTATATATTGAAGTAATCAACCAATCTCTATTTCTTTCTTATTTGTAACATTACTATACTTGTGTTGAATCATTATGGTGACCTAACAAGTGGTATCAATCGCCTAAAGATCATTGTTTTGTATGTTTTATGTAGTATGAATCATCTCTTTTGCAAAAGTTTTGGTTTTTAAAGTAGTTTGTGACATAAACTTAGTTTCTTACACTTGTTCTTGAAGCCTATAAAAGTTTTAAGGCTCCTTTAGTGTTTAGAAACTTAGTTAGTAGTCAAAAGTTTAGTTCTTTAAGGTTTAGAAGTAGTTGTATTCGTAGAATACATTGTTGCAACAAATCGAACTTTCCCAAATTTTAGTTTAACGTTTAAAGTTTGCAACTTTCTTGTTCTTTAAGTAGTTTTAAGGGTTTTTGATAAGTTGGTTTCGTTTAGAAGTTTGTTCTTTGTCGTTAAAATTTCCAAGAAACTGTACTTCCATCGAACTTATACCTAGGGTTCATCAAACTTTCACCAATCAGGGTTCATCGAACTTGGTACAAGTTAGGGTTCATCGAACTTCATCAAAGGAACTTCTACACGACTTGTGGTTTACTCAGTACTTTCCTTGCTTGTATAATCTTGTGAAATACTTCGACTGAGGAAAAATCTTCTAGCTTATATAAGTTAGATAGATCATCGAACTTGCAATTTCATCGAACTTGTAGTTTTCATCAAACTTGCACTTTCTTCGAACCTGCAATTTCATCAAACTTGCTAAGTTCATCGAACTTACTCTTTCATCAAACTTACAGAAATTCATCGAACTTGAAACAAACCTTATCGAACTTGGGCTTAGTAACTTTCATCGAACTTGCAACATATCAAACTCATCGAACTTACATCAGTGAACAGTGACATCGAACTTACATCAGTGAACAGTGACATCGAACTTATACAATAACCAAAACCAAATCTCATCTACTACAACACACTTCTCAATAATCTATAAGATCCATCATTTAACACAAGAATCAATTATGTCTCAACCACCGTATCCTTATTACAATCCTTACCTTTATAACCCTTATCAACAAGGACAACCATTCCCTCCTCCTCCACAACAACAACAATTCTTTCAACAAAAACAAATCAATCAACAACAACCATACCCATCACAACAATTCCCTATGCACCCAATGCCTCTTCCACCAAAACAACCACACTGGTTTGATCAAATGTGTGAAGCTATAAGCAGCCAACAATCAATTCATGAAGCTGGCTCATTAGAAAGACCTCCAATGCTTACTCCTGGAAATTATGTTCAATGGGCAAGTCTATTCTTAAGGTTTATGGAACTCCGAAAACCTCATGGAAAATACTTGAAGCAAGTTATCCTTGAAGGACCATTTCAATTGCCAACTTTAACGGTTCTCAGAGATGCAACTGATGTTCCTCCAAGACTTAAGACTGTGACAACTCTACTAGAGAATCAACTTGCACCAGAACAGATCCTACACCATTAGGCCAATGAACTTGCAATGGAGTATATTCTTTTGGGAATACCTAATCTGATTTACGGAAGCATTGATGCTCAGAAGACAGCTAAGGATATGTGGGAACATGTACATCTTTTGATGGAAGGCACTGAACTCAATCAAGAAGACATGGAATCCAAACTTTATCTCAAATATGAAACATTCATGATTGAACTAGGGGATTCATTAGAGTCATACTATCACCGCTTCACAAACATCATCAATGACTTGGACCGACATAATATCATCATACCTAAAATTGCAATCAACACCAAATTTCTAAATTGTTTAGGTCAAGATTGGCATAAATATGTCACGTTTGTTCGTCAAGCCAAAAATCTTCATAATGCGAAGTAGGGTTTGTTGTATGATTTTCTGAAGCCACCATTAAATTCTGAAGTTGATCAATCAACATGCTTCAAGACTTTATGTTTCACATAATGAACATGTTCCATATGAACAGCCAGACACCGTGATTCGCTGTTTAGTACAGTTTTAAATTTCAAGTATTTCCCATTAGATAAAAGAGTCACTCGAGGACAAATGACAGTTAATCTTCCGGAGTCTTATTCTACGGCGAGATTTGAATTGAAAATCACGTTATGTCTTTTGTTTAATGCTTGATTATCGAATGTTTTTGGTTTTTATAATTGATTTTAAAAGCTAAATAGATTAATAAAAGAAAACTACAAGCAAAACACTAATATAAGATCTAAAATGCGAGAATAAAGGATATGCTTGTCAAGTGAGGCGAAAAGATCGTTAAGTGTGAATTATCGTTTAAAGTGGTGAATTAATACCTGTTTTAAAAACTATTTCTCACAACGTTGGTTTATTTTTAAAACAATCTTCAATCTTGGTAATAATCACTAGATTTAAATGATTGATTATCGTAACGGCTTTTGCCCGTTAAAACAACCAAGTAAATAAATCTAAAATAAATCCGGAAATTATTAATTAACAATCTTCAATACCCGTTTAAAAAACTATTTTCTCACAACGTTGGTTTATTTTGAAAACAATTCTTTATCTTGGTAAAATTCCTAGATTTAATTAATTACCGTAACAACTTTTGCCCGTCAAAATAACCAAAAATCAATCCAAGTAACCGAAGGTTGTTAATCGACAATCTTTAATTTTTCACACTTAATTTCACAAATTACCACCACTTAACAAGCATAATAAAAGTCTACTCACTAAGCATATTAAATAAGCTAACTAATCCAACAAACATAAGCATATTTCTAAACTAAATACTAAAACTATTAGGAATTGAAAAAGGAAAGTAAGTAGAACCTGATCCGAGAAAATGAGACGAATAATACCACCCGATCTTATAAGCTTATCAAACACTAAAGTTTACTTCTTTATTAGATTTTATATTACCAAATACTTAATAAAGTTTGTGACTTTACTCAATAATTAGTTTTATAAAAACTAAGAAAGCTATAAACTTTAGGGGCAATTACATATATGTCCCTGCTAAGCTAGTTTATTACATATATACCCAAGCTTAAAATTTAATTACATATATCCCCTTCCTAAACACTCTTAATTACATATATACCCAATTCATTTAAAATAGCTTATTATATGACTATTATACTCTCTGTAATTGCAACATCTAGGCCTTTTTGCATGTCGGATGATATACCTAGTCCATTAGGTGTACCAATTGCTTTCTTAAGTAATTCAAGAAACCATATCCAAGAATTTTTATTTTCCGACTCAAGTACACCATAAGCGACAGGAAAAATAGATTTGTTACCGTCCACACTTGTAGCAGCGACTAAGACTCCATTAAACTTCCCTTTTAGATGACATGCATCTAGAAGGGGGAAATATATTAATGTTAATAAGGGTATAATAGTCATTTAATAAGCTATTTTAAATGAAATTGGTATATATGTAATTAAGAGTGTTTAGGAAGGGGGTATATGTAATTAAATTTTAAGCTTGGGTATATATGTAATAAACTAGCTTAGCAGGGACATATATGTAATTGCCCCTAAACTGGAAGTAATAAGCAAGCTTATAAGACCCTTAAGCTCCTCGCCTTAGATGTAGGATTGGATGCATAAAAATCAAAACTTTATAAGGGTTAGTACAATAAGCAATATTAATAAGCTAAAAGAAAGACCAAATAAGAAGCTAAGCAATAAGGAAAAAAAACTACTAATTTAATATAAAAGCACTAGTCTTTAATGAAAATAAGCTAAGAAAAAGCTAAAAGATTGAAACTTTAAGACAAAAACTTAATAGATCTAAAAGAATAAGTTATAGTGTAGCTTATTTAAGAAAAACTACTAAAGTTGAAAGCTTTTTAAAAACTATTTAGATCTAAGAATAATAAAGTAGTTTTGAAAAGAAAATAAATAAGTAAAAAAAAATGCTTATTTGAATAAGCTATGAGGAAGCTTATACAAAATAAGCCAATCTAAGTAAACCAAAAATAAGCTATAAGTCAAAGCATAGCTTATTTGGCTTATTAGATGAAAAGTAAAAGAAAATAAAATAGAGGATTAGAAAAAGAAAGAGGTCTTCAAGCATCTTCAAAATACAACTTCATCTTCATAATAATAAGCTAGAAATTTTATTACAATAAACTCTTGAAAGAAGCTATTCTATTACAAAAATAATCTAACCTACTACAATAAGCTAATACTACTCTACTCTAAATAAGCTACTCCTACACCTAATATTAATCTACTACTATGTGTGTGTTGTAAGCTATCCTCCTCCGGATAGTTGGATCTGTGCTTATATAGCCCATCTTGGGTTTGTATCTGCCCATAATTGTGTCCACATGCATCCTCATTTCACAGCCACATACTGCATTCTCGATCCTTCCCATAGCCAGCTAATGATTAGCAATGATAGGGACATGTGGCAGCCTCCCATTGGCCAGCCGCTTCTTCTAGAACCTGCTACCTCGTACCTCGTATGCGTCACATCTGCCACGTGTCAGCTTCTGATTGGTCTACGCCCTGCCACCTGCCACCTGTCAGTGCCAAGTTTCGGCCGGTCAATAGCCGGTCAATGGTCGGTCAACGTCGGTCAACGGGTCAAGGTCGGGTTGCCACGTGGACCAATGAGATGATGCCACGTGGCAACGAGTATTTATACTCATTTTTTCAAATGCCTAGATTCAAACGCGGGGTGTGAGTGTGGGGAACGAGGGTGATACCCAGCTGGGCTGGGCATACCCTTGTGTAATATGGTGCGCTTGGTTTCTTTTATATGAGAATAAGCCCAGTCCACTTTAATGCTAAATTTGACCTGTCATTTTAAGGAATTTTGGTCCGGTCCAAAAATAAATGAGAGTACCGTTGGACTCATTTTTTGTGCTCTTTCCAATGGTGTGCTCGGGGAATTTTTTTGACTTCTTTTGAACCTCGTAAAACGCAAAAACATCGTCGAAACTCATCCATAAATCACCGTTTTTGCTTTGTTTTCAAACCCTTGTACCTGCAAGACATAATAACACATTCCAAACATATTTGCAATATAATTTAACATATTTCATGGTTGTTAGTCCGTTTTAGCATATTTTCCGGTATAAGAATGATGTGTGTTTAGGCACACATCAAAATCCCCCACACTAAGCCATTGTTGGTCCCTCACGCAATGTTTATCACACACGTTGTGAAAGAAAATCTTTAACCCCCCTTAATTATAATCCCTCACATCAAACAAGAACAGAAAAATGTTCATTAAGGGGTATAAAAGTCATTTGTTTCGAAAACGCCCCGTTTTAACCATTAAATAGTAAATAATAGATAATTAGAAATTTTTATTCAAAATATATAATAGGCTTAAGAACGGGAAACTCACAAACTGGGAGTTTTTAGGAGATAAAGATCATCATCCTCAATTTTCATAATCACCAAACCAAGCTTAAAATGAAATTACAGCTAAATATAAAATTAAATGCTAACACTACTCATAGATGCTAATTGTGTACACGCAACTACTCCTTGCTCCCTTATTCCTAATTCCTCTAAGGATTTTATTTTGAAAAACGAGTTTTTTCTTATTTCGATAGATTTTTGTCCTATAAAGGCACCCGGTTTAGTCAATAATTAGTTTGAAATCCTTCCCTAGAGAACTGCTGCATATAGAAATGAGGTCCACATCGAGGTCCTAATTTAATACGATTTAGAGGATATCCTTTTTATTTCATCTGAAACAACTCATCTACGAGTCCAGAGACAGAAGCTTTATTTAGATATCCCCAGGGTCGAAATTTGACAATATTAACATTATTAGAGCAGTATTAGCCCTCGGCCCTTTAAACAACTGAGACAACGGGAGCGAACCGTCAAGAAACAGTAGTCTTATTTTGACCTCGGGAATTTCCTCCACCTTTTTGAAGTCTGAGTCAAAGGGAGCGAACCGTCAGGAAACAGAAAACTTTTATGGCTTTGTATTATTATTATTATTATTATTATTATTATTATTATTATTATTATTATTATTATTATTATTATTATTATTATTATTATTATTATTATTATTATTATTTTTTATTATTATTATTATTTTTTTTTATTATTATTTTTTTTTTATATATTTTTTTTATTATTATAAACATTATTTTATTAAAAACACATAGGATTTACAAGAAGTTAGTAGGGAGCCTAGATACTAATTGGGCTCCCACACCTCTAGCTATAGAGAAGCTAATCCTACTAAAAATATGCGCAGCAGCACGTGCTCCAATATCTTGAGTCATCGAAAACTTTCGAATACGCTTCAATAAAGTCACAGCGTCCTTTTCAAGTTCTCCAAAAGAAGAGAAAGAGAAGGGGAGGAACCCATATCCCATACCTGTGCACTTAGCCTCATACTTGACACGTTTACGTTGTGCAACCTCAATCACCACACGACCCGGCACGAAATCAACCATACCAGTTTGCGTCAAGGGCGATGATCCAGTCAAATCAACACATACGTCAAGTCCTCCATCCCACGAGTAGAGCAACACATCAGCATAACGTAAAGATTTGTCCCTTTCACCACAAAGTCCAATGTCAACCTCTTTACGAGCCGAAACCCCAGATCGTGAACATATGTCAACAAGAACATCACGTACCACTTTATGCCGATGTTTAATACCAATAATACCGGCACAAGATACGGCATGGTCCCCATAAATATCACCAGCAAAGACCCTGGAACAGGCTGAGCACGGCATCTGAACAGAAAATAGGGGGACACCAAGCCGATAACATAACACGCAACGATAGGTCCTAGCGTTCATAGTCTGTCCCAACCCAGATATCGGAACTACCCTAAGCCAGTCCGAAGTGTAGTCCTCCATTTGCGATTTCCATAACGCCATCTGTCGAGTAGATAAAGAAAATATAGATTCGGCAGTTCGGGTAACACGTGTGAAATATATATCTGCCAGTTTCTTCATGAGTTTAGGGGCAGCGATCTCACACGGATTACACAAAAGGTCAATCTCCATTTTCACATTAAAAGCACACAAGGCATCATCAAAGGAAGGCCCAGGGGTTGCGATACTAGAATGCCGAAGCAACTTAGTCTGTAAGCTAGCAGATTGAAGTCTAGATGCAAGAAAAGCATAGTTCAAGACATCACCTGCACAGTAGACACCAAGCCCCCGAACGCAAAGGGTAGGGTAGCAAGCCGCCATTGCCAATCGCCAAAACCAGGTCCAGAAGCAGTAACAATACGCTCTAGAGTAGAACAAAGAGCCACATCAAATGAAATCTGAGCACGCTCAAAAACCCGGGGAGAGCAAGTGCGCATAGCAAAATATAGTTTGGAAATACCGGCACAAGCACGAAGGAGCAACAACTCACACTGAGGATCATTAATCTTAGCAACAACATCCATAAGATCAATAGTTTTGGCAACTCTTTTCATAACAAGATCACTACTAAAATCAAAGTCCACACTGACGGGCCCACCCAGTAATTTAACACCATGCAAAGGTCGGGCAATATTAGGTGGGAAAACACCCACAAGCCTGCTTCTGGGATCTTCTTTAGGCAAAAAAAACCTCAGTTTTATCAACATTGAGGTGCAAACCACAACGAGGTCTATCCACCATGATAAGCTCTAAAGTCTCCCCCACAACCAAAGTATCTCCAATAATAGTGCCATCATCCAGATACCAAGCTTGAAGGGAAAGGCTAAAGGAGTCTCTAATCTTACATACCAAAGGATGTAACACTAAAGAAAAAAGCAAAGGTCCAAGTGGATCACCTTGTTGCACACCCTGATGCGACCATAAAGTGTGTTCCCCATAATATAATCTAGCTAGGATGGAGTAACAAAATTCCACCTAACGTGAAATAGCAGGACAACGAAGGCGAACCTCATGTAGCATAACCTCACGATCCACCAAGTTGAAAGCATTTTTGAAATCCACCAACAACATCGAAAGACCCACATCATCTGCACGGTCTTCAATCACCCGATTCACAGCATGAAGAATAGCCTCCCTCCTCCAGATACCCCGACACCAAACTGTAGATCATTTAAATAACCATCCAGAGAATGGCCAATCATAGTAGCACTAACCTTGGAAACTAGACGCCTCCAAATGGTCCCCACAGCAATAGGGCGAATACCACCGCCCGGCTTGACCAGCGGTGTAAGAGGAGCACTAGCAATATACTCACCCAACGCCCTGGGGCATTTACCAGCAAGAAAAAGATTAACCACTTGAGTGATGGAAGCGACTAACTCATCAGAAATAGCCACTGCAGCACCACTTAAACAATCCAAAAGGTGTTGGGAACGCAAACCATCTCGACCGCAAGACGTACCACGAGGAAAACTCTTAATCATATCAAGAACCACGAAAGAAGAAGCAATGAGGTGATGATGATCAATGGGTAAATGCGGCAAAGAAGGTGCAGCTTTGAAAGGGTGCTTAGCCTTTAAGTCCTCAAGAGTTGCATCATTATAAGGTGCAACACCAGAAGAAGAAAGAACTCTAACAGCCGCAGTATAATGGCCATCACAAATCTTCCTCTTACACTGCTTGACATTACGCTCACCCAAGTCCAAGTTATCCTCATCAATGCTAGACCATGATGGGGATGGTTCGGCTAAAGCCTCCCTCACGAGCTGCAAACTACCACCCGACATGCCCCAAGATCGAATGGCATTAACAATATACTCTTCCTGGCGTTGACACTTAATAGCAGACCTACATTCTTGATTACTCCTCGGGCAAAAGGTTTTAAGGATACAAGTAGGCAAGACTAATAAACTAACCCAACAAGAAATGTCATTAGGTGCGCAAATCACCTTATCAAGAGCTCCTTTCAATACCCGAGAGAACCCTAAGCGACACTTGGGGGGGATGGATTTAATGGTGCGCAACCCCTTAGATAACAAAGTGTCAAGAAGAGGCAAATCAAAACCAACATGCTCGTCCAGAACCAAATCTTCAACATGGGCAAGTTGAACAGAAGAAGGAACTTGAGGTTTGTTGAGACCATACAACACGAACCTAACCACACCATCACCACCATCAGGAGGAGACACAAAATTAGAACCATTGCCATGTCTACACTTAGAACGAAAGGTGTGCGTCTTAAAACAAACACCACATAACCAATGTCCCATGCGTTTAAGCGTAACTTCAGCGGCCTCGAAAACAACAAAACTAGTAGCAAGAGAATGTTTAGTGACAACTAGCGCGCCTTCATTAAAGTGACGATCCCGAAGGTGAGTGAGCAGTGAGGTTTTGGTAAGCCCGTTTCCACTACCATCATGGCAACCACTAAGACCAACAAAAGGACAATGAAACCGTGTAATCGCCATGTAATATAACCACAAGCAACCATAAACCAATGGCGCAACCTAATGTCAACAAGCAAACCAAACAACCTGTTTTTTGAGCCAAGGAACTGTACCAAATCAAACACCACAGAACCGAGAAGGGTGGCGAAAATAAACACAGCCTGTTTTTCAAAACCCTCAAGCCACAAAACTGCACGAAACCAACAACTGCACGAAACCAAAACTGCACGAAACAACACTTGTTTTTCACGACCTAATGCACTAAAACAAACCCTCAACAGTGGAGAAACCCACGTAAAGCCGTGGAGATCACAAACCTGATGAGGAGGAAACAAAACAACGAGAAATAGCTGCAACAACCAGCAGCCGACGGGATAACCACAATCCAAAGCAAGAGAAACCAACTGTTTTGAAGAAGCAAAACAATCTCCGCAGCAACAAAACAAACGGGTTTCGAACGAAAACCCTAAAAAGTACTATACAGAAAGAAGAGATCGAGCACTAGAAAGGCATAACCGAACACAAACCTGTATAAAAAAGATAACCCAGATCCATCGAGTTGTAGTACTGCTTCCGATCCAATGAATATTTATGATGTCTTTCCAACATCCAATGAATAAATAAACAATTCAACAAGTGAATTGAGTAATACGTATGGTTTGGGATGATGCAGACAATGAATAAATAAACAATTCAACAAAGTGAATTGAGCAATTCGTACGGTTTGGTGGGACAACTGATCCAACGGGAGCGAACCGCCAAGAAATAGTAGTCTATTACGACTTTGGTTTATTACACATTTATTAGTTGCCAAATCCCGAGTCCTGCGGTCTTTCAACATCCGAAACAATTGCAGCTAACTATCAGGAATCAGTTGTATTATTTTCCCGCAACACTGACAGTACCCTGATGTGTACCCAACTTTCATAAGCAGGAATCCTCTAGAAAAGGAGTAAAAACTAAGAATTGTAAAAATCGAGCATCTTTATTTATTGAAAACTTTATTTTTGATATGTTTTTAAATTGATGGGAGCAAAAAGCCACAATTAACCGCTATGAGCTCTCACTGGTACAGATATTGGATATCGTCACACCAAAAATGTGTGACGATATGCATATAGTCACACACGTTTTTTTTGGTGTGTGTCACCAAAGGTCGCGCCACTGTAGGTGGCATATGGTCACATTGCTTAGTTTGTGGCCGTTTTCATTGAAAAAGAGTGACCAAAACCCGAATATGCGTGGCAAATTAGGCAAAAGTTTTGTTGGATTAATCAGTTTTGTGTGACCATAAACACTTTATAGTCACACAAATGTTTTTTGAGAGTAACTATTGTTCGTCCTTTGGCCACATAAATATATAATATATGTGACATTTGAGATGATTTATTCAAGTAAATGTGTATTTTGTGTGACTATTTCCCGTCCTATAGCCACATGAATATATAATAAATGTGACGTTTGTGATGATTTAGTCACACAACGTGTGTTGTTTTTTGGAGTTAGTCACATACAATTAAACAAAAAGTGGCCAAAAGTGTTAATAAGTGTGACCATATGCTGTTTAAAGTGAAGAAATGTGTATTTTGTGTGACTATTGTTCATCCAATGGCTACTTGAATTTTATGTTTGTGTGGCCTTTTGTAATATTTAGCCACACAAAGCATGTTTGTTTTGGGTACTTAGTCACATACAATTAAGCAAAAAGTGGCCAAAAGTGTTAATAAATGTGACCATATGCTGTTTAAAGTGAAAAAATGTGTATTTTGTGTGACTATTGTTCATCTAATGGCCATTTGAATTTTATGTTTGTGTGGCCTTTTGTAATATTTAGTCACACAAAGCATGTTTGTTTTGAGTATTTAGTCACATACAATTAAGCAAAAAGTGGCCAAAACTGTTAATAAGTGTGACCTTTATGCTGTTTAAAGTGAAGAAATGTGTATTTTGTGTGACTATTGTTCATACAATGGCCACTTGAATTTTATGTTTGTGTGGCCTTTTGTAATATTTAGTCACACAAAGCATGTTTGTTTTGGGTACTTAGTCACATACAATTAAGCAAAAAGTGGCCAAAAGTGTTAATAAATGTGACCATATGCTGTTTAAAGTGAAGAAATGTGTATTTTGTGTGACTATTGTTCATCTAATGGCCAATTGAATTTTATGTTTGTGTGGTCTTTTGTAATATTTAGTCAAACAAAGCATGTTTGTTTTGGGTATTTAGTCACATACAATTAAGCAAGAAGTGGCCAAAACTGTTAATAAGTGTGACCATATGCTGTTTAAAGTGAAGAAATGTGTATTTTGTGTGACTATTGTTCATACAATGGCCACTTGAATTTTATGTTTGTGTGGCCTTTTGTAATATTTAGTGACACAAAGCATGTTTGTTTTGGGTACTTAGTCACATACAATTAAGCAAAAAGTAGCCAAAAGTGTTAATAAATGTGACCATATGCTGTTTAAAGTGAAGAAATGTGTATTTTGTGTGACTATTGTTCATCTAATGGCCAATTGAATTTTATGTTTGTGTGGCCTTTCGTAATATTTAGTCACACAAAGCATGTTTGTTTTGGGTATTTAGTCACATACAATTAAGCAAAAAGTGTCCAAAACTGTTAATAAGTGTGACCATATGCTGTTTAAAGTGAAGAAATGTGTATTTTGTGTGACTATTGTTCATACAATGGCCACTTGAATTTTATTTTTGTGTGGCCTTTTGTAATATTTAGTCACACAAAGCATGTTTGTTTTGGGTACTTAGTCACATACAATTAAGCAAAAAGTGGCCAAAAGTGTTAATAAATGTGACCATATGCTGTTTAAAGTGAAGAAATGTGTATTTTGTGTGACTATTGTTCATCTGTTGGGCTATGAAATATCAAAGTACTGCTGGAAGTCAAAGTACTGCTAATCAAGTCAAAGTACTGCTGCTCGTTGAAGGACTGCTATGCAAATTGTTTAAGGACTAATGTGTAATTCTAGAATGTTCAGTTAGATTAGAGTTATATTTAGAATTACTTGTCGTTCAAGTTTGTAAACCGACTAGGGTTTTCCTTCTGCCTATAAAAGGATCCCTAGGTTGGCATTAGAGATATACGATTAGATAAGATTTTAGAGAGATAAGTTTACACGAAGAAGCTTGTTAGAAGTATTAGTGATTAGAGTTTGTTAGTAAATCTGTGTAAGAGAGCAGGTTCAAGGTTTTAATAATATTCGAAGTTGTTTATTAATTCTTCTTAGCTTTGTTGAAGTAGATTCCGCATACTTAGCAAAGTATATCAGTGTTTCATTATTAATAGTTTTGAATTCATTCAAAGTTGTTAAAACCCGTAGACAAGCTACAAGTTAGTTTGGTCAGAGTATATCGATCCAACAAGTGGTATCAGAGCTTGTGTGGAGACTCTGATTAAGAAGAAACTCTTAAAACCGATTTATCAACAAACCCTCAGCGATGTCGACTGAAGCTGCACCTATCCCATCCATCACCTCACTCAGAATTCCTATCATCAAGAAGGGAGAATATGATCTCTGGAGCATGAAGATGAGGCAGTACCTTGCTATTACTGACCATGCTCTATGGGATGTGATTGTCAATGGTAATGTTGTTCTTGACGAACCTGTGCATGTTGAAGGCCAACCCAAACCACCTCAACCAACCTTGCCAGCAGCTACAAAGAGAAATCAAGATAAGGCTCTCAACATACTGTTGTCTGCTATTCCTGATGGTCACCTACTGAAGTTCCATGATGCTAAGGATGCAAAGCAATTGTAGGCTGCGATCAAGACAAGATTTGGAGGTAATGATGCTTCAAAGAAGATGCATAGAAACTTATTGAAGCAGCAGTTTGAAACTTTCACTGTTGGTGAAAGAGAAGGTCTTGATGCTGCCTATGACAGATTCTAAAATCTACTTAGTATGCTAGAATTGTATGGAGCAGAGGTATCTGTTGAAGATGCAAATTTGAAGTTCTTAAGGAGTTTGCCATCTGTCTGGCATGTGGTTGCTACTATGATTAGAGGACAACCTGGATTGGAGTCTATGGACTTTGATGATCTCTACAACAATTTGAAAGTGTACGAGCAAGAGATGAATGGTCACAATTCTCAAAAAAACTCACAACATAGCTTTTGTGTCTTCTGAAAGCAGAAGCAGTACTTCTACTAAAAGTACTGCTGATCCTTCTCAAAGTACTGTTGGTGATACACAGCATGTTTGCACAACCACAACCACTCCCAACCCATCACCAACAAACAACACCAATTCTGATGATGTTGTATGTTCCTTCTTTGCACAACAAGCCACTTTACCTGTTACCTATCAAGAAGACTTGTTGCAGATTGAAGAAGATGCTTTAGAAGAGATTGACATAAGATGGCAAGTAGCTATGATCACTGCAAGGATCAAGAAGTTCATGAACAAGACAGGAAGGGGAATTGATTTCAAAGCCAAACAGGGTATAACTTTTGACAAATCCAAGATTGAATGTTTCAATTGTCAAAAGCTTGGACACTTTGCAAGGGAATGCAAGTTTGCAAAATATCAGGCAAACAGGATGGTTGAAAAACCCAAGGTTGAAAGAAAGGAGGTTCCTATTACTGAATCACAACCAAAAGCTTTGGTGGCTCAAGAAAATCTAGCAGAGATTGACTGGAGTGCTGAATTTGATGATGAACCAGTAACCTATTCTATGGTTGCCATGGAAGAGTTTGATTGGAGCACAGCTTTTGATGAGGAACCAGGATATGCTGCTTTGGAATCAAGAGATGGTCTTAGAAGCTTTGACTGGAGCATGGAGGATGAAGATGAACCTATTCAGATTGCTATGGTAGCTACTACACCAAATTCATCCAATGTCTCTGAGGTATGCTCTAAGTGTAATGATGTTTATCAAAAGATGCTTAAAGAATATGTGACTGAAAGAGATAATTGTAGAACAGCTAGGTCTGAAGTAGCTGGTTATCAATTAACTTTAGAGTCAATGGAAGCCAAAATATTAACACATGAAAATAATGAAATGGCTTGGGCAGAAAAATATGAGCAACAAGATTACCAATTGAAATTAAGTGAATGGAAGTTAGGATGTAAGGTGTCTGAATTAGAAAAGATTACTAAGGAAAGAGATGCTTTGTTAGAAAAACTTGGTAGTATTAAACAGGCTGGTCTATCACATGTTCAATTTGTTGAAAAACAAAGAGTAATAAACAGTAAAGCTGGACTAGGTTATGGTGAAGATAGTAGTTCAGATGAGACCTTACCTAGTGATAAGGAAGAGACCCCACCTAGTGATAAGGAAGAGATTCCACCTAGTGATGATGACCTTACAAGCTCAGAAGAAAACACATCTAGGAATGAGGAACCAATTAGTGAATCACCTCCTGAGTTTAAGAAAGATAAGGAGTACCACTCAGTTCCTCCACCCACTGGTAAGTTTCAACCACTTAGGACAGATGTTTCTCGTTATGGTGTAGACAACCTAGAGTTTAGGAAAAAGCTTACTGGTCAATTTAGTTCTGAGAAACCTAAGGATGATTTTCAAAGGGGTAATGATCAAAAGTTTCCTACAGCCTTTCAAAAGTAAGCAGTACCTCCAAAAACTTTTCAAAGTACTGCTGGACACTCAGCAGTACCTCCAAGAGAAACTTTTTAAAATACTGCTCACTATAGGAAACCTTTTAATCATAGAAGAGGATTTAAGAATATGGAGAGAAAGTTATGTTATGTATGCTATAGTCCTGATCATTTGATTAAGCATTGTGACTTACACTCAGAATATTTAAGTCAGTTCCCAAAGAATAGACCTGCCACCCATAAGCCAAGAGAGACTAGACCAGTTTGGAATCACTCAAATAGGGTCAACCATAGTAATTTCTCTAAAGACTATAGGTACCCTCACCAGAAAAGAGTGTTTTCCAAACCACCAGTACCTTCACACATTGCTAAGTCTCAAGAAGTACCTTCTCAAAGGACTGATAAGTTTTCACCCAATCATGGTACTGCTAACACTTTTTCACATAGAAGACCTAAGAGATTCAATTCATATAAAAGGTCTTACACCTCAAGCAAAGTACCTAGATCAGAGAAACCTAAGGTTAAACGAAATTGGGTTAAGAAAGAAAGTACTGATGGGGAACAAGCAGTACTTTCATCAGATAAGGGTGAAACAGGGAGTGTTGTTGATAATACAACACAGGACATGGGACCAACTCAAATAATCATTGACCATGCCTTTAAAACCAGTGGAGATTACATACTGAAGGAATTCAAGTATGTCACTCCACAAGGGGAACATAAGTCAGTAATGGCTTGGGTTCCTAAAAGAAACTAACCCTTTTCTTTAATGTGCAGGGCAACCCAGAGGAGGAGCTTAAAGATCATATTATTGTTGATAGTGGTTGCTCTGGCAGCATGACAGGGGACAAGGAGATCCTGTCAGATTTTAAGGCATATTATGGAGGAAGAGTTGCATTTGGTAATGATCCTGATGGAGGGAGAATCACTGGCAAAGGAACAATCAAGGCTGGATGTATTGATTTTGAGAATGTTAGATATGTGAAGGAGCTCAAGTTCAATCTTTTGTCAGTATCTCAGATTTGTGACAAGAAGTACCCAATTCTGTTCACTGATACATAATGTCTCATTCTCTCTCCTGAGTTTAAGTTTGTTGATGATCACTTGGTAACATTGAGAGTACCAAGAACCAATGATGTGTACAGTTTAGACTTAAAGAGTCTCAATTCTGCTGGAAGAGCAACATGTTTAGTAGCAAAGGCATCATTGGAAGAAGCACATTTGTGGCACAGAAGACTAGGTCATGTCAATTTCAAGAACATCAACAAGCTGGTCAAAGGAAACTTAGTTAGAGGTTTACCTTCCAAAACATTCAAGACTGATCATTCATGTTTGGCTTGCAAGAAGGGTAAACAACATAAAGCTTCATGTAAGAAGCTTGGAGAAAGAGAAATTAGAGAACCTTTGGAGTTGCTACACATGGATCTGTTTGGACCAGTTTCAGTAGAGAGTTTAAACAAGAAGAAGTACTGCTTGGTTGTGACAGATGATTGTAGCAGATTTAGTTGGGTCTTTTTCTTGGGATTCAAAGATGAAACCTTTGATGCTATCCATGACCTGATAGTAGCCCTTGAAAATCAATTGAGACTCAAAGTAAGAGGTATTAGATGTGATAATGGAACAGAATTCAAGAACAAACATATGGATGAATTCTGTGCCAAGAAAGGGATCAAGAGAGAGTTTAGCATTGCTAGAACACCCCAGCAGAATGGTGTTGCAGAAAGAAAGAACAGGACTTTGATAGAAGCAGCTAGAACAATGCTTGCAGATTCCCAATTACCTATTCTCTTTTGGGCTGAAGCCATAAGTACTGCTTGCTATGTGTTAAATAGAGTTTCAGTAACTAAACCTCAAATGAAGACACCTTATGAGTTACTAATGGGAAAGAAACCAAACATTCGTTTTCTAAAACCTTTTGGCTGTTCTCTGACTATTCTAAATACCATTGATTCTTTGGGAAAATTTGATGGTAAGTCAGATGAAGGATATCTATTGGGTTATTGTACAAATAGCAAAGGTTTTAGAGTTTACAACAGGAGTACCAAAAAGGTACAAGATTGTCTTCATGTTGAATTTTTGGAAGATAAGGAAACTCAGAAAGGTAAAGGTCCTGATTGGATGTTTTATCTTGATCTCAAGTTCACTTCATCTATGAATTATGTGCCTGTTAGAGAAGAGAATCAGGCTAATCACAAAGAAGATGATTCACAATACATTGTTCATGGAGTCAATGTTAGACCAGAAGATGTTCCTGACAAAGAACCTGAAGTATCTGATGAGGAACAAAGTACTGCTCAACCAACCAATACAGTATCTGATGAAGATCAAGCCATACAAGATGAACTTAATAGGATGCTTTTTCAAGAAACTATAGCACAATCCTATGAAGATGAACAAAGGAGGGCTTATGAAGCTGCAAAGAAAAAGAGTAAATTTCAAGATACTGTCCACAGTACTTTTGATCAAAGTACTGATGATTCTTTTGACAGTACTTCTGGTGTGTTAGAACAATCAAATTGGAACAATTCTGATGATTCCAAAGTTGATGATGATGATTTGGATAATGCTAACATTCCTGGATTAGAAGAAGTTGATGATGAGCTTAATCAAGAAGGTATTTTCTCCAATGAAGGGATTGATTTTACTAACTTGGAGTCTGATCTTCCAGTACCACCAACTCCTACCTTGAGAGTTCATAAAGCTCATCCTCAAAGTAACATTATTGGATCACCCTCTTCAGGAGTGGTTACAAGAAACAAAGTTAAAGGTCTTTCTAAGCAACATACTGCTTTACTTAGCTTTATTTACAAACAAAACAGGATGAATCACAAGGATCAACAAACATGTCTGTTTGCTTGCTTCCTATCTCAAGAAGAACCCAAGAAGGTAGCTCAAGCTTTAGCTGATGAAAGTTGGGTTGAAGCCATGCAAGAGGAGCTTCTACAATTCAAGCTTCAAGAAGTCTGGGTATTATGTGATTTACCAAATGGCAAAAGAGTCATTGGTACAAGATGGGTTTTCAGAATCAAAAGAGATGAAAGAGGGAATGTTATCAAAAATAAAGCTAGATTGGTTGCACAAGGATATCGCCAAGAAGAAGGAGTGGATTATGATGAAGTGTTTGCTCCTGTTGCAAGGATAGAGGCAATAAGGTTATTTCTTGCCTTTGCATCCTATATGGGATTTCCTGTCTACCAAATGGATGTCAAAAGTGCTTTCCTTTATGGCACAATTTCTGAGGAAGTTTATGTTAAACAACCTCCTGGATTTGAAGATCCTGCACATCCAAACAAAGTCTACAAGGTGATCAAGGCTCTGTATGGCCTTCATCAAGCTCCCAGAGCTTGGTATGAGAGACTCTCAAATTTTCTATTACAACATGGTTATAGAAGAGGAGCAATTGATAAGACTTTGTTTTAAAAAAGGGATAAGAAAGACATTATGTTAGTCCAAGTCTATGTGGATGATATTATATTTGGAGCAACAAAGAAGTCTATGGTGAAAGAATTTGAAGAACTTATGCAGAAGGAGTTTCAAATGAGTTCTATGGGAGAATTAACTTTCTTTTTAGGGCTTCAAGTTAGACAAACAAGAGATGGAATCTTCATTAACCAAGAAAAGTATGTTGCAGACATACTTAAAAGATTTGACCTTCCAAATCTCAGGCCTGCCACCACACCCATTGATAACAATAAACCCTTAGGCAAGGATGAAGATGGACAAGCTGTGGATGTCAAGCTTTATAGATCAATGATTGGTTGTCTTATGTACTTAACTGCATCAAGACCTGACATCATGTTTGCTGTATGTTTGTGTGCAAGATATCAGGTTACACCCAAGGTTTCACATATGTATGCAGTCAAGAGGATTTTTCGATATCTCAAGCATCAACCAAAGTTAGGATTATGGTATCCTAAGGAGTCACCTTTTCACTTGGAAGCTTTTTCAGATAGTGACTATGCAGGGGATAACTATGATAGATGATCAACCTCAGGAGGATGTCAATATCTTGGAAAAAGATTAGTTTCCTGGCAATGTAAAAAGCAAACAATTGCTGCAACCTCCTCTACTGAAGCAGAATATGTTGCTGCTGCAAGCTGTTGTGGACAAGTTTTGTGGATGCAAAATCAACTCTTGGATTATGGATTCAATTTCAAAAATACTCCTATCAACATTGATAATGAGAGTACTATCTGTATTGTGAAGAATCCAGTTTATCACTCCAAGACCAAGCATATTCAGATTAGGCATCACTTCATTCGGGATTGTTATGAGCACAGGCTTATAAATGTGGTCAAGGTTCACACAGATGATAATGTAGCTGATCTACTCACTAAGGGATTTGATGTTTCAAGATTCAATCACTTAGTTGTGAGCATTGGGATGATTAACTACTAGGCTACATTTGAGGGGAGGCTTTAGTATTAGTTAGTATACTTTCTTTTAGTTCTTAATGAAAGTATTGATTTTTAGTAGTTTAGTTTAGCCTATATTACTAATGGTTCACCATTCTTAATGTATCCAAGGTTTGTTCAGTTATTCTTGAACAATCAACTTGAGGATGTCCCTAAACCTCAAAGTTTTTTACCCACTGTCAAACTTCCACCAAAGGTGTTTACTTTTCTATCTAAAAAGAGTGTCAAGTTTTCTGGAACTAACACACCTTTGACTGCTCATATATTAGGAGTTGCACAAGTTGTTAGAGATGCAGAGCGAGAGCAAGAAGCAACCTCTGAATCAGCAAGCCAAGAGTCTCCAGTTTCAAGAGAAGTTCGTGTTCCTCAACCTACTGCTTCTCAACATACTGCTTCTCCACATTCTACTACTCGGGAAGATACTGCTCCTATGGACATTCCTACTCATGAGGAGTCAGACCAAGGTATGCATCAACCACCATCTCCTAATGATTATTCTTCCACAAATATATCTAAGAAATTTGAGGAAGAAGAGGCAGAGTTGGATAATTACGCTTTAACAAGGGAGTTAAGGAGGCTGAAAAAGGAGAGTGAGGCTCAAGTTGCTAAGATAGTCAAATTAAAGACTAAGTTTCAAAGATTGAAGAAGTTTGTTTGGCCACTAGTTCAACACCATCGATTATGGGTAAAGTCTCAGAAGCAGAGTGGTCAGAAACCTAAGAAGTCTTCTCAGTCAAAGAAGATAAAGTCAAAGAAGCAATCTTCATTCCAATTGGGGAGGAATTTAGAAAATTTGAATGAAGATGCTGGTTTTGAACAAGATGCTGGATTTATGGATGATACTCAGATGACACCACCTGAAAATATTCCTCAAGATACTGCTAAGAGGAAGAGTGATGAAACAGAGCAAATCAATTTGGAAGAAGCTGCTGTTGAAGTAAGAAGTGGTGATACCGAGGAAATAAACTTGGAAGGAGCTGAAGCTGAAAGTACTGCTCAACAAGGTACTGAGAGGCAATTTACTATTACACCTAGAACTTTAGATTTTGAAGAAGATATTGGTCCTTCAAGTCAAGTTCAAGAGGAAGTTGGCCCTTCTAAACCAGCTCAGGAAGAAGATGTTATAGCTCATACTAACAGTGATGATGAAACAATTGCTGATATTATGCTTAATATGTCAAGTCAAAGAGGCATCAGTATTCATGAGGTTGAACAACAACATCATACTTCTTCTCAACCTACTCAGGAGATAGATCCAAAAGATAAAGGCAAAGGTATCTTGGTAGAAAAGAAGAAGAAGAAGATGACATTGGCACAATTGAGAGAAATTCAGATTGCCAAAGGTGAGGAAGCAGCTAGAATATTGCAAGCAGAGATAGATGCTGAAGAATCAAGAAAGATTGTTCAATCACAAAGGCCAATTAGTAAAGCTAGAGAAAGGAATGATATGATGGCTTATCTGAAAGGTCAAGGATATACAGGTTTAGTCAGATTGACATATACAGAGATGAAGGATCTGTATGATGCTGTTAGAGAAGCTATAGAAAAGGATCTTGCAAGCATTATTTCTTTTGAAGATAAGGAGCTTGAAGATAAAAGAAAGGAAAGAGCTGTTACAAGGAGCTCAAAGAGGAAAAGAACAACTGATGAACAGCCATCAAAGAAGTTCAAGGAAGCAGTTGAATTAAGAACAGACACAGTTGATGAGCTCAGGAATTATCTTAGAGTTGTTGACTTTGAACATCCAAAATTGAAAGAAGATACTGATAAGAAGTCCAAGATATCTACTTTTTCAGTTGTAGAATCACAAGAAGGAGATTATCTGATCTTTCATAGACAAGATGGAAGTTTTAGAGTGTTCAATTCATTATAGGATATACTACATCTGATTGACAGAGATGATATGCTTCAGTTATATCTCCAAGTGCAAACTTATTTTGAGCATATTCCACCACAAGGAGTAGGTTTGATATTGTTAGGAGATCTCACAACAATCTGGGAGACAGAGGAAACAAAGGACAGTACTTTGTGGGAAAATCAAGACAACTAGGAGATTAACAAATGGAGATTCTTTGAATTAGTTGGAATACATGTTTTGGAGTTAGAAGATGGCACTATGATTCATATGCTAGCAGAACATAGATATCCACTCACAAGAGATCTGATGATCAGGATGCTAGAGCATGGCATGGAAGTGGAACAAGAGAATGAAGTAGCATTGATGGTCATAAAATTGTTTATCAAGTGGACAACTGAATCTGAAGATTAATGCATAACTACTGGTATGGTTTAATTATTATATAAATCTTTTGAAAAATAAGTACTTTCTTCAAAGTACTGCTAGTCAAACAGTACTTTCTCAAAGTACTGCTTGCAGCATGAAACCAGTAAAGTCTTTTGATAAAATCAGTAATTTTTGATAAGTGCAAAAACATTTTGAAGCACAAAGATTAAACAGCAACAAATGGTTTTGAAAGCAACAGCATGGTGTTAGTACTTGTACTACATAACAAATGGTAATCAACTCACCATGTTTAATAAACAAGAAAGAGTTTGACTCATCATGAGGGTACGGCTCTGATGTGATTATCAAATCCATTTTTAGTTGACAATTTACTAAAAATTGTATGGTTTTCAACTCACCATATCTATATTAGTGAAGAGTTGGCTAGCCCACAAGATAATGGCTTTGTGGTAAAGGCTGTGGAAAACCATTATATGGTAATTAGTTCACCATGGTAGTGATTGTACTAAAAGAACTAGCTAGTCCAAAAGCAAACGGCTATTTGGTAAAGACTACTCAAATCCGTTGATAGCTGATGATTTGCTAAAAATCATATGGTTATCAATGTACCATGGTTTTTCCTAAACCTAAACATTGGCTACTCCAGAGTTAATGGCTTTGGTAAAGAGACATCAAAATCCATTAAGTTTTTCAATGATTCACCTCTCACAGGAGTTAACACACCTGGAAGTGATGAGAATAGTATGAAACTTTTAAGATCTGATGTACCTATTGCTAATATGATGCTGAGTTGCTGAAAAGATATGATGCTGAAAAGAATTGTTGCTGATGAAGATTGAAGATACTGATTGCATTGATGATGACAAAACAACAACGAGACAGATTTCAAAGATACAACCTTTCCTTGAAGATAAAGTGTTGAAGTTTACGAAATACAAAGGAACTTGAAATCAATCAAGTAGAATTCAAGTTAGGGGAGGATTGTTGGGCTATGAAATATCAAAGTACTGTTGGAAGTCAAAGTACTGCTAATCAAGTCAAAGTACTGCTGCTCGTTGAAGGACTGCTATGCAAATTGTTTAAGGACTAATGTGTAATTCTAGAATGTTCAGTTAGATTAGAGTTATATTTAGAATTACTTGTCGTTCAAGTTTGTAAACCGACTAGGGTTTTCCTTGTGCCTATAAAAGGATCCCTAGGTTGGCATTAGAGATATACGATTAGATAAGATTTTAGAGAGACAAGTTTACACGAAGAAGCTTGTTAGAAGTATTAGTGATTAGAGTTTGTTAGTGAATCTGTGTAAGAGAGCAGGTTCAAGGTTTTAATAATATTCGAAGTTGTTTATTAATTCTTCTTAGCTTTGTTGAAGTAGATTCCGCATACTTAGCAAAGTATATCAGTGTTTCATAATTAATAGTTTTGAATTCATTCAAAGTTGTTAAACCGTAGACAAGCTACAAGTTAGTTTGGTCAGAGTATATCGATCCAACATCATCTAATGGCCACTTGAATTTTATGTTTGTGTGGCCTTTTGTAATATTTAGTCACACAAAGCATGTTTGTTTTTGGTATTTAGTCACATACAATTAAGCAAAAAGTGGCCAAAAGTGTTAATAAGTGTGACCATATGCTGTTTAAAGTGAAGAAATGTGTATTTTGCGTGACTATTGTTCATCCAATGGTCACATGAATTTTTAGTTTGTGTGGCATTTTGTAATATTTAGTCATACATCGAATTAAACAAAGAGTGACCAATAATGTTGATAAGCGTGACCATATTATGTGAGTGCATCTTTTAGTCACAGGGTTACTACTGCTATTACTAAGTTAGTACTGTTGGAGCAGAGTTGCTACTGCTAGTACTAAGTTAGTCATGCTGAAGCAGAGTTACTACTGCTAGTACTATGCTAGTGCTGCTGGAAATGAGTATATATATATATATATATATATATATATATATATAACAGAATTAAAAACAAAAAGAAATTTCAAATTGAATTAAACTCGGATGTATATAAATGAACCGAATATACAATTTTAATGTCGTACATAATCAAATTCTCAAGTGCCATAATTTAAAGACTTTTGACTCTTCGCCGGCCTAGCTTGCTTTAGGGCTTCAATAGAGACATAACTTTTGCGCTTCGATGGTGCTGTTGGTCTACATTTGTTGTCACTAATCTTTTGCATCGTAGTTGGTGGTGTAATCTGTAGTAACAAAAGACGCTTTTATCAAACATTGAATTATATATGAAGAATTATATATATGTAGGTTGAAAAAACACATGTATGTACCCAAAGCAACGATATTTGATTTCTTTAAGTGCCACAGTTTGCACTTAAATGGCTAAAAAAAAGAATTTTTTGCATGTATATATAAGAAATTATTTAAAGAGTAAACTGCAAAATACATCCCTGTGGTTTACACCTTTAGGCACATTACATCCCTGTCAGAAACTATTGGCAATATACATCCCCCGTTAGGCAAACGTTTGCCACATTACATCCCTAAGTTGGATGGGCGTTATCTTTCTCCGTTAAGTGTTTGCATCGTTAGTCCCTCTGTTAAAATGTTTGCACCGTTAGTCCTATGGGTTAAGTCTATCTGCACCGTTAGTCCTTCGTTACGTTTTCGTCCGATTTTTTATGTTTTCGTCTGTTTTTTTACGTTTTCGTCCGATTTTTTACGTTTTTGTCACATTTTTTTCGTTTTCGTCCATTTTTTTACGTTTTCGTCTGTTTTTTTACGTTTTCGTCCGATTTTTTACGTTTTCGTCTGTTTTTTTACGTTTTCGTCCGATTTTTTACGTTTTCGTACGATTTTTTTCGTTTTCATCCATTTTTTTTCCGTTTTCGTCTGTTTTTTTAACGTTTTCGTCCTATTTTTTTACGTTTTCGTCTGTTTTTTTACGTTTTTCGTTTTCATCCATTTTTTTACGTTTTCGTCTGTTTTTTTTACGTTTTCGTCTGTTTTTTACGTTTTCGTCCGATTTTTTTTGTTTTCGTCCATTTTTTGTTTAATCTGTGTAGTTAGACAGGTTTCAGGTTTTTTATATTCGTCGTTGTTTATTACGTTTTCTCCTACTTTTTTACGTTAATTCCGATTTTTTACGTTTATCGTGTTTTTTTACATTTTCGTCTGATTTTACATTCAAGTTGTTATTAACCGTAGATAATTACGTTTAGTTTGTCAGGTTATCGATCCAACGTTTTCTACATGGCACTTGAATTTATGTTTGTGTGCCTTTTTTATATTTAGTCACCAGCATTTTGTTTTTGGTTTTAGTCACATATTCGCGTGGCCCAATTTATAAGTGTGACCATTTTTTTAGTGTGAATCATGTGTATTTTTCGTGGACTTATTGTTCGACAAGAGTACATGAATTTAGTTTGTGTGGAATCTGTAATATTTAGTCATAATCGAATAAACAAAGAGTAAAAATGACGAATAACGTAAAATAGTGAGTGCATCTTTTAGTCACAGGGTTACTACTGATACGTAAGTTAGACTGTGGAAGCAGAGTTACGTATAACTAGTACTAAGTTAATGACTGAAAGCAGAGTACTACTGCGAAGTACTATGCTACGTGCTGCTGGAAAATGACGTAAATAAATAAATATAAAAGTAAAATATACGAAATAAAAACAGAAAGTAAAAAACAAAAAGAAATTTCGAAACGAATAAAATCGCGACGTAAAAATCAGACGAAAACTAAATTAATGTCGTAAACGTAAAAATTCGGCAAAACATAATTAAAGCGACGACTCTCGACGGCCTAAACTTAGCTTAAGGCTCAATAAGACATAACTGTAAATTGGCGAACGATGGTGCGTTGGTCGTAAATGTAGTCACTAATCTGGACAAAACGTAGTTAGGTAACGGTGTAAATCTTAGTAACAAATAGACCTATACTCAAACATTTTTAAAGAACTACGATAAAATTAAGGTTGAAAAAACCCCATCAACTAGTGATGTAACCAAACGTTCCCAACGATGTATTTGATTTCTTTACAGTGACAGTTTGCCTAAATGGCTAAAACAAAGATTATTTTGCATGTTTACTCTTATTTAAATAAAAGAATAACAGGAAACATGTTGAAATACATACTGTTGGCAGTGCTTGTGTTGGAGACACATTTTGTTCCGATTGGGAATCTGGAGACCCGTTTTGTCGTGACTTAGGCTTTTTTTTAAGTCTGACAGTTTTAGCACGTTCCTATATGTATATACAAAACACGTTACATTATTTAAACAAAAGAATAACAAGAAACATGTTGAAATACATACTGTTGGTACCCTTGTGTTGGAGAGACATTTCCTTGCGATTGGGAATCTGTAGACCCTTGTTGGCTTACATCTGAGGCTACTGGCAATTGAGATGACAAATTTAACTGCACCCCTTGTTGACTCAACTGTGCCATCAGTTGAGTAAGTATTCTCTTTGTTTCTGTCATCTCATTGGACAATTTGTTGATCTGGTCATCATCTTCTTTTTGCACAAAAAATATAGGAAATGTTGGGATTAAAAGTCTTCTTGATGCTGTTAGAGTAACTGCTGCTCATATTTGTGTCAATGCTGCTCAGCTAGAGTTAGTGCTGCTCGTGAACTTCAATGAAAAATATGCCTAGTGTCTACTACTGCTAGTACACAGTTACTGCTGTTAGTACGCAGTTAATACTGCTGGTATACAAGTTACTACTGCTAGTACACAGTTATTGCTGCTGGTATATAAGCATAATAATAGAATTTGCAGTCAAACTTACAAGTTTATCTCCCACTGATCTAATCTCATCACCTAGAAAGGGCTCTTTCTCTTCCAATCTGCGTTTTCCCATACCTCCTAATAGTTCAACATACCATGTGTTTCAAAAACATTAATTAATGGTATAAAGGTATACAACTTTAGCCACAAACACATAACAACTTTAGTATACCTTGTTGGAAATGATTTTGAATTTGGACCTAGGGATTTTTGCCTTTGAACCTGTTAAAGCATAAACTTGAATAAATTAAAAATTCACACAGCTTTACATTCAACAATAAATTCACACAGCTTTACATTAGAATCGGTAACAACCCCAAACATCACCATTTATAGATCAAAAGCCTGTTACTAATTATTGTACAATGAATCATCAACTGATATGTGAAAACATTGAAAAACATACCTTTGTTGTTATTTGGATTCATTGTTTGCGTGTTTGTGTTTGCCAGAAGAATGTGTGTTTTGATTAGGGTTTATTGATTATTGTGTGTTTACAATTGATCGGGTAAAGGGATTAATTGCCGGTTGAATATTGAAGTGGTGGTTTGGTTTAACTATGACGTGGCAAGAGGTGTAAAAAAAAAGAGGCTAATGGTGCTGACGTGGCGGTGAAAACTGGCTATAGCCGGTAACTAGGGATGGCAACGGTTCGGGTTCGGGGCGGGTTTTAGTGTACCCGTGCCCGAACCAGTTTATAATATACCCGTACCCGCCCCATATCCCACCGGATACCCGATTAATATTATCCATCAGTTTTTTGGGTTTCCCCGTGGGTATCGGTTATCCGTAATTAATAGTTAAAGAAAATGAATATCGTATCAAACGATTTAACGCAACGTACTCGGCACGATATTCAACAAAAAAATCAAATGCGCAACAGGTTTCAAAAGTTAATCATTCTCATTTCCAAAATTAATCTCGTTTATCCTTTTAAAAGGGTTTGGTATCATCATTCGTGTGACGGTAGAGAACACGGACTCACGAGTAGTCACTCCAAAAAAACGAATAACCGAATAGTCGAGAAGAGTATTGACGATAACTCGGGTCAAGACGAGATGACGAAAACAAGTCAAAGAGATAACTAACAACAAACATATCAAATAAGATGAGTCGATTGGTAATCGTTGGTATTTTCCCATAATCTCATTTATTAGTACAAGGTATACTCGTTTTATGATTTAAAACAAGTTTGGACTTATGACAAAATTAATCTTTGGACATAACAAAATTTTGCCATGATCCTTTCATTTATCGAACGTTTCCAAGTCAAAAGACTTTATTGAAAATCAATTTCCCGATTAATTTATAATATAACGAGTATTTATATAAATCCTAAACCCTAAACCCTAAATCCTAAACCCTAAACTCTAAACCCTAAACGCTAAACCAGTCCGTAACTCAAACAATAACCAAATGAATAGTCTAATAAATCCAAATATGTTAGCATGTCTCGAATAGTCCAATAGCCCTCGTGTGTTCCATTTTTATCCCAAATGTCACACGCAAGGTTTTCAAAATTGGGATCCTACTTAAGATCCTATGGTAAAGATCGGGATCCTATAACATCTTAAGCTTTTAAAGATCCTTTGTAAGATCCGGATCGTTTTTGCTTTGCAGTATCGTAAAATTGTAAGATCCTAAGATCAGGATCGAGATCCTGACAACCATGGTCTCACGTACACTTCTAATTTCCTTACTTCGTTATTAACCAAATTTAATAACAAATATCTCTACAACTTTTAATTTAACAATTGTTTTTATTTCTTTCTTTTATTTTGTCCAAGTCGAGTCAATATCAAGTCGCAACAAATGAGTTACTATTTCCTTTCGAGTCACGGTCAAATATTTATTCCCTCGGGTCAATAATAATGAACCCGTCCCAAATCATCCCAAACATCACAAACAACTAGTTGGAAATATTGAGTTCAATAATAATGAACCCATCCCAAATCATCCCAAACATCACAAACAACTAGTTGGAAATATTGAGTTTGGAAGTTTTTTATTCACAAAGCATGAGATACAACTAGTTGTTGCATCAACTCATTGTACATGGAAAGTCAATACTTGGTAAAAGGAAATTGGAGACTTTTTCGTACAACTTCAATTCACAGTTTACTTTTGGCGCGCGCCTTTGTTCCCTTTTCCCGCCTAAAGTCTTGGGAACCATTCATCTACCTCTCCAGCCTATTTATACCTATCGATTGTATACCAAAGAACACACACAAACACATATATCCCTTTCAATTCAAAGAAAACTTCAACAATGGCAGCAAATAATAGTAACTTTCAAAATGATGCAGAAGAGTACGAGTTCGTGTTAAATAACTATTTGATGTTTTACGCAGTGTTTGATCATTTCGGGTATGAACCCATTGCAGAATATGGGTCGTATAGGCAGGTAGATACGTGGATGAGGAGTACAATTTTGAACTGGCTACATACTGGGATGCAGTTTTGGGAGTGAATGAGGTGGAGGAGGAGGAGGAACAAGATGAAGAGGAGGAGGAGGAGCAATAGGCTGCGGAGGTGGCTCAAGGTGAGGTGGTGCAGCAAAATGAAGAGGATCAGCAGCAAAATGTGGTGGAGCAGCAAAATGTGGTGGTGCATCAAAACTAGGGGGAGCATCAAGATGGGTTGTTTAAAGACCCTTATAATCTAGAAAAGAGGATTAGCGATCTTGAAATTATTTTTAAACGACTCGAGGAAAGGAAGAAGTGAAAGGAAAGCAGGGAAGAGAGCTCTGGTTCTAACAAGTTGGTGTGAAATGGAGTGAAGCAGTTTATGATGATGTAGTTTTTATGTTTATAGTATGTTTAGTATTTAGGTTGGATAATTAGATGTATGATTGTAGCTTGAAAAAATATCAATAAAATATTTGATGTTTAATTAATTGTTTATGGTTGCTTGTGAATGTTTGATTTAAGGAAGTCAACAAACCAAAATTTGCATAAGGGTAAGTGGTGAAAAGAATGATGAGGGTTTATGGGCAAAAGAGTAATCGTTATCTGTATTTCCCCTGATGTTAAAGGGGTGTTTGGTTTCTTGGATAATAGCAGTCTTTTTTAAAAATCTACTCTTTAATACTTAGAAGACTATTAACACTGAGACAGTAAACTGTGTTGTAATGCAAGAACAACAATATCACCAAAACTGATTATGTGTCTTCCTTTACACTTAATCCCCTCCAAATGTATGAGTGCAGTATGGTTTTAAAAGAAAATTGATTTCATACTGCTGAGGAAAAGTTTTTGCACAAAGTTTGTACTGCTAGGCAAACGTTTGTACTGCTAGCGTAAAACTTTGTACTGCTGGGTAGCCGTTAGTACTATCTGGGTTTTAATCGTGGTTTATTTATAGCCGTTGGAGTAATTTTTTTCAATTACTTCGCTTAAGGGATTCATAAATTGGATAATTCTCTTTCTTTATATAATTTATACAATTTCTTCAAACTAAAGAAATAATTTATTGAGGTCGGTCCAATCATAACCCATCACTCTAATCAAGCATTTAATCAATTTTCATGGCAAATTTAGAGTTTTGTGATACACATAACCAGGTTGCATTCTTGGAGAAACCAGAAGGGAGTCAAGACTTCCACCAGATAGTAGATTTTCTAAACACTACCCGCATCAGGTATGCTCTTACAATCAATCCTACTATATATGTCTCTCAAATCAAACAGTTTTGGCAGACTGTTACTACCAATACATTTGAGAATGGAGACAAAGAGTTAATTGCAACAGTTGATGGCAAAACAATAACTATTACTGAGGCATCTGTTAGGAGGCATCTCCATTTAGCAGATGAAAATGGTATTAGTTCTTTGCCTAATACTGAAATTTTTCATCACCTTTCCAGAATGGGGTATGACACATCTTCTCAAATTTTGAGTTTTCAAAAAAGATGTTTTGCCCCACAATGGAGATTCTTCATACATACCATCCTTCATTGTTTAAGTCCAAAGAAAACCTCATGGGAGCTATTCAGTAGCAATATTGCAACTGCTCTCATTTGTTTAGCAACAAACAGGACTTTTAACTTTTCAAAATTAATTTTTGATGGTATGGTGAAAAATGTGGATAGCAAATACAAGTTTTTAATGTATCCAAGGTTTATACAAACGGTTTTGAATTTAAGGAAAAGTTTTCTTTTATCTCATAAAATTGTTTATCCAACTCCTTGCCTTACTAAAAAACTTTTCAGTAACATGAGCATGGCTTCTAGGGGGTTTAATGGGATAGTAGTTCCACTTTTTAAACAATGTTGGTTCAAAATCAAAACATTCAGGGTGAAGGATCAACAAGCCCAGTTGAGTCCCATCACACACCCACAGGTTCATATGGTTCTCAATCAGCCTCACAACCAACTTCAACACACCTGGAAATGCCCCATGATTCACCTCTCCCAGGAGGTAACACACCTGGAAGTGATGAGGGCAGAGTGTCACTAAAGGAATTGATGGATATTTGTACCAAATTGACTCCAAGGGTGACTGGCTTGGAGAACGAACTCAAGGAGACAAAGAAAGAACTCAAGGAGACAAAGCATTTGTATAGTACTACTTACAAGAAGCTCATTGAAAAAGTGAAGAAATTGCTGTCTAAAGTCAAGTCACTTAAAGCAAAGAGAAAGGCAAATATTGTGGATTCTACAAGCTCAGATGATGATGATTCAGATGATAACATGGATGATTCTTCCAAACAGGGGAGGAAGACAGCTGATATTGATCAAGACCCCAATATTTCTTTGGTTGAAGAGAATGTTGAGTTTCAGGGGAGGCAAGATATGGGTTAAGAAAATTTGGATGCTGAAAATATTGGTACTGCTCATCAACAAGTTATGGCTGTGTATGATAGAAGGCAAAGGGCAGATAAGGGAAAGGGCATTATGATTAAAGAAGAGCCACCAGAGAAGGTCAAGAAGAGTGTTCTTGCTCAGATTAGTTTTGATGAAGAGGTAGCTAGTAAAGCACAGGAAGATGAAAGAGCACAATTTGAGATTGCAAAATTCCTTGATCAAAAAAGACTTGCAAAGGAAGCAGCTGAAGCACAAAGGTTAGCACAAGAACAATCTGATGCACTTCTGGCTAAGAAGTTACATGATGATGAACAAGCAATGTTTAATCACGCTTAACAAGTTCAGTCTATGATTGCTGCTGATGATGTTTTAAAGGAAAGGCTTGGTGAACTCAGAGCAGATGAAGTGTTGTCCATTGAAGAGAAGTCAAGACAACTTGTTGAACTAATAAATTCAAGAAGAAAGTCTGCTGCAGAACAAAAAGCCAAAGAAAAGAGGAGTAAACCACCTAGTCAAGCTAAGCAAAGAACCACCATGTGTATTTACATGAAGAACATGGCTGGATACAAAAGGAAGCATTTCCAAGGTAAAAGTTTTGAGGAGATCAAGAGTGAGTTTGAAAGGGTTTACAAAAGAGTGAACACATTTATTCCCATGGGAATAGAAGAACCAACTAGAGCTACAAAGAGAGCAGGTATAATATTGGAGTTCGAATCTTCAAAGAAACAGAAGATTGGTGAAGAAGAAGTACCTACAACAGAGGATTCAAAGAAGCAAAAGACTGAAGAAGATCAAGCAGTTGAGGAAGAAGAAACAGCAGAGGAATTAACTGATGAAAGGCTTCAACATCATATGTTGGTTATAATCCCAGATGCATTGAATGTTGATCCTATTCAACCTAAACATCCAATTATTGATTTGGAGATACGCACAGATACATTTAGGAAAGCTTGGAAGATAATCAGGGTAGGAGGACACTCAGAAGTTTATAAGTATTTTGAAGATATGCTGAAGATTTTTTATAGAGAAGACTTGGACAAGCTATGGAGTCTGGTTCAAGAAAGTTTAAGATCTACAACTCCTATAGAAGACAAATACAAGGAGCTGTGGGTGGAATTGAAGAGGTTGTATGAACCTGATCTAGAAGATATCTTATGGCATTTTCGAGCTCATGAGTTGAGTACAACATGGAGACTGTATGATACATGTGGTGTTCACCATGTATCTACAAAGAATGGAGTGGATGTCTACATGCTGATAGAAAAAGATTATCCATTAAGGGCAGCTAGCTTATTTGTTATGTTAGATGCTAAGCTCACAGTTACTGATGAAGACTTAGAAATGGCAAGAGAGTTACTGAGAAAGATCTTCAGACAAGCAAAAAGGAAATAATGTTAGTACTGCTAGTGTAAATATTAGTACTGCCAGGTTTAACTTTGTACTAACAGGTTTAACTTTGTATAGAAGATATTTGGATTTTGTAACAATTTTCTTTAATAAAACAAATAATCTATAAGACGAATACAAAAGAAGGTATAATCGAAAAAGACCCAAGGGCGGAGATGGTTGAGTTGTTGGTGTTGTGAAGGGGAGGTCACGGGTTCGATACCTATGGCTTCCTTTTTGGTATTTCCCTCCCCAAAATTTTTAAAAAGCCCCCCATTTTTTTTCCAGCAAATTTCAAAATTAAAGCCCCCCATATATAATTTTTTCAGCAAATTTCAAAATTAAAGCCCCCCATATTTTTTTCAGCAAATTTCAAATTTCTCACATTTCTCACCGTCCAGCATTCACCAGTAACCAATCACAGCCACCAGTCACCATTCACCAGTCACGTCACAGCCACCAGTCACCATCCATTCACCAGTAACCAATCACAGCCACCAGTCACCATTCACCATTCACGTCACAGCCAGTAGTCACCATCCACCATTCACCAGTAACCAATCACAGCCACCAGTCACCATCCACCACTCGCCGGTCCGACCATCAACAACGGAGGGAGGTTCATTTAGATCTAAATTAGGTACTTTTTATAATTAGGAAATCGTTATTTTTTTTGATGCAATGGTGAAATTATATTATTCTCGAAATTGTTTTTTTACAATTATAAAGATAGCAAATTCTGCCCAGACAGATTCCAATTAGTATGTGCTTGATGTTTGTGATCAAAGGGAATTTTGAGTACCACCCCTTTATGCAGTCAAAGCTAGCAATACTTCAAGCCAGTCATGAACAAGACCTTATTAAGCACTAATCTTCTCCTGAATATTCAAATTAACATTCCATTGTGTTGCAATACTTCTAAGATATATACTTCTAGCCAGTCATGAACAAGACCTTTTGAGTACCACCCCTTTGATGCTTATATTGGTTTAATTTGTGACTTGTAGGATATATACATTACCATTTGACCTCAACAATAGCATGGACATATCTTGGATGAGAACTAGTAGGACCAAGAAACAATATATTGCTGGAGTAGAAGCGTTTATTAAGTATGCAGAACACAACTTGCAGAAGATGAGGAACATCGACCCACGAGGTAATAAACAACAACTTAAGATGCCATGTCCGTGTATCTTATGTTTAGACCATATAGAGCAGAAAGTAGAGGATGTGCAGTTCCATTTATTCTACAACAGGATTGATCAAAGCTACACAAAATGGGGTAAACATAGAGAAAATGATGAGCAAGCAACAACTGCCCAAATACCTGTTAATGCTACAACAGAGGAGTTTGTTGACGACACGGATTTCGACATGGATTTTGGTCCAGAAATTCCAACAGATGGCCCAACAACAGTAGAAATGGTTAGTGCTACAAAAGAAGGTTTTGATGAGGATGACCTTGCCAAGTTTCAACAACTATTATTAGACGCGGAGAAGCCACTTTACGAAGGATGTCCTGACTTCACAAAGTTGTCCGCAATAGTTAAACTACTCAACTTGAAGGGTAAGTATGGTGCTTCTGATAAGTTCTTTACTGAATTACTAGGATTGTTAAAAAAGATGCTACCTGCTGGTAATGAAATGGTTGAAAAAACTTATCAGGCCAAAAAACTAGTGAGAATGATGGGATCAGGATACAAAAAGATACATGTATGTAGCAACAACTACATTCTTTACTGGAAGGTTAACAAGGAGTTGACTGTTTTTCAAACTTGTGGGATATCAAGATGGAAGGTGGATAATAAGACACATAAAGTGTACGAAAACATTCCGACAAAGGTAATGTGGTACTTTCCAATTATACCAAGACTGCAACGACTCTTTAAGTTAGAAAGTATTTTAGAAGATCTAACATGGCACGCAACAAGGAGGATAATAGATGGTGTTTTACGTCACCCCGCAGATTCACAGGCATGGCGTACCATAGATGAAAAATTCCCCGAAATTGCTAAAGATCCGAGAAATCTACTGCTAGGAATATCGGCTGATGGGGTTGACATCAACTCAGGAAATAGGCATCGCAGTATATGGCCAATTTTATCTGTCATGTAAAACCTTCCTCCATGGTTGTGTATGAAAAGAAAGTTTATCATGCTTTCAGTATTAATATCGGGATACCCGGGAAATGATATCGATGTATTTTTAGAACCGTTGGTTGATGATCTGCATACCTTATTCGAGAAAGGGGTTGATACTTGTCACACCCCCAAAAATCGGGTCCAGCGGAAGCATACATGCCACTAGGGTGCAACTCAATTGGTATCATAACACAAGTGCAAAGAACGGTTTTTACCTCAATCATTTAGAATAAAATTGTTTAACCAAAAGTGTTGAAGTTAAAGGTAGTGCGGAAATAGGCCCTTAAGTAAGTTAAACGGTCCCCAAATGAATATCAGAGTCTCCTATGACCATGCCATGCCCTGCCAAAAACCTCCTGTAGCGTGCTATTGCATAATACCTGAAAATACATGCTAAAAGTGTCAACACGATGTTGGTGAGTTCATAGAGTTTAGTGTAAAATGTAAAGCGTTTGAATGAAGATTTCCCAGCAAAGGCATTGTAAATCCACCCAGTTCCAAGTCCCGCCCATACAAGACTTGTAACCTGTGTGTTTACAACCCACTGCCAAATATGATCAGGTTTAAGTGAAGGTCAATTGATTTATGGACCACATATGTTAAATGAACAATATATTCCCAATATATATAGAGTTATTGACAACTAAACTTCAAGACACCAAAGCCTTAAGATTCTAGTTTGGGCATACTTTTGACAAAACAGTCAAGTGGGGAAACCACAGTCCGTTTGAAATATCAGCCAGTGGGGAAACCACAATACGTTTGACATCTCAGCCAGCGGGGAAACCACAATACGTTTGGCATATCAGCCAATGGGGAAACCACAACACGTTTGGCATATCAATAAGTGGGGAAACCACAACACGTTTGGCATATCAATCAAGTGGGGAAACCACCCGGACATTCAAAGATTCAGGTAGATGTACACCTAGGACATTCTGGGTTCCTTAAATGATTATGCTTCCATTTGACTTAACAGTCAGGTGGGGAACACCACCCGGACAGGGAGTTCAATCCTAATAGATCTATCCACAACATTTGCGCTTAACGGGTCATAACATATGTAATGTGAAATAGCTTAATGTACTAGTGTCCATAAGAAAATAATCACGGATGAAAAATGTAAACACAAAATACTTTCGATTAACAAACCAAGTATTTTAGCCAATCAATAATATTTGAAAGACAAATTACATGTCACGTAAAACAAGCATGAGTTTAATTAAAAACAAGCATGTATTCTCTCCCAAAACAGTTACAAAACAAGTAAAAGGAGGGGCTATGAAACTCACCTGATGCAATAGCTACGATGACAAAAATGGATACACTGAAATGAGGCACGATCTCTAACCGCAACCTAATATGAATGATAGGATCTAATGTAAGCAATGAAATGATGCTACGCATGCAAATACGTATGTTAACGATACCACTCGTTAGTTTTGAAAATAATGTTTATCGACGAAAAATACATTTTTGACGTCTCGTTAAGTTATAAACTACTTTTCGTGTAAATATGTTGAAACGGTACTCCACGATCTTTGTTTGGTATTCTATCGGTAAATATATTGTTTTCGTAATTTACTATGTTTCATAGCTTGAAAAATATGCCTAAATAGCCTCGCAAAAACTAGTCGTGAAATGTTGTATGTCATGTGTTAGAAAATAAGCTTGGCGTTTTTAGAAACCTTATAACTTTATTTTGAATTCATATGTTTGTCATTTTGATCATACGCGTCACGATCAATGGGAAAATCGGCTATCAATATAGTGCCTTGTAAAAACAATTTCTATACTTAGAATTATTTTCATATAGTGGCTGTCAAAATAGTTTGTGAATTGTTGGGCTTTAAACGTGCATATCTCGGTCGTTATAAGCTCATTTGCTACGTTCTTTCTATCCCCGGCTTCGTATAAACATGAACTAACATAATCTCAGTAGGTCGGCTCCTCTAGATCACGCCTAACATCTCGTTTTGTCCTTTGAATCTCGGCGAACAGCACGCTAAATTTTCAGAAATTTGTTTTCGTTGTCTAACTTTGAAAAATCATAACTTTCTCATCGTAAGTCGGTTTTTACTCATTCTTGCGGCCACGGTTTCGTTTTTGAAAGAAATTTCTAAATATGAAGGCCAAAATGTCTCAATGTTTACTGATATTTCCAGTTTTCACGTTTTTGGACAGTAGGTTTATATACTTGTTAAAAACACATTTTCTTAGTTCAAGTCTTGTTTATACCACTTCCAATCAACACCACAAGTACTCTAATCCTACCATACACCTTTTCAAGGTGTCATGGGATCCTAAACATCACCAACAATGGTGGGTTTCATGAGGATGTTACTAAAACTTGTAGATCTAGTGTTTATGAAGAAAATGAGTAAAGTGGTATATGTAACATACATTTTTGCATAACTAGATACCAATAACACTTGAAAATACCACAATATATAGATAAAATGAGAGTATGAAATGATCAAAAATGTTCTTGAAGCTTACTTGATGGTTTGTGATGATTTGATGAGAAATATGTAAGAAACCTTGTGATTAAATCACAAAATCCTAACAAGGAGTGTAAATGAGCCTTGATTATGACTTGATCTTGGAAAAATTATGGATTATTGTTGTTGTTCTTGGTGTGGCCGATCCATATGGAGGTAGAAGAGAGGGTTTTGATCTTTCTTTGCTAGTTTATTTGTGTATGAATGTGTTAGTTTAATTAAATCCCCAACATATAAGCTATGATCATTAAATGAAATGTACTTAGTAATCAAGTGAAATGGGAAGTTTAGGGACATAGGGGGGGCGGCACATGGATGAGAGTGGAAGAGATTTGATGTGCAATTAAGGCTCTTGTCTCCAATTAATTAGAATTAGTTAGTTTAGTGCATACATTAGGTGTTATCGGGTACCGAGTTAACTAGAAATGAATCATGACGAGACAAAATAAAATATGACGAAGTTGTAGAAATTGTAAACTCATATTCCTTGCAAGAATCGGGTGTTAGAATGATTATCGGATTGAAATTTCGTAAACCGACGGAGTTATAAGCGTCAAACGAAAAATATAGCGATTGGTTTAAAAACACCGGGTAAGGTAATAATATAATCTCTATATCATTAAAATTAGTTTGAAAATGTATTAGGATCATAGTCGGGAGTATTGGGTATAATGTCAGTAGAAATGACTGAGTGGTAACGTTAATTAAACAATTAAGCATACGTTAATGAAAATCACACAAACCCGTGCATGAACTGATATGATAATGATGTTACTGATGATATGCAGACTACTCTAGTCTATATGAAGTGTCTTTACTGATGATGCATGAATACGCAGCTAAACCTAACCGGTTACGCGCATTTAAATACCCGTAAACCTAGTTTACGAAAGGATGAACGATGACCATGAATAGTGATTTTTCTCCGGAAATAAATAGTGTTTCGTGAATAGTAAAATTTTTGACAACTTCTCAAAGTCTCAAACTGACTTCAAAAAACGATGAATAGTGAAATGATGAATAGTGATTGGTTAATAGTACCCATGAATAGTAATTCCGAGATGAATAGTGAAATTTTGAAGCTTGGAAAAGGACCTGAAATTACGGGTTGTGACAGACTCCACCCGTTATAGGAATTCAGTCCCTGAATTCAGTTAGCGTTGGTCTCTGGAGTGGACTCGGTGAAAATATGTGGATATTGGAGTCACATTGCGGAGATAAAAGATAAAACATCCATTAGATAGGGATTCGTAATAGTACATGAAGTTCATACGATAGAACTTAAAGTGAAACACAAAAGAAGTACAACACTAGAGGGTTTAGGTTTCCGTTTATTTGTAAGGCAGAAGATCTCTTCTCAACCATTGTCATTGTCGTTGTTGTCCTAACGAGCTTCGCATTTCAACGAGCTCTCCCTCCATTCTGGTTTCTCAGCTCTGGGCAGTCCTTTCTGAAGTGACCTAAGTTTCCACATTTGAAGCAACTCCCCGGGATCCTCTGATTTGTGGGCTTCCTACAGTCCTTGGTTTGGTGACCCCGCTTCTTGCACACCCCACATGGTTCACTGCAGTGACCTAAGTGATGAAGGTTACACGTGTTGCAGTAAGGTAAATTCCCAGTATATCTTTTCTTGGTGCACGGTCCCGCAGCATAGGCTCTAATCACTTTTTGTCCTTCGTTTGGCTGTTGAACTTGATCTTTCCTTTGGTTTTCATCCCTTTTCCTCTTGTTTTCGTTGTTGCTGTTGTTGTTGTTATGATCATTGTTGTTGACAATGGTTCCATTCTTTATCACCTGAGCCATAAGCTTTTGAGATATCCTGATAGCTTCGTCTAGAGTTTGTGGGTCAAAAGAAATCACATCTCCGCGGATTCTGTGAGGTAGTCCACCAATGAAATTTTCCAGCAGCTTCTCGTTATCGGGAACCATAGTTAGACATAGCACAGCCAACTCCTGAAACCTCCTGATATATGCCTCGATATCATTACCTGCTGTTACTAGCTCATAAAACTCTATTTCCATCTTCTTTATTTCAGTGCGTGGACAGAACTTCTTAGTCAGCAACTTCTTGAATTCATCCCACGTAAGCTTGTTAGCATTTTCCATTCCCCAGGGTTTTGCATACGAATTCCACCACGACATAGCTTCCTCAAAGAGTGTATGGGTAGCAAACTTTACCTTGTACTCCTCTGGACAGCTACACAGAAGAAACACAGATTCAATCTTTTCGAACCAACGAATCATGGCAGTGGCCCCTTCAGTGCCCTTGAAATTTGGAGGATCTCCACTCTTGAAGTCCTTGTATGTACATTTACGACCATTGGTACCATTAGTGGTTGTTCCTGCAGCTTCTGCGGTTTCTGCCCGAGAAGCAGCTTTGGCAGCTCGTGCAGCTACGGCAGCTCTCTCGGTTACTAGTGCTGCCTCTATACTATCGGCAACAAGCTTTCTGATCTCAGCTGGTGTCATAGTGGTAGTAGCTCTCTTGGGTGGCATGATTCTTCAAAACAAGAAAAGAAGATCGAAACGTAAATAAGGCGCTTCCTAAATGTAGATGCTCTGGAGTGGCTTGTCATACAATGAAAATTGGAAGTTGTGTTATGATTATCTGGCTTGCTTCTAGACGGTGGTTCACGAGGTGATGTAGGTGTGCATGTTCTTGCAACGATTGAGTATACACATATGAATTTTGAAACCTTTAGAAATCGAGTAGGAATGCAACCCGGACATAATTCTATTATAACTATCCTCAGTATTGCAAAATTCATCTCTGAGTCGGGCATAGGTGGTCAGCCTATGTCCCACTGTCCCGGGTCGAATATAGATGACCAGTCTATATTCCACCGAGGTTCAATGAATTTTGAAATACTCAGCTCAGTTATACTAATGCCATGTCCTTCACATTTGAAAAGACGTTCTGAAAGGCTAAGGTAAGTGACCAAACTCGAGGTCGAATGATGAAACTATGCAAGGAAAAGGCGTAACGCTGAGACGTGTATGATAGGCGAGCATGCTTATATGAAAGACAACTATAGAAATCCACGAGAGTAAGTGGGTATAAATGATTTGATAATAAGACACAAATCTTATTAAATATGTCAGCAACAAACCACAAATGAGGCATCAGCTTGGCAGGCAGGCACGCGGCGGTCATAGGGTTAAGTTTTTGTAAATGTAGCTATAGTCTAGGTTTTAAAATCACCCATTTCTCTATAGCTAAGGCTCTGATACCAATCTGTCACACCCCCAAAAATCGGGTCCAGCGGAAGCATACATGCCACTGGGGTGCAACTCAATTGGTATTACAACACAAGTGCAAAGAACGGTTTTTACCTCAATCATTTAGAATAAAATTATTTAACCAAAAGTGTTGAATTTACATTGTTAAAGGTAGTGCGGAAATAGGCCATTAAGTAAGTTAAACGGTCCCCAAATGAATATCAGAGTCTCCTATGACCATGCCATGCCCTGCCAAAAACCTCCTGTAGCGTGCTATTGCTTAATACCTGAAAATACATGCTAAAAGTGTCAACACGAGGTTGGTGAGTTCATAGAGTTTAGTGAAAAATGTAAAGCGTTTGAATGAAGATTTCCCAGCAAAGGCATTGTAAATCCACCCAGTTCCAAGCCCCGCCCATACAAGACTTGCAACCTGTGTGTTTACAACCCACTGCTAAATATGATCTGGTTTATGTGAACGTCAATTGATTTATGGACCACATATGTTAAATGAACAATATATTCCCAATATATATAGAGTTATTGACAACTAAACTTCAAGATACCAAAGCCTTAAGATTCTAGTTTGGGCATACTTTTGACATAACAGTCAAGTGGGGAAACCACAGTCCGTTTGAAATATCAGCCAGTGGGGAAACCACAATACGTTTGACATCTCAGCCAGCGGGGAAACCACAATACGTTTGGCATATCAGCCAGTGGGGAAACCACAACACGTTTGGCATATCAGTCAGTGGGGAAACCACAACACGTTTGGCATATCAATCAAGTGGGGAAACCACCCGGACATTCAAAGTTTCTGGTAGATGTACACCTAGGACATTCTGGGTTCCTTAAATGATTATGCGTCCATTTGACTTAACAGTCAGGTGGGGAACACCACCCGGACAGGGAGTTCAATCCTAATAGATCTATCTACAATATTCGCGCTTAACGGGTCATAACATATGTAATGTGAAATAGCTTAATGTACTAGTGTCCATAAGAAAATAATCACGGATGAAAAATGTAAACACAAAATACTTTCGAGTAACAAACCAAGTATTTTAGCCAATCAATAATATTTGAAAGACAAATTACGTGTCACGTAAAACAAGCATGAGTTAAATTAAAAACAAGCATGTATTCTCCCCCAAAACAGTTACAAAACAAGTAAAAGGAGGGGCTATGAAACTCACCTGATGCAATAGCTACGATGACAAAAATGGATACACTGAAATGAGGCACGATCTCTAACCGCAACCTAATATGAATGATAGGATCTAATGTAAGCAATGAAATGATGCTACACATGCAAATACGTATGTTAACGATACCACTCGTTAGTTTTGAAAATAACGTTTATCGACGAAAAATACATTTTTGACGTCTCGTTAAGTTATAAACTACTTTTCGTGTAAATATGTTGAAACGGTACTCCACGATCCTTGTTTGGTGTTCTATCGGTAAATATAATGTTTTCGTCGCAATTTACTATGTTTCACAGCTTGAAAAATATGCCTAAATGGCCTCGCAAAAACTAGTCGCGAAATGTTGTACGTCATGTGTTAGAAAATAAGCTTGGCATTTTTAGAAACCTTATAACTTTATTTTGAATTCATATGTTTGTCTTTTTGAATTGGCTATCAATATAGTGCCTTGTAAGAACAATTTCTATACTTAGAATTATTTTCATATAGTGGCTGTCAAAATAGTTTGTGAATTGTCGGGCTTTAAACGTGCATATCTCGGTCGTTATAAGCTCGTTTGCTACGTTCTTTATATCCCCGGCTTCGTATAAACATGAACTAACATAATCTCAGTAGGTCGGCTCCTCTAGATCACGTCTAACATCTTGTTTTGTCCTTTGAATCTCGGCGAACAGCACGCTAAATTTTCAGAAATTTGTTTTCGTTGTCTAACTTTGAAAAATCATAACTTTCTCATCGTAAGTCGGTTTTTACTCATTCTTGCGGCCACGGTTTCGTTTTTGAAAGAACTTTCTAAATATGAAGGCCAAAAAGTCTCAATGTTTACTGATTTTTCCAGTTTTCATGTTTTTGGATAGTAGGTTTATATACTTGTTAAAAACACATTTTCTTAGTTCAAGTCTTGTTTATACCACTTCCAATCAACACCACAAGTACTCTAATCCTACCATACACCTTCTCAAGGTGTCATGGGATCCTAAACATCACCAACAAAGGTGGGTTTCATGAGGATGTTACTAAAACTTGTAGATCTAGTGTTTATGAAGAAAATGAGTAAAGTGGTATATGTAACATACATTTTTGCATAACTAGATACCAATAACACTTAAAAATACCACAATATATAGATAAAATGAAAGTATGAAATGATCAAAAATGTTCTTGAAGCTTACTTGATGGTTTGTGATGATTTGATGAGAAATATGTAAGAAACCTTGTGATTAAATCACAAAATCCTAACAAGGAGTGTAAATGAGCCTTGATTATGACTTGATCTTGGAAAAATTATGGATTATTGTTGTTGTTCTTGGTGTGGCCGATCCATATGGAGGTAGAAGAGAGGGTTTTGATCTTTCTTTGCTAGTTTATTTGTGTATGAATGTGTTAGTTTAATTAAATCCCCAACATATAAGCTATGATCATTAAATGAAATGTACTTAGTAATCAAGTGAAATGGGAAGTTTAGGGAGATGGGGGGGGGGGGGGGGCACATGGATGAGAGTGGAAGAGATTTGATGTGCAATTAAGGCTCTTGTCTCCAATTAATTAGAATTAGTTAGTTTAGTGCATACATTAGGTGTTATCGGGTACCGAGTTAACTAGAAATGAATCATGACGAGACAAAATAAAATATGACGAAGTTGTAGAAATTGTAAACTCATATTCCTTGCAAGAATCGGGTGTTAGAATGATTATCGGATTGAAATTTCGTAAACCGACGGAGTTATAAGCGTCAAACGAAAAATATAGCGATTGGTTTAAAAACACCGGGTAAGGTAATAATATAATCTCTATATCATTAAAATTAGTTTGAAAATGTATTAGGATCATAGTCGGGAGTATTGGGTATAATGTCAGTAGAAATGACTGAGTGGTAACGTTAATTAAACAATTAAGCATACGTTAATGAAAATCACATAAACCCGTGCATGAACTGATATGATAATGATGTTACTGATGATATGCAGACTACTCTAGTCTATATGAAGTGTCTTTACTGATGATGCATGAATACGCAGCTAAACCTAGCTGGTTACGCGTATTTAAATACCCGTAAACCTAGTTTACGAAAGGATGAACGATGACCATGAATAGTGATTTTTCTCCGGAAATAAATAGTGTTTTGTGAATAGTAAAAATTTTGACAACTTATCAAAGTCTCAAACTGACTTCAAAAACGATGAATAGTGAAATGATGAATAGTGATTGGTGAATAGTAACACATGAATAGTAATTCCAAGATGAATAGTGAAATTTTGAATCTTGAAAAAGGACCTAAAATTATGAGTTGTGACAATACTTGTGATGCTTCCACAAAAGAAAACTTTAATCTGCGTGCCATTGTGTTAGGGACGATAAATGATTACCCTGCACTTGGTACATTATGTGGCTGCCCATACAGTGGATTCAAAGGTTGTGTTGTATATGGGAAAGATACACAATGTGTTAGACTTTCTGCCTCATCCAAGCAAAGTTATGCTGGACACAGACGATATCTACCATACAACCATCCGTTCAGAAGGTAAACGAAGGTGTTTAATGGACAAGAAGAACCACGTGATGCTCCAAATCCATTGACCGGGGAACAAATATACAACGAGGTACAACATATTGAAAATAAGTGGGGAAAAGGAAAAAGCTCGAAAAACCAAGAAGATACCAGAGGCAAAGGTGAGAAGATTAAAAAGCAGAAAAGGAAAACAATAGCAGAATAGGGTAGTTCAAGCCAAGCATATAAAGCATATTGGAAGAAATTCAACATTTGGTATCGAAAGCTAAGGTATTGGAGGCATCATTCTGTTCCGCATTGTATTGAATTCATGCATGTAGAAAAGAATGTTGGTGAGAGTCTACTCGGAACTTTGCTGAATGTTCCTGGAAAGACAAAAGATGGAATGAATGCTCGATTGGATCTGGAAGAGTTGGGGATAAAAGAAGATTTGTTTGCTAGGCAAGAAGCAGACAAAACAACACTACCTCCAGCAGGTTACACATTAACGAATGCTGAAAAAGACATCTTTTGTGAAACGTTAAGCAACATCAGGGTACCACAAGGCTATTGTTCAAATTTCTCTAGTTTGGTCAGCCTAAATGATAGGAAGCTCATTGGCCTTAAATCGCATGACTATCACATGCTAATGCAAGAGTTTTTGCCCATTGCTATACGTTCAGTCATGCACCCACCCACATGATATGCTATTATCAGGTTTTGCTTTTTCTTTAAATCTATATGTAGGAAAGAAATTAGCTTGCAAGAACTAGATAAGATGCAAGAAGAACTTGTTGTGACACTGTGCCTACTCGAGAAGTTCTTTCCTCCGTCATTTTTTGATGTTATGATACACTTGACTGTGCACCTAACTAGGGAGGTAAAATTATGTGGTCCCATATGCTTTCGGTGGATGTATCCCTTCGAAAGATGTATGAAGGTTATTAAAGGACATGTGCAAAACAGAAATAGACCAGAGGGATGCATTGCTGAGGAGACTATCGCGGAAGAAACAATAGAGTTTTTTAGCGAATATCATAAAACCATGAAAACTATTGGTATCCCAGCTGATAAACATGTAACCAATGAAGATGAGGACAGAAAGCCATTGTCGGCCGGCAAATCAAGTGAAGTTTTCGGAGAATTCTTTCAGAAAGCACATTTGTATGTAATACTAAATACAGATGAAATTCAACCGTATATCGAGTAAGTATTACAAACACATGTCGATTTCGTTGCTTAAAATGTTCTATCAAATATAATAATAAAAGACATTTATTTGTTTCAGGCGACACAAGGAAGTTTTGAAAACAAAAAACCCGGGTAAAAAAATGGCATTGCTGGAGAATGAGCACAGTAAATCTTTTGCTAAATGGTTACGCGAAGAGGTAATTACTCGTATGTTGTTTATAATTGTTTGTTTGTTGCTAAAAAGAAGTGAGTTGAGATAAAATGTGAGGTGTGTTTTATTGATTAGTCCTTAACTGGTGTTTGTGATAAGCTGTATAAACCATTAATTAGGTGTAGCATTCACCCAGAAAAACTCATAGCTACAAGCTCCAAAACCAATAGTAGTAGTTTATAATAAATAAACACTTACCAATGATCTGCCCAACAATTTTTTCAGTCATAGAACCTATCATCATAATTGTCCCTCCTGTATATGACATTAGATAGAGGTCCACCAGCACACCATTTCATTATCCCAAACACTCCTATTCTTTAATTGTTTGTTTGTTGTTCCTGCAATTTAAAGGTAATATATACTTGTAATGAAATTCAGGTTGAGAGAGAGTTAGCGATATCCAAAGATAGTGTATCAGAAACTGTGAGGTGGATATCATTTGGACCACGCGCCAGCATAGTGAAATACGAGGCATATAACATCAATGGGTATACATTTCGTACGAAAAGTAATGATGGCATAGTTTACCAGAACAGTGGGGTTAGTGTTGAGGCAGTAGATCTTCACATATCCAAAAAAGTTGCAACCACAAGAAAAGCATTATATAAAGGGGTTTTACAAGAGATATGGGTACTAGATTACCGTTTCAGGAAAATTCCTCTTTTCAAATGTGATTGGGTTAATCACAAAACTAGTGGGGTCAAAAACGATACTCTTGGTTATACGTTGGTAGACCTGAATAGTTTAGGCCACAAGGATGATCCGTTCATATTAGCCTCACAAGCAACACAAGTGTTTTATGTGAAAGACCAGGCACATAAAAATTTGTCTATTGTCTTTAAAACACCTACCAAGAATTACAAAGATACATATGACGAAGTCGATGAGGAGTTTAGTACAGTCATTCACGAGCACAATGAAAAAATATTGCCACGTGTAAGTAAACAAGACTTGGGCAACGAATCATGAAGTGACTACTATCGAACCGACTGTGAAGGTATTGTTATACGAAAATCCAAGTGAAGCATGTTATACTTCAAGTTAAGACTGCTAGTGTAACAGTTAAGACTGCTGGTTGAAGTTAAGACTGCTGCTCAAGGCTAAGTGCAAGGTTACTGCTGGTATTGTTAAGTTAGTATTGTTAGATGATTAGCAGTTTTAGTATTAAATAGTTGTTTCTGTAATTTAGCTTGTTGTAATGGATTTTGACTCCAAAAGGTCAAGCTTTTCAATGGCAATGAAATTTTTTGCAGTTTTCACTATTATATATCCACTTGCAGTCAAGCTTTATTGTATTTGCAGTTTCCATTTATCATGTGTGGAGGATTATACAAACACTTGGGATGTTAATCTTAATAATGTGTTTGGGATATTTAGGAATGAATGTGATTTAGTAAGCGGAATTTACTATAACACACTTAAAGGAACAAAGGTGGTGAATATGCAAACGTGAATTATTTAGAACAATGAACACAACATGAATAACACAAAATGATTCAATATTATTTATGAGATAATACGGGTGATCTAAACTATCACCAGGATTACAAAGGTAACCTTGAATCTTTGATTTGTAAAAGGATTTGTTAATTTGTAACTAAGTTACTAGAGAGTTTGGGATGTAAGTTTTTAGTTAAAGAGTTGTATCTAAGGTGGTGACTAAGGGTTTCTTTTATAGGATAAGGAACCCTTTTTACATGTTGTCAAGTTGCAATATAATAAGATAATAAGACTTTTCTAACCTACTATTACAAGTTCCAATGTAAAACACTCAGTATTATCTACTGCACGACATGGAAGACTATACTACTTTTACTTAACGTGTTACAATGTATAAAGACTAATAATACAACTAAAATATCTACAAATAAAATATCTAACAACTTGACATTCAATCTGGCAGGACCTTCTTTAACTAGCAGTACCTTCTCACCCAGAAGGTACTGCAAGTTTATCTTCAACTTCTTCAAAAAGAACTAGCAGACCTAATACTTCATCTGGCAGGCTCTTTGACGTAAGCATTTTATTCCCAAGAATCCTCCCCTAAACTTGTTATTCCCTTTAAAATAAACAAGTTTCTTATGAATAAAATCCATACCTTGAGGATCTGAGGGAACTCTTCCAAAAACTTCACTCTCTATTCTTCCTTTTTCTTTCACATTGTTCAAAAATGCTCATCAACAAACTTTGAACAACATCTGACCTTTCTTCATCTTTATCACACCTTAACCTCTTGGAAATCATGATTGAAAGAACTTCATAGCTCAGTGGATACTCTTTTTCAGCTAACATAAAGAGCTCAATCCCACTTTGTGTCAAAAGATGATGCACATTGCTAAGACTTAGGAATTCCCATGTGGTGGTAGGGTCATGATATGGAAACTTCCAATGAACATCCTTTGGATCAGGATCATACATCCTATTGAACTCTACCCAAAGTTCTTGTTCCTTGACATCAGTGTTAGACTTAGTGTCTAGCCTGATTTGAACTAAATTCCACAACTCTTCCAAATCAGCTCTATCACATGCCCTTATCAGATTCTCAAAATTTTTGAAGATGGCAGTTTGACCCCCAACCCTGGTTATCTTCCATGCCTTTCCTGATCTATCATGGTGAATCTCCCAATCTATAATAGGGTGTCTAGACCTAATTGGATCAGCATGAATAATTATTCGTAAAGCAATTATCATTTTACTTACTTGTTCTGTATCCAATTCTGCTTCTTGTTTCTTTTGAGCACCTTTCTTTTTCTTTGAAGGTTTAGCATCAGATGGGATCGTGAAGTAACATGTCTTGTAGGCATTAAGATAAAGGAAGTGGATTTCTTCAGGAGTTTTCTTCTTCAGTTGAGTTTCAGTCCAATTAGCTTGACTTCTTAGAAACTTCTTCATGAAAATCACTTGATCTTTCTTAGATGTGCCCACCTTAAAACCTCTCTTCTGGCTTTCCTGAATCTTTTGAAAAATATTATCCAGAGCTGCTTCTCTATATTTTTTGTTGATAAAAGTTTCAAGCTGTGCTGTTTTCTCTTCAATGTTAAGATTCTTGTCATCCAAAATTAAGTTAGCTTGACCTCTCACAATTGGATCATTGGCAATGATCCATTGCATCTGTGCATCAAATGTTTCCTGAGTAGCTTGAGTGTCAAGAAGAATTTGAGCAGCATCCTTTTGCTCTTGCATTTCTGCAAGCAGTCTTGAATCTTCTAAAGCTTTTTGCATTTCTTCTTCATGAAGCTTTTTGGAGACTTCTTCATCTAAAGCCATCTGCACTTGCTCTCTTTTCTTCAACCTTTTGGGCCTAGGTTCATCTTCAACCATAATTTTCTTGCCCTTATCTTTTGGTGTTGGTTCTTGACTTGGAGCAGCAGATTGTTCATCAGCAACATATAACCTTCCTTGAATAAACAACCTCCCCTGAGGGTGTGATTCCCTCTTTCTTTTGTAAACATTTTCAGCAGTACCTCTATAATCCATAGCCAGCAGCCTCTTAATCTGAGCAGGCTCTTGCTCTGCTTCAGCAGGCTCTTTTGCACTAACAGGCTCTTGCCCTGCACCAGCAGGCTCTTCATCATATACTTGAGTTCCTTCATGAAATTGAAACTGAGCCTTCTCTTCATCTTCTGAACTACCCATCCTCCCCTTTTTGGAAGAGAGACCCATGCTTTCAGCACCTGAACTTGAAGAACTAGATAAAATCAACTGTGAAGATCTTTTACCCTTTAGCATCTTCACTTCAGCCTCCAATTTCTTAACCCTCTTAACTAGCTTGATGTTGATCTTAGAAAATTTTGTGTTCTGTCTTTGAAGAGCATTTTCTAAGAGCTGCACTTTCTCCTTTAGTTCCTTCACAGTCTGAGAATCCAGACTTTGATGTTGAGGAGATTGGTATGGTGATGCATGATATGATGGTGATGGTGTTGTTACAGATGGTACTGGTGATGGGTTTGGTGATGGATGATGAGGTGGTGATATGTTTCCAGGTGAAGAACTTGGTGAAGGTGATTCAGATGATGTGGATGGTTCTTCAGCATTTTGTGGTACCATTTCCTCAAAAAGTGGTATTTCTTCCCCATTAAAACCAATTTTCATATTTGAAAACACCTTGTGTGAAAGTTTTGGAGTTTCATAAGGTGAGTGTGGGGGAAGTAACAAAAGTTTTGATTTGGTGATGATGCATTGAATAAATCTGGGATACATCAAAAACTTTGTTTGGCTATCCACGTTTTTAACCGATCCTTCAAAAATATGTTTTGAAAAGTTGAATTTTCTGTTTGTTGCCAAGCAAATGAGAGCTATAGCCATGTTACCACTAAACTGGTCCCATGAGGTTTTCTTTTGGCTTAAACAATGAAGGATAGTATGGATCAAAAATCTCCATTGTGGGGTAAAATGCTTTTTAAGAAAAGTGAGTTTATTAGAATTTACATTATCTCCCATTCTTTCCAAATTTTCAAAGATTTCAGTATCAGGCAATTGACTAATACCATCTGAATCATCCAATCGAAGATTTATTCTAATGGATGACTCGGTAAGAGTCAAGGTTTTGCTATCCACTTTGGCTTTTAACTTTTGGTCACCATTTTCAAGAGTTTCAACTTTAGCCATTTTCCAAAATTGTAAAATTTGTGATTCATAAATAGTGGGATTTACAAGTAAAGCAAACCTGATGTAAGAATAATTTAGAAAGTCCACTATTTGATGAAAAGATTCATTATCCTCAGACTTTTCCAAAAATGCTAACTGGTTGTGACGTTTAACAAAACTTAGACCAGCCATGGTGAAGGTTAAGGAAAAATTTGATTAGGATGGTGGGATTTGATTGTGGTACTGGTAGAAGATGAAAGGTGAGTGTTAATTGTGATAAGGACTGACGGAAGATATTATGAGAGATTTACTTTTAACCGACTATGAGAAAAATTTAATATAAGTAAATGAAGAGGCGGTTAAAAAGATCTTTTATATGAGAAATATAATATAATATAACATCAGAAATTTACAGAATTACCCCAACGGCTAATTTTAACTACTAGACCTAACGGCTATAATTTTAACTGACAGACTCAACGGTTATCTAGCAGTACCATTTTACTCTACCAGTACCAAAATTTGAACTACCAGTACCTTTGATTTTGAAAGAAAATTTTACTTGGCAGTATCTTTGAAATTTTAGCAAAAATCCCTCATAGTTTTTAGCAAACTATCAGCTATCAACGGATTTGTCTTGTCTTTACCAAAAGCCATTTGCTTTGGACTAGTCAACTATTTACTGTAAAGTATGGTTAGTTAAATACCATATAGTTTTTGGTAAACTATCAACCATCAACGGATTCGATATGTCTTTACCAAAAGCCATTTGCTTATGGACTAGCCAGCACTTAAGTTTGTAAAACTTGGTGAACTGAATACCATTTCCACATCATGATCCTTGTTTTGTTATCAACTTGAGTAACCTGAAATTTGTTAGTTGCAGACCAAAAGAACAGAGTACAAGATGATGACATAGCTTATTCTAGAGTATTATATATATTCAGAAAGGCATGCTGATAGACGATTTCACTTGTTGAAACAAGCATCCAAGATACACAGCACCATTGCCTCTTATAATTCCTCAATCCAAGGAAATTGCACCATCTTTTAGTCCAAGATTGGAGCAATGTGATGATATTGTTAAAGGCAAAGATCAGAAAGCAAAGCACTTTTTTTATTGCATTGAAAACATTTAAGCATCAAGATGAACAAAACAGAGCAAACTTTATACTAGAAGGACCAATTATGAACTGATAGTACCTTTTGACTAACTAGCAGTACCATGTTTAAGAGCCAGTACCTTATATTTTATGTACAAAAACACATGTTTTTCAAAGGTTAATCATTCCAATACCTGCTACCAGGTATTTAAATCTACCTAAATCAAAAGCTTTGGTGAGAAGGTCTGCAAAATTATTTGCAGAATCAATTTTGACAACTTGTATTAACCTTTTCTCATTGCAATCTCTTATGAAATGGTGTCTGATTTCAATGTGTTTTGTTTTTGAGTGTTGAACTGGATTTTTAATGATACAAATAGTACTGCTATTGTCAATGTAAATAATGGTGTTAAGAAAATTGTACCCATAGTCAAGCAATTGATTTTGGATCCAAAGCACTTGCCCACAACAACTTGCACCAGCAACATATTCTGCTTCAGTTGTAGAGTTGGCCACCATTGTCTGCTTCTTGCATTGCCATGATATGAGTCTGCAGCCAAGAAATTGACATCCACCAGTTGTGGATTTTCTGTCTAGGGTTGCACCAGCATAGTCACTATCAGAATAAGCCACCAAGTCAAAAGATGATTCCCTTGGATACCATAGACCCAACCTAGGTTGACCCTTGAGGTATCTAAAGATCCCTTTAACTGCTGTGAGATGAGAAACTTTGGGATTTACTTGAAACCTTGAACATACACACACTGGGAACATGATATCTGGTCTTGATGATGTAAGGTACATCAAGGACCCAATCATTGATATGTAATTGTGCAAATCCACATCTTCACCCTCAGCATCCTTGAGTAACCCCTTTTCTGAATCCATTGGAGTACTTGCAACCTTAGAATCTGCAAACTGAAACTTCCTCAGAATCTCTGCTACATACTTATCTTGGCTGATAAATATGCCTTCATTTGATTTTTCACTTGGAGACCCAGAAAGAAAGTAAGTTCCCCCATGGAACTCATTTCAAACTTACTATGCATAAGTTTTTCAAACTCCACACACAACTCTTGGTTTGTGGATCCAAAGATAATGTCATCAACATAAATCTGCACCAGCAAGATGTCTTTCTTGGTTCTTTTGATGAACAAAGTTGGATCAATCTTGCCTCTTTGAAATCCATTTTCCAATAAATAGAAAGCCAATGTTTCATACCATGCCCTAGGAGCTTGGTGCAGACCATAAAGAGCCTTGGTAACCCTATACACCTTGTCTTGGATATTCTGCATCAATGAAGCCTGGAGGTTGAGAAACATACACTTCTTCTTCAATAGTACCATACAAGAAGGCACTCTTAACATCCATTTGGTAAACAGTGAAGCCTATGAAAGAAGCATAGGCCAAGAATAGCCTAATTGCTTCAAGTCTTGCAACTGGAGCAAAAACCTCTTCATAATCCACCCCTTCTTCTTGAGTATACCCTTGGGCCACCAATCTTGCCTTGTTTCTGATCACAATCCCCCTTTCATCTTTCTTATTCCTGAACACCCATTTGGTTCCAATTGCCCTGTGACCTTTGGGCAAATCAACCAGTTTCCAAACCTTCTGAAGCTTGAATTGAAGAAGCTCTTCTTGCATTGCTTCAACCCAACTTGAATCATCTAAGGCTTTGTTAATGTTTTTGGGTTCAGCCTGTGAGAGAAAACATGAAAACAGGCATATGTTGGCAACTTCATGGTTCTTTTCTTCATAGACAGAGGAGATGAACCCTTCTTGGTTTGAAGAAAAGAGTTGAGTTCTTGTTCTAACACCAGAATCAATGCTGTCAATCACATTATCAATGGAGTAATCTTTGAGAATTCTTGTGTTGTGTGTTGTGGGAACTTCATAGGTAAGTGGAAGATTGCCAATTCCCACATTTTCTGGTAAGAAATCATCTGATTGAACATTTAATGGTTCAGCAGTACTAACTTGTGAACTGGCAATACCATCTGGTGAACTGGCAGTACCATTTCCCTCTGCACTACTTTCTTGATTTTCTTGACCCTGAGTTCCATGATCATCTTCAACACCTTCATTTGCTGTATTTGAAGGTTCTCCATGACTTAAAGATAAATCCAATCCTTTCCAAATTGGCATCCAAATGTAATCTTGATCTTCAGCTATTTCAATATTGTCTTCAAAACCTGCATTATCATTAGTATTTGTACCTGTAACAGGCACATAATTCATAGATACTGAAAGCCTATCAATGTCAAACATCCAATCTGGCCCAATGCCTGCAACATTTGGTAGTTTCTCTTGAAACTCTATGTGCAGATTTTCTTCCACTAGCCTAGTGCAACTATTATACACCCTATAGGCCTTACTTTGCAAAGAATACCCTATCATGTAGCCTTCATCAGCTTTTCCTTCAAATTTTCCTAGATGATCTTTGGTATTGAGAATAGTGACATGACATCCAAAAGGTCTCATAAAACTTATAGATGGTGTTCTACCAAAGAAAAGTTCATAAGGAGTCTTTTTATGGAGTTTAATCACAATAACCCTGTTCTGCACATAACAAGAAGTACCTACAGCTTCAGCCCAAAATGAAATAGGCAACTTAGAGTCTACTAACATTGTTCTAGCAGCCTCTATTAGTGTTCTATTTTTCCTTTCTGCTACTCCATTTTGCTGTGGGGTTCTAGCTACACTAAATTCTCTTTTTATTCCTTTTTCTTTGCAAAATTCATCCATAACCCTATTCTTAAATTCTGTCCCATTGTCACATCTAATTACTTTCACTTTCTTATCAGCTTGGTTTTCTACCTCAGTTATATAGGACTTAAGGATCTCACTAGTTTCATCCTTAGTTCTTAAAAAGAAAACCCAAGAAAATCTGCTGTAATCATCTATAACTACAAGACAATATTTTTTACCATTCAAGCTACTCACAGAAGTAGGACCAAAAAGGTCCATATGAAGCATGTATAAAGCTTGAGAAATTGAGTTATGGGTCTTGGGCTTACAAGAAGCTCTATGTTGTTTGCCTTTAAGACAATCAACACAGGTTTGGTCATTTTGAAAAATCTTTTTGGGTAAACCTCTAACCAAATCATATTTTGCAATTGTATTGATTGTTTTAAAGTTTATATGACCAAGCCTTCTATGCCAAATCATAGATTCATCCAATGAGGCTTTTGCTACTAGACAAGTTAAACTCTCCTTAGGAACAATGTTCTTTAAATCAACACTGTACATATTGTTCTTTCTAGGAATTCTAAGAAGTACTTGATTTTCATCAGGCATCTTAAAATCAGGAGAAAGTACAAGACATTCAGTCTCACAGAAAAGAACATTATTCTTTTTGTCACACATTTGTGAAACACTAAGGAGATTAAACTGAAGTTCTTTCACAAAGTACACATTTTCAAAATCTAATTTACTGGTTTTGATTGTACCTTTACCAGTGATCTTTCCTTTTATTCCTCCCCCAAAGGTAACATATCCTCCATCAAATGATTTGAAATTTGTGAGGTAAGACATGTTGCCTGTCATGTGCCTTGAACATCCACTATCTACATATCCTTGATCAGCAATATCATTTGAATGTTCCTGCACATATATAAACATATTAGTTTCCTTGGGGTACCCAAGCCATGACTGACTTGGGTTTGCCTCGTGCATCAATGAAATCAAACCTCTTTAGGACTGTTGATGCACCTTTTGATTGGAGTGGTCTCCATATCCAACATGCTGAGGACTTAACAACATTTTCCCTTTTGGCAGTACCATTTGGTCTAGCAGGACCATTTGGTTTAGCAGGACCTTTTGGTTTTGGTCTCCAATCTTGTGTTTTAACCACAAATTTCTTTTCAATGGGACTTTTCACAACTCTTGGTGCATGTTTGAAAGTATTTCTTGCACCCTTAGTAGTTGGTTTTGAGTTAACAGGCTTATTTGGTCTAACAGTATGATTAACTTTTGGTGTGTTAGACTTCACAAAACTTTTTCTGGGGTTTGTTCCATTTGTTTTAGACCTTGATGTACTCCCAGAAACCCAATTGTTACAATAAGCATGAGTATGATTAAAACTACCACAGTAATAGCAGGCCTTATTGTACATAACAAAATCATCACCAAGTTGGTGTGACTTAAGATTGTTCCAATTTATCTGGCTACCTCTAGGTTTGCTATTACACTTAGCACAACATTCAACTGTTTTCAGAACAGTTTTAGCCTTTGTCTTAATCTCAACACTTTTAGGACTGGGTGGTCCTACTTTGTTTCCTTTCTTTGAAACAGTCTCTTTTTCCTCATCATCAGATGTCCAATCTTTAATAATTGGAGCATCTGAGCTCTTATCAGTGAGCACCTGATGCGTGGTTTTGCAACCTTACAACAGGTTTTACCTCTCGAGGGATCTCAAGAGGCTTACAACCCCACCAGGCAGTGTACCTGACCGATGTAGTATAGTGTAGTGGTAAGTACGGGGGATTGATCGTTCTCCACAGGGAATAGTGTTCGTTAGGTATGAAAGACTACTCTAATAGGTCTAAGGGTTGAGGAAGATTCTTTTTTTTATGTTTTTATATTTTTTTATGAAAGCAAGTAAAATCTCGGGTTTGAAAGAGTGGGCGGAATTAGTTGCTAGTCAACTAACCCAAATTACTACGAATGCAAATAAAATAAATAACTGAAAATAAAAAGTTGGTGAAAACTTAAGTGTAGAGAAATGTGTTTACTTAGATTTCCTTACTCCCTAACTATCTTTTACCGGTTGATTAGTGTGTATTAGTTGCGTGGATGACGGGTGTATTCCTTAATACCAATCGTGGGGTGGCGTACGTACTTCCCCAACTCTACAAGCTCCTACTTCACTCCTATGTCGAGCCGGCTAGGAAGCTCCTAACATGGGATCACTAGAATTCGCTTGTGCATTAAATACAACCATAAAAACCTTTAGTACGCATTTGGTTCATGTTTCTTAAGACGTTCAAGCAAGTTACCGAATAGGAAGTTAGCCAGTTTTCTTAAGCCTAACATAGATAAACAATCATCCAATACAACTAATAACACACTAATAACCAATAATCAATAGCTAGGTTTCATTAGATCTAAGCAAACACAAGATAAATCTAGCCTAACATATTAATCAAAAGACAAGAACAAGATAGAATCAAACAACACATAGACATATTGAATGATTAATTGATAACTTATCTTCAATGTAACATGGAAGATCTCAAGGCAAAAAGCGTTGAAAAAGATGCTAAAATCGTCTTAGGGTTTTCTCCCAAAAATTCCACACTAAGTTCCACACTTATGACAAAGAATTGCAAAACTATATATAGATTTTTAACATCTGACGGCGTCACGTTATGGAGTGTGACGCCGTCACCTCGCCGCTTTTAGGGTTCTCGGGTGACCTTCTTGACGCCGTCCCTCTTTAGCTCTCCAAAATCCGTTCTGGCTTATCAAGGCTTGACGCCGTCAGACCTTGAACGTGACGCCGTCCCTCTTTGAATTAAGCCGTGACGCCCTTGATCAGGTTAAAGCGTGACGCCGTCAGAATTCACATGCAATTTTCACTGGCTTATCATGAGTAAATTTCACATCAACCTTTTCTTGCCAAGCCATGACGCCGTCTGGAGTAAATCCTGACGCCGTCAAAGGTAACTTTCAGCCGATTTTTGAGACTTTGTCGTTTTCTTCACTTTTATGCTCCAAAAACGTCCAAAATGCCTCCTTTTCCAGATTTCTCCTCAAAAGTACCTAAAATGACAAAAGGAACGATTTAGGGCAATATTTGATCAAATAAATACGATTTAGGGCTTAAATGACCCCTTAAAAGCGGTACACTTTTCGCTTCATCAGCACCCTTTTCTTAGAGAGTGAAGCATCACTAGCACTCTCAAAAGGTTCACTTTTCTCTACAGGTTTCTCATTGTCTAGTGGTTTTAAGGTGAATTCATGTAAGCCTGATTCTGCAAGATCTAAACCTGGAGGACAGGGGATTCCTCTGTAAGGAGGTGGACAAGTTTTGTATCCAATCCCAGATTTGATTCTCTTGTTCATTTGATTTTCAACTATCCTTTTATTACAGTCAGAAGCAGTTTCTAATGTGGTAATAATTAGTTGAATATTTTCCTTTGCCAGTTTCACTTTAGCAAACTCTGTTCTTAACAGGTTTATTTCAGCATCTTTCAAAAATATTTCCCTATTAAGAATGCCTTTTGTGTAAGAAAAAGTGAGTTCATTTTCCCTAAAGTGGATTATTTGCTTCTCAAGTTTGGCCATACCACACTTATGATTAACTAGGTCTTGATGAGTTTTTCTTTATTCTACTTTCAGTTCATCATAAAGTTTTCTAAAAGTTTCTAATTCTTCAAAAACTTCACAAGTATTAGAATATTTAGTAATTTGTACCTCAGGATTGGTGAAAGCCATTAAAGCCATTTCATCTGAAGTTGACTCCTCTTCACCCATAAAGCTCCAATCAAAACCCAGCCCATCAATAGCTACCATAGCTTTAGGCTCAGTGATTTCCACAGCCTTGCTCTTGTTCTCAAAGCTTCCCTTGTTCTTGTTCTCAAAACCTCTTCCCTTATCATCTGACTTCTTTGGTCTTCTACACTCTCTTGAGTATTGACCCTTCATGTGGCAGTTGTAGCACTCCACTTTAGACTTGTCATACCCAGCAGGCTCATTACCATTGATGGTAATCTTCTTTCTAGTCCTCATCAGAAATTTCTTAGCCCTCGTACTAAGAAGTGAAATTTGCCACTTTATGTCCATTTCCTCAAGATCTTCATCATTGATCTCTTGAATATCTTCAAAAGTCAATATGGAACCATTGTGTTGTGATGTCAGGAAAGCACAACCAATTGTTTCATCTAGAATTGTTTTGGTACTGCTAGAAGTATTGGCAGTACCAAAATTTGTGTCGGCAGTACCTTCTTATCTACCATCTTTTTCTTCATCAACTATCCTTGAGGTGCTGGGAGATGACACAAAGGCCATATTCCCTGAGCTTGAACTAGTAGACTTCTTCACTTCATGCTCTACTATCTTGAAGTTGCTGTAAAGATCATTAAGACTCATTTGATCAATATCTGGTTTGTTTTTCCAGACAATGACATGCATGTCCTATTCAGAGGGTAAACTCTTAAGAAATTTGGAGTTTAAATCTTCTTGAGAAATCATCACTTCATGAATGGCTAACTGACTTGAAAGCTTTTGTAGTCTATTGAACATGCTGTCCAAAGACTCATTTGTTGTGGCTGAAAAGTTTTCAAACTGTTGTTTGAGGAGAGTTTTCTGAGTTTTCTTGGTGGCATCATTTCCACCAAATCTAGCCACAATAGCTTGAAAGAGGGTTTTAGCACATGTGTACTTGTTGAAGATCAAAAGCTGGTCATTTGGAATAGTCATGAGAAGCATACTCCTGGCCTTAAGATCATTTCTCTTTTGGATTCTTTCTTCTACGGTTGTTGGGTTCACTTGCACATTTGTTACTATTGCATCGTTTACTGTGGAGGTGGTGATTGTAGGTTTGAATGAGTTTCCTTCTTCAATAATCTCCCAAAGTGCATAGTCTTGCACTTGGAAGTATTGCTCTACCCTCAGTCTCCACATCTCAAACTCATTCTGTTTGAGTAATGGAAGTTTTTGCAGCCACATTGGTTTGAATGTGTTCAACGTCCATTTGTTCTTTTAAATCGTAAATATCAGCCTAGCTCTGATAACACTTGTAGAGGATTATACAAACACTTGGGATGTTAATCTTAATAATGTGTTTGGGATATTTAGGAATGAATGTGATTTAGTACGCGGAATTTACTATAACACACTTAAAGGAACAAAGGTGGTGAATATGCAAACGTGAATTATTTAGAACAATGAACACAACATGAATAACACAAAACGATTCAATATTATTTATGAGATAATACGGGTGATCTAAACTATCACCAGGATTACAAAGGTAATCTTGAATCTTTGATTTGTAAAAGGATTTGTGAATTTGTAACTAAGTTACTAGAGAGTTTGTGATGTAAGTTTTTAGTTAAAGAGTTGTATCTAAGGTGGTGACTAAGGGTTTCTTTTATAGGATAAGGAACCCTTTTTACATGTTGTCAAGTTGCAATATAATAAGATAATAAGACTTTTCTAACCTACTATTACAAGTTCCAATGTAAAACACTCAGTATTATCTACTGCACGACATGGAAGACTATACTACTTTTACTTAACGTGTTACAATGTACAAAGACTAATAATACAACTAAAATATCTACAAATAAAATATCTAACAACTTGACATTCAATCTGGCAGGACCTTCTTTAACTAGCAATACCTTCTCACCCAGAAGGTACTGCTAGTTTATCTTCAACTTCTTCAAAAAGAACTAGCAGACCTAATACTTCATCTGGTAGGCTCTTTGACTTAAGCATTTTATTCCCAACATCATGTATATGCACTTGCAGGCACTTTAGTAACATGTTACTTCATTAAAGTTGAAAATTCAATTTAGAAAGTAAAGTAACCTAGTTCCTAGGGGCAAGTAACATATTTACATACTACTGCATTAAACTAGATAGACTATAAAATCCCAGCATTTTAATAGGGCAAATGAAGAGTCATGACTAATAGTCTGAACTCAATTTAGTGAATATCAAATTAGACTCAAACTAGATAGACTATAAAATCCCATATCTAACCCCTCAAAATTACATAAGTTATCATAAATGTGTGACCATATGTATCGAATTGTGACTACACTTAAATAATGTCTGACAAAATATGACTCTAAGATTTAGACACCTAAATAAATACTTCATGTGATGACCATATGTAACATCTTAAATTTAGTCACACAAACACTCAATGTGACTAATATCAAGGTTAATGGTAACTGAGTTCACATTTTGCTATAAATAATAGTCACATGAATATTTCACAGTGTGACTATTTTGAATGTATTGGTCACATATAATACCCTTATAATGTGGCCATAAACATAATTTAGATACACATTTGTGATATGGTGTGACTATGGTATAGCCTATAGTCACATGATTGTGCTAAAATTAAATGTGACCATACACATTAGGATTTGGCAGGAAAACACACACTAAACTTTAGACACACATATTAACTTACGTGACCATATGTATCAAATTTTGTTTACATTTAATTATGTATGCCTATGGTTTAGTGTTACCATGTATGACATTTGGTCACACTGTTCAAGTGTGTGACATATATTTGTCACTTTTAAATGCATATCGTGACTAATGCTTCAAACTTACTTTTCAGTTGTCACACATTCCAAATTCATATGTGGCTAAATTTTCAACAAAAACTAGCAGTCACGTTTAAATAATGTGTGATAAACTTGACTATATGATTTAGCCACATACACAATTACTTCAGGTGACCATATATGGATTTTGGTTACACTGGTCAATTTTGTAACATATATTTGTCACACATGTATATATATAGTGTGACTAATGTTTCAAACTTATTTGTATCCGTCACACGTCCCAAATTATAAGTGACTAAATAATCAAAATTTTTTTACCAGATACCTCTAGTCACAAAAATATTCAAATGTGTGGCTGTAGCCTCAGATGTAATTCCAAAATGGTCACACAAGTCGGATCAAGTGTGGATGTTTATTTTATTCTGGTATATCTAGTCACATAAAAAAGTTACTGTATGGCCGTTCAAAAAACAACATGTGTGACGAAATCCCAGTTTTGTACTAGTGTCTAAAGAGATCCAACTACTCAACGCTTAGCATCTAACTTATATTCAACTCTATCATTTTTCGTTCTTTGCAGAATTTTTAAGTCTTGCAAACTCTCAGTCTCGAAAGCTAAGGGGAAAGCTAGAGTGCAATACTCGGTCAAGTTAGAATCTCCCTTGTTCTAGCCTACGGGCCTACTTATTTATACACATAAATTTTTCATTTTTTTTCAAATTTTCATAATCTAGGTTAAAACGGGGTTGCGTGGGATACAGACAATGCAAGGGTTTGAAAATTTTTGAAAATTTCGATAGAAATTCCCCCCACACTTAGAACTAAACATTAGCCTCATTGTTCAAAAATATCGGGTGTTACCCCCACACTTAGGAACGAAAAAGGCAAGTACTTAAAATTCCAAGTGTGGAAAGAGAAAACTATATCAGATAAGCACATATGATAAAGGATTTTCCCTAAATATAACAATGCAAATGATCGGAGACCGAGTGTTGGAGGGTTTGAAACAAGCACGGAGGTCTTCACGATCATAGGGAATCCTGCAAGCAAAAATAGATACCACAAAACACAACACGGAGAGAAGCACTCCCCCACACTAATCCAAATATCACATCACACTTAATAGAAAATAAAAATAAAAGATAGATAGATAGATAGCACGGGTTGCCTTTTGAGAAGCACTTGTTTTTTATCGAGTCTCTAGCTTGACTCAAGTGTTATTTAGGTTTATTCATAAAGTCAGACCCAACACTTAGAATTAAGTTCGGATGGAAATAGCGATACACACTTACCGAAAGTGTGTATGCCACAGGAAGGGATGATGGTATTTTAATATATCGATGAGAGAATTGAACCATCACCCATTTTGTCTCACCCGACTGTGTTAAAGAGAAGAAAGGATCGAATCTATCCACTTTCCACAAAGAGATATCTACTGGTGTAGATATGGGAAGTGGCGGGCAAGATACTTGACTTTGATAGAAAGGATTACCAAAAGTTGAATTGTAATCAAAATCAATATCGGAAAGAGAAGAAACGATAATTTCGTCAAATGTATCAAAAAATTTAGGCTCATCCTCACACATTTCCTCATATTCAAAAATTGGATTTTCAACATTTAAAGCATAGTCAGAATCGAAATCAAAAAGAGGATTATCGATTGAAATCGAAAAGGCTCTCTCAGATACCCTTGGGATTGGAACAAGGTCATCGATATCCTCGAAAGATTTACATTTGATTTCCTTATCCCCCATTAAAAAGATATCTAAAGGTTCCTTAATGAGTGAATTGGTTTCTGAATTATCTTCAGGAAGGAGATCTTTCTCGAAATAATCGTTTAATAATTGTTCAAGAAAAAGAATATTTCCCTCTGAATCATAAACTCCATTTTCAATTTTAGGTGAAATCGACTCATCTAGAGCAAGAAAGGTTTCGGTCTCGTCCAAGAGAAAATCATTATCCCCGACGGGGGTAAGAGATGGGGAGAGAGGCGCGACAACAGGATCAGAAGAAGGAGTGGGACTGCCACTCAAAGGATGAATTGATTTATGAACGTTTTCTTCTTCTAAAGGTTCATCCTCATCACTCTCCTCAGAGTAAAATAAGTCAACGAGAGGATCTTGTTTTGGAGTTCTAAGAATCAACTCCTGAAAACGGTTCATTTCAGCTTGTAATGTTTCCATTTTAGCTTGAAAGTTCATGTTGAATTGTTCTTGAGCAAGATCTTGAGCAATAATCATTTTAGTAATCAAGTCAACTCTAATCATATCGCTCTGAGGGAGTGGCTGAGGGGTTGTGTATTGTGAAGGTTGGTCAAAGCCGGATGAGTCATGATTGTCATAATGAGCATGCTTATAGAGCATTTTCTCGGGTTGACAATCAGAACCATAATGGGGACCTCCTCAATGCTCACAACAGTAATACTGTTGTGGCGAACTTGGTGTATAATATGAGGATGTGTCAAAACCAGATGATGTTTGATCGTTATAAAGGGTCTGCTCATAGACAAACATGTTCCCCGTTCGACAATCAAACTCTGGATGAGGAAAACCTTCACAAAATTCACACAAGTATGTCTCCATCTGATGTTGTGGGGGTTGGTTGAAGAAGTCGGGTGTTTCATTGTAGGAATAGGGATTTTGGTCATAGACAAACCCGTTTCTCGAATCTACAATGCTACAACCGGGGCAATTTCTACCATTTTGAGGACCCCCACACCATTCACAACCATATAGGTAAGATGAAGACATAGTGAAGAATTAAACGGTTAAAGAGGATAAGAGATAAAGAATTAAACGGCTAAGAGGATAAAGAAGGATTTTTTTTTTCTTTTTTTTTTTTTTTTTTTTTTTTTTTTTTTTTTTTAGAAAAAAGAAATTATTTTTGGATTTTTTAAAAAAAAGATAGAAAAATGATTTTTTTTATTTTATTATTATTTTTTTGGATTTTTGTATCTTAAGAAAATAAACATTCAAAAGAAAGGATCTTCAAGGCACCAACGCCAAACACAACATAAAAATCTTAACAAATCTCCCCGGCAACGGCGACAAAAACTGATTCGCTGTTTAGTACAGTTTTAAATTTTAAGTATTTCCCGTTAGATAAAAGAGTCACTTGAGGACAAATGACAATTAATCTTCCGGAGTCGTATTCCACGGCAAGATTTGAATTGAAAATCACGTCATTTCTTTTGTTTAATGCTTGATTATCGAATGTTTTTGGTTTTATAATTGATTTTAAAAGCTAAACAGATTAATAAAAGAAAACTACAAGCAAAACACTAATATAAGATCTAAAATGCGATAATAAAGGATATGCTTGTCAAGTGAGGCGAAAAGATCGTTAAGTGTGAATTATCATTTAAAGTGGTGAATTAATACCCGTTTTAAAAACTATTTTCTCACAACGTTAGTTTATTTTGAAAACAATTCTTTATCTTGGTAAAATTACTAGATTTAATTAATTGCCATAATGGCTTTTGCCCGTCAAAATAACCAAAAATCAATCCAAGTAACCGAAGGTTGTTAATCGACAATTTCTAATTTTTCACACTTAATTTCACAAATCACCACCACTTAACAAGCATAATAAAAGTCTACTCACTAAGCATATTAAATAAGCTAACAAATCCAACAAACATAAGCATATTTCTAAACTAAATACTAAAACTATTAAGAATTGAAACAGGAAAGTAAGTAGAACCCGATCCGAGAAAATGAGACGAATAAAACCACCCGATCTTATAAACTTATCAAACACTAAAGTTTACTTCTTTATTAGATTTTATATTACCAAATAGTTAATAAAGTTTGTGACTTTACTCAGAAGTTAGTTTTATAAAAACTAAGAAAGCTAAAAACTTTAAGTAATAAGCAAGCTTATAAGACCCTTAAGCTCCTCGCCTTAGATGTAGGATTGGATGCATAAAAATCAAAACTTTATAAGGGTTAGTACAATAAGCAATATTAATAAGCTAAAAGAAAGACCAAATAAGCTATGGAAAAGCTAATTTAATATAAAAGCACTAGTCTTTAATGAAAATAAGCTAAGAAAAAGCTAAAAGATTGAAACTTTAAGACAAAAACTTAATAGATCTAAAAGAATAAGCTATAGTGTAGCTTATTTAGGAAAAACTACTAAAGTTGAAAGCTTTTTGAAAACTATTTAGATATAAGAATAATAAAGTAGTTTAGATAAGAAAATAAATAAGTAAAAAAATGCTTATTTGAATAAGCTATGAGGAAGCTTATAAAAAATAAGCCAATCTAAGTAAACCAAAAATAAGCTATAAGTCAAAGCTTATTTGGCTTATTAGATGAAAAGTAAAAGAAAATAAAATAGAGGATTAGAAAAAGAAAGAGGTCTTTAAGCATCTTCAAAATAAAACTTCATCTTTATAATAATAAGCTAGAAATTTGATTACAATAAGCACTTGAAATAAGCTATTCTATTACAAAAATAATCTAACCTACTACAATAAGCTAATACTACTCTACTCTAAATAAGCTACTCCTACACCTAATATTAATATACTACTATGTGTGTGTTGTAAGCTATCCTCCTCCGGATAGCTGGATCTGTGCTTATATAGCCCATCTTGGGTTTGTATCTGCCCATAATTGTGTCCACATGCATCCTCATTTCACAGCCACACACTGCATTCTCGATCCTTCCTATAGCCAGCTAATGATTAGGAATGATAGGGACACGTGGCAGCCTCCCATTGGCCAGCCGCTTCTTCTAGAACCTGCCACTTGTCGTACGCGTCACATCTGCCACGTGTCAGCTTCTGATTGGTCTGCGCCCTGCCACCTGCCACCTGTCAGTGCCACGTGGCATTGCCACTTGTCGGCCGGTTAACGGCCAGTCAACTGCTGGTCAACGGCCGGTCAACGGGTCAAGGTCGGGTCGGTAACTGAGTCGAGTTGCCATGTGGACCAATGAGATGATGCCACGTGGCAACAAGTATTTATACTCGTTTTTGTACGTGCCCGGATTTGAACGTGGGGTGTGAGTGTGGGGAACGAGGGTGATACCCAACTGGGCTGGGCATACCTTCGTGTAATATGGTGCACTTAGTTTCTTTTATATGAGAATAAGCCCAGTCCACATTAATGCTAAATTTGACCTGTCATTTTAAGGAGTTTTGGCCCAATCCAAAAATAAATGAAAGTACTGTTGGACTAGTTTTTTCGTGCTCTTTCCAATGGTGTGCTCGGGGAATTTTTTCGACTTCGTCTCAGCCTCGTAAAACGCGAAAACATCATCGAAACTCATCCAAAAATCACCGTTTTTGCTTTGTTTTCAAACCCTTGTACCTACAAGACATAATAACACATTCCAAACATATTTGCTATATAATTTAACATATTTCATGGTTATTAGTCCATTTTAGCGTGTTTTCCGGTATAAAAATGATGTGTGTTTAGGCATACATCACACCGCGTACTATGCACAAGCACATGATGGAGAAGAAGAAGCGTTTAACACATTGAATCAAGGATTTGCATTCATTGCTCGAGCATTCAACAAATTTGCAAACAAATCAAACAATCGTCTTCGCAATTCATCTAATCCAAGGAATCAAGCTTTAGTTAAAGATGGATGGGTTGAAGTGCAAAATCGGTCTTATGGACGAGAAATGGGAACTGGTGGTTATGCAGGAAATTCGGGAAATAGTCAAGTTGGTGCTAGTGGAAGTAGGAACAATGTAGGTGCTCCTCAAAGAAGGGTTGAAATCATTGAAACTCGTAATGCACAAACTGGGAATGCGGCGATCAGGTACTACAACTGTAACGACAAGGGTCATTTGGCTAATGCATGTCCTAAACCAAGGGTTAGAGGCAGTGACTTTCACAAGCAAGCATTACTTCTAGCACTCAAGGATGAAGCAGGAGGAACTCTCACTAAAAATGAACAAAGCTTCATGGCCTCTGCTAATTCAGATGATGAAATGGAAGATCTGGAAGCAAATGCTGCTGTGATGTTAATGGCAAACATGCAGGAACTTCACATGAGTGATACAGGTCCAGTTTATGACACTGATGGCCTGTCTCAGGTACCTGATGCAAACACATGCCTCATACATGAAATAGCATCTCCATCTGCATCTGCACCCGACAAGGAGCAAGTTATTCGAGATAATCCATTATTACCTCTTCAAGACGATGATCAAATTAACACAGTAGTTACGTTTGATAATGATGATCAAATTAACCCAGTTGTTACATTTGATGATGATGATCAAATTAACCCAGTTATTACATTTGATTATCCAATTGATGAATATAACAATGATCAACTTGAACAAACTGAAACTTCGCCCGGTCCAGATCCAGAATTTATGACCTTACTTATGACCACCCAATCCCAAGTTGAAAAATGCAGTGAAATAAATGGGAACTTAAAATCTAATATTGCATCATTAACTTGGGAACTTGAGAGCTGTAAAACTCAACTTACAAACTTTGAAACACAAAAAAAATGAGAAAAAAGGTTTGAAGTTGCATTTCAAAATTCTTAAGTGAAAGAGCAAGAATTACAACATCAAATGAGAGAATTAATTGTTTCCAATAACAACTTGGTTTCTAAATTAGAACAAGAAAAGCTTGAGTTAAAACAACAAGTCGAACATCTTGCAACTGAACTTTCAAAAACTAATTTGGAGATTTCGGTTTGTCAAGCAACTTTTTTAGAATATAAACAAAAGTCAAGGAAATGAATTGATTCTCACATTGATGAAATCGTTGAGTTGGAAAGAAAATTAAAAGAATTTCAAAAATTTGTCTACAAAACTGGTGAGTCTGTCACAACGATACAAAAGTTCAGTTTAAAATCAAATCCAAATGGTTCAAAAGGTTTTGCTCTTGGTGACGATAAACCACGTTTTCTACACACAGCTCTCAGAGAAAATCCAAAGTTGTATAGTGCAGAACAATTGTTTGATGATTCTATTGTGCATGTTGTTTTATATACTTGTGAGGAAGAATGGGAGAAGACGAGAGTCGATTGAAAATGAGCAAAAAGGAAATGGTTAAACCACTTGATTATTCAAAATTACCATCTATTCATGAAACTTTTGTTCCTCAAAAAGAAAAAACATAACAACCTTGGTATATTTCAAAAATTCATGAATCAACTTTTGATGTTGGTCCCATCAAACCAGTGGCACAAATAAATGGTCCTTTACCATCTTCTGGTGAAATTAATCCATTACCTAAATAATTTCTTGTACTTCGGTATTTTGATATGTTTATGGAAGATATCAAATTTTTGGAACAAGCAATTGAACGTAATTCTGAGATAAAAATTTATACTTTTCAATCTGCTTACGTAAAAGAACAAAGACAAATTTTTCAAACCCAATTTTTACGTCATGTCCAACATTTGCGTCTTTGTGCAACACACTGGGAACAGGAACTACAAAATGAAGTTTCATCCATGATGAACATTTTCAAAGAAACTAAAAACTCGATTTCAAAACGAAAACGTCAAAACAAAATTCTTCAAAAAGAAGTAGATCGACTTTTGGAAGATGTTATGAGTTCTAATATTATATCTGTGATTATGAATTCTGTTTATTTGTCATGCAATTCTATGCTCATAACCGACCACAATGCTGAAAATGATACATTGAGACACGAGATTGAGACTTTAAAAGCAGAAAATAAGAGAATCATGACTGATAATGATGATGTTCAAACAAAACTTTTACTTGAGATTTCTCAACTTCAAAAGAAACTTCTATAGTGTCAGGCTCAAAGTCTTACTTTTAAACTCAAATTGCAACGTCAAAAAGAACACATGTCTTTTCAAAACCATCAAACATCCAAAGTTGAGAATCTTGATGATGAAAATGCGGTTTTAAATTATCAAGTTTTCAAATATGAAAAAGAAATTGAGCATTTAAAAGATGAGTATAAAACCATTTATGATATTTTGAAAAAGACACGTACTCAACTTTTGAAAGAAAATGAAGAATGTCGACAGAATCGAAATGACACCATTCGTTTAAATAGAGAACTCGATGCAAAATTACAAGATCAACAATTCATCATCAGTGAGTTAGAAGAGAAAATATGCGCACTTAACAATGGGAAATTAGGAAACACAAACGTAATCGCAACAAGAATGTACAAAATTGAAACATCATCTAGGCAAAAAGATACAAAGCAAAGTCAGCCCACTAATTTGAATGCTTCCACTTCTACAAGACTAGAAGCCACTACTAGCGTTAGCAGATCACAGCGTAAGAGCACCAAGAAGAAGAATAGGATCTGGAAACGTAGGAGCGGACCTCTAGACGAGAATGAAGAAGAAGAACACCTTAGGACTTTGAATAAAATGCATGTTGCATCTGATTTAGATTCGAACTTATAAACTTGTAATTCTGATATCAATGTAGTGAATGCTTAGTCGTTGAACGTTTCTAATGTCAATGCGTCTTGTATCTTTTGTCGTAAAAGTATGATGTTTGATACTCATGATCGGTGTGTTGCTAGTTCTCTTTTATTATGCACTATAGGAAACATGCTAATAACATTCTTACTAGGCCCACTATAGCTTCTAAGTCTGCATTAGGAAAAGAGACAAAAGTAGTTTCTAAATCTGCGTTAAGTGATCCCATAGCTAAAAACACAAGTCCTAAGAAAACGGATTCACCTAGTGCCTTCACTAAGACGAAAGCCCAAATTAGTTGGATATGGCAAAAATGGTTACAGTATACACCTAGTTTTAAGTGGTTACCTAAATCTAGAAACATGTGTGACTCTATTGTAACAAAACCCATTCCTACTACGGGTTCCAATTTTAGCTTTATTCCATCTTCGTCGTCTTCATGTGATGCAGGTGATCCAAATCGTACTCTGGATTGTTGATAGTGGATGTACCCGACAAATGAAAGGAAACCTTAAACTGCTCGTTAATTTTGTTTCAAGTTCATTGGTACTGTCAGATTTGGGAAAGATCATTTTGCGGCTATCATGGGCTATGGAGACTATGTTAATGGTAATATCGAAATTAGTCGTGTATATTACGTCGAAGGCCTTGGTCAGAACCTTTTCTCAATCGGTCAATTCTATGATGGGGATTTGGAAGTAGCATTTAGGGAGAAAACATGTTTTGTTCATGATTTACAAGGAAATGATCTCATGTCGGGCTCTCATGGAACTAATCTTTATACAATCTCCATGTCTGATATGATTGCTTCTTCTCCAATATGTCTGCTCTCCAAAGCAACTTCGACAAAATCATGGTTATAGCACAAACGACTTTCTCACTTAAACTTCAAAACCATGACTGAACTTGCACGACACAAACTAGTTGACGGTCTTCCAAGATTTTGTTATTCCAAGGATCACATATGTCCTGTATGTGAACAAGGAAAGAGCACTCGTGCACACTTTCCTCCAAAAGCTGAACACAGTACCGATCACATACTTGATCTTCTTCACATGGATCTGTGTGGCCTAATGCGTGTGCAGACGATCAATGGCAAACACTACATTCTGGTAATTGTTGATGATTACTCCAGATGGACTTGGGTTTATTTTATTCGAAGTAAAGATCAAGCTCCTAACATGACTATCACCTTTCTCATGAAAATTCAAGTTCAGCTTCGCAATATGGTCAGAAAAGTTAGAACAGACAACGAAACTGAATTCAAGAATCAAACTCTTCGCAGTTACTTTGAGAAAGTGGGAATTAAACATCAAACATCCATTGCAAGAAGCCCAGAATAGAATGGAGTAGCTGAAAGACGAAACAGAACGTTAGTGGAAGCTGTAAGGACAATGCTTGTTAATGCTCAATTACCTGATTACTTATGGGCGGAAGCCGTCTCGACTGCATGTTACACTCAAAACCATTCTATGATTAACAAATGCCACCACAAAACACCTTATGAGCTTTTCCATAATCGAAAACCAAGTATCAAACACTTTCATGTATTTGGTGCCCTTTGCTATCCAAATAATGATCGTGATGACCTTGGAAAACTCAAAGCAAAAGCAGACATCAATGTGTTCTTTGGATACTGTGAAAATTCAAAAGGCTTTCGAATTTGGAACCGTCGCACTAGAGAAATTCTGGAAACCATTCATGCTAATTTCGATGAGCTTACGGATATGGCTTCTGAGCATAATAGCTTAGGATCCGCAACTAACCATTTAAACTTCCCTGAATCATCAGCTGCACCACCACCCGTATTCACTCATCGACAAATGGAAACCTTATTTGCTCCTCTGTTCAACGAGACAACCGAAAGGCGTGCTCTAGATGTATCAAATGTTTCCGCTGCACAACCTGATCAAATTCCAATACCCGATACACCTGCACAAACAACAACTACTGTTGCAACTGATGCACCTCTATTCGACTCTCCAACAACAACAAAACAAACTGCTTCCAACACCAATGATGTAGCTAAAGATCAACATGAACAACAAGTACCCGCACTTGTAGATTATGACAGAAATGCCTTATTTAATGCATTTGCTCCGGCTCCAACTGTTCCTGATATTGCTGAGTCGTCAACCCGCAAATTGGATCCGTCTAATATGCACACCTTTTACCAACATCGCTCTTCAACACATAAATAGACAAGAAATCACCCTTTAGTAAATGTGATTAGTAATCCTACAAATCCAGTAATGATAAGACAACAACTTCACACAAACGCTGAACATTGTGTTTATGCTCTTACCGTCAGTCAAGCTGAACAAAAGAAGATTAAAGAAGCAATGACTTATGATAATTGGATTGAATCAATGAAAGAAGAACTTGATCAATTCAAACATCTTGAAGTCTGGGAATTGGTTGAAAGACCAGATGGAGTCTATGTCATCGGACTTAAATGGATTTGGAAGAACAAACTTGATGCTGATGGAACAGCGATTCGTAACAAGTCGCGTTTGGTTGCCAAAGAATATAGCCAAGAAGAAGGAATCGACTTTGAAGAATTCTTTGCGCCAGTGTAAGGGTGAGTATCGGTCCAGGACCGGACCGGACCGAGGACCGAAATAGCCAAAAAGCCAACACCGAGGATCGGACTGAATGTGGTCGGTTCGGTCCGGTTCGGTCCGGTCTCGGTCGGTCCGGTCCAACAAGGCTAAATAATCGGTTTGTGGTCCGGACCGGACCGGACCGAGGGCCGAATTAGCCAAAATGCCAAGACCGAGGACCGGACCGAATGTGGTCGGTCCGGTCCGGTCGGTTTTGTCGGTCGGTCCGGTCTATCCGGTCCATTTGCTCACCCCTACACCAGTGGCTTGACTTGAAGTTGTATGAATGTTTCTGGCGTATGCTGCTCACAAGAACATTATCGTTTATTAGATGGACGTGAAGACTGCATTTCTTAATGGTCAACTCCATGAAGAAGTGTATGTCAGCCAACCACAGGGATTTATCGATCCAGATCATCTTAATCATGTGTACAAACTCAAGAAAGCCCTTTACAGCCTTAAACAAGCCCTGAGGGCATGGTACGATAAACTGTTCAAATTTGTTTATTCAAAGACACAGGGAGGACATTTTGATTGTTCAAATTTATGTCGATGACATCATTTTTAGATCAATAAAGAACAAATATTCAGTCGCTTTTGCAAAATTAATGAAACATAACATTGAAATGTCCATGATGGGTGAACTAAAGTTCTTTTTAGGACTCCAAGTTCATCAATCTCCCCGTGGTATTTTTCTAAACCAGTCCAAATATGCTCTTGAAATTCTAAAGAAACATGGCATGACCAGTTGGGATACTTATAAAACTCCCATATCTGCCTCTTCTCCAAAGCTGGATGCTGATTTACATACGACACTAGTTGACCCGACCAAATACCGAAGTATTATTGGGTCTCTCATGTATCTAACAGCCAGCAGACCAGATATAGTATTTGTTGTATATCTTTGCTCCCGCTATCAGTCAAACCCAACTGAAAGACACCTCTCTGAGGCTAAAAGAATCCTTCGATACATAAAGGGAACCATTCAGTTGGGGATCTGGTATCCGAAGGATTCAAGTTTTGAACTAATAGCCTTTTTAGATGCTGATCATGCAGGTTGTTTAGATACACGAAAAAGTACCTCTCATGGTGTTCAGTTTCTCGGAGATAGGCTCGTATCTTGGCAGTCAAAGAAGCAGGATTGCACCTGATTGTCATCCACAGAAGCAGAATACATTGCCATGTTAGCATGCTGTGCTCAAGTCATATGGATGAGATCATAGCTGATGGACTATGGATACTTATTTGATAAGATCCCAATGTATTGTGAATCCAAGAGTGCCATTGCCATCTCCTGCAACACGGTTCAACATTCAAAATCAAAGCATATTGCTCTCAGATATCATTTTATCAAGGAGCATGTTGAAAAGGGTACACTTGAATTATATTTTGTGGGTACGGAATACCAGTTGGTAGACTTATTCACCAAAGCCTTGCCTCATGCAAGATTTGTGGAATTAGTTCACCAAATTGGTATGCGGTTTTTGACTCCAGAAGATCTAGAAAACTTTCTTAAAAAAAATTGAACAAGTCAAACATCAAATCCTTTTGTAAATATTTTATCAAAAACCAAATACAAAAATTTAAAACTTTCTATTTCAGAAAAGAAAGAAAAAAAGAAAACAAAATGCAAGTAAAAATTTCCATCAACACTTTGTTCTTTTAAAAAAAATTAACCATTTTTTCCCGAACAAGTGTTGAGGGGGTGTATGAAATTCAAATTTTAAATTTGTGTTTAAAATTTGTACTTGCATATATTCCAAAAGGATGCTGTTTTTTAAATGTGTTGGTAGTATGTTCGTCATAAATACTCTCCTTGTTTTTATAATTTTTTAGGTATAAAAGTTATTTCGTCATAAGTCGAGGGGGAGTATTAATATTTGGTTTTGTCAAACAAATGTCAAGTGTCTTCTCCAATTGAGAAATAAGGACCTTCTTTGCAAAATTCTGTGGTTAGGGGACCATTTGTGTCAAAACCTCAAAGATTAATTTTTAGTCATAAACAAGTCTGACTTCACATTTACTACATCTGCAAATCACATTTACTACTGTAACACCCCTAATTTCGGGATACGCAGCGGAATTCAAACTGGGTGTTACTCGACGGCACAATAGTTATAACAATAGAAAATGAACTCTAATTGAGTCATTTTAAAAATTTATCATTCGAATATCGAAGTTTACAAAATGAGGTCCCAGTAGTTTTACAGTTTGTTAAATAAGTTTCGAATGATAATTAGCTTTTAGCCTTTTATCAGTATCCGTGCCCCTCCGTGCCATCCTCGTTCATTATGGACCTGAGATAAACATGCTAAAAGTGTCAACATAAAGGTGGGTGAGTTCATAGAGTTTATAAGTAAAGCAGTTGATTTCAATAGTCAAAGGTTGAGTGAATCCATAGTGTTTGTATGCAAACCAGTTGAACACAAAGTTCAAGTTTAATAGACAGTGTGCCCCGTTGTTGCACCCATAAATTCAGTAGTGGCAGTACCGTATCATTACGGTACCATAGTATTGCTCTAAGTCTCATGAACGCAAACCTTAACTGGTGTGATATCATAAAAATGATATATGTAACAAACATCATAAAAATGATGTGAGTAACAGTGCCCTCGCGTAGGAGTTTTCCAACTTCCTATTGTTCTTCAAATAAAGTGCATTTGGTTACCTATCCAGTTAACACAAATGGGGCGTCAACTGCCAATAGATCTATCCACGATATTCGCGTTCACTCGCAAGTGATTAAGGCTCATGATATGAGGGACTTTTAGTGGCAAAAGTGTGTCTTAGGAAATATTAATCAGGATAGCATACAGAAAGTACTTGTGTTCAGCATGTATTAAGTTTCAATACACAAATAGAGTGTTTCATCAACTGAGTAAATTGTTTATGATAAACGAGTAAAATTCATAAGTAAAACGAGCATGTATCTCCCCCAAAGAGTTCAAAATATGAAAAAGAGGGGCTATGACTCACCTTGGTGATACAGTAGTCAGGTTGGAAAACTAATCAAGTTTTGAGAATAAACTGCTCCGATATGCGACCTAAGTGGATATGTCAGGTCCGAGTATGTTTGTTTATATTCGAGGCTTTAAATAATAAAGCGTGCTTATGTTTAGTATTCTTACAACGTGTGTATTGTCGATAACTTATTTGTTGGACCTTTGGATGAGTTTAATATAACGTGTATTGTTGAGATAAATATAAATGATAAAATTTACAAGTTCCTCCAAAAGTTATCGGATGATGAATCACAGTTTATCCTTAAAGTTCGATTGATCGTTTGTGAAATATAAACATATCGTATGTGAGTTTTTATAAAAACTGAGTTAAAATGAGTTAGAAGTATATTTCCAAAATAATGTAAAATTTTTACACGTTATACCCTTATAGTTTTAAGTATTGACAGTTTATACCCCTGAACTTTCATAAAATGACAATTTATACCCTATAGTCTCATAGACGATACTTTATACCATCTGTGACAAGTCGATTAAAGTTTTAGTCCTTATTATATAAAGATTTAGAGTTTTGGCAAAGTAGGCCCTCAAAGCATTTTAGTCATTACGCCCATAGTCCCTATTTCATTTTAGTTGTGTTTTAAGTTTAGAAAAGGGCGTGGTTTATTATGGCTGGTTACAATAAGTTGTATTAGGTTTGTAAATAAGCTGTTAACAGCTTATTTGCTTATTGTTAGGACCCTAGACACATGGTTAAGGTGGTTAAACCTTGTGACTTTGTGTGTATGATATGTTGTGTTAATATGATTAAGTGTGCGGAATTCACTCAACCAAACTTAGAAGGTTGTGTATGTTATGGAAATGGAATTTGTTATGTTTGTTAGTTAGCAATGAACACATAAAGATTATCACCAAACGATTCAATATTATTAAAGATAATAATACGAGTGATCTTGAAATATCACTAGGGTTACAACCTTGAATCTTAAGTTTTTCTAACTTATGATATTCTTGTGTTTGTTCTATGTCTTAACAGTTATGAAAGTTAATTATTCTACACATAATATCGACACTAAGATCTTCTTTTATAGTCCAAGAAGATCTTTACATATTGCTTAAAGTCTAGCTGACTTACTTGTTAACTTATCTCTAATGTGTCAGTACATAAGATACAACATGTATCTATGTACACAACTTGTTAACTAAGCACATGGGGTAAGATATTATCTACCGTATATTGTTGACCAAAATACAAATAATATCTTTTCATACTTATCCAGTTAGCAGCAGGATGTTCATTAGCAGCAGCAATGAGTCATCGCTTAGCAGCAGGATCAAGTATAGCAACAACAGGATCAATAGCAGCAGAATGCTAAGCCTAGCAGCAGAATCATTTATCGCCAGCAGCAGAATCAAATGTTCTAGCAGCAGGAACATCATTAACAGCAGGAACCATAATGCACTAGCAGCAGAATCACACTTAACGTTTTTCTTTGAATAGAACCCGATATTTAACTTCTTGAATATTTAATTCCCAACAATCCTCCCCTAAACATGTGAATCCATTTCAAACATGTTTCTGAATTAAATCATGGATTGAAGATCTTTCAAACACTTCTGTTCTTCAAGACTAAATATCTTCTCAGTAATTCATCTGCTTTGTTCTTCTTTGACTTTAACAATATCAACACATTGAACCAATCTTGGACTAAAAGATGGTGCAATTTCCTTGGATGGAGGAATTATAAGAGGCAATGATGCTGTGTATCTTGGATGCTTGTTTCAACAAGTGAAATCATCTATCAGCATGCCTTTGCAAGTGAAATTGAAACTTTTCTTCGTTTGACCTAGATAGAACTTTCTCCTTTGGAATGCTTCATCCCTTCTGAATATATATAATACTCTAGAATAAGCTCTGTTCTTGTCATTTTCAACCTCCTCATCATTTTGTATGCTCTTGTCTTCTCCTTCCTTTTATTGGATTATCTTCCTTTTCTGGGCTATTATTTCCTCCCGTGAGATTGTTACCTCCCCTGAGATACAAATAACTTTTGTTTCCTCCCCTTGTTTGGAAGATCTCACTATGTACCAAAATATATCTTTCCTTATCATCTGATCCATTATTTAGAACTTGTTGTCAGACAATGTTGTACATGAAGCCATCAATTCCTTAAGAGTTTAAGTTAGTGCCCTCATCACTTCTAGGTGTGTTAACTCCTATGAGAGGTGAATCAGTGGACATTTTGATTCATGGTCCATCAATGGATGGTTTTTGTGAATCTCTTGAAAATCCTTTTAAGAAATCATTTGACTTAGCAGTATGTCTATGATTTTAGAATTGAAAAATCATACTGCTTCCAACCATTTTGAAGGGATCAAGTGTATAACAGACACTTAATCAAAATTTTGGTTTAAAGCAACCTCTGGTTGTGTGAGAACCAATATTTTTCAGTTATAAATAACTGCCTGTGTGCAGATAAACTCATTCAAAGAGCTTTCCTGACAGGGTTTCCAGCTCATAGTAGTTGTTGCCTCTAACACAAGTGTTAGATTCACTTTTACTAGCTGTTCTTTCTATCAGATGTTCTCAGACTTGCACATTATACTTGAAAGTATAAAATGATAGAAAGTAAGTTGCATCAGTTACTATCTGATCAACTAAGTCATCAATTCAATGTGAAATATCATAACTAGGTTTCAAGAAAGTAGTTTTAAGGAGTTATAAATTCCCAAACTCAGTCCATCATAAACCTAATATGTCAGCAACCAATATCAGCATTTTGTTGCTTCCATTTCACTTGAAATTTCCTTTGTGTTCACATATTCATACCTGAAATTGTTAGTCTAAAACCAAAAGAACAATGTACAAATTACTTGTCTTGTATTAGAATAATCATAAGACCAACTGTATGAATAACACAATTTAAAATTTGTACTAGTAGCACAAACTTTTTGTAATAACAGTAGTATCATATAAATCCATCAGCAGAATCAAAAATTTATTTACAAAAACACATTAGATTGAAAATTTAAAGATTAATCATTCCAATACTTGCTACCAAGTACTGAAATCTTGAAACATCAAAAGCTTTTGTTAGCAGATTTGCAAAGTTGTGTTCTGAAGCAACTTTAAGAACTTGAATTAACTTTTTCTCATTGCAGTCTCTTATAAAGTGATGTCTAATTTCAATGTGTTTTGTTTTAGAATGTTGCACTGGATTTTTAATAATACAAATTGTACTACTATTATCAATATGAATAACAGTGTTTAAGAAATTGTACCCATAATCAAGAAGTTGGTTTTGAAGCCATAGTACTTGACTAGAGCAACTTGCAGCAGCTATATATTCAGCTTCAGTTGTTGAATTTGCCACACTTGTTTGCTTCTTACACTGCCATGAGACAAGTCTACACCCAAGGAATTGACATCCTCCAGTTGTTGACTTTCTGTCCAAGCTAGCACCAGCATAATCACTATCCGAATATGCTACCAAGTCAAAAGGAGATTCCCTAGAATACCATATACCCAACCTTGGTTGACCTTTAAGATATCTAAAAATTCTCTTGACTGCAGTTAAATAAGAAACCTTTGGAGTAACTTGAAATCTTGCACAAACACAAACAGGGAACATGATATCAGGTCTAGATGATGTAAGGTACATCAAAGAGCCTATCATAGATCTGTAAGTGTGTACATCTACACTTTCTCCATCTTCATCTTTCAGAAGGTGCTTCTCAGAATCCATTGGTGTGCTTGCTATTTTTGAATCAGCAAATTGAAATTTTCTAATTATCTCTGCAACATATTTGTCTTGACTAATAAATATGCCTTCAGATGATTGCTTAACTTGCAAACCCAAAAAGAATGTAAGTTCCCCCATGGAACTCATCTGAAACTTATCTTTCATAAGCTTCTCAAATTCTAAACACATCTCTTTCCTAGTAGATCCAAAGATAATGTCATCCACATACACCTGCACTAACAGAAGATCCTTCTTGTGCTGTTTGATGAAAAGTGTCTGATCAATCTTTCCTCTTTGAAATCCATTTTTTAATAAGTAGGAAACTAGTGTTGCATACCAAGCTCTTGGTGCATGATGAAGGCCATATAGAGCTTTCACTACTCTGTACACTTTATTTGGATGTAATGGGTCAATGAAGCCTGGAGGTTGTGAAACATACACATCTTCTTCAATTTTACCATATAAAAATGCACTCCTGACATCCATTTGGTAGACTGTGAAGCCTAAAAATGAAGCATAAGCTAAGAAAAGCCTAATTGCCTCAATCCTTGCTACAGGAGCATAAACCTCATCATAGTCTATCCCTTCTTCTTGTGTGTACCCTTGAGCTACTAATCTAGCCTTATTCTTGATCACTATTCCCCTTTCATCCCTTTTGTTCTTAAAAACCCATCTAGTGCCAATTACCTTCACACCTGTAGGTAAATTAACTAGCACCCAAACCTTTTGAATCTTGAACTGAATAAGCTCTTCTTGCATAGCCTCTAACCAGCTTGAATCATCTAGGGCCTTAAGAATATTATTTGGTTCAGCTTGTGAGAGAAAATATACAAACAAGCAAGAGTTTGAAAGCTCATGCTGTTTTGAAGCATAAAGGGCATCAAGAAGCCCTTGTTGGTCTGAAGTCATCAATTGATGTCTTGTCTTCACACTAGATTGTACATCTCCAATCACATGTTCCAGGGAGTGGAATTTGTGAATTCTTGTTTGTGGAGTAGAAGGAACTTGATAATTTGTTGAAAGATTGTTGAAATCTACCTCATTATCTGAGAATTCTGCTTCTCTTGTTTCTGAAGGGCCAGCAGCAAAGTCATTTGGCCGAACAACAGAATCAGTATGCTTAGCAGCAGAATCACCAGCAGAAACAGAGATACTACCAGCAACAACAGAAATACTACCAGCAGAAACATTTTGTTGTTCCTGAGTTCCATCTTCTTTTCTTTCATCTTCAACACCTTATTTAGCTTTGCTAGAAGAAGATTCATCAGATGTTGAAGTTGATTCCACAATTCTACTTGACCTTATTAGCATTATCACATCATTTTGATCTTTCTCTAACTCTGCCTCATTTGTTGTATTAGAACCTGTAAAATCGTTAGTTTCTGCAACAAAAGGCACATAATTCATTAAATTGGTTAGATACTCTAGATGAAATAGCCATTTTGGTCCTTGACCTTCTACATTGGATTTGTTTTCTAAAAACTCCACATGTAGGTTTTCCTTTACTATTTCTTTTCTTGTGTTGTAAACTCTAAATGCTTTGCTATTAAGAGAATATCCAACAAAGAAACCTTCATCTGCTTTACCATCGAATTTTCCTAAATGGTCTAAGGTATTGAGAATTGTCACATGACATCCAAAAGGTCTAAGAAATCCTATTGCAGGAGTTCTACCATTAAAAAGTTCATATGATGTCTTATTGTGAGGCTGCACAATTAAAACTCTATTTTGAACATAGCAAGCAGTGTTGACTGCCTCTGCCCAAAAATTTATAGGTAGCTTAGAATCAGCTAACATTGTTCTAGCAGCTTCAATTAGTGTTCTATTCTTTCTTTCAGCTACTCCATTCTGTTGTGGATCTCTAGCAACACTAAATTCTCTCCTAATACCTTTTTCTTTGCAGAAATCATCCATAACTCTATTCTTAAACTCTGTCCCATTATCACATCTAATGACTTTTACTTTCTTGCTTACTTGGTTTTCTATCTGTGTAATGAAATCCTTAAGGATGCTTGATGTCTCATCCTTAGTAGATAAAAAGAAAACCCATGTAAATCTACTATAGTCATCAGTAATAACTAGACAATATCTCTTATGCATTATGCTCATAACTGAAACAGGTCCAAATAAGTCCATATGAAGCATAAACAAAGACTGATTGATAGATTTAAAAATCTTGGGCTTACAAGTGGCTTTGTGTTGTTTGCCTTTAAGACAAGCAATGCATGTTTGATCATTTTCAAATCTTTTGTGAGGTAAACCTCTTACCAAACCATTCTTAACAATTTTATTTATGGTTTTGAAATTAATATGACCAAGCCTTCTATGCCATTTCATTGATTCATCCAATGTGGCCTTTGCAACAAGACAAGTTAAATTCTTTTTAGGAATAATGTTTTTCATGTCTACACTGTACATATTGCCCTTTCTAGGAATTCTAAGAAGTACTTGACTTTCATCAGGCATCTTAAAATCAGGAGAAAGTACAAGACACTCAGTCTCACAGAAAAGAACATTATTCTTTTTGTCACACATTTGTGAGACACTAAAAAGATTATAATTTAGCTCTTTTACATAGTACACATCTTCAAAATCTAAATTTCCGGTTTTGATTGTACCTTTACCAGAAATTTTGCCACGAACACCCCTTCCAAAGGTAACATATCCTCCATTGAATGATTGAAAGTCTGAAAGATAAGACATGTTGCCTGTCATGTGCCTTGAACATCCACTATCTGAGAACCCTTGATCTTCTTGTTTATCAGTTGAATGTTCCTGCAAATAAATAAGAGTGTTAGTTTCTTTTGGGGATCCAAGCCATTACTGACTTGGATCTGCCTCTTGCATCAATATAATTCAATCTTTTTAGGACAGTTGATGCAACATTGGATTTAAGAATCCAACATGCTGAGGCCTTAACAACATTTGCCCTGTTTCCCTTAGCAGCAGGAACTGATTGCTTAGTAGCAGGAACTGCTAACTTTTCAATTCTCCCCTTTGGTTTCCAAACTTGTTTTTGGACCACTGCTTTTGTTTGAATGGGCCTTAGAACAGTTGTTGGTGCATGTTTGAAAACTGTTTTTGCACCCTTAGCTGTTGATTTTGGGTTAATAGTCATAAATGGTCGAGCAGCAGAATGAACTCGTTTAGCAGCAGGAACCATTTGTCTAGCAGCAGGATCTGAGTTTGAGCCAGACTTCTTATTGACTACTCTGGGGTTTGTTCTCTTAGAACTAGAGTGAAAGTGAAATTTAGGTGTTTGCCTTTTGTGGTTCACTCTATGGTTTTCATACCCAGTTACCCATTGGTTGCAGAAAGCTGCAAGATGGTCAAAACTACCACATGTGTAACAAGCTTTATTATAAAAAGCAAAGTCATCACCTAATTGGTTAGACTTGAGGTTGTTCCAATTCCTTTGGTTACCTCTGGGCTTGTTGGTGGTTCTATATTGCTCACAATATCTAACTAGTTGCCTAACATGCTTAATGTTTGATTTAGGCCTATCAGTATTGTGTTTGACTATCTTAGGAACACTTGTTCCTACTTTCTTAACCACTTCAGGTTTAGACATAACCTGTTCTTCTTCATCATCACTATCAGTTGTACAATCTTCAACAACTATAGTTTCTCCTTTCTTAACAAAGGACACCTTCTCCTGATAAAGTAAAGTTTTATCTAAACTTTTACTTATCTTTTCTACCTTAAGACTCTTACTAGGCTTAGAACCATATTCCATGATTGGTCCTTGAAACTCAGCTAAACCTGTATGTGCTAGGTCAACACCTGGAGGTGAATGAACACCTCTATATGGTGGAGGGACAGTTTTGTAACCTACACATGAATTAGCTTTATCAATTACCTGAGCTTCCCAAATCTTATTCATTCCTTCTGAGGCATGAGCTAAAGCATCTACAGATATCTTAACATTTTCTTTTTCATTTTTGGCTTCAGATAACTGTTTACTTTGATCATTAAGTAATTCATCTCTAAATGCTATTCCTCTTTTTAAAGCATTTAAGTCATCAGTAAAAGTAGATTCATTCTTTTGAAAATATTGGATTTTTTTTCTAGAACTCCTACACACCTCTTATGATTAGCTAAATTATGAAGGGCATCAATTAACTCTTCTCTAAAAGCATCAAATCTCTTTTTAATGTCTTCATAATTTTTAAGATTAGGACATGAATTAGTACAAGTAGGAATGGTATCTACCTCTGAATCAGAAAAGGCCATTAGAGCAATCTCATTGACAACAAGAGCAGCATTTGGTGGTGCATCCTCTTCATTAGCCATAGAGCTCCAATCATATCCAATACCATCAATAGCCAGCATAGCCTTTGGCTCTTCCACCAGTACTTCCTTCTTCCTCTCTTGCTTATACCATGTGTTCCTATTATCCTGCTTCCTTGGGCTTCTACATTCTTTAGCAAAGTGTCCCAACCTATGACAGTTAAAACATTCCACTTTCTTCTTATCAAACCCAAAAGTATCATTACCATTTATGGTAATTTGTTTTCCAGTTTTTTGCCAAAACTTCTTAGCCCTCATGCTAAGTAAAGCAACTTGCCACTTAATATCCATCTCTTCCAAATCATCACCATCTACCTGCTCAAGGTCTTCATGATTTAGAGGAGAACCACTAGATTGACTGGTTATAAAGGCATAAAATGTTGGATCTCCATGTCCAGCAACATCCTTTTGTACACTAGCAGAGGGACTACCATAAGTAGCATTAGAAACACTTTCAACTTCATCTACCTCTTCTGAATGACTAACACTAGGAACTGATAAGAGTGCAGCATTCCCAGAACTAGTACCATAATTTCCACCCCTCTTTAGACTTTGTTCAACAATTTTAAAGTTGTTGAACAAATCATTAAGTTTCATTGTTTCAATTTCTGGTTTGTTCATCCAGACAATAACATGAGTATGGAATTCATCAGGTAGACTTTTCAAGAACTTCATGTTGAGATCTTCCTTCTCAGTCTCAACACCCAACACAGCTAGCTGACTGACAAGCTTGTGTAGTCTTGAAAATAGCTTATCAAGAGACTCATTACTAAAAGCAGTAAAGTTTTCAAATTGTTGCTTTAGTAATGTCTTCTGTGTCTTTTTGGTAGTTTCATTACCACCAAACCATGCACAAATCTCTTCAAAAAGAGTTTTTGCATCAAGATATTTGTTAAAAGATAGCATCTGCTCACCAGGAATGGTCATAAGCAACAAGTTTCTTGCTTTCTGATCATTTCTCTTTTGTATCTTTTCCTCATTTGAGACTGGTCCAATATTTCTTTTTCTAACTGTTTTCCCTTCAACAAGAACATTTGAATAGCCTAGAGTGAAGGAATCACCATACTGAATTATATCCCAAAGAGCATAATCTTGAACCATAAAATATTGCTCAACTCTCATCCTCCATAACTCAAACTCATTCGGTTTGATCATGGGCAACTTTGCAGCAACATTGGTTTGAACATCTTGTACATCCATTTCTGTTTCTTCTAAAAACAACAATATCAGCCTGTCTCTGATACCACTTGTTAGGACCCTAGACACACGGTTAAGGTGGTTAAACCTTGTGACTTTGTGTGTATGATATGTTGTGTTAATATGATTAAGTGTGCGGAATTCACTCAACCAAACTTAGAAGGTTGTGTATGTTATGGAAATGGAATTGTTATGTTTGTTAGTTAGCAATGAACACATAAAGATTATCACCAAACGATTCAATATTATTAAAGATAATAATATGAGTGATCTTGAAATATCACTAGGGTTACAACCTTGAATCTTAAGTTTTTCTAACTTATGATATTCTTGTGTTTGTTCTATGTCTTAACAGTTATGAAAGTTAATTATTCTACACATAATATCGACACTAAGATCTTCTTTTATAGTCCAAGAAGATCTTTACATATTGCTTAAAGTCTAGCCGACTTACTTGTTAACTTATCTCTAATGTGTCAGTACATAAGATAAAACATGTATCTATGTACACAACTTGTTAACTAAGCACATGGGGTAAGATATTATCTACCGTATATTGTTGACCAAAATACAAATAATATCTTTTCATACTTATCCAGTTAGCAGCAGGATGTTCATTAGCAGCAGCAATGAGTCATCGCTTAGCAGCAGGATTAAGTATACTAACAGCAGGATCAACAGTAGCAGAATATTAAGCCTAGCAGCAGAATCATTTATCGCCAGCAGCAGAATCAAATGTTCTAGCAGCAGGAACAACATTAACAGCAGGAACCATAATGCACTAGCAGCAGAATCACACTTAACGTTTTTCTTTGAATAGAACCCGATATTTAACTTCTTGAATATTTAATTCCCAACACTTATATTCTTAGCTTATGGGCCATAAAGCCCATTAAAAGGGTGTGTTTGGTTTTAGGCCGAGACACCAAAAGGAACAATGAAAATAGACGATGCCTTATGATCTTTTGACAACGTTCCAGTGGTTTTGTAAACTTTAATAGGAGCTTAATAAGGTGGCTAAATCTCGTAGCTTAAAGCTTTTAGCTTATAGGCTAATTAATTCATCAAAGAGGGGCGTTTGGTTTGTTTTTGCGATAAAAAGAAAAAGAAATAAATGAATTCAAAATTTTGAAAATAACTTGTGGCTTGCTATGACTTATCTTAATAAGCTGTTTTATGTTGAGAATCAGCTGTTTGGAGCTTATTAGCTTATAAAAATGGCTTATGGGCCTAAAGCCCATAAAAGGATGCGTTTGGTTTTTAGTTGCGAAACCAAGAAAAGAAAGAAGTTTGGCCGAGGCCTTGAGGGTTTTTGGGGAACATGGATATGTGCTTAATAAGATGGCTTAATCATTTAATTTATAGGTGTTATCATATGGGATAAATCATTCAATGAAATAGGGTGTTTGGGCTTGTTCTCGATAAGAAAAGAAAAGAAAGAAATTTATTTTTGGTTTGGTTTTTAAACTTGGTAATCAGTTTTATCACATATTAATGGTACTATAAATGTAATGAGAGATTGAAAAGTGTTTGGAAACTTACAAAGGCTTGGGGTGCTCGATTAGAAAAGGAAAACGCCATAGGGCTTCGAAAGTGGTACTAAGCTTCTCCACGGCTTATGATTCTAGTACTAACTTCCTTCCTACATTTCTTGGACTAGAATTTCAGTGAGTGAGAGTGTGTTTATGATTGTGTTGTGATTGTAAGCTAAGGATGAGTGAAATGGTGAAGATTTGGCTCGACTTATATAGAGGGGAGGATTAGGGTTTCAATTAATGCATGTTGCCACTTGTAGAAGTAGGTTAGGATTAGAAGGGACATGGTGAGGTGTTAGCAAGATGTCCATGCTTTAGGTTGTTGGTTCGAAAGGTTTTAAAGAAAACACATAGGCTTGATTCGAATAGTTAAAAAAAAGAAACATGTGTATACTTGGTCGGTTTCATAGCCACAAGAGTGGAGGATCTAGGAGACAAAATGCTATGGTTAGTTTGTGTCCATATTTGGTTGATTAAGTTAGATTAGAACTAGTTTAGGGCTTGTTTGGTTAGGTTTTAGTTCAATTCGAACTAGGTAGCAACAAGGGTGGCGTTTTAGGTTTAAGGAATTGTACCTAGGGCGAGTTGATGTTGTACAAGAGGTGTAAGACTTGTAGTAAATTAGTTGAAGTCTTTTGGTTAGGTTTAGTGGCCTTTAGTTAGGTTTAATATATTAAAAGTATAGTTTTAGGTTCCATGTATTAAACACTTGTACCACAAGCATTAGGGAGTTGTACTTTTAAGTTTATAAAGTATAAGAAAAATCCAATTTAAGGCTTGTGCACTAAGGTCTTGTATTATGTGCTTTAAAGTAGGTAAACTAAGGTTTATAATATAGTTTATATTAATGTTAAGTTTCTATGCATTAAGGACTTGGACATGTGCATGAAAGACTTGTACATTTCTATTTTTATAAAAATCATGTAAATATTAATTAGGGTTTGTGATTTTATTTACATAAAATCATAGAATTGTAAATTAGGGTTTGTAACGGAAAATAAAGTAAAGTTAGGTTTCCGTGCTTTAATGACTTGTACATTAGCTTTAGAGTGTTGTACTTTAGGGTTTATGGTTTAGTTACGTGAAATCATAGTTGTAATAAATTAGGGTTTCGTGAAAACTCTAATAGATGGCAAACATTTAGTTTGAACGTTTAATAATCGTATGTTAACGAAATAACGTAAAGTAGTAAATAAAAGTTGAAAACTTTTATACTTGATATATAAAGAATGTTTGTTTGTAATAAATATAAGGCATGTTGGTGTCGTGTGAGCATGTTTATTAAGCATGTGAGTTACGTCACATTAGTTAGTTGTTGTGATTAGATAAACTGATAACGTTTAATCTAAAAAAAAAAATAGACGTAGAAAATGGATAAATATTTTTTCGTTAGAATATTAATACAAGTGGAAATTTACCGGTGGTTACAATCTCACCCCCTTAAATGAAATCTCATCCCGAGATTCAGTCCGTGTTAGATGTTGAAAAATGTGGTACCTTGTGTTAATTGGTTTACGAGATAACTAATGATGTATTTTCACTTGTCGTTGTGGAGATATGTGTAGTTTGTCGTTATCCTGAATTTCCTCTTAGAAGAGTAACGAGTGTTTTATCAGATAAATATTTCTCCTGATTTGATTTAGGTTAATCATGTAACTAGGTGAGCATGTTTGATTCTGGTTTCACTTGTGAAGATTTATAAGTTAGAATTTATTGTTTTACATGAGAAACACTATTCCAAAGGGCAAATAAACTTAAAAAAAATTCATTTTGAATGAAGATTGTTATTTTATAAGGTTTATCATGTTTTGATAGTTAGTCTTGAAAATAACATGATTCCTAATTACTTGTTTTGTGAAAATTAAATTATTGACGTCGAAAACTGTTTTTAATAATCAAGATTTCGGATGAGAACTTGATGAATGTAGGGAAAGTTGTTGAACTTCAGCTTTTGTAGATGATGAATCAGTTTGTTCCATATAATTTTTTTATATGAACAGTAATTTCAAACAGTCATGAACAGTAGCCCAATGGCTATAAACAGTAGCCCAACGGCTACTTTTCTTTTTATAAGCACCCCATTTTAATTTTCATTCTAGCACCACCCATATTTCTCACATTAATTTTTCAAAATGCCGCATGTTGTTACCATTCTTGCGATTGTGTATGTTGTTGCTGCTGCTATCTACTTGGCCTACGTTCCAGATGAAGATTATGAATTTTTGGCTGTGGTGTTAGCGCTTCTCGTACCATTCGTGGTTCTAGCCATCGGCGTGGATAAAATATGGGGGGTAATAGTATTGCGTTAGGAATGTTAAAATAAGTCTTTGTTGTGTTTCCATGTAATCTTTAATGAATGTGTAATAAGATTTGTTTGTTTTTATGCATAAAACCATGTCTTTTGATAGCGCGTTAATGATTTGTTTGTATTTATCGTACAAAATATTCAAGGTGTTACATCGAGTCGTGGTTCTCGCTCTCGTAGGTGTAGTGGTGTTTTTCATTAGCTTGGCGGATCAACCAATTGGCGATTCTATACCTTACTTAGTGATCTTTGTAACATTAGCACTACCGATGCTAATTATATCGTTATGTATTAATATTCGTGGATTCTAATGTAATAAAAGTTTACGTTTTGTGTTTTATGAATTCTAGTGATCCTCGAGTTCATACTCATGTTAGTTCAGATACAAATAAACCCACTCATTTATAATTCATTACTTACATAGAGAGGCATCCCAAACAATGTAAATAAAGAAATATAAACTTATGGTTCGGCGATTCATAATTTCATTATTTAAATAAAAAGGTGTCCCAATCCATTCAAATAAAGACATTGTAAATCATCCTACTTAAGAATTTCTGACTCGACACTAATACTTAATTGACAAGGTAATTTAGTGTGTAGGTGTTCCGAGAGTACGGAAGGAGTATTTACAATCATCTCTAGAGATGGGAGTAAGATAATCAAGGAAAGTTGACATAGTACTCAAAATAGTTGGTGAGTATATATTTAACGTAGATAAGGTAAGAATTGTGCAACCCACAATGTCTTGGGAAGGTTTCGTAAATTGCAAAAATGTAGAAGTAGGTACATGCTCGGGGAAATGTGATTGAGCCTTAATGCCTTAGAATAGGCATGATCCGTGTGTAGTATATATATATAAATATAGTATCGTGCACACGTGATACGTGGGAAATGACAAGTCAAACCTTTAGGAAAAGTCAAACTTGCAAAACCCGTGAATACGGTATGAGATACCGGGCAAGTGATCACCCGGGTCGTGTCCCAGCGAGGTGTGAATTGAGGATTACGTTTTAGGTTCGGAATTAAAATGGTTGACGATTGGATCTGGAGATTATTTGGTGTTGTAGTATAATTACAAAAAGCAATGAAATGCAAAAGATATTTAAAACAAAAAACGCACGTTTTAATTAAAATTAACGTCAACGCGTAAAAATAAAAGTGAAATCTAAGCACGACTAGTCCTACGGGCTTACAAACAATTTTCCTACACACTAGATGACAAAATAAAATTTTAGAAAAAAGAAAATTAAAAATTTAATTAAAATTCTATTTAATATGATTTAATTACTAATAAACACTAATTAATTCAAAATAAATACTAAAACTATTGAAATAAATCTGAAACTTTTTTACAAAATACTTAATGCTAACAGGAATCTAAGAAAATTATGAAAAGCCTAAGTGCTTAAGTAAAAAGCTGTGAAAATAAGCAAACAAGAACTGATTATATAAAATAAGCTAAACAGACAAACAAAGGTTTTAAATTAAATAATGCAGAGATATGATGAAAAAGACCCAAGGGCGAGATGGTGTTGTGTGTGTGGTATGAGGCTTAGAGTGCAGGAGGTCCAGGGTTCGAATCCCACCTCTTGCACTTTTTGAACTTTATATTTTTTTTTTTCAATTTTTATTTTTGCAAAGTACTTTAACAACAAATTAAACAAACTTTTGTGAACAAATTTTTTTTTGCTGAAAAGCTTTTAAGCAGCTTGCACAAGTTTATAAAAACCAACAGATTGGAGTTTTTTTGTGCAAAAGTGAGTTTGAGATGGAGTAGCAGCTAGGGAAGGTGAAATAAGCAAACGCCCAAGCAACATACACAAACACAACCTTAAACAATCACAAATAGGCTAATAACAACAATCTAACTAGCTAAGAACAAACTGAAACAAAAATCAACAAGCTCAGTCCTGCTGAGGTTCATCAGCATCACAGTGGGCAAAGGGGCAAGTTGGGGCCTAAAATAAGCGCATCTAGTGAACAAGAATGGGCAAACAAACAACACATATACAAAGACAGTCCAACAAGCTTCCAAAATCACCTAAACTCAAACCATAAACTCAAACAACCAACGAGATAAAAGCTATAGAAAATGGGTCAAACTGAAGGAACACGGGTGCAGGGCAAGTTTATGGCCAACGGGTCACTTCAAGCCACTCAATTCCTATCAAACAAAATTCCTAAAATTACACAAAAAATGGTCCAAGAATCACAATCTGGTAAACAACAAATTCCCCAAGTTACAGACCATAACTCCTAACCATGAGTAAATTAAGATTCCACCAACTTTTGAGCAATTTTGCAATTTTGACTTTTTCAGTTTTTATGAATGTTGACTTTGGTGAGTTTCAATTGATCCTAGGTGATTAGAAATGATATATTAAGATGATATGAAACTATTTCGAGCAATATAAACAAGTCCTAAAGCTAGAGTGATGGTTTTAAACAATTTTATAGAGCAAATGTGGAATTCAATCCATTAAACTGAGATTTTAGGTTATACTAAGCTAATATTAACACAAACAAACAAATTTTGACAATATTTAACCACTACAACTGAAAATCACAAGATTATGCAAAATAAGCTTAAAACTTAAAATTTGAAATTAAGAATAAGAAACCTTGATCCCTAGCTTAACTAGGGAATCTTTAAGCTGCAACAAGCTCTGTCTTATTCAAAGAATAAGCCAGTACAGTCCATCTTGCTCATCCATTTCGAGCAACTTCCAAAAGCTTTCCAAATTGTCAAGCATAGGTAAACTGTGTCATTTTTTATTTTATCCTTTTTTATGTTTTCTTTGATGATTACATAACTTAAGTGAGCTTATGAATAAGTTGAGATGATAAAAGAGCTTGAATAAGGACTTGCTAAGAAAACTTAAGATTAACTTTTGAAACTGAAAATAATGTAACAACTTGAAACTGGAATACTTGTATTAAAACTGAGAAGAGTTTACAATTTAAAAACTAATTAACTAAGTTAATAACCTACATGAACTACCTCCTTGAAAGGCTTACAAGCTTGCCTATTTATACTAAAAAAAAGTAAAACTGAGGTCTTCCTCTTTGTGTTTCTTCTGTGAGATAAATCTTCACAAAATCGTCACTTGTGCTTCTTTGAAGTAATATTGACCCTTGGATTAAAGTAACTTGATCACAGCCCTTAAACTTACTTTGGCGCCCAAAACACTCCCTCGGATAGGTGACCTGGCAAGGCATCTCGTGAAGGATTTCTTGAAGCTGGTGAGGAGGGTGGCTTTTGAGGAGGATGGTTGAGTGTAGCAGGTTAAAGGTGGGGAAAGGTGAATGGTTTGGCGGGTAATAGGGTGGGAGAGAAGGAGGAAGAAAGGTCAGCTTTTGTGGGTTAGGGATTTTGACTTTATATTTGGGGGTTTGACTATCTTGGTTAGACCCGATTTTAGTTAACTACGGGTTTGGGGAAAGGGGTGGATTAGGTTTGTGGGCTTGTGGGTTAAATCTTTGGACTGGGTTTAATATGGGTTGAGTTGTGTAGTGGGTTTAGTTAAATATTGGATCCGGTTGTGTATTATTTGGTATAGATAAAATGGTTTGAACCAAGGACCAATGTTGTAATTATGCAAAGTTCAGGGACCGAATCTGCCACTTCAGCAAAGTTAATAAAGGGACCAATATTGCCAAGTAAGAATAATCCAAGGGTCGTTTGTGTTGTTTTGGTATTTCTGGGGTTGACTTTGACTTTGACTTTGACTCTTCTTGACCAAATGCCCAATCGCTGTTGAATTGCTCCAAAAATACCCGTTTTCACTCCGTTTTCAATCCTTTGTACCTGAAACACATAAAAACACAAAATCAAGGATATCTGCAATATATTTGGGTGTTTTTGGTTATTTTTGTGTTTTAAATGGTTTTAAAATGATGAGTATTTACACACTCATCAAGGCATATGCAGGTATGTTTATTCCGTTGTTTATATAAAGTGATCGAAAGGATGTCGAATGTGTATATATCAATATACTAAAGTGTTTGTGTAGCATAAATTATCTAGAAGTCACATAATCGTCAGGAGGATGGAAGGCACGGAGAGCGAAAGGCTATAAAACGTTTTGTTTGTAAAAGTGGTTATAGTTCAGGTCTCAATTAGACCCGTTTCTCTATAACTATAGCTCTGATACCAATCTGTAACATCCCCAATTTCGTAATACGCAATGGAATTCAAACTGGGTGTTACTCGACGGCACAACAGTTATAACAATAGAAAACGAACTCTACTTGAGTCGTTCTAAAAGATTTATCATTCGAATACCAGAGTTTACAAAATGAGGTCCCAATAGTTTTACAGTTTGTTAAATAAGTTTCGAATGATAATTAGATTTTAGCCTTCTATCAGTATCCGTGCCCCTCCGTGCCATCCTCGTTCATTATGGAACTGAGATAAACATGCTAAAAGTGTCAACACAAAGGTTGGTGAGTTCATAGAGTTTATAAGTAAAGCAGTTGATTTCAATAGTCAAAGGTTGAGTGAATCCATAGTGTTTGTATGCAAACCAATTGAACACAAGTTTCAAGTTTAATAGACAGTGGGCCCCGTTGTTGCTCGCATAAATTCAGTAGTGGTAGTACCGTATCATTACAGTACTATAGTATTGCTCTAAGTCCCATGAATGCAAACTTTAATAGGTGTGATGTCATAAAAATGATATATGTAACAGACATCATAAAAATGATGTAATTAACAGTGCCCTCATGTAGGAGTTTGCCAACTTCCTTTTGTTCTTCAAATAAAGTACATTTGGTTACCTATCCGGTTAACACAAATGGGGCGTCAACTCCCAATAGATCTATCCACGATATTCGAGTTCACTCACAAGTGATTAAGGCTCATGATATGAGGGACTTTTAGTGGCAAAAGTATGTCTTAGGCAATATTAATCAGGATAGCATACAGAAAGTACTTGTGTTCAACATGTATTAAGTTTCAATAAACAAATAGAGTGTTTCATCAACTGAGTAAATTGTTTATGATAAACGAGTAAAATCCATAAGTAAAACGAGCATGTATCTCCCCCAAAGAGTTCAAATTACGAAAAAGAGGGGCTATGACTCACTTTGGTGATACAGTAGTCTGGTTGGAAAACTAATAAAGTTTTGAGAATAAACTGCTCTGATATGCGACCTAAGTGGATATGTCAGGTCTTAGTATGTTTGTGTATATTCGAAGCTTTAAATAATAAAGCATGATTATGTTTAGTATTCGTACAACATGTGTATTGTCGATAACTTATGTGTTAGACCTTTGGGTGAGTTTAATATAACGTGTATCGTTGAGATAAATATAAATGATAAGATTTACAAGTTCCTCCAAAAGTTATCGGATGATGAATCATAGTTTATCCTTTAAGTTCGATTGATCGTTTGTGAAATATAAACATCTCGCTTGTGAGTTTTTACAAAAAACGAGTTAAAATGAGTTAGAAGTATATTTCCGAAATAATATAAAAATGTTACACTTTATACCCTTATAGTTTTAAGTATTGACAGTTCATACCCCTAAACTTTCATAAAATGACAATTTATACCCTACAGTTTCATAGATGACGCATTATACCCTATGTGACATGTCGATTACAGTTTTAGTTCTTATTATATAAAGATTTAGAGTTTTGGCAAAACAGGCCCTCAAAGCATTTTAGTCGTTACGCCCGTAGTCCCTATTTCATTTTAGTTGTGTTTTAAGTTTAGAAAAGGGCATGGTTTATTATGGCTGGTTACAATAAGTTGTATTAGGTTTGTAAATAAGCTGTTAACAGCTTATTTGATTATATTCTTAGCTTATGGACCATAAAGCCCATTAAAAGGGTGTGTTTGGTTTTAGGCCGAGACACCAAAAGAAACAAAGAAAATAGGCGATGCCTTATGATCTTCTGACAATGTTCTAGTGGTTTTGTAAACTTTGATAGGAGCTTAATAAGATGGCTATATCTCGTAGCTTAAAGCTTTTAGCTTATAGGCTAATTAATTCATCAAAGAGGGGCGTTTGGCTTGTTTTTGCGATAAAAAGAAAAAGAAATAAATGAATTCGAAATTTTGCAAATAACTTGTGGCTTGCTATGGCTTATCTTAATAAGCTGTTTTATGTTGATAATCAGATGTTTGGAGCTTATTAGCTTATAAAAGTAGCTTATGGGCCTATAGCCCATAAAAGGATGCGTTTGGTTTTTAGTTGCGACACCAAGAAAAGAAAGAAGTTTGGTCGAGGCCTTGAGGGTTTTTGGCGAACTTGGATATGTGCTTAATAAGATGGCTTAATCATTTAATTTATAGGTGTTATCATATGGGATAAATAATTCAATGAAATAGGGTGTTTGGGCTTGTTCTCGAAAAGAATAGAAAAGAAAGAAAATTATTTTTGTTTTGGTTTTTGAACTTGGTAATCAGTTTTATCACATATTAATGTTACTATAAATATAATGAGAGATTGAAAAGAGTTTGTAAACTTACAAAGGCTTGGGGTGCTCGGTTAGAAAAGGAAAACGCCATAGGGCTTCGAAAGTGGTACTAAGCTTCTCCATGGCTTATGATTCTAGTACTAACTTTCTTCCTACATTTCTTGGACTAGAATTTCTTTGAGTGAGAGTGTGTTTATGAGTGTGGTGTGATTGTAAGCAAAGGATAAGTGATATGGTGAAGATTTGGCTCGACTTGGGGAGGATTAGGGTTTCAATTAATGCATGTTGCCAATTGTAGAAGTAGGTTAGGATTAGAAGTATAGTTTTAGGGTCCATGCATTAAAAAATTGTACCACAAGTATTAGGGAGTTGTACTTTTAGGTTTATAAAGTATAAGAAAAATCCAATTTAAGGCTTGTACACTAAGGTCTTGTATTATGTGCTTTAAAGTAGGTAAACTAAGGTTTATAATATAGTTTATATTAATGTTAAGTTTCTATGCATTAAGGACTTAGACATGTGCATGAAAGACTTGTACATTTCTATTTTTATAAAAATCATGTACATATTAATTAGGGTTCATGATTTTAGTTACATAAAATCATAGAATTGTAAATTAGGGTTTGTAACGGGAAATAAAGTAAAGTTAGTTTTCCGTGCTTTAATGACTTGTACATTAGCTTTAGAGTGTTGTACTTTAGGGTTTATGGTTTAGTTACGTGAAATCATAGTTGTAATAAATTAGGGTTTTGTAAATACTCTAATAGAAGGCAAACGTTTAGTTTGAACGTTTAATAATCGTATGTTAATGAAATAACGTAAAGTAGTAAATAAAAGTTGAAAACTTTTATACTTCACATATAGAGAATGTTTGTTTGTAATAAATATAAGGCATGTTGGTGTCGTGTGATCATTGATGAAGCGAAAAGTGTACCACTTTTAGGGGGTCATTTAAGCCTTAAATCGTATTTATTTGATCAAATATTACCCTAAATCATTCCTTTTGTCATTTTAGGTACTTTGGAGAAGAAATCTGGAAAAGGAAGCATTTTGGACGTTTTTGGAGCATAAAAGTGAAGAAAACGACAAAGTATCCAAAGCTGCTGGAAAAGTACACGTGACGGCGTCAAGGATTGCTCCTGACGGCGTCACGGCTTGGCAAAAGAGATGGATATGACAAATACACGTGACGCGCCAGAAAGTTTTGCAATGGAAGTCTGACGGCGTCACCCTTTAAGGTGATCAAGGCCGTCACGGTTTAAGTTAAAGAGAGACGGCGTCAAGCACAATTGTGACGGCGTCAACCCTTGACGCTCCAGAGTGGATTTTGGAGGATTAAAGAGGGACGGCGTCAGGAAGACCATCCGGGAACCCTAGCCGCGGCGAGGTGACGGCGTCACCTCCTAAACATAACGCCGTCAGCCCCTAAATTCTATATATAATTTTGCAATTTTTAGTCATTAGTGTGCAACTTTGTGAGGAGAAACCCTAAGACGAATTTTCTTCCATTTTTAAGGGTTTTATACCCTTGGATCTCCCATGTTTAATTGAAGATAAGTAATCAATTAATCATTCAATATGTCTATGTGTTGTTTGATTATATCTTGTTCTTGTCTTTTAAATTAACATTTAGGCTAGATTTATTTGTGTTTGCTTAGATCTAATGAAACCTAACTATTGATTATTGGTTGTTGGTGTGTTATTAATTGTATTGGATGATTGTTTATCGATGTTAGGCTTAAGAAAACTGGCTAACCTCCTATACGGTAACTTGCTTGAACGTCTTAAGAAACATGAACCAATGCGTATTAAGGTTTTTATGGTTGTATTTAATGCATGAGCGAATTCTAGTGATCCCATGTTAGGAGCTTCTTAGCCGGCTCGACATAGGAGTGAAGTAGGAGCTTGTAGAGTTGGGGAAGTACGTACGCCACCCCACGATTGGTATTAAGGAATACACCCGTCATCCACGCAATTAATACACACTAATCAACCGGTAAAAGATAGTTAGGGAGTAAGGAAATCTAAGTAAACACATTTCTCTTCATATAAGTTCCACAACCTTTTCATTTTCAGTTATTTTATTTTATTTGCAATTGTAGTTATTTGGGTTAGTTGACTAGCAACTAATTCCGCCCACTCCTTCAAACCCGAGATTTTACTTGCTTTTATAAAAATATAAAAAAATACAAAAAGAATCTTCCCTCACCCTTAGACCTATTAGAGTAGTTTTTCAATCCTAACGACACTATTCCCCTAGAGAACGATCAATCCCCCGGTACTTGCCACTTCACTATACTACATCGGTCAGGTACACTGCCTGGTGGGGATTGCAAGCCTCTTGAGATCCCTCGAGAGGTAAAACCTGTTGTAAGGTCGCAAAACCACGCATCAATCATGTTTATTAAGAATGTTAGTTACGTCACATTAGTTAGTTGTTGTGATTAGATAAACTGATAACGTTTAATCTAAAGAAAAAAATTAGACGTAGAAAATGGATAAGTATTTTTTCATTAGAATATTAATACAAGTGAAAATTTACTGGTGGTTACAACTACCCCAACGACTTCATCCACGGCTATAATGAAACCTTCAAATCCATTCAAGCTTCTACAAATCCGTAAGTGTTTTCATGATGTTTAAGCAAATATATGAAATGGTTTTTGATCATTTTAAGATCCAACGGCTAAATTGTCCACAATCGATGATTTAGGATCTAGGGTTTATGTCGAATTGGTGGAATTTGATTGGGTGTGTCTGTGTTTAATCTTTATGGTGGGTTTTGGTCCGTAACCATTACCATCCGACATCATGGAAGGTGGTAATATCCTCGATCCCAACAACCCACCTCCTAGAGCCCGTACCTTAGGAGACTATTCTCGTCCTAGCCACCATGGCTATCGAAACACCATTGAGCTCGCTCAAGGAGCCAATGTCACTCCCTTGCGATCCGACATCATCCGGTTGGTGCAAAGCGGATGCGCATTCCATGGACTTCGTTCCGAATATCCTAATCTACATCTCAAGGACTTTCTCAAAATCGTTGATTCCGTAGACCTTGATGTTGCCACTCGAGAGACGACTCGACTGCGTCTCTTTCAATTCTCTCTGCGGGACCAAGCTAGTCAATGGCTAGAGCGTCTACCCGCAGGATCCATCACCTCTTGGGATGATCTCACCACTCGTTTCCTCGCTCAGTTTTTCCCACCAGGAAGAACTACCAAGTTAAGGAAGGATATCTTAATGTTCGAACAACGTCGAGGCGAAACCCTGTATGGGGCATGGATTCGATTCAAGGACTTACTCCAAAAAGTCCCTCATCATGGCATAGATCTCTGGCTTCAAATCCAAATCTTCTATGACCATGTTGATTACCACACCAAGCGTGCCATCGATCGAGCCGCCGGGGGCAGATTGCGCGACAGAAGCGCCGAGGAATCATGGGAAATCATTGATGAGCTTGCATCCGACGATGATGAATTGTGGCAAGTTTCCCATGACGTGCGCTCGGCGGTCAAGACATATTCATCGCCCGACAAAGCCAATCAAATCACCGAGGAAACCGTTAGTGAACTTGAGAGGAGGGTTGCATATCTTATTGAAAAGCAAAAGAGACCCTTAAGTCCACAAAAAGCAACAGTTAACTCGGTCTCAAGCATTAAGCAAATACCATTGTCCGAATCACCCCGGAGGGAAAATACTAAACCCTTCCATAAGCACGCTCAACCCAACTCACCACCTCAGGAACTTAGTCCAACCTTCGAAGCTCGAATGAGAGAATACATGTCAAAACACTCCGAACGTTTGGCAAAATTTAAGGAAGCTATCTACAAACAAAAGGAGGAGATGGAAGAGAAGATGGCTGAGATGATGGGCCTTTTGAAAGAATACACAAAAACAAAAGCTCCTGAAAATGTGTTAGTGCGAAAAGACGTTGAAGTTCCCAACACTAAATGTGTTAATGCCATCTCCGTCGTCCAAGAGGGCGAAAATGATGGAAGAGGGAAGTTGATAACTATGGAAGTTAACAAAATTGACCTCGTCCCACTTAATGACGGAAACACCAATGCCTACAAATGCGATTCCGACAAGGGAAAGGAGGCGCCCTCTGAGGAGCGCCAATTGGTAGAACCGCCAAAGTCACAACAAGTGAGGCATTACTTGAAGCACGAAATAAACAAGGAGACCATAAACGATTGGGTAAGAAACTATCGACGTACTCATCTACCCAACAAGGAGTCCAAGAGGATGGAACCGGATGATGAATCTGACACATTACCCGGAGGGCAATTGTATGAGAGCCTCATAAGACAAAAGTTAGTGGAAAAGCAGGAATTCTACGGGGTCTTCGAAATACCATGCAGCATTGGAAAACTCAAGCATCTGGATGCGGTAGCTGACCAAGGTTCCGACGTAAATTTGATGCCTTTATCCGTTTATGTCCAGTTAACCGACGAACTGCCATCCATCACCCGTACTAAACTCTCCTTTGCAAAACATTCTTATGAGTACCCGTTAGGAATTGTAGAAGATGTGTTGGTCAACGTTGCCGGATTCCTGTATCCGGTCGACTTCATGATTATTGAAAGAAACGATATGAATATGCCAATAATCCTTGGGGCACCCTTTCTCGTTACCACTAGGGCACAAATCGATTACGAAAATAGTACCATCCAAATGAAGAAGGGGAAGAAAACAATAAACTTCCCAACGATCCCACGACATATACGAGATGTTGCTCTACAAAAGAAGATGGAGGCGAACCCCAATATAATCCGTGGTAATGTTCGAGAGAAAATCCTTGCATGGGAGGCAAGGATTAAGAATTACAATGAAAATGAGATTAGAGAATGTAAGGGTGGAAATAACGATTATATTGAGGCTGATGAGCAGACCAATAACCCCGTTGAATTTACGAAAGGAGACTCAGTGCTCCTAAGGCATTCAGAAACACCCTGGTGGTACGGACCATTCACAATTAAAAGTCTACACCAAGATGGGGTAGTAAGCTTGACCAGCAAGGGAGGAGGTGAAGTGACTGCGAATGTCGAGCGATTGAGACACCACCACCCTGATAACAAGGATTATATCTATCAGGGATACGTCATTATGAATGATGGAATCACGTAATGTACGTGACTTTGAGTCTAGCTACAAGACTCGTTAATAAAGAAAAGCGCTTCTTGGGAGGCAACCCAAGCTTTATTTGCTTTGTGTGTTTATTTATTTGTTTGTTTGATTTTATTTGCTTCCGTATGTATGTTTAATTTTTATTATTATTGATTCATGTTCAAAACTAAATTGTGAAAATGCTTTATCTTGTTTTTAACTTCGTCTTAACTACATATAAAGGTATTTTGCAAAAGATAAGTGTAAGGGAAATCCAAATCGGTTTATTAGAACAAATGAACATGAATCATAACAATAATAAATTAACATACATATTAGTATTTGTTTGAGTCAAATGCTTGTATCGAGTCATAATGATGTTTTGCAGGAATTCCAGGAAGTAAGGTATAGGTTTTTCCAGAAATTTTCCGGAAACTTAACATGAGAATTCTGTCAGATCATTTCTGACGGCGTCAGGCCTTACAACTTGACGGCGTCAGGTTTTAATTTTCTGAAATTTTTGAAAGTTTTGTTTTTCTACCGGAATCATAAAAAGTTTTTATTAAATCTCTAACTTATAAACTCCAGGAATCCGCAAAATAATCATTCCACAAGCATTATATCCTTATATAGATTTATCCCGCCGATGTTATGCAGGTTTTTGTGTTTGTTTTCTCAGGTTTAACAGGTTATTTTGGACAAGGAGATGTATGTGGAATCTAGCTTTTGGCGATGCATTAGTCTTGGAGCTTCTACTTTCTCTTGGAAGAAGATCTAACCATGTTACCTCTTTATCCACCAAACGAATCACGGGAGTATTTGATTTCATTTTTTTACCTTATTTACTTTTACATCTTGTTATTTGAACATTGGGGACAATGTTCATCTTAAGTGTAAGGGGAGGTAAAGTACGATACTTTAGAGAATGCAATTACGCTTGATTTTTCGTTTGTTTAATGGTAGATGTGTAATAAAGCTGAGAGAAATACCTGTTAAGGCAATTTTAGTGCCAAATTTAAATTTTTTTACAACATATAGGAGTGAAACTTTGATCTTAATGAGCGTCTCATGGATAGGAGTTATATGACTAGCACAAAACCGTACCACTAAAAAATTTCCACCCCCAAATATGTGAGGTTCGCCCCTAGAATTGGTAGGAAAAGCATTTATGCTATGATGTGTGTACCGGTAGCACTTAGATTCTAGAACTTGCGTTAGGACCATTCCGAGGCCACAAGTGAGACTACATTCGTGTAGTTAGATTTACTACATGATAAGAGGCATTAGGATTAACCCATTGTTTTACACCTGTGTTTTTGTTATAATTACATTGGCTACATTGGTCAAGTGATTCTCCCACACCCTTTGCGTTGTACTCATTTTTAGTACACGATACCCCTTGTACACCCCTCAGAGCCTATCTTTTCGTTTCTAACTTTAAGCATTTTACTTAAAGGAAGAATTTGTTTACACCCCACTTAAATGTACACCCAAATCGCGTTAGCCTACCTTGTATGCACTCATCTTTAGTGCATTATTGTGACAACATTTGTTTAAACCCCAAGTTAATTATCTAATTGATTACATGGTTGCTAAGTCGAGTCATATCCTTGTACATATTGTTTTGGGACGATTGGAACTCATGGGTAAAGTACTAGTGTAATGGAGTAATGGGGAAGAACAACATTATTACCCCCATATGTGCTAAATATTTTAAAAGTACTCCAAGTGTTTCGATTATCTTAATTCGAGTCATTAGAATAGTTAATTGTAAAGTTATGTAAAAGTTCAAGTGTAAGGGGAATGCAACACCCCTATGATGTATTATTTTGGATGGTAGGGCAAGAGTGTATGAAAAAAAAAAATCGAAAAAATAAAGAAAAATACAAAAAAAAAAAGAGAAAAAGAAAAGTAGAAAAAAAAAAAAAAACATACGGACTACCATCCCGTTTCATTTTATGTTTATTTTATGTTTTTGTTATTTTGTTTTTAGCTTAAGTCGAGTCTAGTCTTGGCTTAGCAACGCCATATTGTACATGTAATTAATCAAGATCTTTAACTCGCCACCAGTAAAATATCCATTATCCAACAAAACCGTGTTTATCATATCCCTACACCTAACATTATAACCCGTTTAAAAGCCCTCTTTGATAGTTTATCTTAGGTGCTTACGCCTAGTGGAGGAGGTTTTTGATCCTTTCCCAAGCCTATGGTAATCTATTTGCTATGACAGGTAGTGAGAGATATTATCCGTTTTCATTTATGAGATATACTTTTATGACACCTGAGAGATGTGAGTATCTAAACAATACTTGTGAGGTGCTAGTGTGTAATCTCCGTGCTTATTATGATTAAAGTGGAACGACTATTTGTTGTAATTACTTTTATATTAGCGTTAAATGTAACAACCGAGAAATTTCAAGTCATTACTTTTACTAATTTTATTTGCTTATTATGCTATTTTAAGTAAATTGGCTTTTGCCGGGAATGTCGCCCGCGTACGTCGTGACACGTACATTGAAATTCGTAAATTGACTCAGGCTATGCTCAGTTTACCCGTTAATATGATTTATATTCCCCCACGTACTTGTTTTCATATGGAATAATGTAATTTTCCATTTCTACGCGAAGTGTGCACATTTTACGTTTTACGCGTTTTCGGCTCGCGGTTTAAGCTTTAAAGACATTATAACACTCCGAAAGGCTCGGGAAATATATGAAACATCAAGTTGGGTCATTTTAAGTTAAATGTGATATTTTTATGAAAATATTATCCTTGTGAGATTTATTTTTACAAACTATGCATAAAACGTTACCGGTATGGCTCCATTGGCCTTGAAACTCACTCCGTAACCTTAGATACTTATACAAAATCAAAATAAATCATCCCCATCCCCACTATCTCAAAACCCACGAAATTTTTATCATTTTAATGATGGCATGATGTGTTGTTAAAGGTTTGCTAACATAGAGTACACTTGTCTATCCCATTTGCATGCATTGTTCTTATAAAACACCAATATCTCTTTCTTTCCTCATTTCTATCACCATTTCACCAATTTTATTGTTTTCTCCACCTTTGGAACAAAATGAAACAGCTCCGACACCCTTGGTCTTTAATTTTTAATTGATCTTATTCATCTCCAACCAAAGATTAAGTGTTCTTGTTGGTTTCTCAATATTGGTAAGTCCCTTGCATCTTTTTAATCTCATCTCTATGATTACTAGAGGTTTTTCTAGATCTAAGATAAACAACTCTTGCATGTATTATTTGGATGATTTGATCAAGTTTTCATAGGATCTTTAGTTGATTATGTTAGTTAGTTAGGCTTGATTTTGTTGTTAGATGCAAGAGTTGTTAGGATTTTATGATTTTGATCTCTTCTATCTTGGTATTCCATGAGATCCACCATTGTTTTTCCTCTTAAAATCAACTCATGCTTCTGTAAATAATAGATTTTTAGGAGCTCAAGGTTATATACTTGAGTGGTTGTGAAAAGATTTAATCAAAAATTAAATATAAAAGCATAAAGCATCTTGCTAGTTATTGGTCAAATCTGCCCAGAATTTTAATAGACAAAACGACCATCCCATTTTATCTCAGGGACATTTTGAACTAAAAGAAAAATATAGTGAATTAGAACTGTGTCTTAGGATCATTTCCCCGAAAACCTTACCTCTTAATTCGTCCTGGAGATTTTTAGAGAAAATCCACACTAAAACTGGTCCAGGAATGCATGTCTATTAGACCTGTAGAAAACTTTTCCCAAAGGCCATGTGTCTATTAGACCTGTATTTAAAGAGATACACCCTTTTTGCTAAACTCATTTGGATGCTGAGTATAACTATTTAGAGATACATGGGTAAATTGGTAATTTCACCCATGTTCTAAAGTTCTCAGTATGTAAGGCCTTGATTTTCATATAGTACAGAGTCATACCTTTCTAAGCATATAAAGTTCATAATTTTAGCCTTCACGGTTTAGAAATGGCGACCCGAATAGTGCGGCAATTTTATAAAATTTCCATCAGCTTTACATTTTTAAACCATACAAGCTTTTATAAACGCCTTTTGACCCATGTCTTGCTATATGAATTTTAAATAAATGACCATATGATATTTTGAGTTCAAGTACTGAGTTAAGTCATAAAAATAAAGTATTATACCTAAATCCCCGAGCCTAAGTCGTGTTATATTTTATCTAGGTCACTTGTGATCTTTGCGGTTTTTCTCGACGTGCACACTTCTCCGATTTCCGTTGCTACTTCATTATTGGTGAGTTCATAGCCCCAAGTTTTACTTTAATTGTTTTATAAACTCCGTGGGGGAGATACATGCTATAAATATTTATGATCACAGTTGTTTTGAAATTGGATGCTATCATGTTATTATTATTGCCTAAGTTTCCCATAGCCAAAAGTCCCTTTATCGTGAACCGTTAATCACTTACGAGTGAACGCGAATACAGTGAATAGATCTATTGGAACTAACAATCCCCACCAGAAAGAACGTGCCTATATGGCAGTCGTGTATTGTATTCGTCCAAAATGATAGGTGTGGCTATTACCTATGTATAAGGGCTGATTCGAAATTAGATACGTAGTGTCGGGGTTACGAGCTTAGGGCAATAATAACTGAATTAGACTATGCATTTGTTGCTTAGTCATTTTTATGAACTGAATTATATTGTGATCAACTGCTTATTACTAAAACTCTATGGATTCACTCAACCTTTGTGTTGACGTTTTAGCATGTTTTATCTCAGGTTTAAAGGCATGAAGGTCTTGGATGGAGTCGCACGGATATATTTTGAGGAATCGGCATATTTTCACATTTGAAGTGTCTATATTTTAAAGATTTATGTTATGTTTAAAACATTTGCAATCTTTTGAAAACATTGTGTTTTATGAAAACTGTTGGGACCTTTGCAAACTCTGAGAATTTAATGTATCAAATGTGAAACACTTTTAAAACGTCTCTTTTCAAGGGTCATTTTCCATGACTTGTACTTTGTGCTAGGAAGTAATACCCCAGTGATCTATCTTCCGCTGTTGTAATTTTGGGGGTGTTACAGATTGGCATCAGAGCTACAGTTATAGAGAACTGGGTCGTTTTCAAAACCCAAACTATAACTATTTTTCACTAAAGAGTCTCTCATTGCCGTATCCGATATCCGTGCGCGTATGCCACCAGACTGCCTATGTTGTTATACTTATGTCATCACTAATGGTATTATATAAATTATGCTTATATACACTAGTATTTATATAAAGGTTAATTATATAAATGTTTGTCTGATTTTGACCTCTTACGCTTATTTCGGAGCTTGAGCTCAAACCTTGTTTTCCCCGATTACATACCTACGCTTACGCTTTAGTGGTCTCTTTAATTTCTCAAACATCGTGAATAATACCATGGTTCGCTAAAACTTTTTCATAAGCTTTCATAAAATCGTTTTACGCAAAACTCTTACTATCCGTCTTCGAAGACGAGTTGGAACATTGGTCCCATGCTTTTAAAACACTTGCATCGCCTCGTAAACCATCGCCTAAAGATACGCCGGTTGATTGGAGCATGACTTTAATGTGCCGCCTTGGAACACCCTACTTTCGGAACACGACTTTTAACGTCTCATTCTTTTTCACTTCTTGTGATTTGAAGAATCACGCCGCTAGGAAGGTAACACCGAAGCTTGACAATAATGTTTACCTTAACTTAATACTATCTTTCGATTTCAAGGACACAATTTGGAAACTTGTCGACCACCATTCTGACACCCACTTCACCGACTTATATACTAATGTCTAATAGTGAGACAAAGCCATTCGAGGACAAGGCTATAGAGTGTGAACTCAAGCCAGAAGATTACTCACTCGAAGAGGAACCCCTCGAAAGACGAGGAGGAGAACCATTATTGCACCTACTCCTCTCACTCGACCAAAGTCTATCACCAGAGAGCCCATCCAACACAGCATCCCATCGTTGGTGACACACATGCCACATCATGAGAGATATTACACGTCAGTAGAAACGAGCTGTAATGGCCAACCTACAGTCTCGTTGGAGCAGAGTAAAGCTCGAGGAGCCAAGTGCGGATCTTACTTAATCAACATTCGTGATATTTATTGACTTTACCATTTATTATTTGTTCTCATTTAACCTCAAACAAATTTCGTGATACTCAATGCCTTTCTCATTTTATGTTGTTCTTATTTAACACGCATGTTTTCAACGTAACGCTTTTCTCATTTATTGTTGGTCCCCATTCATTCTCAGTTAGCATTCGAAATGCTTATTGTCTTTGTCACTTATTGCGTTCTTATTAATTGTTACTCTCAGCTAGCATTCGTGCTGCTTGTTGTATTTCTCATTTATTGTTCGTTCTCATTTCCACTTCTCATTTTGCATTCGAGATGCACATTGTCTTTCTAATTTATTGATCTTCTCAGTTATTCTCATATAACATTTGTGATATTATGGATTTCATCATTTACCGTTTGTTCTCTTCCATGACATTTATCATCTTTCTCCTTTATTATTTGCCTTCACATTTATTGCCTATCTCATTTGTTCTCATTTAAAGTATCATTACGCTTATTGCTTTCTCAATTCTTGTCTATTTCACTTAACCTCTTTTAACAATCGTGTGTCTGTTATCCTTCTCAGTTTTTGATTTTCCTTATTTATTCTCATTTGACACTCGTAAAGAATATTGTCTGTCTTGTTTATTATTGAACCTCATTTAGAATTATGTCTTTTAGTATTGGTCTTTTTTTTTTTACTATTGGTTTGATTCGCTGGTTGCCTCGATTAATTGATTATTTGTGTTAATATTCTATATCCCTTCGCTTTACTATTATTGTGATTTATGGTTCTTCTGTTTGCATTAATTTGAGTCATTGATCTCTCTTTTACACACCCTTTCATTTGCTTCTTCGTTCATATAAATATCAAATTTTCTTCTGAGCAGTCTATGCTCATACTAGTATGAATGATATGGACATCTTAATCCATTCATTATTGTTCTAATTCATTGATCCTTTCATTTACATCGATTGATAACAGTTGCTTCTTTGTTCATACAGATATATAATCTATCCCTTTTAAGCATTCTTTGCTCCTAAAACATTACACTTAACAGAATTCTATTATTATTTTTGTGATTCATCAAGATCTTTCATTGGTATTATTAATTACTCCTTGTAACTATCTTTAACCCCAAGGCATTGGCATCTACTTCTTTCGACTGATAGTACGCTCCCGTAGTAATCCCATTCGCATTAATCGCTAGTACGCATCGGGCGTAGGAACAACACTCCAGGGCAACAGGCTGCAAGCAGTACAAGATCGTCAGGAGAGTTACGTGAAAGTTCGCCACGAAAGCACGTGCTATGTTTCGGAAAATGATGAAAACTGAACTCGATGTACGTTGAACCCTTCGAGAATTTGGCAAAAGCTGGACCGGTAGCTTATCGAATCGAACCACCCAAAAGAGCCCACTAGCGTGCACAACACATTTTACGATTCGAACTCGAAGAAGTGCCTATCGGATTAAACCCTCGTCACTCCACTAGAAGAGATTCAACTTGACGACAAGCTTTACTTTGATAAGGAACCAGTTGAGATCATGAACCAGGAAGTCAAACGACTCAAGCAGAGTGCATTCCCATTGTCAAGGTTCGTTGGGATACTCGACATGGACCCGAGTACACATGGGAGCGAAAAGAGCAGATTGCGACGAGAATACCCTCATTTTTTTTTCCGACACACCGTCAGCCGATAAGATAAACTGAATCACGAGGACGTGATTCCTTTTTAACGGATGGGTAATGTAACAACCGAGAAATTTCAAGTCATTACTTTTACTAATTTTATTTGCTTATTATGCTATTTTAAGTAAATTGGCTTTTGCCGGGAATGTCGCCCGCGTACGTCGTGACACGTACATTGAAATTCGTAAATTGACTCAGGCTATGCTCAGTTTACCCGTTAATATGATTTATATTCCCCCACGTACTTGTTTTCATATGGAATAATGTAATTTTCCATTTCTACGCGAAGTGTGCACATTTTACGTTTTACGCGTTTTCGGCTCGCGGTTTAAGCTTTAAAGACATTATAACACTCCGGAAGGCTCGGGAAATATATGAAACATCAAGTTGGGTCATTTTAAGTTAAATGTGATATTTTTATGAAAATATTATCCTTGTGAGATTTATTTTTACAAACTATGCATAAAACGTTACCGGTATGGCTCCGTTGGCCTTGAAACTCACTCCGTAACCTTAGATACTTATACAAAATCAAAATAAATCATCCCCATCCCTACTATCTCAAAACCCACGAAATTTTTATCATTTTAATGATGGCATGATGTGTTGTTAAAGGTTTGCTAACATAGAGTACACTTGTCTATCCCATTTGCATGCATTGTTCTTATAAAACACCAATATCTCTTTCTTTCCTCATTTCTATCACCATTTCACCAATTTTATTGTTTTCTCCACCTTTGGAACGAAATGAAACAGCTCCAACACCCTTGGTCTTTAATTTTTACTTGATCTTATTCATCTCCAACCAAAGATTAAGTGTTCTTGTTGGTTTCTCAATATTGGTAAGTCCCTTGCATCTTTTTAATCTCATCTCTATGATTACTAGAGGTTTTTCTAGATCTAAGATAAACAACTCTTGCATGTATTATTTGGATGATTTGATCAAGTTTTCATAGGATCTTTAGTTGATTATGTTAGTTAGTTAGGCTTGATTTTGTTGTTAGATGCAAGAGTTGTTAGGATTTTGTGATTTTGATCTCTTCTATCTTGGTATTCCATGAGATCCACCATTGTTTTTCCTCTAAAAATCAACTCATGCTTCTGTAAATAATAGACTTTTAGGAGCTCAAGGTTATATACTTGAGTGGTTGTGAAAAGATTTAATCAAAAATTAAATATAAAAGCATAAAGCATCTTGCTAGTTATTGGTCAAATCTGCCCAGAATTTTAATAGACAAAACGACCATCCCATTTTATCTCAGGGACATTTTGAACTAAAAGAAAAATATAGTGAATTAGAACTGTGTCTTAGGATCATTTCCCCGAAAACCTTACATCTTAATTCATCTTGGAGATTTTTAGAGAAAATCCACACTAAAACTGGTCCAGGAATGCATGTCAGATTTGATGGGCTATTTACTCTAAAATGTTGTAAAGAACATTAGGTTGGTGTAAACATGAAAGTTGTAGCCAAGACCTGTAGAAAACTTTTCCCATAGGCCATGTGTCCATTAGACCTGTAGATAAGAAGATACACCCTTTTTTCTAAAGTTCTTAGTATGTAAGGCCTTTATTTTCATATAGTACAGAGTCATACCTTTCTAAGCATATAAAGTTCATAATTTTAGCCTTCACGGTTTAGAAATGGCGACCCGAATAGTGCGGCAATTTTATAAAATTTCCATCAGCTTTACATTTTTAAACCATACAAGCTTTTATAAACGCCTTTCGACCCATGTCTTGCTATATGAATTTTAAATAAATGACCATATGATATTTTGAGTTCAAGTACTGAGTTAAGTCATAAAAATAAAGTATTATACCTAAATCCCCGAGCCTAAGTCGTGTTATATTTTATCTAGGTCACTTGTGATCTTTGCGGTTTTTCTCGACGTGCACACTTCTCCGATTTCCGTTGCTACTTCATTATTGGTGAGTTCATAGCCCCAAGTTTTACTTTAATTGTTTTATAAACTCCGTGGGGGAGATACATGCTATAAATATTTATGATCACAGTTGTTTTGAAATTGGATGCTATCATGTTATTATTATTGCCTAAGTTTCCCATAGCCAAAAGTCCCTTTATCGTGAACCGTTAATCACTTGCGAGTGAACGCGAATACAGTGAATAGATCTATTGGAACTAACAATCCCCACCAGAAAGAACGTGCCTATACGGCAGTCGTGTATTGTATTCGTCCAAAATGATAGGTGTGGCTATTACCTATGTATAAGGGCTGATTCGAAATTAGATACGTAGTGTCGGGGTCACGAGCTTAGGGCAATAATAACTGAATTAGACTATTCATTTGTTGCTTAGTCATTTTTATGAACTGAATTATATTGTGATCAACTGCTTATTACTAAAACTCTATGGATTTACTCAACCTTTGTGTTGACGTTTTAGCATGTTTTATCTCAGGTTTAAAGGCATGAAGGTCTTGGATGGGGTCGCACGGATATATTTTGAGGAATCGGCATATTTTCACATTTGAAGTGTCTATATTTTAAAGATTTATGTTATGTTTAAAACATTTGCAATCTTTTGAAAACATTGTGTTTTATGAAAACTGTTGGGTCCTTTGCAAACTCTGATAATTTAATGTATCAAATGTGAAACACTTTTAAAACGTCTCTTTTCAAGGGTCATTTTCCATGACTTGTACTTTGTGCTAGGAAGTAATACGCCAGTGATCTATCTTCCGCTGTTATAATTTTGGGGGTGTTACATTAAATGACCCCTAACTTGTATTTTGATTAGAATAAAAGCGCATTTGCTTGAGGACAAGCAAATCTCAAGTGTAAGGGTATTTGATGAAGCGAAAAGTGTACCGCTTTTAGGGGGTCATTTAAGCCCTAAATCGTATTTATTTGATCAAATATTGCCCTAAATCGTTCCTTTTGTCATTTTAGGTACTTTGGAGAAGAAATCTTGAAAAGGAAGCATTTTGGACGTTTTTGGAGCATAAAAGTGAAGAAAACGACAAAGTCTCCAAAGCTGCTGGAAAAGTACACGTGACGGCGTCAAGGATTGCTCCTGACGGCGTCACGGCTTGGCAAAAGAGATGGATATGACAAATACACGTGACGCGCCAGAAAGTTTTTCAATGGAAGTCTGACGGCGTCACCCTTTAAGGTGATCAAGGCCGTCACGATTTAAGTTAAAGAGAGACGGCGTCAAGCACAATTGTGACGGCGTCAACCCTTGACGCGCCAGAGTGGATTTTGGAGGATTAAAGAGGGACGGCGTCAGGAAGACCATCCGGGAACCCTAGCCGCGGCGAGGTGACGGCGTCACCTCCTACAACGTGATGCCGTCAGCCCCTAAATTCTATATATAATTTTGCAATTTTTAGTCATTAGTGTGCAACTTTGTGAGGAGAAACCCTAAGACGAATTTTCTGCCATTTTTAAGGGTTTTATACCCTTGGATCTCCCATGTTTAATTGAAGATAAGTAATCAATTAATCATTCAATATGTCTATGTGTTGTTTGATTATATCTTGTTCTTGTCTTTTAGTTAACATGTTAGGCTAGATTTATCTTGTGTTTGCTTAGATCTAATGAAACCTAACTATTGATTATTGGTTGTTGGTGTGTTATTAATTGTATTGGATGATTGTTTATCGATGTTAGGCTTAAGAAAACTGGCTAATCTCCTATACGGTAACTTGCTTGAACGTCTTAAGAAACATGAACCAATGCGTACTAAGGTTTTTATGGTTGTATTTAATGCATGAGCGAATTCTAGTGATCCCATGTTAGGAGCTTCTTAGCCGGCTCGACATAGGAGTGAAGTAGGAGCTTGTAGAATTGGGGAAGTACGTACGCCACCCCACGATTGGTATTAAGGAATACACCCGTCATCCACGCAATTAATACACACTAATCAACCGGTAAAAGATAGTTAGGGAGTAAGGAAATCTAAGTAAACACATTTCTCTTCATATAAGTTCCACAACCTTTTCATTTTCAGTTATTTTATTTTATTTGCAATTGTAGTTATTTGGGTTAGTTGACTAGCAACTAATTCCGCCCACTCCTTCAAACCCGAGATTTTACTTGCTTTTATAAAAATATAAAAAAATACAAAAAGAATCTTCCCTCACCCCTTAGACCTATTAGAGTAGTTTTTCAATCCTAACGACACTATTCCCCTAGAGAACGATCAATCCCCCGGTACTTGCCACTTCACTATACTACATCGGTCAGGTACACTGCCTGGTGGGGATTGCAAGCCTCTTGAGATCCCTCGAGAGGTAAAACCTGTTGTAAGGTCGCAAAACCACGCATCAATCATGTTTATTAAGAATGTTAGTTACGTCACATTAGTTAGTTGTTGTGATTAGATAAACTGATAACGTTTAATCTAAAGAAAAAAATTAGACGTAGAAAATGGATAAGTATTTTTTCATTAGAATATTAATACAAGTGAAAATTTACTGGTGGTTACAACTACCCCAACGACTTCATCCACGGCTATAATGAAACGTTCAAATCCATTCAAGCTTCTACAAATCCGTAAGTGTTTTCATGATGTTTAAGCAAATATATGAAATGGTTTTTCATCGTTTTAAGATCCAACGACTAAATTGTCCACAATCGATGATTTAGGATCTAGGGTTTATGTTAAATTGGTGGAATTTGATTGGGTGTGTCTGTGTTTAATCTTTATGGTGGGTTTTGGTCCTAACAATGTCCTAAACATGCTACAAACCTTTAATTACACCCAGAAACAACAATTGATTGAATTTGATTTTTGGGTTCATACGACTAATTTGGGGATTCTTGTATTTAAGTGTTATGGTTTAAATTGATGAGTGGGATAGTGTTCTTAGGTGTTTTACAACAATAATTGATCACTAATTCCTACCGATAAACACTAATTAGTCAAGTTTGATCACTAGGGTTTATGATGAACACGTGTAGATCCAAACTTCATTTTCCATGGTTAAAACTTGTTAATTTTTGTGTCATTTTACTTAGATACATCATAGGAAGTCTCTTGAATCATTGCATGTAACTTCTAACACAAACAAATTCATATTCGATCTTAAGTGGTTTAGGGTTCATTGAACATGCATGAATTATGATGTTAAAATGTGTAATTGATATTTATCATGCTTGATATGTTATTGGAAAGAGTTTGTAACATGTGGTTTCAACTTTAATTGATAGGAAAGGAAATTTCGATTGAAATCCATCGAACATGTACGTCTACAGTGTCCATCGATGTTTCTTGTATAAGAAACAATGAACTTTGAATATGTATAAGTTCCATCGAACTTGACAAGTACATCGAACTTGGTCAAATTCATCGAACCTGTCAAATTCCATCGAACATGACAAGTTTGGCTAATTTGAACAAAATCCATCGAACTTGTTATAGTTTCATCGAACTCATCATTTTCATCGAACTTTTGATAATTCATTGAACACTCAGAAATCCATCGAAGTTTCAAAAAAATTGTCGAACTTGTGGACTGTTCATCAAACTTTCAAATCCATCGAACTTTTAAGATTTCCATCGAACTTTCAGATAATTATCAAACTTGTGAAAGGACATAGAACTTGAAATTAATGGAAGGACATTGAACTTAGACATAATAAACTCTTAATTATATGACTGGGATTTTGCTATATAAACTAATAATCAATCCTGGTAGAATCTTAAGTGTTTTTCACAAGTAATAAAATATGGAATTCATGCATAGAGTCATATTAGTAATCACAAGTGTCTCTATTTGCTAACACATATGTACCTCATATATTTGTTTTCTCTGATTTGTCATTTCAGAAACCACAAATGGCTGACCAACAACCACTACCAATGCCCACAATGGAAAACACCTTCCTAGAAGGTTACTCAGTCCAAATTAGCAAAAACAATGCTCAGGTGGAATTTCACAAAGTTAAGTGCTCAGAATAGTCATGTCAAATTGCTATAGAGATCCTAAAGAATCACAAGTGCAAACACATGATGGATAAGTCAGCAACAGTTCCTGAATTCTACATTCACTAGTTCTGGCACACAATACAGCTCGGCCTTAATGAAGATTCATTCACCTGCACCTTAGACAACAAAGAGGTTACGGTTGATGTCAATTATCTTCGAAAGTGTCTACTTCTACTTGAAGCTCCTGAACCCAACAGAAGACTCCATGACACTCTATCAGAAAAGATTGTTCTTGACTTTCTTCGGGAAATCGGCTATGATGAACAACCAGATAAACCAATCAAGTCCTTCTCCAAGTTCGAGGCCAAGTTCTTCCCACTACCATGGAGAACAATTAACTACATCTTAGCATGATCTGTTACAGGAAGAGACAGTGGACATTATCATCCCCGGCTTCGTCATCTTCAAATATTGTAGGGAATAGTGAACCAAAAGCAGATTGACTACGCTCAACTCATCTAGGATGACATAGTCTTTCAGATCTAAAGCCACTACATCACTCCTTTAACCAAGATCCATTTTGTCAGATTTACAAAATTACTCATCCACAATCTCCTTGAAGATAATGAAGATATCCCTCATCGTCAGGAAGATAAAGTAAAGCACCTGTTCAAGATGGACAAAATAGTCAACAAAATCAATATACAGGCAAAGTGCACTCGCAAGAAAGGGAAAAGACTTCCAGATAATCTTCTCACCGATAAGATCAAGAAGACGCAAGCAACACTAAGTATGATGATGCTTTTAAGGCTGGACGGGTTGGATTCAGTCAATACGGAGATGAACCGTCTGAAATTAAGACTCGAAGCAAGAGAGCTAGCAAAGCTGGAAGCACGGCAAGCATAACAAAGCAAAAGAAACCTGCACTACCAAGACTAAAGAAAAGACATGTGCCTACAAAAATTGCTAAACCCAAGCCATCACGGGAAAAAGAACCTGTGGTTGTAAGTGAATCAACTTCTGACACCGAGTCAGATGAAGGAGAAGTTGTCTACAAGAAGGATGTAGCAACTAACTTGCTATGTAAACAAGCTTAAAGACACTTGAAACAGATGAAGAAAGAAGGAGGGAAACGTTGTATAAGGCTGTCGACAAAGAACTTGGTGATGATGAGGATGATAATGGTGTCGACGTGGACACTACTTTAGGAGACCCTCAACCTCCTCCGGTTAATCAACCTGGTAAGGATGGGAGTGACAGCACGACAATTCAACCTCTTCCGGTTAATCGACCCAGTGAGGGTGAAAGTTCTTCAAAGATTGCCTCCTCTGATCCGGTTAATCAACTTGGTATGGAAGGAGACACAGACATGGCTACCGAAGATGACAGGCAAGAACATCATCACACTGATGATTTTGTTATGGATGATGATGACGATGATGATGATATGGAGTTAGTGACTGATGATGACGTGAAAAAGGCTGCTGAAGAGATGGAATTAGCTAAGAAAGCTAAGGAAGAGGAAGAGAAGAAACGGAAAGAGCAGGAGGATGAAGAGTCACCTAAGAAAATTGATGAAGAAAAGGAAGTTGACGACTACATATAGACACCTCCAACTTCACCTCCAATATCTCCTCCAATTCCTGAAGATACACCTCCAGATTCTCCACCAACTTCACCAAATGATAAAACCGTCAACAAAGACACTTCTGCAAATTCCGGAATCATCAACACATTCATCACATCCACAAACACAAACAACATCGACAAAAAAATCAATCAAGAAACCAATGAATCCACTAACATCACAAGCATCAATTAAGGTGAAGCAAGCCGTAAAGAAAGCTAGACTGAAGAAACAAAACAAAGTTCAAGACCTGTTGGAAACATTTACAAACATGGTTACCAGGCTAAGAGAGCAGGTGAGTGAGCTACAGGGAACAAAAGCGCTAGTTGATGAATTTTTGTCGAGTGATGTTCAAGGAGACATGCGTACTGCAATCAGAGGAAACACGAAAGAGTACCTAAAAAACTACTTACCTAGGGTTTCCTCAAGGAAAGTTAAGGAATATCTCGATCCAATTATCGAGACGCTCGTTAAAAACATTGTTGCTACAGTTCCACTCATTCTGCAAAATGTACCATCAAAGCCAAAGGAACCCACACTGGAAGAACTTCAGATCCAGCTATCTGAAAACTTGTCAGGCATCAGAAACATGACTCCCGAAGAAACAGCAATCCTCGATGCTATCTCTTCTAACATTACATCCAAGGATACATGCAAAGCCGATGTTGAGAAAGATAAAAGACCAATGGACGACGAAGATCCCGACCCGAATTCACAAGCAAAGAAACAAAAGACTGTCGGTGGATCCTCCTCACACAAAGAACCAGTCGCTCCTTCAATAACAACTGCAACTGACAACCAACCACCAAAAGCTTCGGGATCTTAGCCAACTACTTCCAAACAACACGATCACTTTGAGTACACTAGAGACAACAACTTCCAACAAGCTCATGATTCACCCAAGTCTCCACTAACTAAAAAAGGACACTAAATCAAGCAAAGTAAAAAGAAAAAGGTTTTCGGATGGCTCGAAGATGACACAACCGATGCTTATGAATGGTTTGACCAACTTGTCAGTACTCAGCCTACTCTTGATGACGACGAGCTAGTTGATGGATGAACACTGGAGTTTACACAAAAGTTCAAACGTGATCATCATATCAAAAAACTCACCAAGAGAGAACTGCGTAGGGTTAAGAAAGACGCTTTTAACCTTCTCAAAGATCGATCCACGTGTGCAGCTGAGCTGGAGTATCATCTTGAAAACATTGCACGTGCAATGTCAAACGACATTCACTGGCTAAATCCAGAGTTCAACGTAGATCACACGTCAAGAAAGCATGGACCCTACTTCACTGACTAGACTAAACCTCTACCAGTGGTTGGCACCTCTGATCATCCTTCAATCCTGTATCGTTTCTTCTTCAACAACGATCTTGAGCTTCTCCAATATGGTAACCAATGTCAACAAAAGTATGCAACATCTTTGACTTTGATTCCTGATGCAAGATACCTACAACCTGCCATCGAAGAAACCGCAACATCACTATTCATTTCTGAAGAAGTACCTTTCAACAAAGACGCACAGCTTGGAATATATCACTGGCATCAAAAGAGAATAACATGGTATCGCAGCAAGTTAATGGTCAAATCACAAACACCAGTAATGAGCAACCTCAGAATTATAGCCGTGATAAGCATTGAAGGCCACAAGAAGTATGACTACACGTATTTGGACAAGATCAGAGTAAGGAGAGAAGACCAAAAGATTTATGGATTTTCTGAGGCTGACTTTCCAAACTTGAATCTGAACGATATTGAGGATACGTACCTCATCAAATTTCAAGGAAAGATGCTACATTTCTCTACAGCACTACAATATGCATTTGTCACTTCTCTTCTACTTTTCATGCGTAGTGTCATCATTCAGGAGAGAGTCTAGGATTTGCAACTTGGAGTTGAAAGCTATCAGAGGCAGCTGAACTTAACTGCACCTCAACTACATCCTCCAAAAATCAACCAAGATCCTCAATACACCTTGAAGAAAAAGCCATCCTTTGGATTGTTCTACAAAAGTGACCTGACAATCAACTGCTTCATGGCATTCAAAGAAATTCATAAGTTCTGCGATGATACATTAAAGAAGGTCTATGATGGTTTAGACTTGAGGTTAAAGGATCACAAGTTGTACTCAAAGCACAAGAAATGGAAAACTTCAGAGAAAAGGGAGTTCATCAACTTCATCAACATAATCGAAGTGAAGCTCACACTTAGAGATCAAATAAGGAGGCTTCAAAGCTATATTGGAGGAAGACCGTCATTCCCAATCTGGAACTTTCGATGTCCAGATCCAGAATTTTTTGCAAACAGGACGACGGTTTAGTGTCAATCTAGGTAGTCTTGATTAAAATTGTTTGTAAAACAATGGCTTGTGCAAGCATAACAGTGCACAACCTATTCTTTTTAAAGAAAGGAACCTGGGGTATGCTTCAATGCCTCAATCATAATATAAGGAGCGAAGGCTTCTTACTTTTGAATAGAATTAATCAAAATTTTTAAGTTTTTCATAATTCTGCTCAAAAGAACAAGTATTCCCTCTCGTAATTAAAACCTCAAAAAGTTATTTCACTTATTGAGGGGGAGTACTTGAAACAATCTTTGTTCAAAATGATAAGTTCTTGTTGGTTTCTTCCTAGAAACCTTAAAAAGCATATTTTAATCAAAATGTTCTTTAAAAACAACATACATATGCTATTTTTGAGGGGGAGAAAAACAAAAGTGATTAAAATATAGTAATAAATGTGGAATCTCGTATGAGCTCGACTCATATATAACTGATGACATCAAATAATCCTGACTTTTTAGTGTCAATTTCCCCTTATTATGCTCATTATTTGTATCGTTTTATATGGATATAAACTTTGATTTCTTTATATTTCGTTTCCACGTTATAAGTGAGCATAGGAGCAAAAAAGTTGCGGATTTGGAAAAGCACTTACAAGATTATACACTTTAGTATGCTGAAGAAGTTACGGCGTAATTCTACTCTCCACTTACGACGTAGCTAAGGATTTATACATGAAGACCAAGTCAATGCTGATCAAGGATTACGGCATAACTACCACAAGAGGTTACGCCATAACTATTTGAAGACTTATAAGAAATTCGAGACAAAGAAGGTTACGCCGTAACCAACACAAGAGGTTACGGCATAAATGTTACACAAAATAGGGTTCAAGTGATTGAAGAGATTATGACGTAACTACGCAAGAAGATTACGACGTAAAAGTAAACGCTAAAAAGATTACGGCGTAACCATGCATGAAGATTACGATGTAATTGTTGCCGCCGAATATTACGGCGTAGCTATCCATCAAAGTTACGCTGTAACTATCACTAATGGACAAGATCGTTGGAAGAATACACTAGTTACAGCGTAACCACAACTCAAGGTTACGCCGTAGCTTTGTCGGGCCTATAAATACCAGCCCTATTTCCTGCATTTTACACATCTTTCACACCACCAAAAGTCAGAGAACAAAGTAGGATTCCACAAGGACGATCTCCAGCAGCATACAGAGCATTTTCCAAGGGATAAATCATGCCATAACATCCATAAGTTTTAGCGATTATCATTCAATTTACATTTACGATTCCATGTCTTTGATTTACATGCAAAACATTGAATCCGCTATACTTTTTAATATGATCGGCTAAGCAACTTTGGTGCTAGCCTAGTTACGATTCCTATATCATTTTGATTATGTTTTCATGCTTTTATTATTGCTTCTAGTGTGTGCATGCTTAGTTATTCGATATGTTGATGCAAATAATGTTCTAAAAATGTTATTTATATCTTTCGATATCTCCACGTTTTGATGATAACAAAATGTGAAAACACTTTACGTCAAAATTAACGTAAACAAGTTTTTAGTCGAAATATCCCGTTTCTACGTATATCACTCTAGGTATGAACAAACAAATTTACAACTTGACAAATGATCAAAGAAGTGAATTTGTGTTTCAAACTTCACATTTTTAATGTGACAAAGCATTTTTTTTCAAAAATATACCTTACAAGTTATTTTTGAATTATAAAGAAATGTTTTATTGAAAAAATAAGTTTAAAAATCATAACAGCTATCCCCCCCCCCAAAATCAGCTCAAAACTTCCCCAAATAAACTTTAACCACTAAAAAAAAATTAGAGCGTCCTTGTCTGGCACGGTACCACGGTGCCACAAAATTTAGTTGTACCGTGTGGTATTTAGTTGTACCGTGTTCCTATAACGGGAAAATTTCTTCTGCCTATGAATACCAGCTCTCTTCACAGTTTTTGTGCATCCTTTTTCACACACAACTTTTTGAGTTTAAAATTCTTATCCCATCTTCTATCCTTTGATCAATTAGTTTAGTTTTCTTTTGTTTAAAGAGTGATCCAATCATCCAACCAAGTGATCATCTTCATTCCTTTACTAGTACAAGAGAAGAACACAAAGTATCAAAGAAGATACAAAGTGTTGTAGTTATAATTAGTGCACTTGTAACACTTGTTACATACTTTTTGTATCCTAGCATACACCAAGTTGATTTTCTTTTGTGTAGTTTGTGAGAGTAGATCATTTTGATCTTTTCGAGATCTTGGAGATCTCTTGTAGCTTGTGGGCTTGTGTGTTGATCAAGTGGATCAAGGGTAGATCGAGTCAAGTGTGTTGATTGTGTGAATTAGTAAGGATCGTGTGGATCATGGCAGATTGGTACTAGCTAAGATTAGTACTCGACATTTAGCTTAGTGTAAGAAATAAGGATAAGTGACGTTGTACGGTTTTCTCCGCCTGAAGGGAGCTTTCTTGACATAGTGCTTAGAACTCTCGAGTTTGGTACTCGGGGAGTGAAGTAGGGCAAAGAAGAGCTTCGTGACCGAACCACTATAAATCTCCTTGTCCCAGTTTTATCTTTCCATCTCATTTCTTTATATTTGTTGTTTATATTAGATAGTATTGTGTAGTGTTTATATTGGTGTTGATTGATTTCACAAAAGAATCGAATCAAAGTTTTTCACAAGTAAAATTTTAAAACTAAATAAAAACAGGTAAAACTATTCAACCCCCCCTTCTAGTTTTCCACAATTGGTACCAGAGCCACGTCAGGCAAGATTTTAAAATAAATTATATTTTAAAACTTAAATCGATCAATGGATTTCGAAAAATAACAAGAAGGGCAATCTATGCAAAGACCACCACTTTTTGAAACCGATTGTTTTATATATTGGAAAAGAAGATTCGAAACATATGTGAAATCAAAAGACGTTGATCTTTGGCATATTATTACCGAGGGTGACTTTCAATCGATTGAAAAGAATCCGGAAACTAAAAGGGATGAAATAGTTCCCTATAATAAACAAAGTGATAACCTTAAAAGAAAACTAGCCAAAAATGATGAGGCTAAAATGATGATTTATAATGCTTCACCGAAAAAGGAATTTGAAAGAATTTTTATGAGTAACACGGCAAAAGAAATTTGGAAAACTTTGTTTGCCACTCATCAAGGTAATAATCAAGCCAAAGAAAATAAGATAGATCATCTTGTGCAACAATATGAACAATTTTCCATTTCGAAAGATGAATCTATTGATAATGCTTTTGCTTGATTTAATACTATTATTACTAGTCTTAAAGCTCTTGATGAAGGTTATTCTAGCAAGAATTATGTTAGGAAGTTTCTTAGGGCTCGACATCCCAAATGGAGAGCAAAGGTCACCGCCATTGAAGAGTCAAAGAACTTGGCGACATAATTACTTGATGAACTAATAGGAAACTTGAAGGTTCATGAAATAATAATCAAGAAAGTCTTAGACATAGTCAAAGGCAAAAGCGAGAGAGTTAGATCTCTAGCATTGAAAGCCAAAAAGGAGTCTAGTGATGAGGAAAGTTTGGATTCCAATCGTGAAGACGAAGAGTATGCACTAGCCATTAGAGATTTTAAGAAGTTCTTTAGGAGAAGAGGTAGATTCGTTAGACAACTTCGCGATGAAAAGAAGTCGCTCCAAAAGAAACAAGATGAGAAGAAAGGAAAGAGTGATAGGAAATGCTTTAGATGCGGAGATCCTAATCATCTCATTGGAGAATGTCTTAAACTACCGAGAACAAACAACCAAAGAGCTTTTGTAGGAGGCTCTTGGAGTGATAGCGGTGAAGAAGAAGAGAAGAAGCCCAACGATGGAACATGTCTTATGGCTCAAGCTTCAAATGAGGTACATTCCGACTCTTCTTACTATAGTGATGAACTGATGATAATTCGTCAATAGATGATAATAGACTATATGATGAATATAATAAACTATGTGAAGTAAGTTCTAAAATCATAACTAGAAACAGAACACTAAAAGGAACATTGCATGAACTCGAAGTGCAAATTTTAGAACTAAAGGACCAAGTAAAAAGACTTGAGAAAAATAAAGAAATAGATATTGGATGTAGGTCATGCATATGTCTTCGAGTAGAGAATAAAAAACTCAAAGAAAATGCGTTAAGGATCATTAAGTTTGAAAAAGGTACAAAGACACTTAATGACATGCTTGAAAATGTTAGGTATAGTGAACATGCCGGAGCGGGCTTAGGATTTCACTCAAATAAAGCTTCTACAAGTGATACTAAACAAGTAAAATTTGTGAAGTCTGGAGAATCTGAAATAGCAGAGGACGGTACCATTAAAGGCACAGACGGCACCACTAAAAGTAGTGGTACCGTGGTACCGTCTGGTGCTAAATTCAGAACAGGGTCGATTTAAAAAAATAACTTAAGTCCTAAACCGAGTCACATAGTAGTTAATAATATTGAAGTACCTATTGCTAGTAAAAAGGAAGTCAAAAGTTTTTACAAACCTTTGTCAACCCCCGGGCTTGGCTTTGTAAAACCCGATACTAGATCAAAGACTCCTCCACCTAGAAAAACAAATGTTCCTAAACCTCGGTCAAGAACTCCTCAACCGAGAAGTAACTTTAGAAGACCAAGTTATCCAAGTAACTATCCCGTTACTTGGAATAACCTTCAACAACGAAGTTATTTTCCATGGGAAATTTGTCCTCCGTTCTAAGTTCCTAACCAAATGCAACTAATGCATGGGATGTTTAACACTAACAACTTTGGACCCATGAGATATTGGGGACCAAATGTTTGAATCTTTGTCTTATTCAAAAGATATGCTTGGGAATCGACTTGGAGCCCGATGAATGGGTCAAGGATAGTGGATGCACTAATCATATGATGGGTAACCAAAGTCTATTCTCATCATACAAGGCTTACAACGGAGGTAATGTCACTTTCGGTAGCAAACTTAAGGTCAACATCATAGGCAAAGGTACGATTACTCAAGACTTGCTCACTATTAGAAATGTTGAGCATGTAGATAACTTAGGATTCAACTTGCTTAGTATTAGTCAAATGGTAGACAATAAGTGTAGAGTTATACTTTCTGAATAGGGTAGTGAGATCACTAAGAACGGTAAGACCATAGGCAAAGGAGTTAGGAAGAATGGCTTATTTGTCATGAAAATAGGAAATAAGCCTCAGGATAAGATTTGCCTAGCAACCATAGGTGATAATTCCACTCTATGGCATAGGAGAATAGGTCACGCCAATATGCGTTTAATACAATCATTGGCGTCTAAGGAACTAGTTAGAAACCTATCTAAGATTAAGTTTGATAAACACTTTTGTGATGCTTGTAAAGTTGGAAAACAAGCCCATTATAGTTACAAAGCTAAGAATATGGTCTCGACCTCTAGATGCCTAGAACTCCTTCACATGGACTTATTCGGTCCATCACCGTACAGAGCTACGGAGGAAATTACTACACCTTAGTAATAGTTGATGACTACTCTAGGTATACTTGGACTAGATTTCTTAAAAATAAGATACAAGCTTTCGAGGAATTCGAAATCTTTAGTAAGAAGGTCCAAAATCAATTAGGGTGTACAATAGTCTCAATTAGGACGGATCATGGTTCTGAATTTGATAATGAACTGCAATTTGGAGTATATTGTGATGCTAATGGTATTACACAAAATTTCTCGGCTCCACGCACTCGACAATCAAATGGGGTAGTCGAGTGGAAAAATCATACTCTACAAGAGATGAGTAGTACGATGTTGAATGAACAATCCATTCCGCAAAAGTTTTGGTATAATGCAGTTGACACCTCAAATTACATACTCAATAGGATCTTGATTAGACCAATCTTAGGAAAAACACCATACGAAATCTTGAAAGGTAGAAAACCTACTCTAGATTACTTTAAAGTGTTTGGAAGCAAGTGCTTCATACTAAATACAAAAGACTACCTCACCAAGTTTGACCCAAAGTCTTTAGAAGGTGTTTTCCTAGGTTACTCCCAAAATAGTAAAGCCTATGTTTTCCTAAACAAAGAAACAATGAAAGTCAAAGAATCAATCAATGTGACATTCGATGAAAGTCCTCCACCAACTAAGACATCACCCTTGGTGGATGATGACTTAGATGAGGAAGAAGCCATTAAGGTCAATGGAAAGAAAACATTAGAGAATGACATTGAGGATGAAATAGTTGAGGTTGACGATGTTGTCAACATTAACGAATCCAAGAACCATCCAATTGAAAATGTCATAGGAAACCTAAACCAATGAACCCTTAGGTCACAAGCACAAAACAAAAGTAATTTCTTTTGTTTTATATCTATTGTAGAACCTAAGAATGTCGGTAAAGAAATTAAGGATGAAAGTTGGCTAGTTGCCATGCAAGAAGAGTTAAATCAATTCACCGCAAACCAAGTTTGGGATCTAGTACCTCCACCTAAGAATCAAACCATCATAGGAACTAAGTGGGTGTTTAGAAACAAACTCGACGAAAATGGCGTCGTAACTAGAAATAAGGCAAGGTTGGTAGCATAAGGCTATAACCAACAAGAAGGAATAGATTACGATGAAACTTATGCACCTGTAGCTAGATTAGAGTCTATTAGGATAATCCTTGCCTATGCTTGCGCCTTAAACTTTAAATTATACCAAATGGACGTAAAAAGTGCATTCCTAAATGGTTATATCAACGAGGAGGTATACGTTGCACAAACTTCGGGATTCGTTAATTTCAAAAAACTGAATCATGTTTATAAACTCAAGAAAGCACTCTATGGTCTCAAACAAGCTCCTAAAGCTTGGTACGATAGACTAAAAGAATTCTTGGTTAAATATGAATATACCATGGGAATGGTTGACAACACACTTTTCACGAAGAAACGAAATTCACATCTCATCATTGTTCAAATATATGTCGACGACATTATATTTGGCTCAACTTGTCCAGAACTGTGCGATGATTTTTCAAAGATCATGCGTCACAAGTTTAAGATGAGCATGATGGGTCAATTAAATTTCTTCCTTGGTATACAAATAAAACAAATGAAAGATGGTATCTTCTTTAATCAATCTAAGTATATTAAGGAGATGCTTAAGAAATTTAGTTTAAAAGAGTATAAGCCCATGAAAACTCCCATGTCCACGGACACGAAACTCACGAAAGATGAAGAAGGTGAGTCTGTGGATAGCACTAAGTATAGAGGTATGATAGGAAGTTTGTTATACCTAATGGCAAGCAGGCCCGATATCATGTTTAGTGTCTGCCTTTGTGCTCGCATTCAAGAGGATCCCAAAACCTCTCACCTTGAACCAGTTCAGCGTATCTTCTGATACATTAAAGGTACTATACACTTGGGATTGTTCTATCCCAAGGGGACCGTTGTAGAAACTATTGTCTATGCCAACTCTGATCATGCGGGAGATTATGTGGATCAAAAAAGTACGAGTGGTGTTTGTACCTTCATGGGTTATTGTCTAACTTCTTGGTTCTCCAAGAAACAAACGGCTCTTTCTATCTCCATGACCGAAGCCAAATACGTAAGTGCCAGAAAGGCATTTTAACAAGCACTATGGATGAAACAAGCTCTTATTGACTACAACATCCATCTTGACGACATCCCTATTATGTGCTATAACAAATGTGCTATTGACTTGAGAAAAAACCCCGTTCAACACTCTCGTACTAAACACATCAAAATTCATCACCACTTCCTTCGTGATAATGTCCAAAAAGGAAACATTTCTATTGAGAAAGTTCCCTCTCAAGACAATATCGCTGACATCTTGACCAAACCTCTCAAACGAGAATCCTTCAACTATCTTCATCTAGGTCTAGGAATGATGGAACATCTTCCATAAATCTTATGACTAACTAAATATTTCACTGGAAATATTAAAGTCATCCCTCGTATCCCTCTAATGACTACTTACGTATTTCCTCGAAAATATTAAAGTCATCGCTTATCGTCTAGTCTAGTTCTTCTCGTTAAAAGAATTTATTAGGTATAAATTCTCTCCCCGTGTCAAAAAGTCTTACTAAATCAGCGAGACTTATTCGTCAAAAATAAAAATGGGACAAAAATTCATCCCAGCAGATCATGACACCACTAAAGTGGCACGGCACCATTAAATCTAATGGTACCATGGTATCGTGTATTTGACACAACTCGTATTTCAGTCCTCTTTTCCCACATTATTCACTTTTAAATTTTCCCAACTTCTAACATTGTTGTCAAAACCGGACCTCTCAACCCAAAATTCTATTACACCCTTCAAATCTAAGGCATTAGTTTTCAAGATCATCACCTACTACCACTTTTCAACATGAGTTGTAGGTCATTTGACTCTAATTTTCTTTAATCTTGAGTCTAGGGTTTGTTCATACATGAAAATTGAATTGGGGTTTTTCAATTTTGATCGAGTCTTTAGGAAATTAGGACTAGGATTAGACAGTGTATAACAATCATGATTCCCTTAACATAGGATTTGCATAAACCCACTTAAATCACATATTTTGGTCCAAACTTTATTTTTATAACTAGATTAAGCATGGTTAAGAGGAATCATGTCTTTAGGGTACTTGAAACTAGGATTAGAAGTCATTAATACTCAAATTCTTCAAACTTAAGACTCTTGGCGCCAAAACCTTGAAGTCACCAAACACCCCAATTCCATTGTTTTTCAAAAAATTTCACGAAACTAGGATCATGAAACACTTTTCGTGCATTGTTGATACAAACTAAAAACGTTTTCTTGTGCATACATGATCTCACGAATATTGATCGAATTACATAACTAATATGTATTTTTTGACATATCCGTTTGAGCAAAAGTGAAGTTAGGAGCGTTTGGGTAATCTCATTATTTTTAGTTCTAGAGTCGAGATTATCGCACCTCCACATGGTTTGCATATAGGCACACACTAGGCACTTGTCTTCAAAACAACTATTCTCAATTTTAATTTATTTTTAAAATTTTTATAGGTAACAAGATGTATCACATGCTTAATTACGATCATGAATTGACAACCAAGTACATTCCCAAACCATCACTTGAACCAAACACTCCATCTTCTCACACATAAAGTTTTCGTAGTCTTGAGTCTCGTCTCTTTCATGAAGGACGAATTGTCGAGTCCTCTTTTCTCAACCATGATCACATCAAAACCATGTTTCCAGAAATCGGATTCGATTGCTTGTTTCATATTGTTAGGATTAAGAAAAAGGATCGGTCACCCCATGTATTTTCATGTTTAGCATAGCTCGTAGTTTTGCTAGTATACATTTAGTTACGTTTAGTTATCGTATCATCCACGGAGCTGGGCCGGGTCTTTACCCACTGTATGCCCACTCCGTAGCCCACTTTAGGGGCGTTTGTTGTAAGTAGTATATATACCCTTTCCATGTGATGGGAAGGGTTGGTTGTTCATTAATACACACACAAAACAAGTGTGTTTCTCTCACTAGAACTTCCCCTCTCTACTCTCTCTCTCTCTAAAATGGCTAACATGTTCTTCCATAACCCCCGACCTCCCGATTCCCACATAATCAACATAAACACGATCCTACAATTGGTACGAGAGACAAGGTTGAATTACTTGTTGATTTGTGTGGTTCGAATATAGTGTTTGAAGCTGTTTTCGTATACAATTTTTTGCATCTGGAATTTTTTTCCTACTTTATTGGTTAAACAGCTTTTTATACATTATTCGTGTATCAAAAAGTGGTCACAACAGTCATATGCTTTCGTTCAAGGTTGTCAAAAACTGTCTTTTATGTTTGTCCAAATAATAGTCTATTTTGGTAACTAGTATATCCAGACTGTTTGTACCAAAAACTCGCGGAATTTGTGGTCAAGAAACTGGTCTGAATATGGTCATGAAAGTGGTCAGAAATGTGTTTCTTGGTTGAGTTTTGATTATTTTTTTGTTCTTCATTGCATTTTGATGAAAGAGAAAACACAGATCTGGTTTTTTAGGGAAAGTACGAAAGTGACAGCTCACTGCGTTTTGGCTGGTAAACTGAGATTTGATGGTTGCTGTAACACCCCAACCCGATAAGGGTAGAAGTATTACGTTATGGTGACATATCAAAGAAAACAATAGCGTAAGACTTAAATAATACGAATGAAATTCAAAGGTTACAAAGGAAAATCTGAAATTACAGGGTTACAAATGAGGATAATAACAAAATACTAAGTCTGAAATGCAAATCTCTTCTAGTCATGTCTAAGTCCAGAATAGCTAGTATGATCTTCTAAGTCCAAGGTACTCTCCACTCATAACCCAGCTTCCAACTAAAACCTGACGCAGGAAAAGAAATTCGGCTGAGCTTAAAAAGCCCAGTGAACAGATATATACATAACATAGCATAACGGTAAATAAGCATAAGCAACGAAGGAATAAGAATACGAAACGAAAAGCATAAACATGAAAGAGATCTGAAAAAAAATCAAGAGTGCAAGAGAACTGAATACTAAAATGAATCAAGAAAAGAAATGAAAGTAAAGGAGGGTTCATATAAGGATGTGCCATAAGAACTCCATACATAATCCGTCAAATCATACTTAAAGCATATACAAGTATACGAAGAGGGGAGACCTCTAAGTAATAATAATAAAAGTGTGAGAAGGAGTGCAAGGCACACACCACCTGGTCACCATAATCACATAAAACATAAAACCTAGGATGCATCCATACGCTCCCTAACATAAGTATGTATGTCAGTACTAGACTAAACACACATAAGGTTGGCCAATAGTGAATTGCGATAAAATACATATACATAAGGGGGAACGCCGTAGATCTATCACACCTCTACGGGAGTGTCATGCCTAAGGTGCCATCAAAGACATGGTCCTGGTACCTCCAGAACTAGTTAAGCTCAGGCACGGATCTATCATATCATACAACAAATCATAATCTAGCATAGCGAGAGAAACAAGATAGTGACTCAAATAAGCATGGCAAACAAATAAGCATAGCGTGGCAGAGACATTTAAATAAATGTTAAAAGGGATCATAGGAATAACAATCATACAATGAATGTCATGAATCAACTAAGGGAAACATAGCAGGCATAGGATCGATAGAAAATATCCATACTGAGAAGGGAAATAATATGTGTACCTTATCGAAGCACACAAATCAAAGCAAATATATGAATGGAAGCAGGTGATTACTCCTTCTTCACCCGATCTACATAATCATAAGTTGATTTATAAGTTTCATAATCATAAAGGTTTCATTTTAGTTTTCTTTCCATTTTAGGTAACTTTCCATATTTAGCAGGTTTTCATAATTAGTAACTTTCCATAAATAGTAACTTTCCATATTTAGTAACTTTCCCGAATTAGTAAGTTTCCATACTTAGTAACTTTCCAAAAATAGTAACTTTCCATATTTAGTAACTTTCCAATAATAGCAAGTTTCCATATTTAGAGATATCATAAGTTTAAGTATTTAAATGTGACAATGATAATGATTTAAGGTTCATAATGTCATTTACATAAGTTTAGGGTTCATAATGTAGTTTTCATAATTTTAGGGTTTATTATACAATTATAACAAGTTTAGGGGTTTAAGTGTTATTATGATAAGATGAGGGCATAAAAGGTAAATATTATCAAGTTACATGTTTTCACAAGTTAAGTCCTTTAGTTTTAGAAAGGTGACAATTTAACCCTTTAGTTTAGAAAAATAGACACATAACACCTTTTTAAATCTCTTTTTTTCACTTTTAACAGATTTTATGTGTGACTGGACCTGTTTAGTCGAATTTATTAACCATAAAAGAACTCAGAAATAAAATCCCCAAAAATTATCACAGACACTTTAATGTCTTAAGAACATCCATGAATTTTTCCAGCATTTATTGACTAGCATAACTATGGTATAAAAATCATTTAATCCAACTCGTTCAGATTTGTGATCAGTTTTAATATACGAAAAGTTTGCCTTTAGTAATCCCATCAAATTAATTCAGAAATATCTACAAAAATTCTAGTAACCACCCAACATACGAAATATTAATCCTACCAATTTTTATCCTCTAACTCAACACGGTTTGGAAATTAAAAATCAAAAACACGGACTGATTTTCCAGACTTACGAATTCAGCTTGACACTTAATTTTCTAAAAATCAAAAAGTTGCCTTACCGACCTTTAAAAATTATAAGGTTAATTTTCCCAGAAAGCTATTTCATTGAAATTCAATTTAGACTCCAGAAACACTTAAAAACACGTTGTTTTCATCAAGATCCAATCGATTCAAATTGACCAAAAAATCTGGATAGCAAACTGAGTTTATGATTTCATGCAAATAATTAGGGTTTTCATATCCCAATGTTTATTTCTTGTTACAAAACAATTATTTTTGACATCTAAACATCCATAGGTCGATTCATATGGGTTTTTAACATATTCATATCGATCCGAATCATAATCATAACAATAGATCAATCGTATTAAGTTTCTCATATTCATGATTTCATGTAAACATATTATGATTTTATGTGATTCTTTTCTTATATTAATTTATCCATGAATTCGACAAGAACATCAAGATGGATCGACTATATCAAAAATTAAACAAGAAGGGATGATACAAATACCCTCGTAGCGTGATCAAAGAACCACGAACACCACAAAATCGAATCACCAACGATTTCTTCTCCTTTAGATCGAATGAAACAAATAACAAGGGAGTCGATTAGGGTTTTGATCAAAATTCTGAATGGATCAAATGATGTGTATTTAATTACCTTGTTGTGATATGAATGGAACAAAACACAAGATCAATCCTTGCTCCTTCTTCTTCCTTCTTGAATGAATGTCGACTAGAACAAACTTTTAGGGTTCTTTTGTTTTGGTTTGATTTTTTTTTGAAAGAATACCGTGAGTTTGGGATAGGGGAGGGAGGTTACACGTTTTTTGAGAGTGATTTTAGGGGGGAGGGTTGCCAAAATTGTTGAGGGTAATTAGGGATGATTTGCACCTTCCAATTTGACCATAATTTCATAGTTATCTCTTAATTATCTTGTACATGACTTTTAAATAACTTGACCCATATGTGACATGTTCACGTGCCATAATTTATATCATAAGGTGTATAAATAATTTCATATAATACTTTAGATTATGTGTTCATATTGTATGGTCTCGAGTCATAACACGTTATATAACTCAAATTTTAATTTATAGCGTATTTTATAAGTTCTTAAAATTTCAAAATTGGAGGGTATTTTGGTCACTTCAGATTATAGTAATTTTGGGGTTTTACAATTCTTCCCCTCTAAAATAAAATTTTCGTCATCGAAAATTGAAATACGAAGTCGAAATAGCAATACGAAATCGAAAGCAATGTCGAAATGAACACGTACCAAGTCAAAAAGAAAAATGTGGATAACTGGATCGTATTGATTCTTCGGTCTCCCAAGTAGCCTCGCTCTCAGGATGGTTCTTCCAAATAATCTTTACGAATGAAATTGTTTTAGTTCTCATGACTCTTTCCTGACGCTCCAAAACAGCCTCAGGTTCTTAACTATACGAAAGATTTTCCCGAATCTGATCGAATGGGCAAAACACAACATGAAGCGGATGATAAACATACTCACGAAGAAGTGACACATGGAATACATCGTATACGTGAGATATCTGGGAAGGTAACGCCAAGCGATGAGATACTTCGCCAACCCGATCAAAATCATCGAAAAGCCCTAGGCTTTCATAAGTCACAACGAATTCGTGCCAAGGAATACGAAACAACAATGTAGCGGAATAACGCTTTAAATCTCACACAGAGATACATGAAACATTCATGCTTGAAAGCAATACGAAGGTAGTAATAAGAGTAAAACCTCATCAACTCAGTCTAGATTCTTAACAAAAAGGAACTAGTGCATCATTATAGAAGAACTCATCAATTTCAAACAGATACTGATCGAACTAAGGAACGTACCACCGGTCAATGAAGCACGTGACGAATCATCAAATGTATCAAGAGTTTTATAAGAGATAGATAGTATAATTGAACTGATGATCAATCGAGTACAACTCGAAATATCAACTTGTATCAAAACGCATAATGAGATGGTTAGCATTTTTGTACCGACGATCAATAGAGTATAAATCAGAGTATCGAAACGCATTAGAAACAAAACAAAATCGGTTTAATAATCGTACGGATAAAATACGTCAAAGAGCTAACGCAGTCGTACAGACGATAAATTAAGCACATAACGGAGGATCGAAACGTATCAGAGAGCATAACGGAATAGGTCGGATAATCGTATGGAAACAACAACTCAAAGGATTAACGCATCGTGAACTAGATCTTCTTCATACGCCCAAAACGTCTAACTCTCCACAATGGGGACATCGTACGAAACATACAAATTTCATAGTCCACCATTCGAGGTTTTTCTTCCACAAGGATAATTAATCCACCAATCACAGTAATCAATCCCAGAACTTAAACCAACAGATCTCCAACTTAATTCAATCCAAAAGGTGTTCTACATCTTCGTAGGCAACTCAATCATGCCAATACACTTGTCAACTCTCCGTCCCATACATCTTCAATTCCTACATAGTTGCTCTGTCCGTCCATCCATCTGAAGGTGAGTAGTCGCCATAAAATCTCGAACCGGTCTTGAAGGTATTCTGCATTTCTTCTGAAAGTGTGAAACAAAACTCGATTTTTCTGACACGATCACTGCAGGTGCGCCAAGGAGCTTGAATAATCTTCTGTTGAAATAAATCTCTGCCGATCTTCCAAGAGAGCCACCAAGTTGAACGATTCACCACAACCCCCATCGTTTTATCCTTCCCAACGTGCGCGTAATTCCCGTTACAAAGTTGCTGATCTTCTTTTCAAGTAGGAAAATATCCCTCTTAACTTTCCAAAAGTTCTCCAACTTATTCTTCATCCCTACCAAAATTATACCCTTCGAGAAACTTACATCGAGCTCTTCTGACGTAGAAATTTTCAACACCAAAATACAAGGATGATTCCCGTGTTTCTCTTTCGTCCCCGAATATACTAAATCGTCATACTATGACAATTGTCCAAGCATTCATGAAATAGACGATTCACCAAGCTCACAAGAATAGTCAGAGCAGTAGCCAATACGATTGGCATCACAATGCTCATAGAGGTTATAACGGATACAAATCAATGCTAGGAACATCTTGCTCCTTCACACGAAAATGGACATAATCGGATTACAAATCAATCATAGAGAAAACTTCACCCTGAAGTTGATTAGATAAGTCATCGATAACGGTATCAGTCCTAATCACCATACTACTAAGATTACAGAATTCCAAGAACAACCTCATACCACCATCATTCTTCTTCATAACCAAACTGAAGCACAACACAGAGACGCACACAGACGGATAAACCACTTCCTCGAAGTAGGTCCTTCAATACTCTTCATTCAACGTATGTCGTACGTAAGGGATTTCGGAAATAGGCAAAACGTCGCTTACACATGAATGGCGTTCTGATTCCAATAACACACTGACCTCAGGCACTCCTCAAGACATTATATGACTCCAATAAGTTCAAGGTATATGATGTAACTATTATCACGCTGGCCAGACGTCATAATACTTGCATCATATACACATGCCTTTATTGCAATCACAGTCTACCTCAAGTCGTGACAAAACACATTCTAATAAACAGATCAAAACAATTACATTCGAGAGGAAATCTTGGTAGTCCATCCAGGAATACATCACGAAATTCAACATCGAAAACTCTCGAGCGAGTTACATCAATTGGAATATCTTCACAGACGAGAGGGATTAATATACGGAATTTCAAAGCAAAGGTGATCGTGATAGTATGCCAGGTCAGAAACCTGGGCACTGAGTTTAAGTTTCATAAGTCGTCAGAGGTGACAAAATCATAACTATTGTTAGCATCTCAATGCTCAGTCAACAATTACATGACCATAATGAAAATGAATCGAACATTCCCAAAGAAATCAGATTGGCAGAATGAAATTGATCTTCCAACATCCTCAACCGTACAGGATAATTTACACTCGTGATGGATAGTCACAAGATTCTCATAGAGATAGAATTAGGAATAGCAATTCAATAATGCAGAGGGGACTTAATGTGCTTAGCAAAAGCAAAAGACACCAAAGGATATGTCGTTCTCGCATCAGATAAAACCACGCAGCACGATCGAATAAGTAAGGAATAACCGAAATGGTACTTGATGTGTCAGCAGCCTGGTCCCTGGTCAGAGCGAACACTCGACCCTCGACAGATTGCTGTCCATCATTCTCATTCGTACGGTTGTTACCATTCACTTTCGGACACTCTTTCATCTGACGTCCACTCCCACTACAACTGAAGCCGGCATCTAACGCCTTATAACACGATCACCCAGATGAAACTTCTCATAGTCAACACATGGAGGAGATGGAACCTGGTCCCATAACTTCTTCTACTCAGACAAACCCGAACATAGGGATCAAAACGAACAATGAAGACAAAGCAAACGTCAGGATCAAAATACGAAGGAATAGATCGCGTCAAACGAGAAGCCTAATGTCTACTCAATATCCTCACAGGTCATTCTAAGGGAGGAAAACAAATCTTCATATATCCGTGGTTAATAATTACCAGAGTTCTCATAGGATTAGCAATGGATTATGCAGATTCAAGTAGTATCAGATGATACATTCTATATCCAACATAAGTAATGAATTCACAGAATGTGTCAAACACATGACAATTGAATGACCTTCGGGATGGTCGGAAGGTATCAAACTGTTTATCAAACAACTCGGAGATGGAGGTCAAAATCAGGAAATGAAACCTAAATGGTGTAAGGTATTCATACAGTTCTCGAGGATTTCCAAACTTACTTGGTTACTAAGCTCAAGTTGCAAAACTTTCTAGCTTCTAAAACAAATGTTCTTATAAGGCATAGCTAAAGGCAGAGGCACGAATCAGAGTGATGCGAAAGCAATGCTACTTACATAGATGTCCTAGTCTACCCATTCCTTACCGGTTATAACTTATGTTCCTATGGGGAGATCCTAAAGCAATTTCTCAAAGGTTGTCATTTTAGCGCCTACAGTGGAAACTTAGTGGTCCAAACTTCACAGGTCAAGGGTAAATGTATTACAAGTCGCAACCTGGCTCTGATACCATAATTGTAACACCCCAACCCGATAAGGGTAGAAGTATTACGTTATGGTGACATATCAAAGCAAACAATAGCATAAGACTTAAATAATACGAATGAAATTCAAAGGTTACAAAGGAAAATCTATAATTACAGGGTTACAAATGAGGATAATAACAAAATACTAAGTCTGAAATGCAAATATCTTCTAGTCATGTCTAAGTCTAGAATAGCTAGTACGATCTTCTAAGTCCAAGGTACTCTCCACTCATAACCCAGCTTCCAACAAAAACCTACCGCAGGAAAAGAAATGCGGCTGAGTGATCCGTGCTAAATAGATATAAATATTATGCAACGACGGATACGTGTGAATAATTACAAATTACCCCTTTGTGAAAAAGGATACTTGCAAAAACTCACGTTCGTGTGTAGTGTTAAGACAGGTAAGTAATTACCCGAATCGTTTCCCAACGAGGTGTGAATGGGCAAACTGTGAAAAGCTAGGATTAGAGTGATTGATGATTAGATATTGATTTTGCTTTTTTAATAATTCTAAATAACAAATTAAAACAAATATGCACAAGAAAATTAAACGCGAATTATACTAAACAGAAAAATGCGTAACGGGGAAAGTTAAAATGGGACAAAAACTGAAATATATTAAATTTAAAACTTAAAAATGTAAAATGACTTAAAACTTGTTTAAAAACTTAAATTATATTTTTTACACTTTTTATTTAATTATTATTAATTATTTATTTATTTAATTACTTATTAAACTATTTAAATTTATAAAAAATACTAAATGAACAAAGAAAATTCTAAAACTTTTTCTAAAAATATTATAAGATGAAAAGAAGCTAAGAAAATTATAAAAATGAAAATTACTTAATTAAAATTTAAAAAGATAAATTCTATTAAATAGAAGCTATCACTATTTTTCTATTTTTGAATTTCTTAAGATCTAATAATATGATTATATTTTTCCTAGATTAAAAATGACAAAAGAAAATTATGAAAATTAGATTTATATTTTTCTGATTATTATTTTATTTATTATGATTTAATTACTATTTTAAACTAATTAAAAAGATTAAAAATATCAAATGACTTTAGAAAAATCTGAAAAATTCAGGATAAGTCTAAATTAATATTTGAAAGATAAGAAAATTAAAATCAAAAGTTATCTAAGCCCAATAAGCAGATTTGGGCAGATAAGCAGTATGCAAATAAGCTAGAAATAAGCTAATAAGCACAAAACTTCACCAGATGCTTAGGACAAGTTTAATAAACTATAAGAAGCTTAAAATAACTTAGAACTACAAATAAGCACAAGTAATGATCAAGATAAGCACTTGAGCAGTTGAGAATTCAAGACAGAAAACTCAGAAAATAGGCCAACTTGCAGGGCAAATTAAGCAGTCTAAATAAGTTGAAAAGCAGAATATTAAGGGGGCAAAAGCTAGCTTATACTACTAGGTACTCTAAAACACAAAAAGCCCCATCTCAAACACTTCAATTGAACCCTAATTAGAGCCAAGATCAGTTGGTTCAGCAATCAGTATATACTGATTGCTTTGCACAGGGCAAAAACAGGGAACTTTGAGAGTGCTATTTTATAAGCAAATGAATTTCAAACTTGGATTTTCTTTTTGAAATATGTTAACAAGCCACCAAATAATACAAATCAACAAATACTACTTATTTCCAATCTCAATTGAACCATTTGCAAGATCAAGAAAATCTGTCCATTTTGACAGATATGCACTTTTGACTTTTTTGAACAATGAACTAAGTTGACTTGTATGAACTTTGGATCAATCCTAATGACTGATTATGATGTAATAAGGTGAATTAAGACTAGATTGATCAATTATAACAACTTATGAACACAAAAGCATGATCATGGAACATGAAATCTTAACAGTGAATGAGAAATGAGAGATTTCAAGTGATTTTGACTTTCTACTGATTAAACACTAGTTTTTAAGGTTCCACTGAGTTGTTAAGAACTAAAGTGACATGTAACAACAACAAATAACAACACAAACACTCAGCAACACAACTGAATCAGTAAGATCCAAACAACCCTTAACTTAACTGATTTTGTGATTTTCAAAGGATCTACTAGATTAAGGCCACAACACTGATTCCAAACTCTTTCTTATGATTATAACAGACCAAATGAGCATTAAACAACAACACTTTAAGCATGAAACACAAAAATAGACCAATTGCTATTATAACTGATATGATGAGATTTTTAGTACCAACTGATTTTAATGAACAACTAACTGATTTCAAACTTTATTATTACTTAACAGTTACCACAAATCATAAAAATACCAATTAACAAGCATGAAACTCAGAGATACAGTGAAATGCCAAAATGGATCAAAAAAGCTTACAATTGCAGTCCAGCTGAAAACCAAGAACAAGGACCAAGAACAATCCTAACAGCTTACCAATAAGCTCCTAACCCAAGGGCAATCCAGAATTTCCCTTGCTCCAAGCTTGATTCATCTTCTTCACTGAAATTTGATATATTTGATATTTTTGTGATTTCTTTTGTACTTTTGAGTTTTACAATTATACTGAATTTTTAGGTTACTAAAAGCTTACACAAGCTTTCTAGGAGCTTATGTGATCCTATCAGTCCTTAATATCAATTAACAACAACATTCACAATTTCATAGAAATTTGAACATAAAACTGCATACACTGAATATGAAACTGGAATTTGAAATTGATTATTAAATAAGTTCTGAAATACACTGAGAACACTGGAACTAATTCTTGAAAGCTTAAAGATAAACTAGAAATGGAGAATTTAACTAATCGACATACATAAAATAAAATTAAACTAGATATCTTTTTCCTCTGCCTCTCCTTCCTTCTTTATAGATTTTAGAGACTCCCCACATGCCTCTGAACAAATCCCATCAATAATCTTGACCATTGGATGAGTCAAAGTGATCCCATCCGTTTAAACTGATTTTGGCGCCAAAAGTCTCACTAGTGGATTTGAGCAGGTTTAAGCAATTAATGCGTTTTTGGGAGGTGGTGAAGAAGCTTTTAATGCTTCTTGTATTGTTAGGTAAGTGGGATGGGTTGAGGTGATAGAGCAGAGAAACCATGGGCTTGGGTGGTATGGGTGTCTGGTTTGGCGGGTTTTAAGGGAAAGGGATGAGTTTGACCGGGGTTTGACCCGGTTTTATTATTTAAGGAAGTTGGGCCGGGTATAGGATTGGGTTGGGTTGGGTTTAATATAGATAGGGATGGGTTGGGTTATTTTTAGGATGGGTTTGTTTTATTTATTTAAGGATCCGGTTGGTTTGTAGTTAAATCACAAGGACCATTCTTGTAATTTCTAAAAATTGGAGGACCAAAATTATACATCCCCCAAAAATAAACCAAGGGTAATTCCTGCCATGTTCCAATAATCCAGGGACCATACATAATATTTCCAACAATAATATTTCCCAGGGACCATTTTTGCAAATTCTGAATGTGCAGGGACCAAACTTGTAAATTGTTGAAACTTTTCACCAAAGGACTAAATATGACAACTTATTATTTAAAAAGGGCCTTTGGTGACTTTTCTTACAAAACAAGTGCTTAGGGACTAATTTTGACAAGTTTTGAAAGTTGAGGGACTGAAACTGCCAATTTTGCAAACTTTGTTCGTTTTTCAATTGTTTTTAAACATTTTGCATTTAAAACATATAAAACACAATCCCTGGGATATTTTCAGTATTTTGATGCATTTCTGAGTGTTTTTGGATGTTTTGGCAGTTTAGATAAGACAAAAATGATGAGTATTTACACACTCATCAATCCCCCACACTAAACTATTGCTAGTCCCTAGCAATCTTTTATGAAGTTTTTAATGGATTTTTCTCTTTACCAAAAGCCATTACTTCTGGAGTAGCCAAATGTTTTAGTATGTGATACTTTGGTACAATGATAACCAAATGATTTTGAGCAAACCATCAGCTGTCAACGGTTTTGATTTGTCTTTACCAGAAGCCGTTTGCTTCTGGACTAGCCAACTCTTAGATAAAATAAGTTATTATCTTTGGTGAGCTGATTACCAATTATGGTTTTTCGCTGCCTTTACCACAAGCCATAACCTTGCGGGCTAGCCAACTCTTCACTTATAAAGATATGGTGAGTCGAAAACCATACAATTTTAGGCAAATTGCAAGCCATAAACGGATTTGATATATCTTTACCAAGAGCCGTTTGCTCTCGGATTAGCCAATCCTTATGTGGGTTAGACATGGCGGACTGATAACCATTTATTGCGTTCTAAGTGAGAAAAAAATTTTAAAATTTTGGCTAAAATGGGGGTACTAGATGGTACATTTGATCAAATTCGCTAGAATTCCCCCCCACACTTAGAACTGAATATTGCCCTCAATATTCAAAGAACCGGCTGTTAAACCAACACTTAGAACGTGAAAAGGCAATACTAATAGCCATTTTTTTATATACACACATTTTTTTTTTACATATATACAACATGTGGGGCATCTCCCCCACACTAGGTGGTAGAACAGAGAAAGAAAACAGAGACACGGGTGAGAACCCATGTTGTGGGCTAATGTTTTTGATCACCGAGTCACTAGCTTGACTCGATCCCCGCATTCATTGGTTCATGGGGAAAGTTTGAAGATCCGGGACAACCATGGGTGGTATGTCCTCTCCAAAGTAGTGTTTTAAACGATGACCATTCACTTTGAAATTTGGACCGTCATTTTGAGATAACTCAACGGTTCCATATGGATAAATCTTTGTAATAGTGAATGGACCAGACCATCGGGATTTGAGTTTGCCTGAGAAGATCTTTAATCTTGAATTGAAAAGAAGGACTCGATCACCAACGTTAAAAACGCGGTTCTTGATTTTAGAGTCATGAATCTTCTTTGTCTTTTCTTTGTAGATCAAAGAGTTCTCATAGGCTTGATCACGCAGTTCATTTAATTCATTCATTTGAACTTTACGGTGATCACCCGCAGTTTGGAGGTCAAAGTTAGCATGTTTCAAGGCCCAGTAGGCTTTGTGCTCTAATTCGATCGGCAGATGACATGCCTTTCCGTACACAAGCTTGTAAGGTGTACACCCGACGTGTAATACCTGAAATTCTATAACATGTAAAATGACCAAATTGCCCCTGGGAATTTAAAATCTAAATAAAACATATGTAAAGCACCAAATAAATTTCAAACTTCTGACAATGCACAAGTTATGATCCCAAATAATTTTAACAACTCCATTTAACATTTATACAAGCCATGAAATTACCAAAATGTCCTTGGGCGCCAAATAGAGTTTAATTTCAAATTTATGATCTAATAAAGGTAATTAAGGGTAATTAAAGGGGCATTTAAAATAGTTAATCAAAGCAATTAATTCCTTAAATAAAATTCAGAAATTTTGGGCCTAAAGCCCTCCCCTTTGACTTGGTTCCTTTTTAAAAATCAATCAAGACCTTTTCTTGTGGAACCCTAATTGCCGAGTGGATACAAAACACACAAACAATTCATTATCTTAAAAATCCGGCCACCAAAACTTTCTCCAACAATTTTCGGTGATTGTTCATCATCAATAGAAGCCAAGAAAATTCCCTTTCGAATTGTGGAGTCCCCGATCAAGAGTTCTTGAATTTATTTCGTTTTATGCACTCGCAAGGTAATAATTCGCCCATAATTCGTTAAGCCTCAAAAAAATTCGTTTCTAATTTTTCTTACACTCTTCATGTTGTATGTGACCTGGGAAAAATAGCCACAAGATTTTTGGATCGCTTTTGGGTCGTGGAGGAAATATTGATGTCGAGCTAAAAGAAACCGAGGAACCCTAATTCAATAAAATACATCCGATCGTCCCATATCACATTTGGTATTTTTCTAGCCTTTTTCTAATCTCATATAACATGTATAAAATACTAAAAATGATCCATGCAACGTTTATGATTTATGTTCGAATTAATGGGTTTGAAAACCCTAAATCGTAAAAACCATACTAAAAATACACGCGATCTTTTCTGGGTTCTTATACGATTTTTGTAGCTTATATAATCATCATATGACCTGATAAAAATGATAGATCGAATTTTAGAAGCTTAAATTATTTATTTCGAATAAATTGTTTAAACCGGGTTTTTGTTTATAAATCGTATATATGATGAAAAATGGAACGAATTGACCTAGAGTTCTTAATATGGTATAGATCTGACCAAAATAATGTTAAAGTGATGATTTGAAGATTGGAAAATGTTTTGGGATAAAAGGGATTCGATTTGGATGACCTTAGTGTTTACCGATTGAATTTTAATAGTTTAAGGGTGTGTTTTGTAACTTTTAAAATTCATGGACCATTTTTGTAATACTCTATAAATCATGGGCAATTTGAATAAAATATAGGTTGAGGGTATTATTTGTAAAATATGGAAGATTTGGAATTAAGATGTAAATTATTGATTTTACATGTTTCGAATTGCAAATTAATAAAATAGAGGGACTAAACTTGTAAATTCTGGAAACTTGGTGCTGTTTTGATTAAATAAATATATTCAGGGGGTTATGTGTCATTTTGATAATTTAATGGCCTAATATGTAATTATGATTAATTAAAGATTGAAATTATAAGTTAAAGGACTAAATATGTAACTTTGAAAACTAGAGGGACTTAATATGTAAATTATGAATACTTGAGGATACATTCGTATAATATGATAAGATAAGTGATCATTGTGTAAAATGGATTAAATTAAGGGTTTAATGTGTAACTATGAATACTTGAAGGTTTAAAGTGTAACTTTTGGAATATAAGGGTATAAAATGTAAATTGTGAAACCCTAAGGACCGAAGGTGTAAATATGATAAAAGATATCTTATTTCCAGTAATAATGATTTGACTAAGTTATGTTACTTCAAACTTTCTAATAAGGAAACTTTCTAAATATAGAAACTTACTAAATAAGGAAACTTTCTAAAAATGGAAACCTGTTAAAAATAGAAAGCTACTTAATATGGAAATGGGATCTTTAGTAATCATGTCTTTACTCCTCTAGGTGTGAAGAGGGAGTGACCTGTGCTCTTTATCATCTTATTCAGTGTTTTCCTTTGTCAAGCAATAAGGTACAGATATTCTGCTTCTTTATTAAGAGGCCTTCATTCTCTTATTATGATTCATATTAGGGTTTTCCCTATACCTTTGCTATGTTCCCTTCATTCATGAACTCCGATTATTGAACCATCATGATATTGAACCTTTTATGATTATGAACCTTTGCTTATGAACCTTTGCTTATGAACCTTTGCTTATGAACCTTGCTTATGAACCTTGATTATGAACCATGATTATGAACCATGATTATGAACTTATGAAACATGATATTGACCTATGCAAGTAAACTAAAAACATGATTCATGATACTTGACCTTTACCCTCAGTTTGATACTACGAGCCACTCACTAGGCATGAGGGTTTCATATCCATGTCAGTCGATGCACCGATGGCATGACTCTAGGGCAGGAGAGTGATGACCTGTCCCGTCCCTGCATGTTATGTTTACGTAGAGGCAGATTATGGCCACCTGGGGCGTATGGATGCATCCTAGATTTGTTCATGTTCATGTTATGTTATGTTATTCATGGTGACTGATGGTGTGTGCAACACACGTCTTTCACACTACGGGAGCTAGCTACTCCAACCCATGATTGAGGACACCCCTCATATTTACAGGATACCCATGATTGAGGACACCCCTCATATTTACAGGATATTAAGAGGTCTCCCCTCTGCATGTTTACGATTATGATTATGATTATGATTTCATGTTATGTTATGGGCTCGTAGTGGATTTCTGACTTCCTTTACCATGTACCCTTTTACCTTTCCTTATGATACCATGTACTCTTACCTTTCATCTTGATACCATGTATTCATGCTTCCACACTCTTTTACTCATGTAAATTATACATTATGCTACTGCTTGTTACGTATATCTGTTCACTGAGCTCTAGTAGCTCAGCCGCATTTCTTTTCCCGCGGCAGGTTTTAGTTAGAAGCTGGATATGAGTGAAGAGACTTTGGACCTAGAAGACTTTGAGTAGAAGCCATTAGAAGAGATGTACTTATGGATTTGATAGGCAGCTTTTATTTTTCCTTTGTAACTCTTTGTATTGCAAGATTTCATTTGTAACCTTTGAGAACCATTGTATTACTATTGATTGTATGCTTTGTTTGATCTGATATGGAGCCATTTGTGTGATACTTCTACCCTTGTCGGGTTGGGGTGTTACAATTATGGTATCAGAGCGACAGGCTGCGATTCGTAATACATTTACCCTTGGCCTGTGTAAGTAGGACCACTAAGTTTCCCTGTAAGCGCTCATAAGATAACCTGTAAGATTTGCTTTAGGATCTCCCTATAGGAACCTAAATTTGACCAGTGAGGAATGGGTAGACTAAGACATATATGTGAGTATCATTTGCTTCCGCATCACTCTGATTCGTGCCTCTGCCCTTAGTTAAACCTCATCAGAAACTTTTCAGGAGTTAGATGTTTTGCAACTTAAGCTTAGTAACCAAGTAAGTTTGAAATACCTCGAAAAACCCACCTGGATACCTTACACCATGTAAGTTTCATTTTCAGATTTTGACATCCACCTCCGATTTGTTTGATAAGCTGTTTAACACCTTTCCGACCATGTCGTAAGCCATTCAACCATAATGTGTTCGACACATTTTGTGAATTCATTGCTTATGCTGAATGTGAATGTATCGTCCGATACTACTTAACTTTGCATAAATCCGTTACTACTCCTATGAGAATTCTGGTAATTATTAACCATGGATATAGGAAGTTATGTTCCTTTCCTTTGAATGACGAATCTTGTTCTGCCAACCATTTCCTTTGGAAGGATATGATGCTATGTTACCTCTGTATGGATTTGTTAACTGAGCATGATTATGCTAATAACGGATATTCTGTACATCTCACTTTTGACAAATATACGATGTTCGTATTGCTGATAATACACATCCTACTTACTGCTTATGCTAAGAAGCTGAACAAATCCCCACACTTGAATCATTCGTTTATCCATCTCAACACTTTTATTGAACCATGTGCTGGATTTCGATATATGAACTATCCGTCTGATTCGATGACTGTATTCGTTCTATGAATCTTTTGATCTTGACATGTCTTATTGTGTGGTCTCTTATGTATGGACTGGATGACTATTTGTAAAGCTACCATAGACTACCGTATCTGAAATGTGATCTTAACAATTTATCTTACCCTATTTCGTTATGATGAATCTCTACACCTGAATCTGCTAAAGTTTTGCCACTATGGAAGCACCAACCCTGAACTCATATGATTATCAATTTTCCTGACAACCATTACTATTCACCCTTGGAAAGTTCCGCCATTAGAAATATTCCGTTGTACGAAGATTTTCCGGTATTTCAGGTGTAATATGAATTTTGCTCACCTCAGTGATTCTCTTGAAGTACTCTTGTTGGTCTATGAAGATGAAGTATGTGACGACGTATCGACTATTGTGCACCTAACCGTACCACTATCAGTAATCGTTATCCGTTTTCGCACATCAATGATTGATTTGGTCTTTCTTTTGAAACTTCGTATCTCGTTGCATCGTGCTAAATTTGAAGGGCTGAAGCAGCAACCACAAGAACTTCTAAGAAGGGGGTTAACTAATCGAGAGTAACCTTTGTGAAATAGTTCAGTCTTACTTTGAAGAAGAAGGAAGGCGACATGAGGTGTATGTGAAAGTTTTTCCCCTAAACGATTTCAGAAACGGTCCTCGCGCTCGTTATAACCTTATGAGTTTGAGTGATGCCAATAGTATTGGCAAAAATGATCATGTCTTCGTGTGTTTTGGACAAATTGTCATAGTATGACATTGTGTTATGTTCAGAGAACGAAAGAAGAACATAGAGATTATTGGCAGGATGAGCCTTTGTTCTAGAAGAGAAATTCGTTTGACGTTCAGAGCTCTTAGTAGGCAACACTACCCTATATAATGTGAAGACAGAGTTTCACACAGAAAGGATCAAGATCGAAGACAATTATCAGCGTTAGAAACCTGGTGGGAGAATAGTAGAAGATGGTTGCGACAAGTGTACCTTAGAAGAAGCACCTAAGAAGAAGAGAGGAACTGGATAGTACTCGACTACACATCATGCAACACGTGAAGATTGCAACTCGGGCATCAAGACAACCAGATCGTATGAGGTGAATCGTTCAACACATACCTGGAGCTATGCTGGAAGACCTGTCAAAGATGCGTAGTCTTGCTTCTCTATTCATTTTAGTTGTACTAAGATGAATTGAGAGCAGAATCAGACTTGCGGATGGAGGGATGCACGATGATCGTGTCAGAGACTGCCGCTACGACATTACCATATCAAGAAGAGTTGCTGAAGGCTTGAGGAATCAGACTCAAGTTTGAAATTCCTTTTCACCATGGGATAAGATGGACAAACATAGATGAACCACTCCAACTTGGAAGAAATTTTGAAATTTAGTATTTGAATTGATGAATTTTGAAGTGGACATTTGCGTTTAGACGAGGTGATTCTGTGAATGATGAAGCTATCGATGACGTAATTCGTTTTTCCCTCAATCTACTTAAATTCCGTTACCTGATAATGAAGTCCTTTGAATAATTTGGGTTTCTCTGTTAGTAATTTCGTCCTATGTCACTCTGCATTTGTTGAGTAACGAGTTATGTGGAATTTTGACGAATTATGGAAGGGACTTTGTGATTTATGTTTCAGAAAGGACGGATGTTGAAGTAACCACTGATATTGGCTGAGTTGATTTCGGTAAGTTATGAAGTATTGACGCTATTAACGACGTACCTGAATTCTGATGGACATTTTCGGATTTCCGTTACTCTTCGAGTAATTTCATTCTCTTAGTTATGATGTTTGATTTTAGTGACCTCTGAGACGGTAGGTGAACTAGGTGGATTTAGATAAGTTGTGTTAATCACGACTTGAGATAAAGTATGACCATCGTGAGGGCATATTTATCTGATGCTAGTATTATGATGCCTGATCAACGTGATAATACTTACATCATATAACGTGCACTTGTTGTGGGCATAGGATATTTCGAGAAGTGCCTTAGAACCTTAGAATTTCTGTTATCCGTTTGAGCTCATCCGCGTTTAGTGAGACCTTGGATTCATTCTACCTATCCATTTGATCTGCTGTTCTGGATATTCGACTTGGTACGTTGAATGCTCGATGAGCGTTTTGCTGATCTCTGCACTTCCGATACTGATCTTAGATTCTATTATAGGGCTTCCTGCCATTTGACGATATCTAACGACATGCTTTCTGTCCGTATGGATTCGATCTGTTATTATACGAGAATATGCCTCTGTTCTGCTATACATACGTTTCGCATTCGTTGAATCTGTTCATGGTGATCTGCTATGAGTTAAGATATGAGATTTTGGATTCTGAGAAAACAAGGTCTGTTACCTATGAGAATACCCTTTTGGAAGGCTCTTTTGAAGCCGATACTATTTGAAAAAAGTTGAAGAGTCACTTTTGTATCCCATCATGGTTGCTACGATTCGATGTATTCTCGTTTCATTCGCCAAATCAATACGATATAAACCCTACGTTTTGTTTGTACCTCTTCATAGAGAACTCGATTATCATCCGTATATTGGTACGTTATCATTGGGATTCGCACTCGAGTGTGTCTCTGTTTTGTTTCTGATCCTTTCATTTCTAATTCTTTGCAAATTTTGAGGATGAAATTTTTTTTTGTTAGTGGGGAAGAAGTTGTAATACCTGAAATTCTATAACATGTAAAATGACCAAATTGCCCCTGAGAATTTAAAATCTAAATAAAACATATGTAAAGCACCAAATAAATTTCAAACTTCTGACAATGCACAAGTTATGATCCCAAATAATTTTAACAACTCCATTTAACATTTATACAAGCCATGAAATTACCAAAATGCCCTTGGGCACCAAATAGAGTTTAATTTCAAATTTATGATCTAATAAAGGTAATTAAGGGTAATTAAAGGGGCATTTAAAATAGTTAATCAAAGCAATTAATTCCTTAAATAAAATTCCGAAATTTTGGGCCTAAAGCCCTCCCCTTTGACTCGGTTCCTTTTTAAAAATCAATCAAGACCTTTTCTTGTGGAACCCTAATTGCCGAGTGGATACAAAACACACAAACAATTCATTATCTTAAAAATCCGGCCACCAAAACTTTCTCCAACAATTTTCGGTGATTGTTCATCATCAAAAGAAGCCAAGAAAATTCCCTTTCGAATTGTGGAGTCCCCGATCAAGAGTTCTTGAATTTATTTCGTTTTATGCACTCGCAAGGTAATAATTCGCCCATAATTCGTTAAGCCTCAAAAAAATTCGTTTCTAATTTTTCTTACACTCTTGATGTTGTATGTGACCTGGGAAAAATAGCCACAAGATTTTTGGATCGCTTTTGGGTCGTGGAGGAAATATTGATGTCGAGCTAAAAGAAACCGAGGAACCCTAATTCAATAAAATACATCCGATCGTCCCATATCACATTTGGTATTTTTCTAGCCTTCTTCTAATCTCATATAACATGTATAAAATACTAAAAATGATCCATGCAACGTTTATTATTTATGTTCGAATTAATGGGTTTGAAAACCCTAAATCGTAAAAACCATACTAAAAATACACGCGATCTTTTCTGGGTTCTTATACAATTTTTGTAGCTTATATAATCATCATATGACCTGATAAAAATGATAGATCGAATTTTAGAAGCTTAAATTATTTATTTCGAATAAATTGTTTAAACCGGGTTTTTGTTTATAAATCGTATATATGATGAAAAAATATGGTATAGATCTGACCTAAATAATGTTAAAGTGATGATTTGAAGATTGGAAAATGTTTTGGGATAAAAGGGATTCGATTTGGATGACCTTAGTGTTTACCGATTGAATTTTAATAGTTTAAGGGTGTGTTTTGTAACTTTTAAAATTCATGGACCATTCTTGTAATACTCTATAAATCATGGGCAATTTGAATAAAATATAGGTTGAGGGTATTATTTGTAAAATATGGAAGATTTGGAATTAAGATGTAAATTATTGATTTTACATGTTTCGAATTGCAAATTAATAAAATAGAGGGACTAAACTTGTAAATTCTGGAAACTTGGTGCTGTTTTGATTAAATAAATATATTCAGGGGGTTATGTGTCATTTTGATAATTTAATGGCCTAATATGTAATTATGATTAATTAAAGATTGAAATTATAAGTTAAAGGACTAAATATGTAACTTTGAAAACTAGAGGGACTTAATATGTAAATTATGAATACTTGAGGATACATTCGTATAATATGATAAGATAAGTGATCATTGTGTAAAATGGATTAAATTAAGGGTTTAATGTGTAACTATGAATACTTGAAGGTTTAAAGTGTAACTTTTGGAATATAAGGGTATAAAATGTAAATTGTGAAACCCTAAGGACCGAAGGTGTAAATATGATAAAAGATATCTTATTTCCAGTAATAATGATTTGACTAAGTTATGTTACTTCAAACTTTCTAATAAGGAAACTTTCTAAATATAGAAACTTACTAAATAAGGAAACTTTCTAAAAATGGAAACCTGTTAAAAATAGAAAGCTACTTAATATGGAAATGGGATCTTTAGTAATCATGTCTTTACTCCTCTAGGTGTGAAGAGGGAGTGACCTGTGCTCTTTATCATCTTATTCAGTGTTTTCCTTTGTCAAGCAATAAGGTACAGATATTCTGCTTCTTTATTAAGAGGCCTTCATTCTCTTATTATGATTCATATTAGGGTTTTCCCTATACCTTTGCTATGTTCCCTTCATTCATGAACTCCGATTATTGAACCATCATGATATTGAACCTTTTATGATTATGAACCTTTGCTTATGAACCTTTGCTTATGAACCTTTGCTTATGAACCTTTGCTTATGAACCTTGCTTATGAACCTTGATTATGAACCATGATTATGAACCATGATTATGAACTTATGAAACATGATATTGACCTATGCAAGTAAACTAAAAACATGATTCATGATACTTGACCTTTACCCTCAGTTTGATACTACGAGCCACTCACTAGGCATGAGGGTTTCATGTCCATGTCAGTCGATGCACCGATGGCATGACTCTAGGGCAGGAGAGTGATGACCTGTCCCGTCCCTGCATGTTATGTTTACGTAGAGGCAGATTATGGCCACCTGGGGCGTATGGATGCATCCTAGATTTGTTCATGTTCATGTTATGTTATGTTATTCATGGTGACTGATGGTGTGTGCGACACACGTCTTTCACACTACGGGAGCTAGCTACTCCAACCCATGATTGAGGACACCCCTCATATTTACAGGATACCCATGATTGAGGACACCCCTCATATTTACAGGATATTAAGAGGTCTCCCCTCTGCATGTTTATGATTATGATTATGATTATGATTTCATGTTATGTTATGGGCTCGTAGTGGATTTCTGACTTCCTTTACCATGTACCCTTTTACCTTTCCTTATGATACCATGTACTCTTACCTTTCATCTTGATACCATGTATTCATGCTTCCACACTCTTTTACTCATGTAAATTATACATTATGCTACTGCTTGTTACGTATATCTGTTCACTGAGCTCTAGTAGCTCAGCCGCATTTCTTTTCCCGCGGCAGGTTTTAGTTAGAAGCTGGATAGGAGTGAAGAGACTTTGGACCTAGAAGACTTTGAGTAGAAGCCATTAGAAGAGATGTACTTATGGATTTGATAGGCAGCTTTTATTTTTCCTTTGTAACTCTTTGTATTGCAAGATTTCATTTGTAACCTTTGAGAACCATTGTATTACTATTGATTGTATGCTTTGTTTGATCTGATATGGAGCCATTTGTGTGATACTTCTACCCTTGTCGGGTTGGGGTGTTACACGATGGGTGTTTTGTAAGCTGTACGAAAGGCCCATAGTGCATCATCCAATTTATCCGACCAGGATGCACGATTTTCTCCTACAGTCCTTTCTAGAATTCTTTTAATACCCCGATTTGAAACTTCTACTTGTCCACTTGTTTGTGGGTGATACGCAGTAGAAAGACGGTGAGTTACACCATACTTTTGCATGACTTTATCAAATTTGTCATTGCAAAAATGCGTACCACGATCACTGATTATAGCACGTGGAGTTCCAAAACAGGCAAACAGAGCTTTCAGGAATTTTACAACCACTCGGGCATCATTAGTGGGTAAAGCATTTGCTTCAACCCATTTTGACAAATAGTCAACAGCCACGAGAATGTATTTATTTCCTCGAGATGATGGAAATGGCCCCATAAAGTCAATGCCCCAGACATCAAAGATTTCACAAACTTGAATAGCATTTTGTGGCATTTCATTTCGTTGTGAAATATTTCCGTGACGCTGACAAGCTTCACAAGTTTTGATGAGATCTTGGGCATCCTTATAGATTGTGGGCCAATAAAACCCGGAATCAAACACCTTTTTGGCGGTGTAGTTTGGACTATGATGCCCCCAGTGGGTCCAGCATGGCAAGCTTTGAGAATGTCAATAGCTTCCTGTTCGTAAACACACCGTCGGATGACTTGATCCGCACAGATTTTGAACAAGTAGGGGTCGTCCCAGAAATAATGTTTAACATCCTTGAAGAATTTATTCTTCTGTTGGGTCGACATCCCTTTCACTATGAAGTTACCCGCATGGTAATTTGCGAAATCAGAAAACCATGGGGTAGTAGAATCTCCTCGAAAAGTAACCGCATTGAGTGTCTCGAGAGGAAATGTTTCATTTATTTCCTTTTTCTCGAAAACATCTTGGTGAGGGTTCTCTAATCGGGATAGATGATCAGCAGCTAGGTTCTCAGCTCCTTTTTTATCACGTATGGTGATATCAAATTCTTGCAAGAGGAGAACCCAACGGAGCAATCTCGGCTTTGCATCTTGTTTTGCAAAGAGATATTTGAGAGCCGAGTGATCCGTATACACTACACATTTTGTCAAGATTAAATATGGCCGAAACTTCTCAAAGGCATACACCACAGCCAACAATTCTTTTTCTGTAGTGGTGTAATGAGTTTGAGCTTCAGTCATGGTTTTACTTGCGTAGTGGATAGGCTGAAAATGTTTGGCTTTTCGTTGCCCCAAGACTGCACCGATAGCAAAATCACTTGCATCGCACATGAGCTCAAAGGGAAAATCCCAGTCGGGGGCAACCAGAATGGGTGCTTCAGTAAGCTTTTTCTTTAATGTTTCAAAAGCTTCGATGCACTCGGGTGAGAAGATAAAAGGAGCATCCTTTTCAAGAAGATGAGTCATAGGCCGGGCGATTTTAGAAAAATCTTGTATGAATCTACGATAGAAACCGGCATGACCCAAAAAACTCCTAATACCTTTGACGGTAGTGGGATGAGGTAATTTACCAATGACATCAACTTTAGATCTGTCAACCTCAATCCCGCTCTTTGATATCTTATGGCCGAGGACAATGCCCTCTTTGACCATAAAGTGACTCTTCTCCCAATTTAGACAAAGATTGGTATCTTCACACCGTTTCAACATGTTTTCTAAATCGGAGAGACATGTTTCGAATGAATCCCCAATGACCGAGAAGTCATCCATAAAGACCTCCATCGTTTTCCCGATCATGTCGGAAAATATGGACATCATGCACATTTGGAATGTGCCTGGAGCATTGCATAAGCCGAAAGGCATACGTTTATAAGCAAAGGTTCCATAAGGGCATGTAAAGGTGGTCTTTTCTTGATCTTGTGGATCAATGGGGATTTGAAAGTAACCCGAGAAACCATCAAGGAAACAATAGTACTCGTTTCCCGCTAATCTCTCAAGCATCTGGTCCATGAAGGGTAGAGGAAAATGGTCTTTTCGGGTGGCATCATTTAACTTACGATAGTCAATGCAAACACGCCACCCTGTAACCAATCGAGTTGGAATCAACTCATTATCCTCATTTGTGACAACAGTTATGCCACCGTTTTTTGGAACACAGTGAATGGGACTAACCCAAGGACTATCAGAGATGGGATAAATTAATCCTGCATCAAGAAGTTTGAGAACCTCTTGTTTGATAACATCGTGGATTTTGGGATTTACCCTTCGCTGGTGTTGGACTGCGGGTTTAAAGTCATCCTCCATTAAAATCTTGTGAGTACAAAATTCAGGGTCGATACCCTTTATGTCGGAGAGTTTCCAAGCAATGGCTTGCTTGTGTGACTTCAAGACCTTTATTAGAGCAGTCTTTTCCTTATCACTTAAGTTTTTAGCAATAATGACGGGTAATTTATCATCACCCTCCAAAAATGCGTACTCAAGATGAGGTGGCAAGTCTTTGAGTTCGACCACAGGAAATCCATCAGTTTTCTCAACTGATTTAATTTCCTCATTATGAAGTTCAACGGGAGGGAGTGGAGGAGAATTGTCCTGATTTAACAATGTCTCAAGAAGAAGAATATCTCCCTCCAGATCAATCTCAGCGTCATCAATTCCTTCCAGAAATGAATCACACTCGAGAAAAGCCTCGATCTCTTCCAAATTGAAATTACTTCCCTCAAACGGAGTGAGAGAAGGGGAAGAGTCGGAAATGATAGGTAGAGAAGATGTGGTGGGATCCCCACTCACAGAATTATGAGAATAACCAAGAAACTCTTGAGAGTACTCCTCTGAAACAATATCAATGACATCGATTCGGTTAACTGATTCAGAATCATAATTTGAAGAGTACTTCGAAGTTTGATCGAGGTTAAAGGTAACAGCTTCATTATCCACACGTAATGTGATTTCGTGCTCAAATACATCAATGAGAGCATGGCCCGTTTTTAGGAATCCTCTTCCAAGAATGAGAGGAACCCTAGGATCAGCATCGAAATCGACAACCAAAAAATCAGCTGGAAAATGGAACTTTCCTACTTTCACAAATACATCCTCAGCAATGCCGCGTGGATGAGATGTGGAACGATCTGCAAGCTCAAGAGTCATGCAGGTAGTAGTGAGTTCAGGAAGAGAAAGTTTCTCCCACACTGAATAAGGCATCAGGTTGATGCTTGCACCAAGATCGGCCAAGGCATAGCATTCAACCATTCCTGGAAAGACACAAGGTAGTAAAAATCTTCCAGGATCTCCAAGCTTCACGGGAAGCTTTTTCAAGATAACTGCTGAGCAGTTCTCATTTAATGGAGTCTTTGCCATTTCAAACAGTTTTTCCTTGTTGCTTAACAAGTGTTTGATTGTGGATGCAAACTTGGGCATCAGAATGATAACATCCGCAAAGCTTATGTCAAAATGTAATTCTTGAAAAATTTGGAAAAATTTATCCATTTGTTGACTAGCTTTCTCACGGAGCTTTTGCTCATTTAAGCGCGATGGGTAAGGAATAGAAGGTTTGGATTTAGGGTTTTCAACGGGGATTTCATGCGATTCAAAAACAACTCCTGGTTTGGGTTTTGGTTTCTGGACAACTTGAGGTAGGACATTGTCGGCACCTCCGTTATTAGTAGGAAGTTCCTTATCCTTAGTCACCTCAGGTTCACTTTCCACTACCTTGGGGAGAGGAGAAGAAGTGGTAGTTGGAATAGTGGGTCCATCATAAGCTTTACCACTGCGTGTGGTGACAGCTTTGAGTTCACCCTTTGGGTTTGGAATGGTATTACCAGGGAGACCTCCCGAGGTAGAAGGTGGATTGATATGGTTCATGAGATTGGCAAGCATATTCTTAACCTCGCTATGAGAGTGATCAATCTTGTTTGAAAGCTCATTCTTTAGCTCGTTTCCTTGCTTGTATATTGAAGATTGAAATTCATTCCTCAATCCAGAGATCTGATTTTGTATTCCCTTCATTTTGGTCTCATTAAACTTGATGTAGTTATCAAGTTCATTTGGGAGAGGTCCTTGGTGATTAGGAGCTGAATACCCTTGATTACCCCTCTGGGGTGGGTATTGATTGTTTGGGGCATGAAATTGATTTTGCATGTTTTGCCCTCTTTGTTGATTAGGATTAATCCGATTTGGATTGTTGGGAGGAGGAAATCCGGGTGGTCCAAATTGATTGCTAGCACGGTGGTTTGGGTCCACTTGAGGACGGTATTGATTACCTCCTTGATTGGATGTTCCGGCTATAGCATTAACATCAAATGTATTGCCATCGGTGGCAGTACAATTATAGTAAGCGTGAGGACCACCACAAGTAACACAAACTTCTATTTTTTTGACTTCAGCAGTGTGAGAAGTTTGCGGAGCGGACTCTTTCTTTTGTGTGGAGAAAACCAAAGCTTGAATAACCTTCGTGAGTTTAGCAAGCTGAGTATCAGTACTGGACTGACTCACGGGAGATGAAGTGGAAGGACCAACACTAGCCTGGGAATTATATGTCCTGTTTCGTGTAGTGCGGACCTTAGACTTATTCTCAATGAGTGCAATGGCTTCCTTAGTGGATTTGCTCAGAAAATTACCTCCAGCTGAGGCATTGAGAGAATCTTGGTAAGATGGGTTTAACCCACTGTAAAAAGTGTCCATCTGCATCAAATCGGTGAAACCGTGATGAGGACATTTGCGGAGCAATTCTTTGAAACGATCCCATGCTTCTCCAAATGGTTCATTAAACCTTTGAGTGAATTTCATGATTTCATTTTTAAGATGCGTGGTTTTAGAAGGAGGACAGAATTCATTTACAAATTTTTGAACCAAATCTTCCCATGTTCTAATTGATCGAGGAGGTTGTTTGTCAAGCCAAATCCGGGCTGCCCCATCGATAGAAAACGGGAAAAGAAGAAGTTTGATTGATTCCTCCGGAACATTTTTACATTTGATGGTGGATGTGATTTTATTGAACCATCGAACGTGATCTTGAGGATCGTCCCTCTCAAAACCATAGAATTGACGCGATGTTACAAGGTTTATCAACCCAGTTTTAAGCTCAAAATTCTCAGCCACGATGGCTGGAACAATAATAGCATCTCCATAACCCTCGGTGGGAGCTTGGAGAAGCTCATTCATAGGACGGTCTTCTGCCATGATGACAGGGGTTTGGGGATCAGTCCGTATCTCGGGTACGACTGATGGAGCAGAACGTCTCCGACGTCTTCGAGGTATGTTTCCAAGCTCACGAAAAGGGCTTGATGACCTAGAAGAACGAGTGCGCATGCACTTTTAGCAAAAATTTTCAATTAAAATCAAGATCGAGAAAAAACACAAGTGAACTTAAACCAATAATCAACAGGCATACGGTAGCTCTCTAAAAGATAAACGCACAGAGTGGCGGAGAAGCAGAGGTGGGCAATTAATTGCTCCTTAAAAACCCGCTTCTTTCAGTCCGACAATTTAATGTCAAACTATCCTTAAACCTCCGTTATAGTTTGTTTATCAATCAAAGGTGAGCCGATATTCGCAAGTGATACAAAGGCAAGTTTTAAATCTGATGTTTGGGAACTTATTATGGTCGTACCCCCAGTTAGGTAGTATTCTGTCTTGGTTCTCGAAGGTTAATTTTTATTATTTGTTATTTATTAAAGAAAACGGAAAATGTTTTTGGGTTTTTAATTTTTTTTATATGATAATAATAATAATAATATATATAGAAAAGAAAAGAAAAATATTTTTGTATTTTATATTGTTTTTGGGAAATAGGAACTTCTTGGAAGAAGGATCTCGAATCACTAATCGCTAAAACTTACACAACTGTCGCAGCACACCTCCCCGGCAGCGGCGCCAAAATTTGATCCGTGCTAAATAGATATTGATTTTGCTTTTTTAATAATTCTAAATAACAAATTAAAACAAATATGCACAAGAAAATTAAACGCGAATTATACTAAACAGAAAAATGCGTAACGGGGAAAGCTAAAATGGGACAAAAACTGAAATATATGAAATTTAAAACTTAAAAATGTAAAATGACTTAAAACTTATTTAAAAACTTAAATTATATTTTTTACACTTTTTATTTAATTATTATTAATTATTTATTTATTTAATTACTTATTAAACTATTTAAATTTATAAAAAATACTAAATGAACAAAGAAAATTCTAAAACTTTTTCTAAAAATATTATAAGATGAAAAGAAGCTAAGAAAATTATAAAAATGAAAATTACTTAATTAAAATTTAAAAAGATAAATTCTATTAAATAGAAGCTATCACTATTTTTCTATTTTTGATTTTCTTAAGATCTAATAATATGATTATATTTTTCCTAGATTAAAAATGACAAAAGAAAATTATGAAAATTAGATTTATATTTTTCTGATTATTATTTTATTTATTATGATTTAATTACTATTTTAAACTAATTAAAAAGATTAATAATATCAAATGACTTTAGAAAAATCTGAAAAATTCAGGATAAGTCTAAATTAATATTTGAAAGATAAGAAAATTAAAATCCCAATAAGCAGATTTGGGCAGATAAGCAGTATGCAAATAAGCTAGAAATAAGCTAATAAGCACAAAACTTCACCAGATGCTTAGGACAAGTTTAATAAACTATAAGAAGCTTAAAATAACTTAGAACTACAAATAAGCACAAGTAATGATCAAGATAAGCACTTGAGCAGTTGAGAATTCAAGACAGAAAACTCAGAAAATAGGCCAACTTGCAGGGCAAATTAAGCAGTCTAAATAAGTTGAAAAGCAGAATATTAAGGGGGCAAAAGCTAGCTTATACTACTAGGTACTCTAAAACACAAAAAGCCCCATCTCAAACACTTCAATTGAACCCTAATTAGAGCCAAGATCAGTTGGTTCAGCAATCAGTATATACTGATTGCTTTGCACAGGGCAAAAACAGGGAACTTTGAGAGTGCTTTTTTATAAGCAAATGACTTTCAAACTTGGATTTTCTTTTTGAAATATGTTAACAAGCCACCAAATAATACAAATCAACAAATACTACTTATTTCCAATCTCAATTGAACCTTGTGCAAGATCAATAAAATCTGTCCATTTTGACAAATATGCACTTTTGACTTTTTTAAACAATGAACTAAGTTGACTTGTATGAACTTTGGATCAATCCTAATGACTGATTATGATGTAATAAGGTGAATTAAGACTAGATTGATCAATTATAACAACTTATGAACACAAAAGCATGATCATGGAACATGAAATCTTAACAGTGAATGAGAAATGAGAGATTTCAAGTGATTTTGACTTTCTACTGATTAAGCACTAGTTTTTAAGGTTCCACTGAGTTGTTAAGAACTAAAGTGACATGTAACAACAACAAATAACAACACAAACACTCAGCAACACAACTGAATCAGTAAGATACAAACAACCCTTAACTTAACTAATTTTGTGGTTTTCAAAGGATCTACTAGATTAAGGCCACAACACTGATTCCAAACTCTTTCTTATGATTATAACAGACCAAATGAGCATTAAACAACAACACTTTAAGCATGAAACACAGAAATAGACCAATTGCTATTATAACTGATATGATGAGATTTTTAGTACCAAATGATTTTAATGAACAACTAACTGATTTCAAACTTTATTATTACTTAACAGTTACCACAAATCATAAAAATACCAATTAACAAGCATGAAACTCAGAGATACAGTGAAATGCCAAAATGGATCAAAAAAGCTTACAATTGCAGTCCAGCTGAAAAACCAAGAACAAGGACCAAGAACAATCCTAACAGCTTACCAATAAGCTCCTAACCCAAGGGCAATCCAGAATTTCCCTTGCTCCAAGCTTGATTCATCTTCTTCACTGAAATTTGATATATTTGATATTTTTGTGATTTCTTTTGTACTTTTGAGTTTTACAATTATACTGACTTTTTAGGTTACTAAAAGCTTACACAAGCTTTCTAGGAGCTTATGTGATCCTATCAGTCCTTAATATCAATTAACAACAACATTCACAATTTCATAGAAATTTGAACATAAAACTGCATACACTGAATATGAAACTGGAATTTGAAATTGATTATTAAATAAGTTCTGAAATACACTGAGAACACTGGAACTAATTCTTGAAAGCTTAAAGATAAACTAGAAATGGAGAATTTAACTAATCGACATACATAAAATAAAATTAAACTAGATATCTTTTTCCTCTGCCTCTCCTTCCTTCTTTATAGATTTTAGAGACTCCCCACATGCCTCTGAACAAATCCCATCAATAATCTTGACCATTGGATGAGTCAAAGTGATCCCATCCGTTTAAACTGATTTTGGCGCCAAAAGTCTCACTAGTGGATTTGAGCAGGTTTAAGCAATTAATGCGTTTTGGGGAGGTGGAGAAGAAGTTTTTAATGCTTCTTGTATTGTTAGTTAAGTGGGATGGGTTGAGGTGATAGAGCAGAGAAACCATGGGCTTGGGTGGTATGGGTGTCTGGTTTGGCAGGTTTTAAGGGAAAGGGATGAGTTTGACCGGGGTTTGACCCGGTTTTATTATTTAAGGAAGTTGGGCCGGGTATAGGATTGGGTTGGGTTGGGTTTAATATAGATAGGGATGGGTTGGGTTATTTTTAGGATGGGTTTGTTTTATTTATTTAAGGATCCGGTTGGTTTGTAGTTAAATCACAAAGACCATTCTTGTAATTTCTGAAAATTGGAGGTCCAAAATTGTACATCTCCCAAAAATAAACCAAGGGTAATTCCTGCCATGTTCCAATAATCCAGGGACCATACATAATATTTCCAACAATAATATTTCCCAGGGACCATTTTTGCAAATTCTGAATGTGCAGGGACCAAACTTGTAAATTGTTGAAACTTTTCACCAAAGGACTAAATATGACAACTTATGATTTAAAAAGGGCCTTTGGTGACTTTTCTTACAAAACAAGTGCTTAGGGACTAATTTTGACAAGTTTTGAAAGTTGAGGGACTGAAACTGCCAATTTTGCAAACTTTGTTCGTTTTTCAATTGTTTTTAAACATTTTGCATTTAAAACATATAAAACACAATCCCTGGGATATTTTTAGTATTTTGATGCATTTCTGAGTGTTTTTGGATGTTTTGGCAGTTTAGATAAGACAAAAATGTTGAGTATTTACACACTCATCACTGAGCTTAAAAAGCCCAGTGAACAGATATATACATAACATAGCATAACGGTAAATAAGCATAAGCAACGAAGGAATAAGAATACGAAACGAAAAGCATAAACATGAAAGAGATCAGAAAAAAATCAAGAGTGCATGAGAACTGAATACTAAAATGAATCAAAAAAAGAAATGAAAGTAAAGGAGGGTTCATATAAGGATGTGCCATAAGAACTCCATACATAATCCGTTAAATCATACTTAAAGCATATACACGTATACGAAGAGGGGAGACCTCTAAGTAATAATAATAAAAGTGTGAGAAGGAGTGCATGGCACACACCACCTGGTCACCATAATCACATAAAACATAAAACCTAGGATGCATCCATACGCTCCCTAACATAAGTATGTATGTCAGTACTAGACTAAACACACATAAGGTTGGCCAATAGTGAATCGCGATAAAATACATATACATAAGGGGGAATGCCGTAGATCTATCACACCTCTACGGGAGTGTCATGATTAGGTGCCATCAAAGACATGGTCCTGGTACCTCCAGAACTAGTTAAGCTCAGGCACGGATCTATCATATCATACAACAAATCATAATCTAGCATAGCGAGAGAAACAAGATAGTAAGTCAAATAAGCATGGCAAACAAATAAGCATAGCGTGGCAGAGACATTTAAATAAATGTTAGAAGGGATCATAGGAATAACAATCATACAATGAATGTCATGAATCAACTAAGGGAAACATAGGAGGCATAGGATCGATAGAAAAAATCCCTACTGAGAAGGGAAAGAATATCTGTACCTTATCGAAGCACACAAATCGAAGCAAATATATGAATGGAAGCAGGTGATTACTCCTTCTTCACCCGATCTACATAATCATAAGTTGATTTATAAGTTTCATAATCATAAAGGTTTCATTTTAGTTTTCTTTCCATTTTAGGTAACTTTCCATATTTAGCAGGTTTTCATAATTAGTAACTTTCCATAAATAGTAACTTTCCATATTTAGTAACTTTCCCGAATTAGTAAGTTCCCATAATTAGTAACTTTCCAAAAATAGTAACTTTCCATATTTAGTAACTTTCCAATAATAGCAAGTTTCCATATTTAGAGATATCATAAGTTTAAGTATTCAAATGTGACAATGATAATGATTTAAGGTTCATAATGTCATTTACATAGGTTTAGGGTTCATAATGTAGTTTTCATAATTTTAGGGTTTATTATACAATTATAACAAGTTTAGGGGTTTAAGTGTCATTATGATAAGATGAGGGAATAAAAGGTAAATATTATCAAGTTACATTTTTTCACAAGTTAAGTCCTTTAGTTTTTGAAAGGTGACAATTTAACCCTTTAGTTTAGAAAAATAGACACATAACACCTTTTTGAATCACTTTTTTTTTTACTTTTAGCAGATTTTATGTGTGACTGGACCTGTTTAGTCGAATTTATTAACCATAAAAGAACTCCGAAATAAAATCCCCAAAAATTACCACAGATACTTTAATGTCTTAAGAACATCCGTGAAATTTTACAGCATTTATTGACTAGCATAACTATGGTCTAAAAATCGCTTAATCCAACTCGTTCAGATTTCTGATCAGTTTTAATATACGAAAAGTTTGCCTTTAGTAACCCCAACAAATTAATTCAGAAAAATCTACAAAAATTCCAGTAACCACCTAACATACGAAATATTAATTCTACCAATTTTTATCCTCTAACTCAACACGGTTTGGAAATTAAAAATCAAAAACATGGACTGATTTTCCAGACTTACGAATTCAGCTTGACACTTAATTTTCTAAAAATCAAAAAGTTGCCTTCCCGACCTCTAAAAATTACAAGGTTATTTTCCTAGAAAGATATTTCATTGAAATTCATTTTAGACTCTAGAAACACTTAAAAACACGTTGTTTTCTTCAAGATCCAATCGATTCAAATTGACCAAAAAATCTGGACAGCAAACTGAGTTTATGATTTCATGCAAATAATTAGTGTTTTCATATCCCAATGTTTATTTCTTGTTACAAAACAATTATTTTTGACATCTAAACATCCATAGGTCGATTCATATGGGTTTTTAACATATTCATATCGATCCGAATCATAATCATAACAATAGATCAATCGTATTAAGTTTCTCATATTCATGATTTAATGTAAACATATTATGATTTTATGTGATTCTTTTCTTATATTAATTTATCCATGAATTCGACAAGAACATCAAGATGGATCGACTATATCAAAAATTAAACAAGAAGGGATGATACAAATACCCTCGTAGCGTGATCAAAGAACCACGAACACCACAAAATCAAATCACCAACGATTTCTTCTCCTTTAGATCGAATGAAACAAATAACAAGGGAGTCGATTAGGGTTTTGATCAAAATTCTTAATGGATCAAATGATGTGTATTTAATTACCTTGTTGTGATATGAATGGAACAAAACACAAGATCAATCCTTGCTCCTTCTTCTTCCTTCTTGAATGAATGTCGACTAGAACAAACTTTTAGGGTTCTTTTGTTTTGTTTTTTTTTTGAAAGAATACCGTGAGTTTGGGATAGGGGAGGGAGGTTACACGTTTTTTGAGAGTGATTTTAGGGGGGAGGGTTACCAAAATTGTTGAGGGTAATTAGGGATGATTTGCACCTTCCAATTTGACCATAATTTCACAGTTATCTCTTAATTATCTTGTACATGACTTTTAAATAACTTGACCCATATGTGACATGTTCACGTGCCATAATTTATATCATAAGGTTTATAAATAATTTCATATAATACTTTAGATTATGTGTTCATATTGTATGGTCTCGAGTCATAACACTTTATATAACTCAAATTTCAATTTATAGCGTATTTTATAAGTTCTTAAAATTTCAAAATTGGAGGGTATTTTGGGCACTTCAGATTATAGTAATTTTGGGGTTTTACAGTTGCATTTTGACTGGTCTAGCCATTGCGATTTGATGACAAGAAGACATTTTTTATGATTTTCATGAAAAGAAATGCTGTCAAAATTTTGTGAGTCAATTGTGTTTTATCTTAAGTTATTGAGGTTTGTTTGTCTGGTTGCAGTTTGTCAGGGTAACAAATCTTGCGATTTGTCCATAAAAAGAAAAAGAATTGAAGATGAAGCAGATTAGTTGACCTCGACCACAAACAAAACCATATACTACAACTCATGTTGACTTCAGCTTTTTAAACATCATCAGTCCATATACGACCCATGAAATGGAAACAAGCAATAACAACACATCAATCGCAACTGAAATACATATACTCCGACTGTTCTACCATCCATATTAAAACCAAATCCATCAATCTATCCTAACTCATCCTCTTCTCCGAACCACTCAACCAAGACTCGAATAAAACAAGTAAGCAAATATCTCAGTCAAGTCTCTTCGTGTGTCAATAAATATTACCAACCTTCAACGTTCAATATTCGACACATAAGATCTCAGTCAAGTCTCTTCGTTTGTGATCTCTGTGAAGCTCACTTCATCATTAATATTCGACACATATGCAAAGACAAATGACAAATCTGTCATCCTCTTTCCTTGGGTTCGTTAATAAACACAACAACAAAATGAAACAAGAAGTAAAAACCTTACCCGAGACCATATCATGATCTTGAAACCTCAAAACTAATAAGTATATAAGGTCTTGGATGTTATTGCTGCTTGATTTCTGTCAGATTCAAAAGGGTTTGCTCATGTTTGTGTACTTGGTATATCGGGCATAAGAGATTAAACACGAAAGATGCATGTGAGATTCGTGTTGTTCTTACACGAATAGAAGGAGGCTTGATCGGTCTTGGAGTTGCAGAGATCATGATGTTAATGTGTGATGAGATGAGAGCAGATATGGGTGAGTGGGGCGGAGGAAATGATTAAATGAGATTAGGGTTAGGATAATGTGTTATGTGTTTAGGGTTAAGACCACAGGTTATATCATCTTGATTAATGTGGTGTGGATCGAATGCAAGCTTGGGCTTAAGCTTGAATTGGGCCATAATTGAACTGGACTTAAATTCTCTATACATCTGATTATTGTGTTTGGATTTTGGCTTGGTTATTTTGGTATGAAGAGTTAAGTGTTAAATTTTTGGTATAATATTGGTTAATGTTCATATGGGGACTGTTAATTGACAAAATAACTAATATGTTACATGGGGTTATATCACTAACCGGGTACTAAAGTGTTGGAATGGATCGGGTTTAGGTATTTGTTCAGTCCGGGCCTTATCAATTCTTTTTGGGAAATTAATGGGCTTACAATTTTTTGATAATTATGAGTTGATTGGGGAAATGATAAAAGATGTGATGGGCTTGTGATGGATCGGTGATTTTACTATAAGTTAGGGTGGAAATTAGTGGACTATCAAAAGTTGTTAATCCAAAAGTAATTTTTGGGATATACAATTTTTTTGATAATTATTTGGCGAAAAAGAGTGGTATTTTGGTTGTATAAAATTTCACAGGGATACTTATTCACGACTATTTGTTATTTTTTTACAAAAATGACTACGGAGTTGATCGGGTATCACTTATTTGAGATTGAAGTTGAATTTCACGAAGTCGTCTACTTATTTTATATTGAAATCGGGGATGGTTGGATGCATGATTTCAATGATAACTTGCTTGGACGTATATAACTTATGATTGGGACTTGGACTATCTAGTTATACTCGATGTAAGGAGTTACATTCTAGTACTCACGGGTTATAGCTATCACTTCAAGGAGTCACATTGTAGTGCTCAGTGTCACACGCAGATGCAGATGTGGATAGTCTCAAGAGGTGTTGTACTTATTTTGGCTCTTAGTTGAGTGTATAGGGTACTTAGAGGTTTTCTTCTGCATCGTTCTTCAATCAACAACAATGCAAGCTTAGGTAACGAGAACGGGGAATTCTACTTCATTTTCAAGTTTGGTATATCGGGTTTACTTTACCAAGTGGTCACAGCAATAGCCGACTGAATACGAGGTTGGTAAGTTAGCAAAAAAGTTTAAAGGTTGAGATGTGAACAACAATTCTCATGGGATATTTGATGCTACAGAACGTCAATAATACTTCACAGTCTAAGCAAAATCTTTCAAGAATCTTCAATCTCATTCATGATTTTTCAAGATGTTTGCTTAAGACAAGAACTTCTCGTGTATATGGTCGTACACGTCAATGATGCTTCCGAAAGTTCGAAACCATCCTGGGGGAGAAACGTGTACTTTGATGTTATATGGTCAACTTCTAGGGGGAAGTAGTTTATACTACTTTACTTAGTATGGTTAGTGAAGTATTCTACATATGGGAGAAAAATTGTTGCTGATCTCTTGCATGTTCCCCCAAACAGATATTCACCAAAACCAAATTTGTCATGACACATTCAATTTATCATTGTCTCTCGGTTTCTTCTTGGTTTTGTAAAATCCCGTGAAAGAATCTATTTCTCGGTTTAAATCATAGATTTGTAAAATCCTGTGATGATGGAATTATCCTGGAGAAAGTAAAGTGCGTTTCCGGATCTTAATTGATTCTGGTGCTACGGTTTCAACTTTGAAGAAGGGATAAAGTGTGTACTTCATGTATTGGATGATTTTTTGATATACTTCATGGCATTTTGGTTATTACAAATCTTTACGAGGTTATGCGCTTTTGACAAAGATCGGGATAAAACCATTTTCAAAGTTCATTTAAAACATAAAAAACGGCTAGATCTGGGCATTTAAACCACAAGATGTGACTACAACATTAATTCATTGTTATTTATTTGAGGTTGAAGTGTAATTTCACGGGTGCTTGTACTTAGTATCTAAAGATATCGGGGTTGGTTGGATGAAGATTCTTCGAGATCCTTGTTCAAGCTTTTAACCTTTACAATGATGAAGACTTGGATATCTAGTTATTTTTTTGATTCTTCCTCTCTATTACCACAAATTAACTATCACTTTAAAGAGTTACGTTGTAGTGCTCAGTGTCACACGAAGTTGTGGATATTCAAGAGGTGATGTACGTCTTATACTTGATGGTTGGTTGGTTGAAGAGTATAGAGTACTTATGGATTCGAAGTTGCACGAACTCTCTACACCGCTCTTAGTCACACATTAGTGCAAGCTTAAGTCACAAGTTCGGGTTATGTTACTTCAGTCTCAAGTTCATCATATTGGGTTTTTCTCCATCAGTAGTCTTGACAAAGAGCCGACAGAATGATAATGGGGTTGGTAATGAGTTAGCTGAGAGAAGTAGAAAACAAAGTATCAAAGAAGATACAAAGTGTTGTAGTTATAGTTAGTGCACTTGTAACACTTGTTACATACTTGTTGTATCCTAGCGTACACCAAGTTGATTTTCTTTTGTGTAGTCTGTGAGAGTAGATCATTTTGATCTTGTCAAGATCTTGGAGATTTCTTGTAGCTTGTGGGCTTGTGTGTTGATTAAGTGGATCAAGGGTAGATCGGGTAAATCGAGTCAAGTGTGTTGATTGTGTGAATTAGTAAGGATCGTGTGGATCGTGGTAGATTGGTACTAGCTAAGATTAGTACTCAACATTTAGCTTAGTGTCGGAAATAAGGATAAGCGACGTTGTACAGTTTTCTCCGCCTGAAGGGAGCTTTGTTGACATAGTGCTTAGAACTCTCAAGTTTGGTACTCGGGGAGTGGAGTAGAGAGAAGAAGAGCTTTGTGACCGAACCACTATAAATCTCCTTGTCCCGATTTGATGTTTCCATCTCATTTCTTTATATTTATTGTTTATATTAGATAGTATTGTTTAGTGTTCATATTGGTGTTGATTGATTTCACAAAAGAATCGAATCAAAGTTTTTCACAAGTAAAGTTTTAAAACTAATTAAAAACCCGTAAAACAGTTCAACCCCCCCCCTTCTAGTTTTTCACACGATAGTTCCTCTAGTTTCGGTAGTTTTGAAGACCGGTTGTACGTATTACACTAGGAGAATTGACCAAAGTACCCTAGAGTAGTAGGTTATGAGGGTTGGTAAGAATTGACCAAAGGACTACCAAATCCCTTCTGTGCGAATTGACCAAAGGATCACCCTCCAGGTTGGATGAACTTAAGAAGTTAGATGTGTGGTTTAGGATCCGAGTGGCCGGATCACACAAAGAATTTATCTAGCATGTAGTGGCACTTAATGACTCAAACTAGTCTACCTGTAAGCTTTGATAGCCAGAAGGATCCAGACCTTTTTTGTCCTAGTAGGATTCTAGGGAGATAAGCTAGACGAATTGACCAAAGGAGTCTAGTGAATCTTATGCCCCACATGAAGCGATAGAAAGCTTAGTTAGAAATCGTAGTCATAGCAATATAAGATGAACAACTAGGCTAGTACACTTTCTCCCTACTGCTTTCAAATCTATTTAATTTCCACATTTCATTTCTGTTTATTAGTTTAATTAATCAAACAAATCATAAACCCCTTTAAAACGTGACATAGACTTAAGTTAGAATCCAGATACACATAGCTCTTGGGACGACGTCGGCTTTACCGAATACTACACGACACATGACCGGGTACACTGCCCGTGAGTGCATAAGGTAGACCATAGGTAGACGAGACAACTATAAATATTAAAACCTGGTCAGAAATACTACATCAAGTTTTTGGCGCCACTGCCGGGGAGCTATATTAGGATTTCTATTTAAGTTTCAATTTTTTGTTAAATTTTTTTTCTTACATCCTTCTTTAAGTTTCAGGAACAATGGCAGTTGTGGATATTGATACGCTTACGCTTGAGGAGTACCTTGCTATGACTAGAGAAGAGCAAGGGCCGAGGCTTGTTAGACCGGTTATTGGAGCTGATGTTCACTTCGTGATCAAGAACCAGTTCATGAGGGAGTTACATGAAAAAACCCTTTTCTGGAAACAAGACTGAAGATGCTTACGAGCATGTGGAACATGTCTTGTACATTGAAAGCCTTTTCAACATTCCTGGTGTTTCTCACACTGCTATCATGCTTCGAGTGTTTTCGATGACACTCACAGGAGCCGCTAAAAGATGGGTTGATAGGTTGCCCGCTGGAGTCATCAACACATTGGACCTCCTTAAAAGAAAATTCATCCAACGATATTGCCCTCCTTCAAAGACGGCAAAACAACTAGAGGAGATCCATAACTTTTGTCAAGAAGCGGATGAGACATTATACCAAGCTTGGGATAGATATAATGATCTTCTCTACAGATGCCCAACTCAAGACCTTAACAAATAGCAGAAGGTCAACATATTCTACAAGGGTCTTAACATTGCAACAAGGCAGATGCTCGATTCTCAGGGGCCGATCCCTGGAATGACTCCCGTTCAAGCCCTTGATGCTATTCAAGACATGGCAGACCACTCGCAATAAAGGCATGATGGAGGCAGTAGTAGAAGTATGGGCGGAAGTTTGGATGGTATATTTGTTATTATTAACAAACTTGAAAGTCTTGGCAGGGATATGAAGAAGCTGAAGGAAAATGTGCATGCTATAGAAGTGGGATGCGAAACTTGCAGAGGAGCTCACCTAGCCAGAGACTGCTAATTGGATGAAGAAGATAAGAAAGTTGAAGAGGTTAAATATGGCGAAGCTAACAGGACTTTTCAAGGAAATAACGATACTAGGGCAAGGTATCGTGTTGGACCACCAGGATACTACTCTAGAGTGGACAACCGACCTCCTTATGGAGAAAGGAGGTTGACCATTAAGGAGTCAATTCACAAATACCTGGAAGAATCTGCTAAAAGGAAAGATGAGAGAGAGGATTAGCACAAAAGTTTTCAGGAAGGAATGAAAGCAAATCTCAAGGCCCATGACGAGACCCTTAGAAGTCTCGAAACAAAAATTGGATTGATAACGAATGATGTTCAAAAGCAGAATACAAGGGAGAATGCTAGAGCCTGCAAGGCTATTTTCACCAATGATGGACAACCCCTCTATACCCCTTTCAGGTACTAAGAAGAAGAAATTGAATATTTTTCTAACTTTTCTAAGCAGGATGAATATGAGTAAGATGAGGAAAAGGACTTTCTAACATACTTGGAGCCATCTCCTGGGAACAAAGACTTGATTAAGGATGAACCAACAGCACGTGCCATAATTGAATTTTTCAATAAATGCATTTCTCTTAAAATTGATAACAGTGAACTCATTTTCAAAATGCATAAAGGGGGGAAATGTCATCCAATTGAGACTGTTTGTGTCATTAAGAAGGATGTATCAAGAAATGACATGAATTTTACTGATAACATAGCACATGAGCACCTTAATACTAATCATGTCAACTCGTCGAGTGAGGTTTTGCAGGATATTAATGTTGGAATTGGCGACAGAGAAGAGTTACGCCATAGCTCTAACACTGAATTACGGCGTAACCATGGCCCAGATACTAAGGTAATACCCAACACCAAGTGTGAATTGATCGATGGGAACGAGGAGCTTAAGGTGATCATTAGCTCATCGTTGACTAATGACGAAACTAAGAATATTATGGGAATCGTGGCAAGGCATCACAAAAAAACTAATGACATTCCTAGGAAGATCGAGAAGAAATACCACTGGTGTGAAGCTATACTAGTTGACAATGAAAAATGGTATGACTTATGGGCATCCTGTGACCCAAATGTCGATCTTTGCGATGGTGGAGGTCACGAAGTAACAGACATCTATGGACTTCCACTAATGATAAGGATATGAGGAACCTTAAATGGAATGGAACAATACCATTCGATGATTAGGTACGAATTGTCTATGGCAAGGTCGATAGTGACACAAAGATTAGCATCTGGGCGGACCTGAACCGCATCCATGATAGTGAAATCCCTATCATCAATGATAGCCCTGAGTCGTAAGATGAATTGCTCACAGACAATGAGATTTATGAAGGGCATGCAGACGACTCAAGTGACAATGCAAGAGGAACGATTAAACGAAAACGTTGGTGCGAGAGGATTAGGACTGAAGGGGCCAATGGTGAAGTGTTTTGGGCTTCTTGTGACTCGTATGATAATGATTGTAATGGAGGAAGTAGCATGGTAAGGGTTGGGGATGATGAGTATCTATGGACCTCAACAAATGATGATAAAAGGAATGAACTACCATGGCTTGACAGGTTAGGTTTTGATGATTGGATCAAAATCAAGTACGGAAAAGTGGATGCTTCAAGTAAAGAAAAAATTTGGAAGGGATGCATAAAAAAAGAGGCTCCAAGAGACGACGAGAACCCTAATGATGTGAGGGATGAAAATGAAGAAGAATACAAAACAAGATGGGGTGAAGAGAAAGACCGTTGCAAACGAGAGGTTATTGAAGATAAGGTTGATGATGATTGGTTTAAGGGATCGAAATCCGACGACGATGATATAGATGGAATCATGGACTAGCTTGTGTTACAAGGGCATGATGGGTTCACGGATCCGGATGATGAAGCATATGAATAAATAAGATGTAAACTCTTGGGTATTCCTTATAAGAGACCTCCACCGATTGTGGCAGAAAAATTTGAAATTACTAGGTACCATTTAGGACCTGATGAGAAGTTTGCCAAAGTACAAAAAATTGAAAGAAAGGAGTTTCTTCGTACCACCACGAATGTTGCCTGGGTAAGACATAATTTGATGAGAGAAATGGACGAGCTTAGTCAAGTCCGTCGTCCACCAACGTAGCAACCGTGTCTTTGAGTCTAACTTAAAGACTCGTTAAATAAAAAAAAGTGCTCGTTCGAGAGACAACCTGAGTTATCCTTTTTCTTTTTCATTTTATTAGTATAGTTGGGTTTAGTGTGTTTATGTTCATATTTTGTAGGAATTGGAGCAAGGAGGATGGCATAAAGCTCACTTTAGATGGAACCAGTCTGAAGAATCCATTCTGTGCAGCCTTTACAGTGTATAACAATTCTATGGTTACGCCGTAACCCTCCTCCGATATCGGAAGACTCCCAAGAATTAGCAATTACGGCGTAACTCAGTAATGAGTTTACGCCGTAACCTGTCCTGTAACCAAATTTAATTTTTAATCTTACGCACCATAACCTTGTATTAGTTTTAAATGAAATTTGTGGGTGTGTTCCCTGTAAAACCTCACGAGACATCACTCATCCACTCGGGACATCGCGTGGTTTAAAAGGCTTGTTGCATACACTAAATGCAACCGTGATTCCTACGAAAGTGAGTTAGGTTCATATTTGTGTTTTTATTTTTCCTTTTTATTTTCTTTAGATTTATGCTTGCTGGTAGTGTCTTGATTTAAGGGAATTGAAATTTGCTCATGGAGGCAAGACAAGGCACGCATTTTCAACGTGATCCTTCTTTCATTTTAGAGCAAATTTCAGGAAAGTTCTCGTTTCAATTCTACTTTTACCTCATCTTTATTTCATGTTTAGTACAAAAGGTACTTTGTACATTTCAAGTGGGGGGACGAGAGTAGAATTATTACTTGAACTTGCTTGCCCTCATTTTTTCTAGTTTATTTTGAAAAACTATGCCATTTTTAAAATTTTGACATGTTTTTCTTAACCTAACTAGAACAGACCTTAGCCGAGCACACTATAACCCTTGCTTTTGATGGTGAGATTTAGCCTTTCAGTTTCCCCTTATTTACCCCAAATCCACCAAATATTGTGTGTGCCGGTAGTATGTAAACTTTAGAACTTGGCCTTTACATCATTTCGAGACCATAGACGAGTAGTGTGTCGAGTTAGCTTGATATATTTGGAAGAGACAGTTCGAGAAGGAAATATTTTAGGATTAACACCCGAATAGCCCATATGTGTATATAATTGTGTGCGTTATCGATTAGTCACCTCAACTTTTCGACCTCCGTGTTAAACCCTTTTGCTGCACTCACCTTTAGTGCAAGATACACCTAGATACACCCTTCCGAGCTATTCTTTTCATTTCATACCCTTATCAATATTGTTTCTATAATAACCTAAAAGAGTGTTTCCAAAATCCGTGGCTAACTTGAACTTGAACCCAAATACACCTAAAGTAATTATGAGCCATGACAAGAGAATTACAAAATATAAAAACTATATCTTAAGCAATATAAAGTCAGCATAAACATGGCTATCTAAGTTCTATATCACACGATTTATAAGGTCCAAAATAATTAAAATCTTGTGCACCACTTAAGCCTATTATAGTGTCTAAATACATTTACATTTAAAATGAGATTTAGTCATCTCAAACTCCCCAAAATACTCATCAATTATCCCATTTTATTTCCCCATCCTCATCATTTTTTCTTCAACCGATTATACATTCAAACACACACATAAAACCCTACAATTAAACCTAAGTGGCGACAGGCCTTGTGCACTCGAAAGGAAGAAGATACAAAGGTGATTATGGCGTTATAGGCTTTGCGTTTTGATCATTGGTTTGATCGTGGGTTAAGGGTGTTGCTGTGGTATTAGATTTGTGGATTAGGTTTGTGATTCGAGGGTTCTTGTTCTCTTCCTCATTGCCTTGTTAAAACAAGGTATCACCATAATCAAACTTTTGTTTTCTTGTTCCAAATCGACACACACACCATTTGTAAAATATGGATCTATAACATACTAAAACTTTAAACGTTTATACACTAAATGATCTAATTATTTTATTGTTGTACGAAATACATTCACCATAGGAAGAGACCACATAAAATCTGGTTATAACATGCCTAAAAACATGTGATATTTCTGCTTTCTATTTGACCCTAAACAAGCCCTAAAACCTGAATATATAGGAGCATTAATAAGGTGTACAAATTGTAACCCTAGGTGTAATATATGTGTAACGAGGGGTTTAGGAAGCTATGATTTTATGGGTGTGATCGCTTGATTCTGTCTCGTTAATATTGGGGTGTGTTGATGATGTTGGTGTTTCAAAGTGTGTCTAAACAAAGGGTTAAACATGTTGCTAAAATCATAAATTAATAAGGATTAGGGTGTCGTGGTCCTATGATTCATGTAGGTTTTGCATACTTGTGTGTTGTGTGTGGGATTAATTGAATAAAGTATGCATGAATGTGTATATAGGTTAAAGTAATGTTAAATACAGGTTGTGGAAATATAAACATCTCGGGTGTGTTTGGTATGAGTAGCTTATGATATAAGGGTCTTAAACGGGTTTTTGAACGAAACAGTTTTGAAGGATTAATATGTCAACACTATAGCTTGAGTTACAAAAGTGTATAATACTGGTTCTTTGCTTGTAAAACTAGTTTAATGTCCTAATTAAGTTTTCCATTTAGTTTGGAGTGAATTGGAATCGTATTGGTCATGTTTATGAATTTATGTGATCATGTGCCAAACCTGAGTTTTGGGAAGTTAAAAATCAGTCGGTGTTTATAAATTTTAATTTTCAAACCACAAGGAACTGGGAGCTATTGTTTTACAGTAGCGATACTTAAGTTATGTGTCAGTTCCTGGAAATTTTATGGATTTTTCTGAAGTGTTGAAATGGGTTTACTAAAGGAAAACTTTCTGTGTGTATCTGCAGTTAACTTTCTGAACAGGTCTGGAAATATGAATTTAAAACAGTACTTGTGCTTGGTAGTAAAATGTATAAAAATTTCTGGAAATACTTAATTGATATGGGAATCACTGAGAATTAATTCAGAATTTTTGGAGCTTAATTGGCAGGCCTTAAAAATCATAAGATTGTGGTCCAGATTCACTAATATGTCCTAATTAAGTGTTATATGAATTGGAAGTACTATAAACCCTAAGTGTGATTATTTATCAATGTGACCCTAACTTACTAATTATAGAAACTTTCTAAATATGGAAAGTTACTAATTTGGGAAAGTAACTTAATTCGGGATACTCACTTAATTTGAAAAGTTACCAAATCGGGAAGGTTACTAAATTGAGAAAGTTTCTAAATATGGAAAGTTGCTATAAATAGCTGGAAACCCTAATATGACAATCTGAACAACAATAAGTATGGAATCAGTAATAACTTATGAAATGGTTCTTAAATATTAAGATGGTCATTATTTTGTGTAGATTCGCTGAAGAAGGAGTGACTTCCGATCTTTGTGATATGGTTTCATTGCAGTTTGAGGTACAGATATTCTACCCTTTCTCAGTAAGGGTTTTGATATCATGACTTTTCAATCCTTGATTTGATTCGGTTACTATGATATGATCCATTTGCTATGATCCATTTGATATGATCCTTTGACATGATTCAGCTTGCTATCCATTTTGTTCTGATATTCATTATACTATCTCACTTGATATGAGATTCTGTTCATTTGATATGCTTTGATAATTATGCTATGATTGCTTCATTATGATTATGGATAGCTTTGCTTTTGTTGTTTGTTCTGTTGCCTGAGCTAAATAGCCATGGAGGTACCATGGCCATGTCATTGAGGTACCAATGGCATGACACTTTCTGTAGAGGTGTGATTGATCTACGGCGTTCCCTTTCGTTATGATTATATGATTATTTTCGCACATGGCCATTTTGTATACATATGCATAGTCTCGTACTTGTATATGTATTTTGTTTCAGGGAGCGTATGGATGCATCCTAGGTTTTGTGATAAGTTTATGATATGGCTTTGCAATGATTGGTTTGTGCGTACCATGCACCCCTTTCACTTTTGAGAGGTCGCTCCTCTATGGTTACTTATGATATGACAGGATATGATTATGATTATGCGACTAAGCATGTGGCATGCTTTCTGAGCTCGTTGGGCATTTCCTTATGATATTATGATTTGATTCCGTTTATGTGATTATGTGGTCTATTCGAGTGTCTCGTTTAGACAGATTTGTGGATATTCCTATATGATTTGTTTGATTCCTTATGATTATCTAATCCATTGTGTCTCGTGATCTCTTTCATCATTTGACTCATTTGACTTATGATATTGGTTCAGTTGATCTTTGATCTCTCATTCTTTTGACAAATGATATTCATTTCAACAGGAGCTTATGTTTCCTTTTCCCTATACTTATGCATGTTTTGATTATTCAGTTGTTATATATATCTGTTCACTTGGCTTTTTAAGCTGAGCCGCATTTCTTTTCCTGCGGCAGGTTTTAGGTTGGAAGATGGGTTTGAGTGAAGAGTGCATAGGAGCTCTTAGTTGACTACCTTGACAATAGACACCATTTGCTATTGGATTAGACTTTGATTTACCTTCAGTTAGATTGGTTTGGATTTGTATTTAAGTATTGGAATTCATTATGTATAGAGTTAGTTTTTCATTATTACATTAGAATACCTTTGTAACCATTATGTATATAAGTCTTCCGCTTGCGTTTGTATGTTATGATTGACACCATAATGTGGCATTTTGACCTTTGTAGGGTTGAGGTGTTACAATTATGGTATCAGAGCCCTGGCTGCGACTTATAGTACATAAGTTATGGCCTGTGAAGATTTGGACCCTTAGGTTTGCACTATAGGAGTTTATGAAACAACTCTTGAAACTTTGCCTTAGGTTTCCCCTGCAGAAACTTTAGTTAGGACAGGTGAGGATTGGGTAGATTATGCGATAAGGCATTGGTTAGTTATCTTCTTTCGCACTACTCTGATTTATGCCTCTTCTTTCAGTTAAGCCCCATATGATTATTCGTTCCGGAGATTTAGAAAAATTAGCAAGATACGCAAAATAAGTTTAGTGATCAAATAAGTTTAAAATACTTTGAGAATTTGTTGTAATGCCCTACTGGTTTTTCTGAGGTTATCACATTCTGTCAAACTTCGATATTTGATTCGTTTGATAATCGTTTTGAAGCCTTTTCGTTCATTCATAGAATTCGTATATGTATGAATATGATGTGTCTGACACATTCTGTGATTTCTCTGGCTTTTGATAAGCATATTAAGATTCCCTATGCACTATTAGAGTTTGCAATACCTAATTCTATCCCTTTGAGAAATCTTTCGGTTATTCCGTTACTAGTAACGGAATTGTCCAGTACGTTTTGAAGATATTTGAAAATAAGTTTCGTTATGCTATTCTGTTTCCTTTAGAAAAGTTTGGTTCGATATTATTCTGAATATGGATTTGTTGACTGAGCATCGAGATGCTAACAACGGTCATATTAAATTTTTCATCTTTGGCGATTTGAAAAACTCAAAATTTTGTACCATGGTTCCCAACCTGGTAAACAATTATGATCACCTTTGCTTTGAAAACTCGTACGTTAACCCCTCGCGGTTGTGAAGATACTTCATTTGATGAAACTCGCCTTGAGAGTTATTCAGTTGTTTAAAATTTCACAATGTATTCTTGGTTTAACTGTCAAGATTTCCATCTGAGTGTGAATTTGTTTTGATCTGGTTATGAGATTTTGTTTAGTCACGACTCGAGGTAGAATGTGATTGTAATAAAGGCATGTGTATATGATGCAAGTATTATGACGCCTGGCCAACGTGATAATAGTTACATCATATAACTTGAACTTATTGGAATCATAGGATGTCTTGAGAAGTACCTGAGAACAGTAAGTTATTTGAGTGAGAACTCTGTCAGCATAGAAAGGTGTTTTGCCTAATTCTGAAACTCCGTATCTTATGACATCACTTGAATGGTTTTATCCGTCTGAGTGTGTATCTGTGGTGTACCCCCGTTTTATGCGTGAAGAAGAATGATGTTAGTATGAGATTATGTACAGATTTCTGGAAGCTGAATTGTACTACAGTTTGAATAATCATCCTTTACTTCGAATCGACGATTTGTCTTATCAATTTCTGGGTGTGAATTTTCTCAATGATTGAATTAAGATCTGATTATCTTCAGTTACGTGCAAGATGTTCCTAGAATTGCTTTTCTTATTCGTTAATTTCTCTTTGAGTGTTGTGTTGCCAATTGTATTGGCTACTGCTACGACTGCTCCTATGGACTTGATTAAATCGTGTCCTTCATGAATACTTGGACAATTTTTCATAGTATCACATATTGGTATGTTCAGAGACGAAAGAGAAACACGGAAATCACCTTCGTATTCTGTGTTGAGAGTTCTACGTCAGAAGAAGCTCTATGTAATATTTCTGAAGGGTAATTTTGGTTGGGATGAAGAATGAGAGGAGAATTTTGAGAAGCTGAAAAGAGATTTGTTTCTACTCAAGAAGGAGACTTAGCAATGTCCTTATGCAACACGGGAAGAGTATTGGTTATGCATTAGCACAGCGAGAACCGTATGACGTGAACTATCCGACGCAGGACTTAGGGGCCATTTGTGATAGGCATGAAGAAGCCCTGGAGTGAGACGGTGGAATATGATTTGTGTTAGAAGACTTGAAGAAAGCGGTTTTTGATTGAAGCACACAGTTCCAATTGCTCTATTCATCTTAGTTGTACTAATATGTATAGAGACTTGAAGCGGAATTTTAATGGAATAGTATGAAGATGATTGTAACTACATAGGTGGAGAAGTGTTTAGCATGTCAACAGGTTAAGATTCAGCCTCAGCATACAAGTGGTTTTCCTCAGTTTTGATGTTCTTAGGTGGAAGTGGGATTTAATCTTCATGGACTTTGTAACGGGATTTCCGCGCACATTTAGGAAGGACAACACGAATTGAGTCGTAGTGGATGGTTTGACTAGGCCGGCTCACTTGGAGGATTGGAAGAGATTTCTTTCGGCAGAAGATTATTCAAACTACATGGCGCACCTGCAGTGATCGTGTTAGAGATTCGCGTTTCTACTTCACATTCCTAGGAAGAGCTACTGAAGGCTTGAGGAACCAGACTCAAGTTTAGTAATGCTTTGCACCTCCAAACCGATGGATAAGCAGAACAACTAATTGAACTTGGAAGACGTGTTGAGCGGAAAATTCGACAAGTGTTTAGCATGGTTGTGTTTGCTCACTATGATTAGATGGTTCGCAAGTGACAATGGTTTTCCTTTCAGAGTTTTGTATGAACAGAGATGTGGAGTACTTTTTGGTAGAATTAAGTCGGAGATTTACTTATCGAAGGTCCAGAGTTGATTACAGTGACTAATGGATTAGTTATCTTGTGGAAGAGAAACTTTGAAACTTTAGATCGGGAATTTGTGTGTTCCATATGATGTTTCCGTACAGCAGTATTAGACATTTTGGCGTATAAGGAGGATTTAGTCAGCGATATGTTAGTCCTTGAATTCATTCTTATTCATATGATTATCCTACCTATCCCGTTAGGCTTTTGATACATTTTGATATTCCGATATGTGCTTAGTTGATCGTCGATACGAATATGTTACTCACCTCTTTATGAAACTCTTGTTGCGTTTGATGATTCGGTATGTGTTTCTTTGATCATTAGCAAGGTCCTTAGTTCATTCAGAATCTGGAGAGAGTTGATGAAGTTTTATCGTTTAGCACTACCTCCGTATTTTCCTCTTGTGTATATGTGTTTCATGTATCTCTTAGTGAGATTACAAATATCATCTGTCATGTATATGTTCCGTATTCGTTGGATCGAGATTTATTATGATTTGTCAGTTGTTGAAGAGCCTGAAACTATTTTGGAGCATCAGGATCGGGTCCATGAGAAATAAAACTATTCCATTTGTGAAGATGCTTTTGGAAGAACCTCTCCGAGCGTGAGGCTAGTTATTGTCATTTCTTTTCGTGATTGATACGTCTCCGTCTAACTTTTGTGACTTCAAATTTTGAGGATGAAATTTTTCTTTTTAGAGGGGAAGAATTATAATAACCTAAAACAGTGTTTCCAAAATCCGTGGCTAACTTGAACTTGAACCCGAATAAACCTAAAGTAATTATGAGCTATGAAAAGAGAATTACAAAATATAAAAGCTATATCTTAAGCAATATAAAGTCGGCATAAACATGGCTATCTAAGTTCTATATCACACTATTTATAAGGTCAAAAATAATTAAAATCTTGTGCACCACTTAAGCCTATTATAGTGTCTAAATACATTTACATTTAAAATGAGATTTGGTCATCTCAAACTCCCCAAAATACTCGGCAATTATCCCATTTTATTTCCCCCTCCACCTCATTTTTTCTTCAACCGATTATACATTCAAACACACACATAAAACCCTACAATTAAACCTAAGTGGAGGCAGGCCTTGTGCACTCGAAAGGAAGAAGATACAAAGGTGATTGTGGCGTTATAGGTTTGGCATTTTGATCATTGGTTTGATCGTGGGTTATGGGTGTTGCTGTGGTATTAGATTCGTGGCTTAGGGTTGTGATTCGAGGGTTCTTGTTCTCTTCCTCATTGCCTCGTTGAAACAAGGTATCACCATAATCACACTTTTGTTTTCTTGTTCCAAATCGACACACACACCATTTGTAAAATCTGGATCTATAAGATGCTAAAACTTTAAACGTTTATACACTAAATGATCTAATTATTTTAATGTTGTTCGAAATACATTCACCATAGGAAGAGACCACATAAAATCTGGTTATAACATGCCTAAAAACGTGTGATGTTTCTGCTTTCTATTTGACCCTAAACAAGCCCCAAAACCCGAATATGAAGGAGCATTAATAAGGTGTACGAATTGTAACCCTAGGCGTAATATATGTGTATCGAGGGGTTTAGGAAGCTATGATTTTTATGTGTGTGATCGCTTGATTCTATCTCCTTAATATTGGGGTGTGTTGATGATTTTGGTGTGTCGAAGTGTGTCTAAACAAAGGGTTAAACATGTTGCTAAAATCATAAATTAATAAGGATTAGGGTGTCGTGGTCCTTAAATTTCATGTGGGTTTTGCATACTTGTGTGTTATATGTGGGATTAATTGAATAAGGTATGCATGCATGTGTATATAGGTTAAGGTAATGTTAAATACAGGATGTGGAAATATAGAGGTCTCGGGTGTGTTTGGTATGAGTATCTTATGATATAAGGGTCTTAAACGGGTTTTTGAATGAAACAGTTTTGGAGGCTGAATATGTGAATACTATAGCTTGAGTTACATAAGTGTATAATACTGGTTCTTTTCTTGTAAAACTAGTTTAATGTCCTAACTAAGTTTTCCAATTGGTTTGGAGTGAATTGGAGTCGTATTGATTATGTTTATGAATTTATGGGATCATGTGTCAAACTTGAGTTTTGGGAACTTAAAAATCAGTCGGTGTTTATAAATTTTAATTTTCAAACCACAAGGAACTGGGAGCTCTCCTTTTATAGAAGTGATATCTAAGTTATGTGTCCCTTTCTGGAAATTTTGTGGATTTTTCTGAAGTGTTGAAATGGGTTTACTAAAGGCAAACTTTTTGTGTGCATCTGCAGTTAACTTTCTGAACAGGTCTGGAAATATGATTTTAAAACAGTACTTGTGCTTGGTAGTAAAATCTATAAACATTTGTGGAAATACTTAACTGATATGGGAATCACTGAGAATTAATTCAGAATTTTTTGAGCTTAATTGGCAGGCCTTAAAAATCATAAGATTGTGGTCCAGATTCACTAATATGTCCTAATTAAGTGTTATATGAATTGGAAGTACTATAAACCCTAAATGTGATTATTTATGAATGTGACCCTAACTTACTAATCATGGAAACTTGCTAAATATGGAAAGTTACTAATTTGGGAAAGTTACTGTATTCGGGAAACTCACTTAATTCGGAAAGTTACTAAATCGGGAAAGTTACTAAATCGAGAAAGTTACTAAATTTGGAAAGTTGCTATAAATAGCAGGAAACCCTAATATGACAATCTGAACAACAATAAGTATGGAATCAGTAATAATTTATGAAATGGTTCTTAAATATCAAGACGATCATTAATTCGTGTAGATTCACTGAAGAAGGAGTAACTTCCGATCTTTGTGATATGGTTTCATTGCGGTTTGAGGTACAGATATTCTACCCTTTCTCAGTAAGGGTTTTGATCTCATGACTTTCCGATCCTTGACTTTGATTCAGTTTCTATGATATGATCCATTTGCGATAATCCATTTGCTATGATCTATTTGCTATGATCTATTTGATATGATCCTTTGACATGATTCAGCTTGCTATCCATTTTGTTATGATATTCAGTATGTTATCTCATTTGAAATGAGATTTTGTTCAGCTGATATGCTTTGATAATTATGCCATGATTGCTTCGTTATGATTATGGATAGCTTTGCTTTTGTTATTTGTTCTGTTGCCCGAGCTAACTAGCCATGGAGGTACCATGGCCATGTCATTGTGGCACCAATTGCATGACACTTTCAGTGGAGGTGTGATTGATCCACGGTGTTCCCTTTTGTTATGATTATATGATTATTTGCGCACATGTCCATTTTGTATACATATGCATAGTCTCGTACTTGTATATGTATTTTGTTTCAGGGAGCGTATGGATGCATCCTAGATTTTGTGATATGTTTATGATATGGATTTTTAGTGATTGGTTTGTGCGTGCCATGCACCCCGTTTCACTTTTGAGATGTCACTCCTCTATGGTTACTTATGATATGACAGGATATGATTATGATTATGTGACTAAGCATGTGGCATGCTTTCTGAGCTCGTTGGGCATTTCCTTATGATATTATGATTTGATTCCGTTTATGTGATTATGTGGTCTATTCGAGTGTTTCATTTAGACAGATTCGTAGCTATTCCTATATGATTCATTTGATTCCTTATGATTATCTGATCTGTTGTGTCTCGTGATCTCTTTCATCATTTGACTTATGATATTGGTTCAGTTGATCTTTGATCTCTCATTCTTTTGACAGATGATATTCGTTTCAGCAGGATCTTATGTTTCCTTTTCCCTATACTTACACATGTTTTGATTATTCAGTTGTTATATATATCTGTTCACTGGGATTTTTAAGCTCAACCACATTTCTTTTCCTGCGGCAGGTTTTAGGTTGGAAGCTGGGTTTGAGTGAAGAGTGCATAGGAGCTCTTAGTGGACTACCCTGACGATAGACACCATTTGCTATTGGATTAGACTTGGATTTACCTTCAGTTAGATTGGTTTGGATTTATATTTCAGTATTGGAATTCATTATGCATACAGTTAGTGTTTCAGTATTACATTTGAATACCTTTGTAAACATTATGTATATAAGTCTTCCGCTTGCGTTTGTATGTTCTGATTGACACCATAATGTGGCATTTTGGCCCTTGTAGGGTTGGGGTGTTACAGTTTTGATACACCTATTCAACTTAGCCTACCGTGTAGTCTTAGCTCATGATTGGGAAGTCACCGTTTGCTCAAGTTCAAGGTTGAAGTAGAGAGATTCAGAAATCACGCCTACATCAAAGACATATATTTGAAGATCATTGATGACCCCCCATATTTTCTCATATATGATTCATCTCAAGTGGGGGGATGTTATTACTGTAGTTATGATTAGAAAAAATGTGTGTGTCTCTGTATGTATATAGTTGTATTGATAGTTCGTCATTTAAATGGACTATGTTATGAGCTTATCAGATTTAGTATCGAGGAGGCCACTTCGATCACATTTGAAGAATTTAGTTGGTGACGTGTTTACACCAACATGTTGATGAAGACCAAGTAGTGTGCTCATCATGACGTCCGCTAATGGCACACTTACTTGTTACATTATGATCCGGTTTTTGCGTCTTGAAGCTTGGATTTTGAATGGACGGCGGACGGTGACGACTTGGTTGTAGGCTAAGACTATTTGCATTCTATTTTTCATTTTTCACCCATTATGTGCATCCCATGTCTTATCCTACCCTTTAGTTGTAAATCATGCTTAGGTGAAAGGTCTGAGCAGCCATTGGTGTCTTGGCCATGGATTTGGTCATGTATCGATGGTCTTTGTCGCTTTTGCCGTGGTATGTTAGTAACGACGCTACACCCTAGCCTTATAATTTGTTCACCCAATATTGCCTTCGAAGATTGTTTTGACCTTAGCTCTAATGGTGGAGATTTGTGTAACTGCCAATCCTATGATAGAATACATGCTATGACTGTGCGTTGAGTGATCACCCTGAAATTGACACTTAGATTAGGGAGAGTATGAGTGTTTCTTTCCCATTTTGTGAGGTGTTTGGCTTTGAATATTCTAGCATAGGAAATTTTTAATCTCATATTTCCCAAGTAATTTGGGGGATATCTTGTTAGAAATAATTGTAATAAGGTCTACTTGAGGGCAAGTAGAGTTTAAGTGGGGGGATATTTGATGACATCAAATAATCCTGACTTTTTAGTTTCAATTTCCCCCTAATATGCTCATTATTTGTATCGTTTTATATGGATATATACTTTGATTTCTTTATATTTCGTTCCTAGGTTATAAGTGAGCATAGGAGCAAAAGAGACGCGGATTTGGAAAAGCACTTACAAGATTATACACTTTGTAAAACCCAAAAATTTGGACCATCATTTTTCACCATTTTGAAATTTTAACTGAGAGGATCTGAACACACTCCTTGTGTTAGAGATACTTTGAGTAATATTAACTACCACGCGGAATTTACTAGTCAATACTTAGAAGATATTGTGTATATGAATGGAACAGTGAATGTACTTGTATGAACAATGAAGACAATAGTTAACCAAAACGATTCAATATTATTAATAATAATACGAGTGATCTAAGTATCACTAGGGTTACAAAACCTTGAATCTTTCACAAAACAAATACGTACATAAACTCTAACCTAAGACCTCCTTTTATAGAACAAGGAGTCCTTTACAAGTAAACTACAATATTCGTATCAATCTATAACTAGAAGATATACACCAAATCTATTCTATATTTATCTTCAATCTCTATCATCATCACATAAGCAGTACAAAGTATTTGTACTGGCAGTTAGTACTACTAGTGTTATCTTCCATCAGTTGAAACTCTAAGCTTGACAATACTAACTGTTGGTTTAATTCCCAACAATCCTCCCCTAAACTTATGATTTCTATTCAAATCACTAAGTTTTTCTTGAATTAAACTCTGTAGATGATGGGGGGATTCTTCCAAACACTTCATCTTATATTTTGTCTCTTCCTTTCATACTAATCATATATCCTCTGAATCAGATTTTGAACCACTTCAGAGTTTTCTGCACATCTAAGCTTTGTAGAAATCATCACTGCAAGTATTTCATAACTTAATGGATATTCTAGCTCAGCTAACATGAAGATATCCACTCCACTTTGTGTTGAAAGATGATGCACATTGCAAGATCCATAAAACTCCCATGAAACAGATAGATCATAGTAAGGAAAATTCCAATACACATCTGTAGGATCTGGTTCATATAATCTCTTGAATTCCACCCAAAGTTCTTGTTCTTTCACATCAGTCCTCTTCTTAGTCTTGAGCCTCTCTTGAACTAATCTCCACAAAGTGTCTAGATCTTCTCTATCACAAACTCTGATCAGATTTTCAAAATTCTTGAAAACTGTTGTCTCTCCACCAACTCTAGTAACCTTCCAAGCTTTTCCAAACTTGTCTTTGTAGATCTCCCAATCCAATATAGGATGTCTAGCTTGAAGTGGATCAACATGTAGAATCTCTGGTACTGTAACTAACATGTTGCTCATCTGTTCTGGTGACAATTCAACTTTTTCTGCTTGAGCTTCTACTTTCTCAGTTGATTCTTTCTCAGCAGTCTTGAGTCTTTTTGATGGTCTTTTCTCTAAGTCCATAGGAAACATCATTTGAACTCTTCTGTATGCATTGTAGTACAGATATTCAATTTCTTCATGTGATTTACCCTTCAACTGATATGCTTTCCAATTAGCTTGATTCCTCAGATACATCTTCATTCCACTAATGATATGTGCCTTTGTTGGTTCTCTCTTTCTTTTCTGGCTTTGATTCTTTCTAATATTCTGCATTATGTCATCCAAAGCTACTTCATCACTCCTTGAGTTAATGAAATTTGCAAGTCTAACTGATCTTTCTTCAACACTTAGGCTTTCATCAGCAAGCAGTTCTAACACTTTTTGCTTCACAACTGGATCAGTATCAATCAAGTGTTGTATCTGTTCTTCAAGTGATTCTTGTGCTACAATGGCATCTGATCTAATTCTTTCCTTCTCTATTCTCTTAGCTTCCATGAAACTAGCAACTTCATCTTCATGCATTTTTCTTGCCAATTCTGCATCAAAATCCATGTGAGCTTGTGTTTTGGGCTTGACTTTCTTTTGTCGTGGCTCATCTTCGACCAAAATACCTTTACCTTTATCTTGAGTTTGTACTGCTACCTTAGCAGTTTGTATTGCTCCCTCTACATGTTGTGAACTTGTAGCAGTATCATGAATATCCTCATCAAGATTTACCAATTATGTTCCCTGTTCAAGATCCACCGGTTCTGTAGCTTCTTGTTCTTCACCCATATCCACATCATCACCATTTCCACCACTAGTTTCTTCATCAAAATCCAAGTTCCTCCCCTGAGTGTCTGATCCTGTCTTCCTCTGATTATCTTTCCTCCCCTGTTTGGGAGAATCATCATCATCATCTGAATCAGAACTTGAAGAACTAGTAGAAAGTACCATCTTGGATTTTTTCCCTTTGGACCTCTTGACTTGATCTTCCAATGTCTTCACTCTAGTTACCAACTTTGTGTACACCAGGGCAAAATTCCTATTGTAACTCTTTAATTCATCCTCTAGAGATACCACCTTTTCAGACAATTTTATACATAATTCCATCAATTCATTGAGTTTAGAGCTGCCCTCATCACTTCTAGCTGTGTTACCTGCTAGGAGAGGTGAATCAAGGGGCATAGATTCAGTTTCTGCCCTAGTTGGACTAGGATGTACTCCTGAATCACCCAAATATTCCATTTGGCTTAGGGTTACAACACCTGTGGCAAGTCTTTGAGGACTTGGCACATTAGATGTTGCCATGGTAGGGGTCTTAATGATGTTTACACTGGCCTGCCCAGCTACTAAGCCAGAAGCAGTAGTGTAAGCCCCATCCATACTATCACCATGGATAGCCTCATCTGCTACAAATGTCTGAGTAGGATGACTAGGCTGAGGGACCATAGCTCCTTTCTGATTCATATTTGAGAGTATGGTAAACAATGTGAAAAGTAAAACCAAGTTTTTGATGTATCCAAGTTTTGTGCAAGCATTTTTAAACAAGAAAAAGAAAGTATTGAAGCAACATAAGAAAATCTTTCCAACACCTTGCCTGCAACAAATGCTTTTTCAAAATATGGCTATGGAAAGTAGACTTTTCAAAATATGAGAGAAATAGCAATATTGCTACTGAATTGCTCCCATGATGTTCTTTTTGGGCTTAAACAGTGTAAAAGTGTATGGATAAAAAATCTCCATTGTGCGGAGAAACATCCTTTTTGAAAAGTGAGTTTATGATTGGATGTGTCATACCCCATTTAGCAATTTCTTTCCAAATTTCTGTGTTTGGCAAATCATTGAAGTAACAATGAAGTTTATACCATCCACATTAGAATAAATTTCTATGTCTCCATTCTAACTGGTTATGACAGTAGCAGTCTGCCAAAACTCTGTGATTTGAGAGACAAATAGAGTAGGGTTAACAATGAGAGCATACCTTATATGAGTTGGTCCATCACCCTGCTCTGTTTTCTCCAAGAAAGCAACCTGATTGTGAGTCTTAACGAATTCCAAAATAGCCATGAATGATGTATGCAAGTTATGACAGAAAAGTGATCGTTTGTGGTTCAATTGATGATGTGAAAAGCCAATTGGGTTTTTATAGATGAACAGTTAGGGTTGAGAATTTTGCGCATAGGATAAAAATTACCTTTAGTAAGAATAGAAGTAAATATTTAGAAAGAAGATAATTATCCTAAGAAAAACCCTATATATATGGTAACAAACGGTATTTACCCAACGGCTATAAAAATTAGTTACTGACACAACAGTTCCAACGATTAGTTCAGCAGTACAAACTTTGCATTAACAGTACAAACTTTGCACTAGCAGTACTAATTTTTAAGAAAAATTTTAAGGAGCAGTATAAACTTAATAATGATTTAAAATAATACTGCCCACACATAGTTTTTAGCAAACTATCAGCTATCAACGGATTTGATGTGTCTTTACCAAGAGCCGTTTACTTTGGACTAGCCAACTCTTCACTATGAAATATGGTGAGTTGATAACCATATAGTTTTTGGTAAACTATCAACCATAAACGGATTTGAGAAGTCTTTACCAGAAACCGTTTGGTCTGGACTAGTTGGTTCTTGATGTGGGTTAGACATGGTGAACCAATAACCATTTGTTATGTGCACAGATTACACACTTTAAGCTCCAAAGCACCATACTTTCCAAAGCATAAAGCACATAATTCACAAATTCCAATCAACCTGTAATTGTTAGTCCAAAACCAAGAAAACAAAGTGCAAAGCACTTGTCTTATAACATATAAGCATATGACTAACAAATTAAACATAAGGAAATTAATTTCCTTGGGGAACCCAAGCCATTACTGACTTAGTTTTGCCTCTTGCATCAATATAGTTCATTCTCTTTAAAAAAAATTGATGTACCATTGGATTGGATTGGTCTCCAAATCCAACATGCTGAGGCTCTAACACCATTGCCCATATTTCCCTTAGCAGTGTGTTTAAACTTATCAGTACCAACTGCTTGGCTTGCAGTATGAACTGCTGGTTTTGTAGTTGTTACCTTAGGTTTCCAAATTTGTTTCTTTACCACTGCTTTGTTATGAAAGGGCCTGTTAACAGTTGTTGGTGCAGATTTGAAAATTGTTTTTCCACCATTCACTGCTGGCTTTGGGTAAAAAGTCTTATAAGGTCTGGCAGTATGAACTGCTGGTCTAGCAGTACTAAGTGATTTTGGGCCAGACCTTAATAAAACTGCTTTGGGTGTCATTCTAGCAAAATTAGAGTGATTTTGATATCTTTCTATGTTCACCCTATGGTTTGTATACCCAGTTACCCTTTTGTTGCAATAAGCTGCAAGATGGTCAAAGCTTCCACATGAAAACAAGCTTTCTTATAAAGGACAAAGTCTTCACCTAGTTGGTGAGACTTGAGGTTGTTCCAATTCTTTTGGTTACCTCTGGGCTTGTGTGTAGTTCTATACATTTCACAATATCTTACTGGTTGCCTAACTTGTTTAACATTAGTTTTAGGCCTAACAGTATCATTCTTGACCACCTTAGGAACTCTTGTTCTTTCTACCTTAACACTAATAGGCTTAACCACAGTCTGATCTTCCTCATCATCATAAAAAGTCCAATCCTCTATGGTTGGAGCATCTAAGTTCCTACCCAAGGACACCTTGTCCTCAGTGAGTGAAGTATCACTTGCACTCTCAAAGGGTTCTCTTACTTCTATAGACTTGTCAACTACTACATTATCTTTTGGCTTAGTACCATATTCTAGCTTAGGTAGTTGAAATTCAGGAAAACCTGTCTGTTCTAGGTCTATACCTGGAGGTACAGGTATTCCTCTGTGAGGAGGTGAAACAGACTTATACCCTAGACCTGACTTAGCCTTGTTGATGATTTGACACTCACTTATTTTATTGACACCTTTGGATGCATATTCTAGTGTCTCTACACTTAATTGAATGTTCTCATTAGACTTTTTGATCCTATCCAATTCAGCTCTCTACATACTAATTTCAGCATCTCTAAAAGTTAAATCTCTTTTAAGCATTGCTATGTCATCAGCAAAACTAGACTCATTACTCTTATGGTGAACAATTTGCTCCTCTAAGACAGCTAAACCTCTCTTATGATTTGCCAAATTAAAACTAGTCTTGTTTAGTTCTATTCTTTGTTCATCATATTGTTTCCTAAGAGATTCTAGTTCTTTTAAAGCAACACATGATTTAGAACACTTAGCAATTTGTACCTCAGAATGGGAGAAAGCCATGAGTGCCATCTCAGTAGGTGCTGCTTCCTCTTCTTCCATAAAGCTCCAATCAAATATTGACCCATCAATGGCCCCCATAGCTTTTGAGCTTGAGTCTGTTATTTCCACAGTCTTGGTCTTGCCTTCATAGCTCTTATTCCTGCTATCTTGTTGTCTTGGCCTTATGCATTCCCTTGAGAAGTGACCCATCTTATGGCAATTATAGCATTCAATCTTTGACATATCTTAACCAGCAGTATCATTGCTGTTTTTGGAAATCTTCTTCCCTGTCCTCTGATGGAATTTCCTAGCTCTCATGCTAAGAAGAGAAATTTGCCATTTGATATCCATCTCCTCCAGATCATCATCATTGATCTCTTAGAGGTCTTCATATGTCAACATGGATCCATTATGCTGAGTTGTCAGGAATGCACAACAAGTTGTCTCATCCATAATGCCTTTAGTACTGCTTGATGTGCTATCAGTACCAATATTTGAGCTAGCAGTATTAACTCCTCCAGCAGTATTAACTTCTTCAACAGGACTTGAGGTACTAGGAGATGACACAAATGCCATATTCTCAGTGCTTGAGCTTGTTTCAGCATTCTTCTTCACATCTTGCTCCACAATCTTGAAATTGCTATACAAATCCATCAAACTCATAGAATCAATGTCTGGCTTGTTCTTCCAGATAACAACATGCATAGCCCATTCTGATGGTAAACTTCTCAGGAATTTGGAGTTGAGGTCTTCCTGAGGTATTTCAATTCCAAGAATAGCAAGTTGGCTTACAAGCTTCTGAAGCCTGTTGAACATATGATCCAATGATTCATTGCTAGTTGTTGAGAAGTTTTCAAAATTTTGCTTGATAAGTGTCTTCTGTGTCTTCTTGGTGGCTTCATTCCCACCATACCTAGCAACAATGGCCTCAAATAGTGTCTTGGCACACTTGAACTTGCTGAAGTTCAAGAGTTGATCATTAGGTATTGTTATTAGCAACATGCTTCTGGCCTTGAGGTCATTCTTCATCTGAATCTTCTCCTCTGCAGTCACTGGCTTTGTCTGCACATTTGTCTCAACCTTACCATCAACAGTAGATGTAGTGGTTGAGGGCTTGAAAGAATTCCCTTCTTCTATGATTTCCCAGAGTGCATAATCCTGCACCTGGAAGTATTGCTCAATTCTTAACCTCCACATGTCGAATTCATTGGGCTTGAGTATTGGCAACTTTGCAGCAACATTTGTTTGGGTAGTCTCCATGTCCTTCTTCTGTAACACCCCAACCCGATAAGGGTAGAAGTATTACGTTATGGTGACATATCAAAGCAAACACAAGCATATGACTTAAATAATACAATTGAATCTCAAAGGTTACAAAGGAAAAACTCTGAAATACAAGGTTACAAAAGAGAACAACAATAAATACTAAGTCTAGAATGTAATCTCTTCTAGTCATCTCTAATCCAGAATAGCTATCAAAGTATAGTCTTCTAAGTCCAAAGTACTCTCCACTCATAACCCAGCTTCCAAACTAAAACCTGCCGCAGGAAAAGAAATGCGGCTGAGCTTAAAAATCCCAGTGAACAGACATGTATAACGAAACAAAAGATAAGGAACAAAGAATATAATATGGTGCATTGGGAAAAACATAAGGCATAAACAAATGAATATCAAAGTGTAAGGAATGGTCAGTTATCAATCCCCGAGCCCAAACAAATCAAATCATAATCATAGCGTATCATCAGTAACCATAGAGGAGCGACCTCTCAAATATGTGAAGGACGTGTATATCATCAGTAACAAAGCTAAATCTGGTTTAGGTTATAAGTCAGTTGCACCCCCTTTTAGAGGAATGTTTGCTCCACCAGGAATTAATTTAGCTCATACAGGTTTAGAAGAGTTTAAGGATATGGATTTTCCTGGATATGGTGTTAAGGTTAGTGAGAATCCTATTAAATTTGTTAAGGTAAAAGATTCTTTTGTGAGTGCTAGTGATAAATCTCTTTCTGAGGAAAAGATGTCCTCTGATAGGAACTCAGTTGCACCAACTATTGAGGATTGGACATCTGATGATGAGAATGTAGAGGTTAAGGATAAACCTAATGTTGTTAAGGTAGAAGTTAAAAATGCTCCTAAAGTGGTTAAGACTGAAAACATAAAACCAATTAGGAAAAATGTTAGATATGCTGAGATATATAGGACTAAGAACAGATCATCAAGTTATGAGAGTAGTCATAGGAACTGGAATCACTCAAAATCTAATAAATTGGATGATAAGTTTGCTATGATTAGAAAAGTATGTTTTGTTTGTGGAAGTTTTGATCATATGGCTGCTTATTGTGATTCTAACCCATGGAAAAAGAGGGTTTCTGGGAATGCAAGGGTGAACAGGAATAACAATGCTAGGTTAACTCAAAATAGTCCAACTAGATTGACAAACCCTAATGCAAATCATAAGATGTCACCTAAAGCTATTATGTTAAAGACTGGCATTAAAACAGTTTCAAATGCTAGTCAAAATAAGTGGTTTAATAACAAGCAAACTGTTTCAAGTGCAAAACAATTTTTAAATCATGCACAAACAGTTAAAAGGCATTTTTATCAAAAAACAGCAATGACTAATCAGAAGTGGGTGCCTAAGATTAAACAAGCAGTTCCAACTGCTAGGTCAGCTGTTCCAACTGCTAGACCAGTAAATCCTACTGCTAGGCACTTAAATGTTAAGGGAAAAAGGGGCAATGCTGTCAAGGCCTCAGCACATTGGGTTAAACATTCTACCAAACCCAATGGTGCATCAAAGACCTCAAACAAGTTTTCTCATCTTGATGCACAAGGCAGATCCAAACTAGTGATGGTTTGGATCCCCAAAAGAAACTAACACCTTTATTTTGTGTGCAGGAACATCCCTCAAATGGCAAAGAAGATAGAGGATATTCAGACAGTGGATGTTCAAGGCACATGACAGGCAACATGTCATATCTTTCATACTTTATTGCTCTGGATGGAGGACCAGTTGTCTTTGGTGGTGGTGTTGGTGGAAGAATTACTGGTAAAGGAGTAATTAAAACTGGTAACCTTGATTTTTGAAAATGTGTATTATGTACCAGAACTTAAGTACAATCTTTTCAGTGTATCACAAATTTGTGATAAACAGAACAAAGTTTTATTTACTGATACTGATTGTCTTATACTTTCTCCTGATTTCAAGCTACCTAATGAAAGTCAAGTATTGCTTAAAATTCCTAGAAAGGATAATACATACAGTGTTGAGATGAATAAACTAGTTCCTAAGGTTGGACTTACTTGTCTTGTTGCAAAAGCCACATTAGAAGAATCAATGTTGTGGCACAGAAGGCTTGGTCATGTTAATTTTAAAACCATTAACAACATTGCTAAAAATGGATTAGTAAGAGGTTTACCAAACAAAACTTTTCTCAATGACCAAACTTGTGTTTCTTGCCTTAAGGGTAAGCAACACAGAGCCTCATGTAAGCCAAAGACCCAGAACTCTATTTCTCAAGCTTTATATATGTTGCATATGGACTTGTTTGGTCCTATCTCTGTGAATAGCTTGAACTTTAAGAGATACTGCCTTGTTGTCACTGATGATTATAGTAGGTTTTCTTGGGTATTCTTTATGAAAACTAAGGATGAAACAAGTGACATCCTTAAGACCTTTATTGTTGAAGTAGAAAACCTAGTTGATAAGAAAGTTAAAATAATCAGATGTGACAATGGGACTGAATTTAAGAATAGGGTGATGGATGACTTTTGTAGAGAAAAAGGTATTAAGAGGGAGTTTAGTGTAGCTAGAACCCCACAGCAAAATGGTGTAGCTGAGAGAAAGAATAGGACTCTTATAGAGGCTGCTAGGACAATGTTAGCTGACTCTAAGCTACAAGTTTCATTTTGGGCTGAAGCAGTTAGCACTGCTTGTTTTGTGTTGAATAGGGTTTTAGTTGTGCAACCTCATAATAAGACTGCTTATGATCTTCTTAGAGGTAGAACCCCTGCTTTAAGCTTCATGAGACCTTTTGGTTGTCATGTTACTATCCTTAATACCAAAGACCAACTAGTAAAGTTTGATGGGAAATCTGAGGAAGGTTTCTTTGTTGGTTATTCTCTGCACAGTAAGGCTTTTAGGGTGTACAATACAAGCACCAAGCATGTAGAAGAAAATCTGCACATAGAATTTTTGGAGAATAAACCAAATGTTGCAGGTGTAGGTCCAGATTGGATCTTTGATATTGACAGTCTTTCAGATTCCATGAATTATGTGCCTGTTATAGATACAAATACTAACCATGATGCAGGTTCAGAGGAGTAAGATGATGATTGCATTTTCATACCAGTCATGGAATAAAGTCCTATGAATGAGTCTTCTACAAAGAAAGATGATATTCCTTCATCAAGTGATGTAGACAAAGAGAAAGATGCTGCTGAAACAAGTGGTCAGAATGGTAAAGAAGCTGAAAATCCAATGAGCAGTACCAATGGAGTTAGTACTGCTCAACCACAAGTTACAACTGCGGAGCAAAATAGTGATGCTGCTGGACCAAGTCAGCCTCATCTTGATTCACCAGTTGATACTACTTCTCAAGCTGATGAGTTTGATTTCTTTGGAGATGGTCTGCAAAACATGCCTACCAGCTATGCAGCTCCTTCTACTCCCCATACTATTGTACATAGGAATCATTCACTTACCAATATCATAGGTGATGTACAATCTGGAGTCAAGACCGGAAGGCAAATACAAGACCCAGATCATCATGGATTTCTCAGTGTGGTATATGAGGAGAAACATCATGAAGATGAGCATGAGTGTATGTTTATCTGTTTTCTATCTCAGATTGAACCCAAGAATGTGTTAAAGGCTTTAGAATCATCAAGTTGGGTTGAAGCTATGCAAGAAGAGCTACTTCAATTCAAAATTCAAAATGTATGGGTTCTGGTTGATCTACCAAAGGGAATGAGAGTGATTGGTACAAAGTGGGTATTCAGGAACAAGAAGGATGAGAGGGGCATTGTGATAAAGAACAAAGCAAGATTGGTTGCTCAAGGCTATACTCAGGAGGAGGGTATAGATTATGCGGAAGTTTTTGCTCTAGTTGCCAGGATTGAAGCAATAAGATTATTTCTTGCTTATGCTTCATTTATGGGGTTTATGGTCTATCAAATGGATGTGAAAAGTGCCTTTCTGTATGGTACTATTGATGAAGAGGTTTATGTTTCACAACCTCCAGGTTTTATAGACCAAGAGCATCCTGACAAGGTTTATAAGGTGGTGAAAGCTCTATATGGATTGCATCAGGCTCCAAGAGCTTGGTATGAAACTCTTGCTAAATATCTGCTGAAGAATGGGTTTCATAGAGGGAAAATTGATCAAACTCTCTTTATTAAAAAGGACAAGGGTGATATTCTACTGGTACAAGTCTATGTAGATGACATCATTTTTGGTTCTACAAAGAAGCAGATGTGTAAGGAGTTTGAAAAGCTAATGAAAGACCAATTTCAGATGAGTTTTATGGGAGAGCTTACCTTCTTTCTAGGTCTTCAAGTACAGCAAAATTCAGATGGTATATTTATCTCTCAGGATAAATATGTTGGTGAAATATTAAGGAAATTTCAATTCACAGATGCCAAGGTTGCTAGCACACCAATTGACAAGGAGACACATTTGTTATTAAAAGATCACAGTGGTGAAGATGTGGATGTGCACATGTATAGATCTATGATTGGGTCTCTGATGTACCTTACATCATCTAGGCCTGACATTATATTTGTTGTTTGTGCCTGTGCAAGATTCCAAGTAAATCCAAAGGTGTCTCATCTCACAGTAGTAAAAAGAATCTTCAGATACCTTAAAGGTCAGCCTAACTTGGGGCTATGGTATCCTAAAGAGTCTGCATTTGATCTTGTTGCATTCTCTGATTCTGATTATGCTGGTGCTAGCATGGATAGAAAGTCTACAACAGGTGGTTGTCAGTTCTTAGGTCGAAGATTAATCTCTTGGCAGTGTAAGAAGCAGACTATGGTGGCCACATCTACTACTGAAGTAGAATATGTGGCAGCTGCAAGTTGTTGTGCTCAAGTTTTTTAGATTCAAAACCAGATGCTTGATTATGGGTACAATTTCTTAAACATAATTATACATATAGACAATAATAGTACAATGTGTATCGTTAAGAATCCAGTTCAACATTCAAAAACTAAACATATTGAAATTAGACATCATTTTATAAGAGACTGTGCTGAAAAGAAGTTAATACAAGTTGTTAAAATAGACACTGATGACAACTTTGCTAATCTCTTAATAAAAGGTTTTGATGTAAGAAGATTTCAGTACTTGGTAAAAGGTAATGGAATGCTTAATCCTTCAAAAGATTAATGTCTAAATGTTTTTGGTTTTTGTACTGTTAGTTGTACTATTTTTATAGTTGAGACTGCTTGATAATTTTTAGTACTGCTTGTGAATTTTTTAGTCAATTGTGATAACTGTTAAAAGAGAATATTGTGTATTGTGTTTTCTTTGGTTTTGGACTAACATTTCAGGTTAAGAAAAGCTTTTTGCTTTGAATTGTGTTTTGAAAAGTATGATGGTTTGGATTGTCCAGTGTGGATGTTTGTCACACAATAAATGGTAATTGATTCACCATGTCTAATCAACATAAGAATCAACTAGTCCAGATCAAACAGTTTCTGGTAAAGACTACTCAAATCCGTTTATGGTTGACAGTTTACCAAAAACTGGTTGGTTATCAACTCACCAAATCCAAGTGTGAAGAGTTGGCTAGTCCATAGCAAACGGCTATTGGTAAAGACAAGTCAAATCCGTTCATAGCTGATAGTTTGCTAAAAACTATAAGTGGACAAAACTGTTTTCAAATCCACATTAAACTTACAATTTGGTTTTATCTCTGAAAACTTTTTACTAACAGTTAGTACTGCTGGGGTTAACAGTTTGAACTGCTGGCTTCACCAGTTTGTACTGATTGTTCAAAACTTAGTTCCTACTGAGTTTATGCTCTGTGATACACCTCTCTCAGAAGTTAATACATCTGGAAGTGTTGAGAGCAGTTTGAAACTAAACAACTGAATTGATGGTAACTTGTACAAATTGTCATATTGGATGCTGAGCTTGGATGTGATATATTCTAGTTCATCTGATGGTGAAGATTCTTCCAAACTGGGGAGGATTAAAGTTTGTTCTAGTTGCTGTTAAAGATGATTGATGATTATGAAATTCAGGGGAGGAATTAAGAGTCAGAGATAAATTAAAAAGAAGTGCATAAAGTCTATTCATTACAGAGGTGGATTCATTACATAAGCCAAACCGACAAAACCAACCAACTCCTAACATCATTAACTACCAAGACACAAACCTAAACCAATCTAACACATAACAACTACTCAAGCTTTCCTTTTCCTTTTCCTTGGATATCCGGCATTTTTTTGCTGCGGGCTCCTCTGTTACCCATGACGTCAGACACCTTCTTGCAAGGGAGTGCCAGTACAACTGTTCTTGATTTTGGATCTTGCTTCTTCTTTGGAACAGGGATCTTCATTGATGATACGGCTTTTTCAAATTCTTTTGTTAATAAGACTGATAGCTTTTGAAGATCATCATCATCAGACGAGTCAGAAGAGGAGGATGAATCATCCACATAAGGTGGAAGTTCATCTGTTAAAGGTTCTTCGGACGAGGTTATTTCAGCCTTTTTCTTAGAAAGATTGTTTCTTGAAGTTGAAGAATAGTTTGGTGGAAAATAGTTTTTCCAAGCTGAACTTCCAGAATCTGAAGAAGAGTCGGATAAAATCTCTATAATGTTTGGTGGAGAAGAATTCATTGTGATTGGAAAGTTAAAGATTGTGTTGAAGATTTTGTATGGATATGTGAGTTTTTATAGAGTTAATGAAGGTTTAATGACATTAAATGCGTGGTTGATATGAGGAATTAACTCTTGGGTTGGTATATGGAATTAATTTCTTGATGGAATTAAATTTAATTTTGGTAATTTTTGAAGAGTTGACCAAAAGAGTATGATATGTGAAGATAATTCCCAAGTGTTTCGAGATTTAAGTCAAGTGTTTGAAAGAATCCACCCCATCAACATAATCAGAAGTTTAATTCAAGAAACTTATAGATTTGCATCGAAATCATAAGTTTAGGGGAGGATTGTTGGGAATTAAACTTAAGCAGTTAGTACGGTTGAAGAATACAAGAACAGTTAAGACTGCTGATGGAAGAACAGTTAGGACTGCTTAAGAGATCAAGGTGAAACCGTGTGAAGATATATATAGAAAAGATATGGTATATATCTTATTTGTATAGAGTGATACGGTTAGATGTTCTACTTGTATAGGACTCTTTGCATTATAAAAAGAGATCCTTAGATTAGGGTTTCAATATAGATGTCCCTTCATACGAATTATCAAGTGTTCTTCACGTTCATATTGTAATCGTTTGATATATTGAAGTGATAGTTTGGTTCATATCGTTTGTGTTCTTATTGTCTTACTCAATCAATCACCAAACACAAACTCATATTCTTCTAAGTACTTGGTAGTAAATTCCGCGTGCTATCAAGTATACACTCAAAGTATCCCCAACACAACGTGTGTGTTTAGATCCGGTCACGGTTTGGTCTATTTTGGTTTCTTCTAGGTTGAGGAGTTTTAGGCCGAGGGTGAGGACTAAGTGGTCTTCTAGGAGGAGGTGTTTTTGACCTTAACTTTGGTTTAGAGTATTCTACTTCGGTTTTTAAAGATGGTTTGTAGAAAGTTTTTATTTCCTTATTACTAGCAATGGGTATTTTTCTATCTTTCATAAGTATATACTTAGGTTTTGACTCTAAAGATTTTTTATCACTAGTTTCACATTCAAACTTTACATTTTTAGTTTTACTAGTTGAGGCTTCAGTTGAATTAAATCCTAAGCCGGTTTTATCTCCTACTACTCTTTGAACACTTATTATTTTCCTAAGTGAGTTACTACTATTTTCAACTTTGTCAAGTTTACAAATTTCTTTCCTAAGTTTTTTGTTTTCATTTTTAGTTACTTGACATGTTTTACATTCTTCAAAAGCTTCTTTGCCTTTTTCTAAGTTGTGTAGTTTAATCTTTAATTCAAGTATTTCGTTTTCTAAATGGTTATTTATGCTTTTTAGTGATTTGTTTTTAGTCATTACTTTTTGACCTAGTTTTCATAACCTATTATATTCACTATCTAAGTCTTTTTCGTCTAATGATAAATATTCATCACTAAAATATTCGGTTTCGGAACGTACCTCACTTGATGTCTTAGCCATAAGACATTTCTCCTCCTTTGTGGTTTCTTTCTCATCTTCGTCACTATCACTCCATGCTCCTCCAACAAATGCCTTTTGATTTTGCTCTCTTGACATCATTGGACATCTTCCGATGAGATGATTTGGATCACCACATTTAAAACACTTCCTCTCGCTCTTGCTACCTTTATCGTCTTTGTTTCTTTGGAGAGCCTTTCTTTCGTCATGTGGTTGTCTAACGAATCTTCCTCGTCTTTTGAAAAACTTCTTGAAGTCTCTCACGACCATGGCATATTCTTCGTCATCACTTTCTGTAACAACCGAGAAAATTTCAAGTCATTATTTTTACTAATTTTATTTGCTTATTATGCTATTTTAAGTAAATTGGCTTTTGTCGGGAATGCTGCCCGTGTACGTCGTGACACGTTCACTGAAATTCATAATTTGACTCAGACTATGCCCATTCTACCCATTAATATGATTTATTTCCCCCACATACTTATTTTCATATGGAATAATGTAATTTTCCATTTCTACGCGAAGTGTGCACATTTTATGTTTTACGCGTTTTCGGCTCGCGGTTTAAGCTTTAAAGACATTATAACACTCCGGAAGGCTCGAGAAATATATGAAACATCAAGTTGGGTCATTTTAAGTTAAATGTGATATTTTTATGAAAATATTATCCTTGTGACATTTATTTTTGCAAACTATGCATAAAAGTACCCGATTTAGCGATTTTCGCGTTTCTAGCTATTCATGAGCAGTGCTTAGGATTTCTATCCATTTTCATGTCATTAGTGGTTTAATATTCCATCATATGCTACTAGTATTCAAAAATTTCTATATTTCACATTTTCTGTCTCGTTTCACGATTTCGTCAATTTTTGGTAATAACTCGCGTTTTGAGCCTGCGTTTTGAGTTTTAGTTTCGTTTTAACACTCCGGAAAACACAAGGGTCCCATGAAATATTAAAATTGTCCATTTTAACACTTCATAACAATTTCATAATGTTTTGATAACACTTTTCTAAAATTCACGTTTTCAGGTCACCCGGTACTGCGTAATTCGCGTTTTTAAGACCGTACGCTTGATTTAAACCCGACAAACACACTAATACTTTAAACACTAATAAAAATTGAATAAATATCAGATTTGGGAGTGCCTTGGGCCCCCAAAACCGTTCATCCCTCCCCTTTATCACTTTCACACTCTTATTAACTTTTTCATTACCAAGAAAATTCATCATTTAACTCTTACATGCAAATCTCACCAAAAACAACCCAACTCCTCCTCCTCCATCCTTTGCTGCCGAAAATAATCATCCCAACACCACCAATATTCAAGTTTTTCAAGCCTCAAATCTTGCATCATTCGTTTGGTATTAGTCTTGGTAAGTTTTCCTAACATTTTCAACCTCATTTCCCTCTTTTTCTATGATTTTTCTATCATTTTTCTTAGAGTTTTTAAAGGATTAGAAAAACCACTCTTGCATGTGTGATTTGGAAGATCTTGATTCAAGTTTTCATAGGAAATAGGTTGTTAGATAGTTGGGTAGGATTGATTTGATTAGTGATTGCAAGAGTTGGTTAAAAATGAGTTTTGATTAGTTGTTAATGATTTTCCAAATGTTTTGTTTATAAAAACTGAAGTTAATCTTTAAAATAATCTTTCATCTTCTGGAAATATTGAGTTTTTGGATGAATAAAAGAGTAGGAATGATTGATCTTAGACATGCATGGGTATTAGACTCAATAATCATGCATAAAGTAGCCATTTTGATTGGTCAATAGTCTGTCCCAGATTTGATGCTTCAAGATCCGTTCACCATTTTGTACCCAGAAGGTTTTATGAAAAAGTAAAAATATTGGGAGATAGCTACAAGTCTTAGGATCATTTCCCCGAAAACCTTATATTTTAATTCATCCTGGAGATTTTTTGAGAAAATCCACACTAAAACTGGTCCAGAATTGCATGTCAGATTTGATAGGCTATTTACTCTAAAATGTTGCAAAGAACAATAGGTTGGTGTAAACATGAAAGTTGTAGCCAAGACCTTTAGAAAACTTTTCCCACAAGCCATGTGTCCATTATACCTTTAGAAAAGAAGATACACTCTTTTTCCTAAACCCATTTGGATGCTGAGTATAACTATCTAGAGACACAGGGGTAAATTTGTAATTTTACCCATGTTCTGAAGTTCTCAGTAATGTGAGGCCTTGATTTTCATATTTTAAAGAGTCATACCTTTCTAAGCATATAAAGTTCATAATTTTAGCCTTCACGGTTTAGAAATGGCGACCCAATTGGTGCGGCAATTTTATAAAATTTCCATCAGCTTTGCATTTTAAACCATTTAAGCTTTTATAAACGTCTTTTCGACCCATGACTTGCTACAAGACATTTAAATAAATGACCATATGATGTTAGGAGATCAAGTACTGAGTTAAATCACAAATAAAAGTATTATACTTTAATCCCCGAGCCTAAGTCGTGTTATACTTTATTTTAGGTCACTTGTGATCTTGCGGTTTTTCTCGACGTGCACACTTCTCCGATTCTCGTTGCTACTTCATCGTTGGTGAGTTCATAGCCCCACCTTTTACTCATTTAACTATTTATAAACCCTGTGGGGGAGATACATGCTACTTACTTTTATTATGATCACAACTGCTTGAAAACTGTATTCTAAACTGAATGTATTATTGACACTAAGTACTACTATTGCCATGAAGTCCCCGTATCATGAATCGTTAATCACTTGCGAGTGAGCGCGAATATTTTGAATAGATCTATTTGGGATTGAACTCCCCATATTGGATCGCTGCCCTTGCATGGACAACCATATGCACTATATTTGAGGTCTCTAGGTGCTTGGCAAGGCACCCACTGGGGGAAACTTACATACTTATTACTTAAGGCGTCGATGTCATGAGCTTAGTGCAATAATTACCTTACTAGACTCTGCATTTGTTGCTTAGTCACTTTTATAAATTATATTGTGATCAACTGCTTATTACTAAAACTCTATGGATTCACTCAACCTTTGTGTTGACGTTTTAGCATGTTTTATCTCAGGTTTAAAGGCATGAAGGTCTTGGATGGAGTCGCACGGATATATTTTGAGGACTTGGCATATTTTCACATTTGAAGTGTCTATATTTTAAAGATTTATGTTATGTTTAAAACATCTGCAATCTTTTGAAAACATTGTGTTTTATGAAAACTGTTGGGACCTTTGCAAACTCTGAGAATTTAATGTATCAAATGTGAAACACTTTTAAAACGTCTCTTTTCAAGGGTCGTTTTCCATGACTTGTACTTTGTGCTAGGAAGTAATACCCCAGTGATCTATCTTCCGCTGTTATAATTTTGGGGGTGTTACAGATTGGCATCAGAGCTACAGTTATAGAGAACTGGGTCGTTTTCAAAACCCAAACTATAACTATTTTTCACTAAAGAGTCTCTCATTGCCGTATCCGATATCCGTGCGCGTATGCCACCAGACTGCCTATGTTGTTATACATATTTTATCACTAATGGTATTATATAAAGTATGCTTATATACACTCTTATTTATATAAAGGATAATTATATAAATACTCGAACATTTATGCTCATTCTTGGAGCACCGCTATTCTATCGACTTACATGCTATTTATATACACACTTGGTGTACTTTTCGATCACTATACTTATTTATACCATCACTATTATTTATATAAAGGTTAATTATATAAATGTTTGACTGATTTTGACCTCTTACGCTTATTTCGGAGCTTGAGCTCAAACCTTGTTTTCCCCGATTACATACCTATACTTACATTTTAATGGTCTCTTTTATTTCTCAAACATCGTGAGTAATACCGTGGTTCGTTACAACTTTTTCATAACCTTTCATAACATCGTCTTATGCAAAACCCGTTGCAGTCTATCGATTTCCCTCGGTTGTCTTACTATCCGCATTCGAAGACGAGCTGGAACATTGGTCACATAATTTTAGAACACCTACATCTCCTCGCAAACAATCGCCTAAAAGACACGCCGGATGATTAGAGCATGACTTTAATGTGCCCCCTTGGAACACCCTATTTTCGGAACACGACTTTTAACGTCCCATTCTCTTTCACTCCTTGTGTTTTGAAGAATCACGCCGCTAGGAAGGTAACGCCGAAGCTTGACAACAATGTTTACCCTAACTTAATACTATCTTTCGATTCCGAGGACAAAATTTGAAAACTTTTCGGCCACCATTCTGACACCCACTTCACCAACTTATATAATAACGTCTAATAGTGAGACAAAGCGATTCGAGGACAAGGCTATAGAGTGTGAACTCAAACCAGACGATTACTCACTTGAAGAAGAATCCCTCAGAAAACGAGGAGAACCATTACTGCACCTACTCCTCTCGCTCGTTCAAAGCCTATCACAAGAGAGCCCATCCAACACAGCATCCCATCATTGGTGACACACATGGCGCATCATGAGAGATATTATACGTCAGCAGAAACGAGATGTAATGGCCAACCTACAGTCTCGTTGGAGCAGAGTAAAGCTCGAGGAGCCAAGTGCGGATCTTACTTAATCAACATTCATAATATTTATTGATTTACCCTTTATTATTTGTTCTCACTTATCCTCAAACAACTTTTGTAATACTCATTCGCCTTCTTATTTTAAGTTTTTTCTCATTTAACATGCAAGCTTACAACGTAATACTTTTCACATTTATTGTTGAACCCCATTCATTCTCAATTAGCAATCACAATGCTTATTATCTTTGTTACTCATTGCGTTTCTCATAAATTGTTTACTCTCAGCTAGCATTCGTGCTGCTTGTTGTATTTCTCATTTATTGTTCGTTCTCATTTCTTCTTCTCATTTAGCATTCGAGATGCACATTTTCTTTCAAATTTATTGATTTTCTCAGTTATTCTCATATAACATTCGTGATATTTATGAATTTCATCATTTACTATTTGTTCTCTTCCATGACATTTATCGTCTTCTTTATTATTTTCCTTCACATTTATTGTCTATCTCATTTGTTCTCATCTAAAGTATCGTTATGCTTATTGCTTTCATAATTCTTGTCTACTTCACTTACCCACTTTCAACAATTATGTGTTTATTATCCTTCGCAGTCATGGATTTTCCTCATTCATTCTCATGTGACATTCATAATGAATATTGTCTGTCTCGTTTATTATTGAACCTCATTTGGAATTCAATCTTTCAGTATTGGCCTCTTTTGACCATTGGTTTGATTCATTGGTTGTCTCGATTAATTGATTATTTGTGTTAATATTCTATATTTCTTCGCTTTAATATTATTGTGATTTATGGTTCTTTTGTTTGCATTAATTTGAGTCATTGATCTCTCTTTTACACACCCTTTCATTTGTTTCTTTGTTCGTATGGATATCAAATTTTATTCCGAGCACTCTATGCTCATACTAGTACAAATGATATGGACATCTTAATCCACTCATTAGTGTTCTGATTCATTGATCCTTTCATTTGCATTGATTGATAACAGTTTGCTTCTTTGTTCATACAGATATCTAATCTATCCCTTTTAAGCAATCTTTGCTCCTAAAACACTACACCCGACAGAATTCTATTACTATTTTTGTGATTCATCAAGATCTTTTATGGGTATTATTAATTACTCTTTGTAACTATCTTTTACTCCAAGGCATTGGCATCTACTTCTTACGACTGATAGTACGCTCCTGTAGTAATCCCATTCGCATTAATCCCTAGTACGCATCGGGCGTAGGAACAACACTCCAGGACAACAGGCTGCAAGCAGTACAAGATCGTCAAGAGAGTTACGTGAAAGTTCGCCACGAAAGCACGTGCTAAGTTTCGGAAAATGATGAAAACTGAACTCGATGTACGTTGAACCCTTCAAGAATTTGGCAAAAGCTGGACCGGTAGCTTATCGACTCGAACCACCCAAAAGAGCCCACTAGCGTGCACAACACATTTTACGATTCGAACTCGAAGAAGTGCCTATCGGATGAAACCCTTGTCACTCCACTAGAGGAGATTCAACTTGACGACAAGCTTTACTTTGATAAGGAACCAATCGCGATCATGAACCAGGAAGTCAAACGACTCAAGCAGAGTGCATTCCCATTGTCAAGGTTTGTTGGAATACTCGCCAAGGACCCGTGTACACATGTGAGCAAAAAGAGCAGATTGCGACGAGAGTACCCTCATTTTCTTTTTCCGACACACCGTCAGCCGATAAGATAAACTGAATCACGAGGACGTGATTCCTTTTTAACAGATGGGTAATGTAACAACCGAGAAAATTTCAAGTCATTATTTTTACTAATTTTATTTGCTTATTATGCTATTTTAAGTAAATTGGCTTTTGTCGGGAATGCTGCCCGCGTACGTCGTGACACGTACACTGAAATTCATAATTTGACTCAGACTATGCCCATTCTACCCATTAATATGATTTATTTCCCCCACATACTTATTTTCATATGGAATAATGTAATTTTCCATTTCTACGCGAAGTGTGCACATTTTATGTTTTACGCGTTTTCGGCTCGCGGTTTAAGCTTTAAAGACATTATAACACTCCGGAAGGCTCGAGAAATATATGAAACATCAAGTTGGGTCATTTTAAGTTAAATGTGATATTTTTATGAAAATATTATCCTTGTGACATTTATTTTTACAAACTATGCATAAAAGTACCCGATTTAGCGATTTTCGCGTTTCTAGCTATTCATGAGCAGTGCTTAGGATTTCAATCCATTTTCATGTCATTAGTGGTTTAATATTCCATCATATGCTCCTAGTATTCAAAAATTTCTATATTTCACATTTTCTGTCTCGTTTCACGATTTCGTCAATTTTTGGTAATAACTCGCGTTTTGAGCCTGCGTTTTGAGTTTTAGTTTCGTTTTAACACTCCGGAAAACACAAGGGTCCCATGAAATATTAAAATTGTCCATTTTAACACTTCATAACAATTTCATAATGTTTTGATAACACTTTTCTAAAATTCACGTTTTCAGGTCACCCGGTACTGCGTAATTCGCGTTTTTAAGACCTTACGCTTGATTTAAACCCCACAAACACACTAATACTTTAAACATTAATCAAAATTGAATAAATATCAGATTTGGGAGTGCCTTGGGCCCCCAAAACCGTTCATCCCTCCCCTTTATCACTTACACACTCTTATTAACTTTTTCATTACCAAGAAAATTCATCATTTAACTCTTACATGCAAGTCTCACCAAAAACCACCCAACTCCTCCTCCTCCATCCTTTGCTGCCGAAAATAATCATCCCAACACCACCAATCTTCAAGTTTTTCAAGCCTCAAATCTTGCATCATTCGTTTGGTATTAGTCTTGGTAAGTTTTCCTAACATTTTCAACCTCATTTCCCTCTTTTTCTATGATTTTTCTATCATTTTTCTTAGAGTTTTTAAAGGATTAGAAAAACCACTCTTGCATGTGTGATTTGGAAGATCTTGATTCAAGTTTTCATAGGAAATAGGTTGTTAGATAGTTGGGTAGGATTGATTTGATTAGTGATTGCAAGAGTTGGTTAAAAATGAGTTTTGATTAGTTGTTAATGATTTTCCAAATGTTTTGTTTATAAAAACTGAAGTTAATCTTTAAAATAATCTTTCATCTTCTGGAAATATTGAGTTTTTGGATGAATAAAAGAGTAGGAATGATTGATCTTAGACATGCATGGGTATTAGACTCAATAATCATGCATAAAGTAGCCATTTTGATTGGTCAATAGTCTGTCCCAGATTTGACGCTTAAAGATCCATTCACCATTTTGTATCCAGAAGGTTTTATGAAAAAGTAAAAATATTGGGAGATAGCTACAAGTCTTAGGATCATTTCCCCGTAAACCTTACATTTTAATTCATCTTGGATATTTTTTGAGAAAATCCACACTAAAACTGGTCCAGAATTGCATGTCAGATTTGATAGGCTATTTACTCTAAAATGTTGCAAAGAACAATAGGTTGGTGTAAACATGAAAGTTGTAGCCAAGACCTTTATAAAACTTTTCCCACAAGCCATGTGTCCATTAGACCTTTAGAAAAGAAAATACACTCTTTTTCCTAAACCCATTTGGATGCTGAGTATAACTATCTAGAGACACAGGGGTAAATTTGTAATTTTACCCATGTTCTGAAGTTCTCAGTAATGTGAGGCCTTGATTTTCATATTTTAAAGAGTCATACCTTTCTAAGAATATAAAGTTCATAATTTTAGCCTTCACGGTTTAGAAATGGCGACCCAATTGGTGCGGCAATTTTATAAAATTTCCATCAGCTTTGCATTTTAAACCATTTAAGCTTTTATAAACGTCTTTTCGACCCATGACTTGCTACAAGACATTTAAATAAATGACCATATGATGTTAGGAGATCAAGTACTGAGTTAAATCACAAATAAAAGTATTATACTTTAATCCCCGAGCCTAAGTCGTGTTATACTTTATTTTAGGTCACTTGTGATCTTGCGGTTTTTCTCGACGTGCACACTTCTCCGATTCTCGTTGCTACTTCATCGTTGGTGAGTTCATAGCCCCACCTTTTACTCATTTAACTATTTATAAACCCTGTGGGGGAGATACATGCTACTTACTTTTATTATGATCACAACTGCTTGAAAACTGTATTCTAAACTGAATGTATTATTGACACTAAGTACTACTATTGCCATGAAGTCCCCGTATCATGAATCGTTAATCACTTGCGAGTGAGCGCGAATATTGTGAATAGATCTATTTGGGATTGAACTCCCCATATTGGACCGCTGCCCTTGCATGGGCAACCATATGCACTATATTTGAGGTCTCTAGGTGCTTGGCAAGGCACCCACTGGGGCAAACTTACATACTTATTACTTAAGGCATCGATGTCATGAGCTTAGTGCAATAATTACCTTACTAGACTCTGCATTTGTTGCTTAGTCACTTTTATAAATTATATTGTGATCAACTGCTTATTACTAAAACTCTATGGATTCACTCAACCTTTGTGTTGACGTTTTAGCATGTTTTATCTCAAGTTTAAAGGCATGAAGGTCATGGATGGAGTCGCACGGATATATTTTGAGGACTCGGCATATTTTCACATTTGAAGTGTCTATATTTTAAAGATTTATGCTATGTTTAAAACATCTGCAATCTTTTGAAAACATTGTGTTTTATGAAAACTGTTGGGACCTTTGCAAACTCTGAGAATTTAATGTATCAAATGTGAAACACTTTTAAAACGTCTCTTTTCAAGGGTCGTTTTCCATGACTTGTACTTTGTGCTAGGAAGTAATACCCCAGTGATCTATCTTCCGCTGTTATAATTTTGGGGGTGTTACACTTTCGGAGGTTGAGCAATCCTCGTCACTAGATTCCTTCCTAGCTTTCAAAGCAATTGACTTGCTTTGTTCTCTTTTTCCTTTGACCATCTCGGAATCTTTCTTTATTATTGCCTCGTAGACTTTCAAGTTGCCGATCAACTCGTCAAGTTGAAGAGTTGACATGTTCTTCGATTCTTCAATCGCCGTAACTTTAGCTCGCCATTTTGGATGAAGCGCCCTAAGAAATTTCCTAACAAAATTCTTACTAGAAAAGCTCTCATCAAGTGCTTTTAAACTTGTGATGATTGTGTTAAATCTAGAAAAAGCATTATCAATTGATTCCTCTTCCGGAATCGTAAATTGTTCATATTGTTGAACAAGAAGATCTATTTTGTTATCTTTGACTTGACTATTACCTTGGTGAGTTATTAGTAGAGAATTCCAAATTTCTTTTGCGGTTTCACACATAAAGATTCTTTCGTATTCTTTACGTGGTAACACATTGTAAATAACCATTTTAGCTTCATTATTTTTAGCAAGTTTTCTTTTTAAATCATCAATTTGTTTTTCAAAAGGTACTATTTCATCCTTTTTAGTTTCCGGATTATTTTGAATAGGTAAAAATCACCATTAGTAATAACATGCCAAAGATCTAGATCTTTTGATTTCACATAAGTTTCGAATCGATTTTTACAATAAAGGAATCCATCACTTTCAAATAGTGGTGGTCTTTGCATAGATTGCCCTTCTAAATATTTTTCAGATTCCATAGATCGTTTCAAGTTTTAAAATACAGTTTATTTTAAAAATCTTGTTTGACGTGGCTTTGATACCAATTGTGGAAAACTAGAAGGGGGGGGGGGGTTGAATAGTTTTACTTCTTTTAAATTTTATTGTGAAAACTTTTGTTTACTTTTAAAAAAAATTCGATTCGATCTTATGTGACTTCAACTCTTAAACAATATGAACAAATATAGACAAATGTAAATAAGTAATGCAAGTAAAGTAAATGAAATGAAATGAAAGATAGGGATGGAAAGATCAAACCACAACACAAGGATTTATAGTGGTTCGGCTACAAGGACACCTTCCTTGCCCTACTCCACTCCCCGAGTCACCTACTCGAGAGTTCTCTTTACTATGTCAACAAACTCCCCTATGGCGGAGAAAACCTTACACAACTTTAGCTTACACCGGCTTAACGACACAAAGCTAGATGTCGGGTTCTAATCGTAGCTAGAACCAATCTCACAACTTCTACACGACTTATTCACAACTTCTTCACGACGGCTACACGACTTCTTCACGACGGATTCACACCTTCTACACGACGGGTTCACAACTTCTACACGACAGTTTCACAACTTCTAGACTACGACTTCACAACTTCTACACAACTTCTTTACAACACAACTACTTGCTTACACATAGATCTACTTATCACAACTATACAACACTTTACACAATTACAAAATGATATGAATTGAACTACAATACTTCTTCTCTAGTTGAAGGAGTATTCTTCTTTTGCACTTTGATGATGGAAGCTTGGATCACTTAGAAACCAATGCTTAAGAGAATATGATCAAAGGATTTTAGAAAGGATTTACAAGGATTAGAGAAGATTTAGAACAGAAGGTTTGGGGTGCAAAAGGTGAGAAAATGTCCAGGGGAAAGCCAGTATTTATAGGCAAAAACTGGACAGCTGGAGGAGCGTGCCGGCCCCCTTAAATAGGGGGCGGTCCCCTTAAAATTAAGGGGGCCGCCTTATATAATTAAGGGGGCCGCCCAGCATAACCGTTGCCCAGTTTTGTCTTTTTGTGGGGTAGGTTTTTCTGGAACATTTTTGCCATTTTTGGTTGAAAATTTGAATTCATAAATTTATAATGGATTAAACCTTTTTATTTATTACCAAAAATGTTTTTCTAAAAGATATAAAATGTTTTTGACATTTTATAAAAAATCTAGTGATTAAGAAAATGTTCCTTTGATCATATAATGCATTAAGCATTAGTTCATTCATACCTTAAGTGATTTGAGTTGTAGAAATAGATATTTACAACTAAATACTTGTTTACGTCATAATTTTTCGTTTAATGATTTTACATTTTGTGATTATCAAAACGTAGAGATATCGAAAAATATTAATAACGTGTTTAGGCATTATTTATATCAACACTATTTTTAGCAGGTTTCCCGAATTAGTAAGTTTCCCTAATTAGTATGTTTCCTTATATAGTATCTTAGGGTTACTTTTATTCTAATTAGGGTTTACAATAGATCATTGTTTAGTTCACTTACTAATTATAGTCATGTCTCATATTAATTGGAGTTATGAAAAGTATTTAAGTATCTTAGTTACTTCTTGAATATCAAATTAATGTAAGGATTATAGCTTATGATCAATTTTACCCTTTTTGATTAAGTTACACACTTATTTAGCTTTTTAGTTATATTAACTATTTGAATATGTGAATCATAAAAAACTATAAACACATAAACATCAAAGCACACGCAGCGGAATAGATCTATGATAACATATAATTAATTAACTAAAAAATAAATAGACGCGTACCTTTTACGTGATCACCAAGAACAAAAATATAAACCCTAATGGGAGGTTTATATGGATCGAACACCACAAGGATCAACAAGGGAAATCACACAAGCTAAAGGAATCTTGTTACTCGTTCTTGTACACATGTAATACTAGCGTTCCAATGGGAAAAGCTAGGTTCTAATATCACAAACAAAACCAATACTTGTGTTCAAGTAGAAATCAGCAAAACCCTAGGTGATAGGGAGTGAATGCCGATCGACTAGAGCTAGAGGAGAGGAGAAAGAAATTGGTTTGCTTGAGAATTAGGATTAGGGATTAACCAATACAATGGAATTGTATTTATAGGCAAACAAACCTTCTCCTCCAAGCTACACTAACCGAACCCTAACCCATAAGGGATGGGTCGGCCGATCTAAACCCAATGAAGGGTTTCTAGATCCTTCTAACCTCCTTTTGCATAATTAGTCCTTTAACGACCGTTATCTATAACCCCGTTAAGTACTAACTGTCGTTAAGTTATTTGTTTGTGAAATGAATAAATAAAATATAAAACTATATATAATTATTCAAACCATTGAAACTCTTACGTATTGTGTGCAATCCCGAGTCTCGGGTTCGAAACCGGACATACTAATATTAATATTTATACACAAACTCTAACAGCTCCCACTTGGATAACTATTAATATAGTAATGACATGGGTCAGTCTAGCTTAACCTTCCCAATGCCCCCAGCTCGATCCGAGTATGGTTTTCCTGGAAAAACCACGTGATGAATTTAATCATCATACTTATCCTTTTGTTTCTAATACCGCGTTAATATGGATATGGATCTAGGTCATTCCATAATTAACAATTAGTTTCTCGTTTATACATAATTGATCAAGATTACCAAATCATCTGAACGTCTTCCAGATAGACTTTGGGCGTGCGCACGCAAACATCTTGTCAATCCTACGAGTGGCCAAGCAGTATTAAACTTCAACACAAAGTTGAAGGAACAAATCCTTTATTGACTACGAGCATAACCCTCGAACTTCGCATCACTTCCAAAAATAGCCCTTATAACCACCTTTTACGGATAACGTTAGACTATCTTACAGAAAATGAACTACATCCTCGGCAATTATCTGGTATCTCAAGTTTGAGGATAATTATTCATGATTTACTTAATGACAACGATCCATAAAGTATAATCATGTGGTTGGGATAAGTCCTATATTCAAATTATCCAATATTGAATATCATGTGATATTGATATCTCAACCTTACAGTACATTCTACCAATCCTCACATTTGTCTTAGTTCAATAATATTCCCATATTATTAATTGACAACGGACCATTTAGAATAAATTAATTTATTTACGGATTTAAACATGCAAATATAGGACACAAATATTATAAATGAGAATAAACATTATCCGCACTTTATTTCATTAAAATAATAATTGTTTACATGTCCCTTATCCAAAATACTAATCACAGATTTACATGAAACTATCGGCTAAACGAAGACCAATACCCTGAGCATGTCGAGTAAACGGTTCCTTAGGTAATGCCTTCGTGAAAGGATCAGCCAGATTGTCATATGTGTGAACTTTGAGTACATTGATTTCACCCAGTTCGACTTGTTCTCGAACATAGTGGTACTTTCTATGAAAGTTTCTGGCGCCCTTCATAACTCTAAGTTCATTGGCGAATGTGATTGCAGCAGAGTTGTCGCAATACACATTTATATGTAATTCATTTGACAGCATCACTCCAAGATCTGAAATGAATTTCCTTATCCAAACAGCTTCTTGTGCAGCTTCGGATGCAGCAATATACTCAGCTTCTGTAGCAGACATCGCCGTTGTACTCTGCTTTTTGCTCTTCCAGTCTACAGCTCCTCCATTGATGACAAAAACGTAACCCGTCTGAGACTTCGTATCATATTTATTAGTCTGAAAGGACGCATCGCAGAAACCTGTAACATTCAGTTCTGCATCTGGATTTCCCCCGAATACAAGAAAAATATCTTTAGTATTCCTTAAATACTTAAGAATGTTCTTAACAGCATGCCAGTGATCTTTCCCTGGGTTTTGCTGATAACGACTGGTTAAATTTTGTGTGAATGCCACATCTGGCCTTGTACATCTAACTGCATACATGATAGATCCTACTGCCGAAGCATATGGAACATTCTTCATGTATGCCACCTCTTCAGGTGTAGAAGCACACATTTCGCTGCTTAAGCCATGTTCTACTTGCATGGGAAAATATCCCTTCTTGGAATTTTGCATATTGAATCTCTTCAATATTTTATCCATGTAAGCACTTTGGCTTAAACCGATCAACCGCTTAGATCTGTCTCTATAGATCTTGATTCCAAGGATATAAGCTGCTTCTCCTAAATCCTTCATGGAAAAACATTTACTTAGATAAGCCTTAACTTCATCAAGACTTGGTATATGATTTCCCATGATTAATATGTCATCGACATATAGGATAAGAAAAGTAGTGTTACTCCCACTAACTTTGTGGTATACACATGGCTCATCAAAATTTTGAGTAAATCCAAACTTCTTGATTTCCTCATCAAATTTCTTATTCCATTGCCTGGATGCTTGCTTCAATCCATAAATGGATCTTTGAAGCTTGCATACACGCTCAGGAAATTGTGGATTCACAAACCCCTCAGGTTGCGTCATATAGATTTCTTCATCTAGGCGACCATTCAGAAAGGCGGTTTTGACATCCATCTGCCAAATCTCATAGTCATAGTAGGCAACTATGGCTATAAGAATCCTAATAGCTCTAATGTCGGCCACAGGAGAAAATGTCTCCTCATAGTCAACACCGTATGTTTGGGTAAAGCCTTTAGCCACCAAACGAGCTTTGTAGGTGTTTACTTTGCCATCCATGTCCGTTTTCTTTTTGAAGAGCCACTTACTCCCAACTACCTTAGCATTGGGAGGAAGGTCTACTTCAATCCAGACTTTGTTGTCTTTCATGGATTGCATTTCCCCATCCATAGCAACCTGCCATTTATCCTTATCAGGACTACTAATGGCAGCACTATAACTAGTTGGCTCATCAAGATCCCCTAGTATTGTTTCCTCACACTCTAAGTTTAAACATAGACGATCTGGAGCTTTTGTAGATCTTGAAGATCTACGGATGGGTACCACTTCAACTTCTGGTGGAGGACCTAAACTTTCAGGTTCCACAGGAATTGTGTTAGTGCCTTCAGAAGGTGACGTATCTTCATGATCACTTTCAAGATCATATACTCTCCCACTGAATTCTTGAGATATTAGATTATCCTTAAGAAATTCGCCATACCTAGCCACGATGACCTTATTTTCTGGTGGGAAGTAAAAGTAGTAACCCTTCGTTTCCTTAGGGTATCCTACGAAGATACACTTAACAGATCTTTGTTGGAGTTTATCAGGTGAGTCACGTTTAACAAACGCCTCACAACCCCATACCTTTAAGTAAGAAAAGTTGGGAGCTTTTCCAGTCCATACTTCATATGGAGTCTTATCAACCTTCTTAGTTAGAATCCTATTCAACACGTGAAACCGCTGTTTCAAGAGCATAGTCCCAAAAGGATAAGGGAAGAGTTGTAAGATTAAACATAGATCGCACCATATCAAGTAATGTACGATTTCTCATTTCAGATACACCATTTTGCTGTGGAGTATAAGGAGATGTGAGTTGCTGGACAATGCCACACTCAGCTAGATAATCTTTAAACTCTTGGCTTAAATACTCACCACCACGATCGGATCGAAGGGCCTTAATCTTCTTTCCAAGTTGCAGTTCTACTTCATTTTTAAAGACCTTGAATGTCTCAAAGACTTCATGTTTATGTTTAAGTAAATAAACATAACCATAACGACTATAGTCATCCGTGAAGGTCAAGAAGTAGCTAGCACCGCCTTGACACATGTCTAAGTGGACCACACACATCCATGTGTATTAATCCAAGTAGATCTGAAGCCTTTTCCATATTGCTATGGAAAGGTTTCTTCGTCGTCTTACCAAATATGCAAGATTCGCATTTATCAACTGAACCATCATTGATATTTTTCAAAAGCCCATCGTGTTGCAGCTTTTCCATGCGTTTCTTGCCTATATGAGCAAGATAACAGTTCCATAGATAAGACGAATCCAAGTTAGACTTGATTCTCTTATTTCCGATGCTATACACAGAATTATTTCCGTTAGATGCATGATTTTCCATATCAATTTCAAACACACCATTTAATGGAATTGCTTTAAAGTAAAAAACAGAAGTAAGAGAAACCGAAATTCCATTATTAATAAAAGTATGCTCAAAACCAATATCCAACAATAAAGAAACAGAAACAACACCTCTAACAACAGATGGTGCGTAATGACCATTGTTCAATACTAAAATTAACCCCGAAGGTAAAAGTAAGTCTAAAGTCCCTATGGCTTCCACTACTGCACGTATACTGTGACATTTCGTAATTTCAAGGGCAATATCTAATTCATATTCTATTTCTATTTTCACTTGAGCAAAATTTTCATTTTTACTTTTCACCCGACTTAGCGATTTTCGCGTTTGTAGCTATTCATGAGCCGTGTTAGGATTCCTATCCGTTTTTATGTCATAAGTGATTTAATATTCCATCATATACTCCTAATATTCAAAACTTCTATATTTCACATTTTCTGTTTCGTTTCACGATTTTGTCAAATTTTGGTAACAACTCGCGTTTTTAGTCTGCGTTTTTTATTTTTAATTTCATTTTAACACTCCGAAAAACCCAAGTCTCCCATGAAATATTAAAAATTTTCATTTTAACACTTCACAACAATTTCATAATGTTTTTATAACATTTTTCTAAAATTCACGTTTTCAAGTCACCCGGTACTGCGTAATTCGCGTTTTCGGCTCGTGGTTTAAGCTTTAAAGACATATTAACACTCCGAAAGGCTCGGGAAATATATGAAACATCAATTTGGGTTATTTTAAGTTAAATGTGACATTTTTATGAAAATATTATCTTCATGACATTTATTTTCACAAACTATGCATAAAACGTTACCTGTTTAGCCCCGTTGGCCTTCAAATTCACTCCGTGACTTACGATACTTGTACAAAACATGTATATAATGTATTTTTATAAAATATTTAAATAAAACCTCCCCCCTTTACCCCTAAACCTGGCCCTCTCCATTGGAACTCACAAAAACCCAATACTACACTCCATCTCTTTTCCTTTTTACACTTCCCATGCCATACCATCATTTTCTTTTTCATTCTAGATCTCTGTCATACATTTCTCTCTTCCTCCTTACCCCTTGCTGCTGAAAATCCACACATAAACATACTCATATCATCTTGATGTTTATCACATAATCATCTCCACAACATCTTCTTGAAGGTACTCACAAAAGATGGTGGTTTGAATCAAGGTTTTAAAGGTTCTATTGGAGTTTTCTTGGGGTTTTCTTGAAGTATTCCTCAAGGTCAATTAGAAGTCTTTACAAGGTGTTTAGAAGCTGTGATTTTTAGGGTTTATCAACGGTAAAAATTGGCTTCAAAGGTTGGTTGAAAAACTTGGGCTTTGGGTCTCTTGATTGGTGATTTTTAGGCTAGTATTCTTGTTCTTGATCTCTTGTCTCCCATCCATAAAATCCTTGTAAGGAACTAACCTTCATCTTTTTATTTCTCTACTGTATTTACGTGTTACTTTATGTGTTTTATATGTTTCATAAATTATTGATGCTAAAATATGCTTGGTACATGTTAAAAATTACAAGAAAACACTAAAAAGGACTTGTTATGAAAACACTATTCTGATCAGGGGTAAAAATGGAATAAACTGGACGAATCAGTAAACTGTTGACCTAAACTAAAAATATATAGTTGTATATCTATGTCTTGTGGTCATTTCCATGTGTGGTGATTCCCATGACGACACCCGATGATTAAACTAAAAATGTTTTCCTGAAACATGTCATTCTGATTATCAGATTTGAAACCTATAAAAGTCATTTTTTTTGTACATGACCACCTATTGCTCAAAACATTAAAGTTGTAGATAACATTTCAACTTAAACGTGGCCACAAGAATGAGATTAATCGGGCTTGTAGAACTCAAGATATTGTATTTTTCGCGGGACTGTTGTGATGTTAGTGATTTCAGAACTGGATAGTAAGGGAAAAATAATAATTTCACTACTGTTACGAAATTTATAAATTAGTGGGGCCCACAAATATTGTTAGTATGGTCGAATACCTTTCCGGGGACATAAAGAACATAATTTTTAGACTTACGGTTTGGGAGATATAAATTTTTAAAAGTGGTTAAGTTATAAAAATTCCATCAGCTTTGTAATTAAAAGTTATAGATAGGATAGTAACTTGTATAATTGGACCTTAGGTTTTACTTTGAACCACTTAGGGTATTTTGGACCTTTGGACATAATATGAACCTTTTGACTAAAAGTTGACCTCTTGACTAAATTGGACCCTTAGACTTAAATTGGACCTTTAATACTTATCTTGGACTTAAGAACAAAAATGGATGTAAAACTTGAAATTGAATAAGAAAATAAATATTTCACATATATAATTATTTTTAAAAGGCTAAATTAAATCATGATAATTATTTAAACATTATGTACCAAGCATAATTGAGATTGTAACTTATATGGCATATAGACATAATTGTATCATTATTCTTAGAATCTAAGACACGCGCGTATATTCTAGGTTGCTCGTACGGTTCTTGCGGTTATTTCTTGATTACCTCACTTGATCGTTCACTTTTGCTTACGGTGAGTTCATAGCCTCGCCTTTACTCATTTTAATATTTTATAAACCTCGCGAGGGGGATACATGCTAGTTTTTAAAACTGAATACAAGTAGCTTTTGGTATGCTTGACCCGATTACACGATTATAGTTATTAAGTAGCTTTTGCCATTTAAGTCCCTAATTTCATGAACCGTTAATTCCATGGGGGAACGCTATTATTATGAATATGCATATTTGGCTTGACGAGCCTGTCCGGATGAGTCGCGCTCATTATTTAACGGGTAGCATAATATTGAGAATTCGTGGTAGTTGGCAAACTACCTCTTAAGGGGCATTATTAAATCTAGGTCAAGGTTCGGTGTCATGAGCTCATGCTATAATCAAATTACACGACTTGAATATGCATTACTTGTCACCCGATGAATAATACTTGTATTCAATTTATTACTTATTAAACTCTATGGATTTCACTCAACTTTATGTTGACCTTTTTAGCATGTTTTATCCTAGGTCCGTAATATGTTAAAGCTTGGATGGGCGGTGCAAGGATATGGATATCGGCAATGATGGCCCATGTTTTAAAATCACATTCGATGAAATTTACAATTTTAAACTCATGCCATGTTAAAACTTATGTTGCTTTCAAACTTGTATTGTATTAAACTTTGGGACCTACTTTTTCTTACTCTGATAATATCGAATGTGAAAGTTTTATCATAAACTTCTCTGTGTTGAGTTCGTTTACTATAATTGTACTATGTGACTAATAGATAGCACCCCATCTTGTATTCCGTTGCGTTACAAAAATGTATATAATGTATTTTTATAAAATAATTAAATAAAACCTCCCCCTTTTACCCCTAAAACCGGCCCTCTCCATTGGAACTCACAAAAACCCAATACTACACTCCATCTCTTTTCCATTTTACACTTCCCATGCCATACCATCGTTTTCTTTTTCATTCTAGATCTCACTCATACATTTCTCTCTTCCTCCTGACTCCTTGCTTCCGAAAATCCACACATAAACACACTCATATCATCTTGATTTTTATCACATAATCATCTCCACAACATCTTCTTGATGGTGCTCACAAAAGATGGTGGTTTGAATCAAGGTTTTGAAGGTTCTATTGGAGTTTTCTTGGGGTTTTCTTGAAGTATTCCTCAAGGTCGATTAGAAGTCTTTACAAGGTGTTTAGAAGCTATGATTTTTAGGGTTTATCAAGGGTAAAAATTGGCTTCAAAGGTTGGTTGAAAGACTTGGGCTTTGGGTCTCTTGATTGGTGATTTTTAGGCTAGTATTCTTGTTCTTGATCTCTTGTCTCCCATCCATAAAATCCTTGTAAGGAATCAACATTTTTCTTTTTATTTCTCTACTGTATTTACATGTTACTTTATGCGTTTTATATGTTTCATAAGTTATTGATGCTTAAATATGCTTGGTACATGTTAAAAATTACAAGAAAACACTAAAAAGGACTTGTTATGAAAACACTATTCTGATCAGGGGTAAAAATGGAATAAACTGGACGAATCAGTAAACTTTTGACCTAAACTAAAAATATTTAGTTGTATATCTATGTCTTGTGGTCATTTCCATGTGTGGTGATTCCCGTGACGACACCCGATGATTAAACTAAAAATGTTTTCGTGAAACATGTCATATTCTAAGTATCATATTTGAAACCTTTAAAAGTCATTTTTTTTGTACATGACCACCTGTTGCTCAAAACATGAAAGTTGTAGATAACATTTCAACTTAAACGTGGCCACAAGAATTAGATTAATCGGGCTTGTAGAACTCAAGATATTGTATTTTTCGCGGGACTATTGTGATGTTAGTGATTTCAGAACTGGATAGTAAGGGAAAAATAATAATTTCACTACTGTTACGAAATTTCTAAATTAGTGGGGCCTCCAAATATTGTTATTATGGTTGAATACCTTTCCGGGGACATAAAGAACATAATTTTTCGACTTACGGTTTGGGAGATATAAATTTTTAAAAGTTGTTAAGTTATAAAAATTCCATCAGCTTTGTAATTAAAAGTTATAGATATGATAGTAACTTGTATAATTGGACCTTAAGTTTTACTTTGAACCACTTAGGGTATTTTGGACCTTTGTACATAATATGAACCTTTTGACTAAAAGTTGACCTCTTGACTAAATTGGACCCTTAGACTTAAATTGGACCTTTAATACTTATCTTGGACTTAAGAACAAAAATGGATGTAAAACTTGAAATTGAATAAGAAAATAAATATTTCACATATGTAATTATTTTTAAAAGGCTAAATTAAATCATGATAATCATTTAAACATTATGTACCAAGCATAATTGATATTGTAACTTATATGGCATATAGACATAATTGTATCATTATTCTTAGAATCTAAGACACGCGCATATATTCTAGGTTGCTCGTACGGTTCTTGCGGTTATTTCTTGATTACCTCACTTGATCGTTCACTTTTGCTTACGGTGAGTTCATAGCCTCGCCTTTACTCATTTTAATGTTTTATAAACCTCGCGAGGGGGATACATGCTAGTTTTTAAAACTGAATACAAGTAGCTTTTGGTATGCTTGACCCGATTACACGATTATAGTTATTAAGTAGCTTTTGCCATTTAAGTCCTAATTTCATGAACCGTTAATTCCATGGGGGAACGCTATTATTATGAATATGCATATTTGGCTTGACGAGCCTGTCCGGATGAGTCGCGCTCATTATTTAACCGGTAGCATAATATTGAGAATTCGTGGTAGTTGGCAAACTACCTCTTAAGGGGCATTATTAAATCTAGGTCAAGGTTCGGTGTCATGAGCTCATGCTATAATCAAATTACACGAATTGAATATGCATTACTTGTCGCCCGATGAATAATACTTGTATTCAATTTATTACTTATTAAACTCTATGGATTTCACTCAACTTTATGTTGACCTTTTTAGCATGTTTTATCCCAGGTCCGTAATATGTTAAAGCTTGGATGGGCGGTGCAAGGATATGGATATCGGCAATGATGGCCCATGTTTTAAAATCACATTCGATGAAATTTAAAATTTTTAACTCATGCCATGTTTAAACTTATGTTGCTTTCAAACTTGTGTTGTATTAAACTTTGGGACCTACTTTTTCCTACTCTGATAATATCGAATGTGAAAGTTTTATCATAAACGTCTTTGTTTTGAGTTCGTTTACTATAATTGTACTATGTGACTGATAGATAGCACCCCATGTTGTATTCCGCTGCGTTACGAAAATGGGGGTGTTAAATATACCGTTGCCGACATACAAGTAGCATTCCCCATAGTTCAGCTTCTTCACTCCTCTAAGCCCCTGCGATGTATTACAAATGTGAGTACCACATCCTGTATCATATATCCAGGCATTTTTCTTACGAGAAAAAGAAAATAATTCAACCATAAAAATACCTGATGTGCTGGCGCCATGCCCAGCCTTGGCATTTTTATTCTTACGACACTCCTCAAGCAGCAATGGACAGTCCCTCTTCCAATGTCCAGGAGTGTTACAGTGGTGACAAGCAGCCGTATCCTTTTTAGGATAATCCTTCTTAGGAGGAGGATTCTGCTTCTTGGGCTTCTGCTGATGGATCACAACCTGTTTTCCTTTGTCAGCTTTCCCTTTTCCCTTCTTGTTCACATTGTGCGGTTTACCGGGCTTAGCTACCCTACCACCTCTAATTGCCATCACAATAGGTGTAGGAGCTTTCTTAGCGAGTCCTTTCTCATAATCAATGAGCATTGCATGCAAGTCAGTAAATTTCTTCCCCTTGCAATGCATGTTGAAGTTGCGCACAAACTCACCATACAATTCCTCATTGAGGGATCTATTGATGAGGCCAACTTTAACATCTTCCACATACCCGCATCCGAGTGTAACCAATTGGTCAAGATATCCTTTCATCTCCAAGACATGTGCACTCACGGGTTTGGTTGCTTCCTGCTTGCACTTGGCTATAGAATCTAGCACATCATATAACTCAGCCATTGGATGTTTCTCAAACATGCGTTTGAGTTCCTCAATCATAGCCATCGGACCATAATTCTCAAACTGTTTTACCAGCTGAGGATCCATCCCCGATAGCATAAGACAAGCCGCATCATTGTGCTTGTCATAAGCTTCGTTATACTCTCTAAGTATTTCATTAGGAGAGTTAGCAGGAGGAGCAACTGGAAGCGGCTCACTAAGATATTCATAACGTTTGGCTATTCTAAGAACAATCCTTAGATTACGGTACCAATCGTTGAAATTTTTAGTCCCAGTCAATTTCTCTTTTTCAATCATCATTTTGAAAGCAGAGGTTATGTTTGACATGTTTCCGGGTTGGGCCATTTCTACAGAAAAAGTTCAAAAGTTAGTACTTTCGATAATTAAACTTTTCAAGAAAATTAAACACCCATGGTAAATAACCATTTAATTTTCAGTGAAAACTAGGATCCTAATTAACGTCGTTTCATTACATCAACTTTGGCTACTAGCAATGAAAGTTCTCAATAAGGTACGGGATCACCCAATTGCCAATATCCAATTGCAATTCCTAGAAATCATGGGACTTACATTATTTTGCAAACATCAGTTGCAAAATGTAAGCATGTTTCATCCCCAAATCTTTATGCCTTGACGCCGTTCCATTACATCAGCTTTGGCTGCTAGTAATGAAAGTGCTCAATTAAGTTTACCAACCTAAGAAACTTGTAAATTGACATCGTTTCATCACATCAGCTTTGGTTGCTAGCAATGAAAGTACTCAATTTACCCTTAGACAACCACCCTTTGAACATCACATTCAGCTTTGGCTGCTAGTGATGTAGGATGTAACCTTAGGTGTTCCTTTTTGTAGTTGGATGGCATATTACTTAAATTTTAAGGGTATTAAATTTTGATGTGTGTAATCAAAATATGTACAAAGATGTCATGCATTCATCTTTGTATCATATGTTTTCTACAAAAAACTGTTTACTCATTCGCAGCTTAAATCAACAAAATTTAATTGATGGCGTTGAGAAACTTACAACATTGCCTTAAGATGCTTCGTACTTTTTCATGGTGTACTTGGTAAGTCTATTATTGACGCATAGGCGAGCGGAGGGGCAAACATCCGCCGAAGCTAATTAAAAACGCGCCCCTTTCGGATGACAATTTAATGTCAAGCCTCCTTATACCCACTTTATAGTTTGTCAATAATAGGTCCGCCGCTTCGTCCACTTTTGTACAGTCGCATCAATCAATTAAAACTTTAAGATTTAAAGCTTAAAACATTTATGTAGTAAATTATTAATAGCTAGTCTCGCCTGGGAGCAAATTACCGTGCGAAGTGAACCACTGTCGGCACATAAGACTTGGCAATTAAATAGTTTACTACAAAGGTTTCATAGTTATTAAGTTCATTTATTTTTTTATTCAAAAAATTACCCTCTTCTATGTTACAATCCATCATAATTAAACACAAAAACAAGTAATTGAAAAAATAAATAAACACTCAATAACACATATATGATCATTAACAATATCATATAGCCACATGCAAACCTTTTCAATAAATCCTATTAATAATTCTATGTGAATTTTAATGTATGTAATTAATAAAACTCCCATTGGTTTTCGAGCTCATTGTGCCCAATGGACCACAGACGCCAAATAACTTGGCCGTGTAAGTTTTGATTAATTAGATACCACATTGCACATAACCAATTAATTAATATATATTAGGGTCTTCCCTAATTTTATATTTATCTTAAAAAATCATGTAGCAATTATACACAAAACATTCCATGACAAAACATACAAGATTTTGTCATGGATCCCATATTGAATCTAATAATATAAATTGTACGCAATCTAATTAATGACATCACATAGGTACTCATTAATTAAGCCCTAAAAATTGCATGCAATCCTAGGGTTTCTACTAAATTTTACAAAGCTAAAACCCTAAAAATTATTTAATGGGTGTCGACCCATCTAAAAAAAAATTAGGGTTAGCAAAAAAATAAAACCCTAGCTAAAAATTGCATGTATCTATACAACAAGATTCAATTTTTAAGGTTTTTAGTAATTAATTACATGTTAAAAACGGGCTCATGATGCCACTGTTGGAATATGTGAATCATAAAAAACTATAAACACATAAACATCAAAGCAAACGCAGCGGAATAGATCTACGATAACATATAATTAATTAACTAAAAAATAAATAGACGCGTACCTTTTACGTGATCACCAAGAACAAAAATATAAACCCTAATGGGAGGTTTATATGGATCGAACACCACAAGGATCAACAAGGGAAATCACACAAGCTAAAGGAAGTTTGTTACTCGTTATTGTACACACGTAATACTAGCGTTCCAATGGGAAAAGCTAGGTTCTAATATCACAAACAAAACCAATACTTGTGTTCAAGTAGAAATCGGCAAAACCCTAGGTGATAAGGAGTGAATACCGATCGACTAGAGCAAGAGGAGAGGAGAAAGAAATTGGTTTGCTTGAGAATTAGGATTAGGGATTAACCAATACAATGGAATTGTATTTATAGGCAAACAAACCTTCTCCTCCAAGCTACACTAACCGAACCCTAACCCATAAGGGATGGGTCGGCCGATCTAAACCCAATGAAGGGTTTCTAGATACTTCTAACCTCTTTTTGCATAATTAGTCCTTTAACGACCGTTATCTATAACCCCGTTAAGTACTAACTGTCGTTAAGTTATTTGTTTGTGAAATGAATAAATAAAATATAAAACTATATTTAATTATTCAAACCATTGAAACTCTTACGTATTCTGTGCAATCCCGAGTCTCGGGTTCGAAACCGGACATACTAATATTAATATTTATACACAAACTCTAACATTAACAGCTTTTACCCATAAACAGGTCACCACTTTACGAATTTTTGTACCACATCAGAACTCTAAAATAAAATCCACAAAATGTTACACAGATACTTCAATGTCTTTATAACCCACACGAATTTTCCCAAAATTTATTAGTTAGTTTAACCCCGTGCCAAAAATACTCCAACTCAGACTACCAAGAAAATCTACCTGTTGTTGTACCCAGAAAATATCCACTTGAACGACCCACCAATACATCCAGGAAAAATCCCCAAAAATTCATGACATTACTAAACATATATAAGTTAAATACTGGAGAGTTTCATGACCCAACTCCTCATAGTTTGAAAATGAAAATTCAGAAAAGTGGACTAATTTTGAGAATCCGAGTTCAGCTTCAACACTTAATCACACAAAAATCAAAAACACGACCAAATCAACTCAAAATCACTCCTAATCAATTGGAGAACTTTACTAAGACATAAAACTAAGTTTTCATGAAAAGAAACCGAACCAAACCATTTTATATCATGACATAACTCGTTCACAAATTCAGGTATACATGCTGTCTCAAATCCAGAATTTCTTTTTAGACACTGTAACACATGTTTACGCATACACAACCCTCATAAATCACACGACCTGGATTTTAACACCATATTAACATGTTCACAAAATCCCACAAAGATCACCCACACAAATTCTATCAAAAACCCTAACCCTAATTCGTTACTTTATGTGTAGTTCTTATGATTTCATGTGACCATTTTATTCGTATACATGTATAAGGTTGTAGCCGATTCATATTAGTTTTTATGGTGACAAAAATACGAAAACAAGAGGGACAAAAAGGAAGCCAAAGACAAGAGATGATATGTTACCCTTGGTTATCAAATCGAACGAACAAGGATCAAAAAGCCAAGAACACCACACGGCTCGACCACCCTCGATCCAAAAACAATAACCACGATCACCCTCCTATCGAACCTGTAGCAACTCACAATTACACCCACGTATGAACACCAACAGGAATCCCTTGCTTGTGTTTTGATTCGAACAAGGAGGAACAAGAAGAAGTAGCGGCCGAACATTTTGTGTAGGTTTTTAGGGTTTTTGTGTGTGATAAAAATTTTGTGAAAAAGGGGCCGTGTATTGTGATGATATAGGAAAATAAAAAGATGGAGTGTTTAAGGATTAATGGGAGATACACTTGCCGATTCTATGTGATTCTTTGACTTAGTTTACTTCTTATCTTTTCTTGGAATGCAATGGGCCAAGCTTTAATTAACTTCCAATCCAAATAGTATGCATCAAGGTTTGTGAAAGAATTCGGCCCATACAAGGAGCATTTAGGCGTGTACTTTGTGACATAAGTTGTAGACTTTTGTATTTTATAGTTAGGTATTTAATTATTTAGATTATAGTTTAAGGTTTGTAGATTTATAATGTTCTTATGTCATTATGAGAGTTCTTATAGATTCAAAGTTAGAGGGCAAAATAGGAATTTCAAATGTTTGAAAAGTTAGGGTTTTACATCTTCTTTGTTGAAAAAGTTCTTCTGGATCTTCTAATTCAAAGTATCAGAACCTGGCTCTGATACCACTTGAGAGGATCTGAACACACTCCTTGTGTTAGAGATACTTTGAGTAATATTAACTAGCATGCGGAATTTACTAGTCAATACTTAGAAGATATTGTGTATATGAATGGAACAGTGAATGTACTTGTATGAACAATGAAGACACTAGTTAACCAAAACGATTCAATATTACTAATAATAATAAGAGTGATCTAAGTATCACTAGGGTTACAAAACCTTGAATCTTTCATAAAATAAATACGTACATAAACTCTAACCTAGGACCTCCTTTTATAGAACAAGGAGTCCTTTACAAGTAAACTACAATATTTGTATCAATCTATAACTAGAAGATATACACCAAATCTATTCTATATTTATCTTCAATCTCTGTCATCATCACATAACAGTACAAAGTATTTGTACTGGCAGTTAGTACTACTAGTGTTATCTTCCATCAGTTGAAACTCTAAGCTTGACAGTACTAACCGTTGGTTTAATTCCCAACATTAACCTAAGTATGAATTACAATAATATGTCATTTTAAACTATATCTTATAAATTAAAATTTCATTAATTAATTTAACTAACCTAAAGTAACTAAATATCCTAAGTTCCTAAAATCTTATTTATCCTAAAATTAGCTAAGACTTAAATGAGTGTGCATATCCTTTGAAGACATGTTACACATCTAATTTGTTGTCGATTTCCTAGCCTCTCGTTTGTGCTTGTCATTTGAAAATTTTGGGATAGGATCAAACCATATGACTTTCTTAAATAAAAGATTTGCATGTATCTCCATCCTTTATCATATATATGGTTTACCTCATTCAAAACACACGTATTACCCTTTTTGAAAGATATGACTTTATCAATCTCACAAACATATTTACAGTCGTCTATGTCCTTCTCTATCTAAACCGAAGGAGGAGCTAATGAAGTCTCAAATCTAAACTAGCCTGGGTGTATCGCTCGAGTGAAGTTAGGGTCGTAACTTTTGTATTCAAGTTTTGTAGCTGCTTTTGGGGTTCGCAGCCTTGTGTTCGAGGTTGTGTAGCAGTTGGTGATCGTGTGGGGTTGTTTGCAAGTACCATCTTCCCGTATTATCGATCCTTCCTAGTTCAACCCTAAGGTATTGCTCGTTACCTTTCTTTTCATGCAGAATTAATACGTATACAATCATAAAAACCCTATACGAAACCTGCCACATTTATTTATGAGAAACTGATAAAAGTTGGGTCGAAGGAAGTAACAAACACACTACTATATATGAAACTTGTCATGTATATTCATGTGATGTCGAGTCTTGTTCCCTCTCCCATTCAATCGAACCTTATTGCAGCCTAAAGTATCTTTAAAACTGTTACTTTAATATGGGATCATGTACAAATCAACTGTTATGCGATAATGTGATATGTTAATCGTAAATCATTTTGACAAGATACAAGTAGTTAAAAACATATTAAAGATTTGCGAAGCCTGGAAACAATAGAAGTACGATCATGCATATTTTCTGATGTCGTGATTTAAACATGCGTATACTAGTTAAATCAGGGTTAAGGTTTTGGTTCGTGATTGTATGCATGGTTGTTCGTGTACGCTTGGTTTTTGGGTTCGATCATGCCTCATACAATATTAGTGATCGGTTTCAAACTGGTCTTTGTGTTTGCGTTCGTGTTTTCGAGTTCGATCTTTGTTCCATTTTTTATCTATCGCTTGTTTTAGAGATATACGTTTCGAAATATTATCCTAATACAACATCATGCATCATTTTAAATCATCCTAGCTATATATATATAATATGATACGTAGGAGCTACAGGATAAATACATATTGGATAAGAGATTGGTTATGTGTGAGATTACGTTCATGCTTGTGTCTCGTAAATGGATTTTGTATGTGCATGGGTGAGTTTGTGTGTGAGTTAAATCCATATAAAAAGGGTATGGGGAATCGGACAAAAAAGAGTTAGGCATTGGAATTGTTTTAGTTTTGTTGTTTCATGTTGGCTCAGTTTTTTGTTTGCATGTGAATTATGAGGTGGTCAAGAAATGTCTAAAATGTATGCAAACACTGATTCGAAAGAAAAAGGGTCAAGGGTCGTAGGTTATTTTGGGTGTCGGTTTGATCAAGTAAACATGCATGTCGAGAGTGTGTTGAGTGTGTTAGCATGTGTGTGTTCGCGAGGATAAGATCGGGTCGGCTTGCGTCTCGAAAGTTTTGTTAGTGTTGGATCCAAGTTTTGTTTTGAATGTGTGGTACGGATACATTATGTCTATTTCAATTTTACTATGGATTTTGAAACTAATTCAAGTATTTCCTAATTGATCTAATTCAGTAAATAAGCATTTAAACCTAAATTTTCACTTTAGACCATAAACCTTGATAAGTTACACATTTAACCCTAAACTTAGCTAAAATGACATATTAAACCTTAAACTATGATATTGGTCATATTAAGCCTTAAGTTTACTTAATTGTTTTTTGAAACGCTAAAGTTACTAATTTGGGAAACTTACTAAATCTAGAAAGTTACTAAATCTGGGAAGTTACTTGATATGGAAAGTTACTAATTATGGAAAGTTACTAAATGTGGAAGGTTACTAAAAATGGAAAGTTTCTAAAAATAGAAGGAAACCCTAATATGTTAATCTGCACAACAACAAGTGATGAATCAGTAATAACTTATGAAATGGTTCTTAAATATTAAGACGATCATTAATTCGTGTAGATTCGCTAAAGAAGGAGTAACTTCTAGTACATGTGTTTTTCTGATATGGCTTCATTGTGGTTTGAGGTATAGATATTCTACCCTTTTCTCAGTAAGGGTTCTGATCTCATGACTCCTCGATCCTTGACTTGATTCATTTGCTTGATATGATTCCGTTTGATATGATTCGTTGGTATGATCCGTTTGATATTGTCATTTGATATGATTCTGTTTGCTATCCATTCTATTATGATGATCTGTATATTATCTCATTGATATGAGATTCTGTTCTGTTGATATGCTCTGATTGATTATGCTATAGTAGCTCTGTTATGATTATGGATAGTTTTACTTTGCTTTACTTTGCTTGTTCTGTTCTGTTGCCCGAGCTTCTGTATCTGTATTCCTAGCCATGGAGGTACCATGGCCATGTCATTGAGGTACCAATGGCATGAAACCTTCTGGGGAGGTGTGATTGGTCCACGACGTCCCCTTCTGTTCTGTTATGATATTTGTGCACATTGGCCATTATGATATGTGTATATGCCTATCATGAGCAAGTGTATATATATGATTTGATTTGCAGGAGGCGTATGGATGCATCCTAGATTCTGTTTTGTTCTGTTCTGGATATGATTAGTGATTGGTTGGTGCATGCCATGCATCCTATTTCATTTCTGGGAGCTAGCTACTCCATTTGGCCCTTGAGAGGTCTCCCCTCCTTGTACAACTTATGATTTGACGGATATATGGATATGATATGATGTGATTATGTGACTAAGCATGTGGCATACTTTCTGAGCTCGTGGGTATTTCTGTTCTGTTCTGTTATATGATTATTATTCTCTGTTTGATTCATTTGACTTCATTATGATCTCCTTATGTTCGCTATGATTTGCTTCTTATGGTATATGACATTTTGTTCAGTTGATCCTTGATCTCTTATTCGTTTGGCGATGATATTCGTTCAGCAGGAGCTTATGTTCCTTTTCCCTATACTTATATATGTTCGATTATTCATTTTGTTTATATCTGTTCACTGGGCTTTTTAAGCTCAACCGCATTTCTTTTCCTGCGGCAGGTTTTAGGTTGGAAGCTGGGATTTGAGGGAAGAGTGCATAGCAGCTCTTAGTGGACCACCCTGATGATAGATACCCATTTGCTTATGGATTAGACTTAGATATAGCTTCAGTTAAATTTAGTTTGGTTTTGTACTTCAGTTTTGGAACTCATCATGTTTAGAGTTAGAATTTCATTGTTATCTTAGAATACATTTGTAATCATTATGTTTATAAGTCTTCCGCTTGCGTTTGTATGTTCTGATGGACACCATAATGTGGCATTTTGACCCTTTTCAGGTTGGGGTGTTACACACTTTAGTATGCTGAAGAAGTTACGTCGTAATTCTACTCTCCACTTACGCCGCAGCTAAGGATTTATACATGAAGACCAAGTCAAAGCTGATCAAGGATTACAACGTAACTACCACAAGAGGTTACGTCGTAACTATTTGAAGACTTAGAAGAAATTCGAGACAAAGAAGGTTACGCCGTAACCAACACAAGAGGTTACGGCGTAAATGTTACACAGAATAGGGTTCAAGTGATTGAAGAGATTACGACGTAACTACGCAAGAAGATTCCGACGTAAAGGTAAACCCTAAGACGATTACGGCGTAACCATGCATGAAGATTACGATGTAATTGTTGCCGCCAAAGATTACGGCTTAACTATCCATCAAAGTTACACCGTAACTATCACTAATGGATAAGATCGTTGGAAGACTACACTAGTTACGGCGTAACCACAAGTCAAGGTTACGCCGTAGCTTTCTTGGGCCTATAAATACCAGCCCTATTTCCTGCATTTTACACATCTTTCACAACACCAAAAGTCAGAGAACGAAGTAGGGTTCCACAAGGACGATCTCCAGCAGCATACGAAGCATTTTCCAAGGGAGAAATCACGTCATAACATCCATACATTTTAGCGACTATCATTCAATTTACATTTACGATTCCATGTCTTTCATTTACATGCAAAACATTGAATCCGCTGTACTTTTTAATATGATCGGCTAAGCACCTTTGGTGTTAACCTAGTTATGATTCCTATATTGTTTTGATTATGTTTTCATGCTTTTATTATTGCTTCTAGTGTGTGCATGCTTAGTTATTCGATAGATCCTCTAGTTCGGTAGTTTTGAAGACCGGTTGTACATATTACACTAGGAGAATTGACCAAAGGACCCTAGAGTAGTAGGTTGCTAGGGTTGGTAAGAATTGACCAAAGGACTACCAAATCCCTTGTGTGCGAATCACACAAAGAATTAATCTAGCATGTAGTGGAACTTAATGACTTCAACTAGTCTACCTGTAAGCTTTGACAGCCATAAGGATCCAGACCTTTGGTGTCCTAGTAGGATTCTAGGGAGATAGGCTAGACGAATTGACCAAAGGAGTCTAGTGAATCTTATGCCCCACTTGAAGCGATAGAAAGCTTAATTAGAAAACATAGTCGTAGCAATATAGGATGAACAACTAGGCTAGTACACTTTCTCCCTACTGCATTCAAATCTATTTAATTTCTGCATTTCATTTCTGTTTATTAGTTTAATTAATCAAACCAATCATAAACCCCTTTAAAACGTGACATGGACTTAAGTTAGAATCCAGATACACATAGCTCTTGGGACGACCTCCGCTTTACCGAATACTACAATACACACGACCGGGTACACTGCCCGTGAGTGCATAAGGTAGACCATAGGTAGACAAGACAACTATAAGTATTAAAACCTGGTCAGAAATCCTGCATCAATCACCGACGAATGGACGAAACTTAACTGCCAGTAATCAAAAGTACCTGTCCTGGACGGGTAATAATTTCAAGCTAGTCTAACCAGTGATGTAAGGTATGAGCGTGTTGGATGAAGAAATGTGCAACCAAATGAAGAATGTGCAACCAATACCAATGACGTTGATGAAAGGCAGACCATGACTTTATCATATCACAAAGAACAAGAACAAAGACCAAAGATACAAGAGACGTCAAAGCCAAAGAAGCAAAGAAGACTTCAAGCAACCTTTGATGACCAACCCTTAGGGGGAGATTGTTGGGAATACGTGTAACTAGTATCAAGTCTTGGTCATTAATTTATGGAATAGGTTGCTTAAGTTATAGGCCTTTATGTTGTTTATATAATATGGCCCTTGTAGATGCTGGCTTGTTAATAGAATGCCAATGGCCTGCCTTTGTTATAATCTATGTAAACCTGCACATTTATGTTGATTATTTATTCTAACCTATTATATAGTATCACCTTCTAAATTTTTTATTTGCAGTATGGTTATTTTATACTAACTAACACTTTATATTATTATAACACAATTGTTATATAAGTAACTACAGCATCTTTCTCTCTACTATTATACTCTATTATGTCATAACAATACTATATAGTCTTAGTTGTATACTTTAATCTACAAAGTATGTTAACCTTCAACTTATAATTTTATGTATATCTAATTCATGTAATTTATCTAACATATATATTGTTCATTTAATCATTAATATATATTTAATAATCTGACTTAGTTTTCTAACTTCAATTATATATTACTAAACATACAACTCATTAATCATATGAAATACTATTCTAAGTTTATATACATAATCTAATTACATGAAATTGTCTAACCAATCTTTTCAATGTATTGTAATATATCTGTATACAATCTAAACAATACATGTATATACAAGTAATGTCAAACGAGATACTCAACATGTTTTACTTTTATTTTCACAAAACCTAATGTCACGTTTCAACTATTCACTTAAAGTTAATTCGTTAACGTACGATTATTAAACGCTCAAACTAAATGTTTGTTAACCCTAAAGAACAAAACCCTAAAGCTAATGTACAAGCCCTTAAAGCACGGAAACCTAAGCTTTACCTTATTTTCCCGTTACAAGCCCTAATTTCACAAATCTATGATTTTATGTGATAAAATCACAAACCCTGATTAATGTGTACATGATTTCTATAAAATATAAATGTACAATTCTCTCAAGCACATGTAATCTTTAATGCATAAAAACTCAACATTAATATAAAACTCATTATAAACCTTAGTGTACTTACTCTAAAACACATAATACAAGACCTTTATGCACTAACCCTAAACCTAGTTTTTCTTATAATATTCAAACCTAAAGTACAAATCCTAAAACCTATGGTACAAGTACCTAATGCATAAAAACTAAAAACTATATTTTTACTACAATAAACTTATTTAAACCTAATTAGACTTAACAAGACACTAACCAAGGACCCTAACTAAGTTTCCTACATTCCTAAAACCTCATGTACAACATGCTAAAGCTTTGGTACAACTAGCTTAACCCTAAACAAAACCCTTGTATTTCCTGGTTTATTTCGAACCAAACATTAACCAAATCAAACCCTAACTAAGTTATATGCAAACTAAACCCTTTCCTAGGTGATAATCTAGACACCTCACCATGTCCCCTAACCTTCTAACCTAAGTCAAACATGTCAGGCTCTTATGTGGTTTCCAATTGATACACATTTCAATTCTCATGACTAACACACATGAACTGTTGGGATTCTAGATTTGATGAGACAAAATAAATAGAAGAATGAAATAAAAGGGCTTAAAGTGACAAAAGATGAAAGTTCAAGATTACTACGAAGATCTTTTATTTTTAGTATTTATCTTTTGTAAACCCTAATATCTCTCTATATAAAGAGATATGGGGTGTAGGTTTTCATTAACAAGTCTTCCACAATGTAGTCTAAAGGGGGGTGTGTGTGTGTCTAGGGCGTAGTAAATTGTAAACGCCTAGACTAGATTAGAGTTGTTAGTCGCCTCAAGGATCTCTTGATTCCTGTTACAAGATTAGTGTAACCGTATTATCTTGATCAAATAATATTGAGGCGTAAAGTGTTAAAAAGAAACTTTGTGTCAATAACAATTGATTTGTTCTTATTCCGCTGTGCATTAATTGTTCATTGTTATTGTTGAACCCTAAGGCTCAAAACGATCCAAGAAACCATCTTTAGCACGTCATTAGTTTCTACAAGTGGTATCAGAGCTTGTGATCTAGAAACTGATACCGAGAAGAATTTTGAAAAGCTCAGATATGTTCATCATCAAAAGCAATGGAGTCTGAATCTCATCATATGGTTACTGTATCCAAGGTTCCAATGCTCAAGGTTGGAGAATATGAACTCTGGAAGATGAGGATAGAACAGTACATGAAGATGTGTGATTACACAATGTGGGAAATCATACAAACTGGAGATACTCTGCCTAAGACTGGTGCTGATGGGCAAGTCTTGCCCATCAAAACCAATGAAGAAAAGGCTCAAAGGAAACTGGAGATTAGAACTCACACTATTCTCTTAATGGGGATACCTAATGAGTACCAATTGACCTTCAAAAACACCAAGTCTGCCAAGGAGTTGTTGGCAGCAATTGAACTCAGGTTTGGTGGGAATGCAACCACCAAAAAGTCAAGGAAGAATTTGCTAAAGCACGAATTTGAAACTTTCACTGCATCAAGCAATGAAAGTATTGATGGTACTTATGACAGACTGCAAAAGTTAGTGAGTCAGTTGGCGCTTCTAAATGTCACTATTGCAAAGGAAGATATTAATCTGAAGTTTCTAAGGAGTCTTGCACCAAAATGGAATACTCACACAGTTGTCTGGAGGAACAAGGCTGATTTTGAAGCCATGAATTTAGATGATTTGTACAACAACTTGAAGGTCTATGAAACTGAAGTAAAGGGTTCAACCAGTTCTTCAAGTTCAAACAACCTTGCTTTTATGTCTTCTAACAATAAGACTTCTGGGAATATTCAAGAAACTCATTCTGCAGTTGGTCATACTGGTTCTACTGCTAGTTCACAAGGTTCTGCTGCTAGCTCTACAAATAGTGACACCATTAGTGATGTTGCTATTTTTGCTTTTTAGTTGAACTCACTACAAGTACTCCAGTAATGAGTCAGGATCTAGATCAAGTTGATCCTGATGATTTAGAAGAGATGGATTTGCATTGGCAATTCGCAATGTTGACTATGAGGGCAAGAAGATTCTTGAAGAGAACTGGAAGAGAGCTCAAGTTTAGAAGGCAGAACAATGTGGGGTTTGATAAATCAAAGTTTGAATGTTATAACTGCCACAGAAAAGGGCACTTTGCAAGGGAGTGCAGAGCACCAAAGCAGATCAAGGAAAATCCAAGGCAGATTCCCATTGAAGATGCTAAACCTACTACTGCTATGGTCTCATGTGATGGCTTGGGAGATTTTGACTGGAGTGACCAAGCTGAGGATGGTCCCAACTATGCACTGGTAGCTGATGAAGAACCCAAAGAACAACACTTTGCTCTTATGGGTTACTCCTCCTCTAGATCAGACTCTGAGGTATCAAATGAATCTACATGTTCATTTAAATCTTGTTCAGATACTATAGAGGCACTGAAATCTAGTTATGATGCTTTAAGAGTTGAATTTGATAAACTCAAACTTGATAACTTAGGATATCAACATGGTTTAAAATCTTTAGAAAACAAGGTTGAGTTTCTTAATCAAATTGAGGGAGAATATGCTGATAAAATTCATACTCTTGAAACTGAGCTAATTAAGAAAGAATGATGAAATAAGCTAAGTGTCAAACTGCTGCTAGCCTAAGATGATTCTGCTGCTAGAGTTTGATTCTGCTGCTTATTAGATATGTATAGTTTGTTTATGGTAAAGATACGAATAGATATTATTATTGTATAGAAAGTTTTTGTAACCGACTAGGACTCCTTAAGTGTATAAAAGGAGGTTCTAGGGTTAGGGTTAGAAGTCGATTGTTTTAGCATACGTATTGTCTTGTATTCGCTTCAAGGTTCATTGTAACCCTGTTACTTTTGAGTAACCGTATATTAATATATTGAGGTGGAGGTTGAGAGAATTATTGTATGTTATTGTTAATTCTTCTTAAGATTAATTACTAGTTTCTGCATAGTAATTGATAGATCATTCATAAGTAGTTTCTATACCTATTGCTTTAGGTTTATATCTAAAGTAATTAACAAGATCGTTAAGCTCAACTGGGATCAACAAGTGGTATCAGAGCTTGGGGAGCTCGTTATCTAGGGATACACAAAGTTTACTTGTCGACAGAAAGCAATTTTGAAGATGATCTGTTGTCAAAGGAAATTTTTTTGAGGTTCTATGGCGATAAGATAATACACGGTAAAACATTGATCTTTCCTTTATTTATTAGTCAATTGTTATAATGATAAAGGTCTGTGGCATGTTAATTGGAAGAATCTCGTACTTCAATTGGAGGAATCTGATTTGTTAATTATACTATTGTCGGTTGTCGAGGTTTTTGTAGTCAGTTTGTGGGATGAGACAGTATCATTTAATTAGTCGATAAGGTCAATGAAGTCTGACATAGCTGCTGTTGTTAATTTATTTCATCGTACAGTTAATTGATTTATTGCTTACTGTTCTATGAAACGTGATTGATTGATTAATTGAAGAAGATATTTTGGTCCAATAAGCAGCTGCGTATTGGTTGATTATTATATTAAGGTACTCGATCTGATTGAATTGAATGTGTTTGTGGGGTCGAGACGGATATCAATTGGTCAGCATTAAATTGGTCAACAAGCTATTCATGGGTCAGTGGATTAATTTTAAGGATATTGGTTTGGCTGTGTTATTTGATTGTGCTGCTAGTTGGTATTTGTTCCTACTGCTCTACAATTAAATACTGCTGCTGAGTTTTATCCTGCTGCTCGACATATTTTTCATTCTACTGCTACATAATTCATTCTACTGCTCGTTATAATTTTTCTGCTGCTAGCTTTATGATACTGCTGCTACGTTTAGTAGTTTCTGCTGCTCGATACGATTAATATTGCTGCTAGCTACATGATTTACGAGCAGTAAGGGGAAGCATTGGTTATTGGTTTACACACACACACACAGGGGAAGTTCACACACTCGAAGGAATTTGTTTTATGTTCGTTAATGTTTTAAAGGCTCGAGTTAATTTTCTTATTGGAGAAGAGGAGTTTTTGTTGCTTCTTTGATGATCCAGTGGAATTTATCAAGGTTGTGTCTTATCATATCTTAAATGGCTAACAACATTTAAAGATACTTGTTTGTTCATTCAAGTGACTACGAATTGACAAAACACTTGAAGGAGTTACGTTATTTGTGCTCAGTGGTTATTGTCAAGGGATTGCGGTCTCCCTATACTATTGGGTATACGTTCGAAGTCTTTTAGTACAAGGCAAAAGACACAGGGTTGGTTTCTTCTACTTCAGCATCAAATTGGTAATGATTAGTTTTCTTTAATAGTATATAAAGCCTACAGATTTAAAGAATCATTTTATGTACATGCATCACTCGAGGGGAAGTTTCTATTGTTTATTCGTTCTCTATTTGTTGATAACAAAAAGGGGAAGAAATATTGTGATGGCATGGCTTAAGGGGAAGACAAGGAAGACAAATTTGTTTCATTCAGGGAGATGATTACATCTCAACTTTTCTACTTCGTCTAGGGAAGTTCGTACACGACTTTGTTTGTTTTGTCATCATCAAATAGGGGAAGATTGTTGGGATTCTAGATTTGATGAGACAAAATAAATAGAAGAATGAAATAAAAGGGCTTAAAGTGACAAAAGATGAAAGTTCAAGATTACTACGAAGATCTTTTATTTTTAGTATTTATCTTTTGTAAACCCTAATATCTCTCTATATAAAGAGATATGGGGTGTAGGTTTTCATTAACAAGTCTTCCACAATGTAGTCTAAAGGTGTGTGTGTGTGTGTGTGTGTGTCTAGGGCGTAGTAAATTGTAAACGCCTAGACTAGATTAGAGTTATTAGTCGCCTCAAGGATCTCATGATTCCTGTTACAAGATTAGTGTAACCGTATTATCTTGATCAAATAATATTGAGGCGTAAAGTGTTAAAAAGAAACTTTATGTCAATAACAATTGATTTGTTCTTATTCCGCTGTGCATTAATTGTTCATTGTTATTGTTGAACCCTAAGGCTCAAAACGATCCAAGAAACTATCATTAGCACGTCATTAGTTTCTACATGAACTTTACCAACTTCAAGGAACACATCACTGTGTTCCTCTTCCCCATATCACACCTTCCCAAGTAGCTAGAATTCTCAAGAAACCCTAAATTTTCCTTCTATAAAAATTCATCAAAAAACTGCTTTTCATCTCATCCCATAATTTAATCACAAAACATTAAAACACACTCCCACATTCTGATCATAAGCCTCAAGAGAAGTAGGAGAAGGATACAAAAGAGCCTAGGAGAGTGGAAAGAGCCTTATTTCACTTAGAAGCCACTTTGGTCACATTTTGATCCTAGTCGAGTTCCAAGAGGGTAAGTCCTTCTAGCCCATTTCAATTCCTTTCATAAGTCTTAAACACACAAAAATATAAGGTTAATTAAGTTACAATGGAAAGCCAAGACCAAAAACCATGTATTCCCTACTTTCTGCTTTTACCAGTAAACAAACAAATACCAATACTAAGTTATAAGGTTGTTTTTAAATTTTAAAGCTTGATATACACAAATAAGTCATCTAGATAAGCTAGTTTATATGTTGATAAGCCATGAAATCAAGCCCATAAGTTTTAAGGTTTAAGCTCCATTTTTCTTCTTTTGTTTCTAGTCGCTAGACACACCAAACACCCCTTTTGGACCTAAGTTTTAACCCATAAGCTAAAAGCTATAAGCTGAGATATTAAGCCCTATTATTAAGCTCCTAAGTGACTTTACAAAGCCCTAAAGACTTGGTCAAAAACTGTACATGCTTCGCTTAAATATCTGTGTTTCTTTTGGTATGTCGCGACATAGAAAACCCCAAACACCCCTTTTGAGCCCTACTTTTCCACCACAAGCTAAAGCTTATAAGCCCAGCCAATAAGCCCTTTCAACAAGCTCCCAAAAGACTACATAAAGCCTCAAAAATCATGGTCAAAACCTTATAGGCCTCGTGTAATTTTTCTTGTTCTTTTCTTGTCGTGAGCACATGATCAAACACCATTCATACCATATGTTTATGCTATACTCTAAAATATAAGCCTTGAACTTCTTAATAAGACTTTTAAATAAGCTACCTAACCTGTTAATAAGCTATAGAAATAAGTCCATAAGGTTTTAATGAATCAGACCTGGTTTCTTTTCTTTTCTTTCTTTATCAAGAATTAGCCAAACACCCCTCTTTGATGAATTATTTAGCCCATAAGCTAAAAGCTTTAAGCTGTGAAATTTAGCCAACTTAATAATCTCTTAACAAAGTTTATAAAACCACAAGAACGTTGTCAAAGGATCATCGGGCCTCGTTTATTTTCTTGGTTCTTTTTGGTGTCCCGACCTATAAACTAACACACCCTTTTGATTTGTTTTAAACCTATAAGCTAAGAATATAAGCTAATGAGCTGTTCACAGCTTATTTATAAACTTAACACAACTTATTTTAGCAAGCCATAATAAACCACACCCTTTTCTAAACTTAAAACGCGATTAAAATGAAATAAGGACTATGTACGTAATGACTAAAATACTTGAGGGTGAAAACTCTAACATTTCGAAACTTGGAGTTTTCTTGGGCCAAAAATGTCAAATTTGATAAGTTATGTATAATAAGGGCTGAAATTGTAAACGACTCATAGTTAAGGGTATAAAGTGTCATTTTTGAAACTACAGGGGTAAAAGTTGTCATTTTATAAAAGTTAAAGTGTATAAATTTTCATTTTATAAAAGATGAAGGGTATAAGTTGTTACTTTATAAAAGATGAAGTGTATAAGTTGTCATTATATGATAGTTCAGGGGTATAAACTTTCAACACCTGAAAATATAAGGGTATAAAGCGTAACATTTTATATTAATGTAACACCAAGGTGAGTTCATAGTCCCACTTTTATACGTTTTTCAAACTCGTGGGGAGATGCATGCTACAAACCTAAACACAAGTATTTTTCTGTATGCTATCCTGATTGATATTGCCTAAGTTTACACTGTTATCACTAAAAAGACCCTCGCATCATGAGCCATTAATCACTTGCGAGTGAACGCGAATATAGTGAATAGATCTATTGAAAGTTGACGCCTCATTTGTGTTGCTGGATAAGTAGCCAAATGCACTTTATTTGAGAATAAACAGGAGAATGGAAAGCTCCTGCCCGAGGGCATTGTTACTTACATCATGTTTATGATGTCTATAATTAACATCATTATTATGATGTCCCACTGTTAAGGTTTGCGTGTCATGAGGCTTAGGGCAATATATTGTACTGCAATATTATTGTTTACCAATACTTAACTTGTGTTCAATCAAATATTACTATAAAAACTTTGTGGATTCACTCAACCTTTTTGTTGACTTTTAGCATGTTTTATCTCAAGCAACTAAAGTACAACTTGGCACGGAGTGGCTATGGACTTTCTTATAACAAGGGTGTCCATTTTGTTATCATTCAAACAAAATATATGTATTTCAATAACTCCCGTTGGGACCTCTCTTTTGTAAAACTCTGATTAAATAAATGAATTATAACTGTTTTAGCTAAAAATGTCTCTTTTTTAATCATCTTCTATTATTATGACTGTGATACCTAAATTAATACCCCAAACTTATTTCCGCTACGTATACTAAAATTTGAGGGTGTTACAGATTGGTATCAGAGCCATGGTAATAGAGAACAAGGTTCAAACCTAAACTATAACCACTTTTCACAACTTAACTAAAGTCCTCCGTGCCACAACGCCACTAAAATACTACTTATGCATGCTTATGCTGATTATTTAGTTACATGGTGAAATATTTATAATTACTAGGTTGTTAAAGAGTTATGTCTTCCTCTACCCCCCCCCCCTTATTATTATCTTATCGGATTCGGATTCTGAGCCCGAGGAGACTATTCCCTCCACACCAGTCCACTCCCCAGCACCCAGCCATGCTACATCAGATACGGAGTTCGATCCTTCAGAGGAGTCATCTGAGGACTTCGTAGTAGTACCTGATATCGGTCCAGCACCAAGGCATGCTACGGATTCAGAGGACGTTACGATGGTACCTGATATCGCTCCATTTCCGGACGATCCGTATATGCTTGCTAGGAGAAGATATCATACTTTTGCAGATGCAGAGCCATCTGATTCAGACTCTTCTTTATCTTCTGAGTCACTACCAGCACCACCTTCTCCAGTTAGACGTAGGAGAGTTCGAGTTTTACAGTCTTATGAAACTGAGCCGTTTGTGGAAGCATTCCGTCGTCATCCTAATGGTCCGGTCAAGAAGAATACACCACGAAAACGGGTATTTCATATCCAACCACGTGTTTCCGAAGTACCACCACCCGCACCATTACCACCATCAGCTCCACCATCATCATCCTCACTGGATACACCACCAGTTCGCCCCAGGAGAACCCGTGAGTCCGCACGAAAAACGACACTTCCCGTGCCCTCACCACCAGTATCACCACCATCACCTCCACATTCGTACATGCTACCCACGTATGTACCACCCTCAGTTTCGGCATCTTTACCACCACCTACACCATCACTTCCTCCCCGAGATGCTATCCCTGAGGAGGCGATGCCACCACGAAAAAGGACCCGCTTCTCTACACCAGTATCATCTACAGATCTCACTCCCCCGTCTCAGCCATTTGAGCTCAGTGAGGAGGCTAGGGCCGCTATTGCCCGATATCACTCTTTACCTAGATCACCCTCTCCAGATATCACACCTCCACCACAGGTGTTCGAGATAAGCGAGAGATCCCAGGCAGCGACGGACCGACATCCTACCATCACTATCCTAATGGCACGTATGGATCACCATGAGGAACAGATCGAGACTGCATTAGGTCATCTCGATGAGCTACCTATCGAGCGCATAGAGACGAAGGAGTATACAGCTGACAATTTAAAGGATAGCTAAGCAACCATGCAGTAAGAATTAGGTGCCTTGAAAAACGAGTTACAGGAAACTCATGAGCAGGTACATGAACTGGAGGAACGGCATGGACAGCTGAGTCATGAGATACCACTGCTATACGACAACGATGAGTTGATTTCACAGGCCATGATGATGTAGAGTGATGACTTAGTGGTGGCTTACTCTAGGATTGCCACACTAGAGGCAGTAGTAATGGACATCTAGGTACAGTATCAGGAGGATACGCAGATTGAAATACCCCAACCCGACAAGGGTCAAAATGTCACATTATGGTGTCAATCAGAATATAATAAACGCAAGCGGAAGACTTAAATAAATAAATACAAGTCGTGAAACAAAAATGACTTTCAAAGAAATACAAATCAAATCCAACTCTAAAATAAAATAAATAACCAACACATAAGTCATAAACTAATTTCAAAAGATATGGAAACTAAGGTTGGGTTGGTCCTCTAAAAGCTCCTACTCTCATCACTCAAATCCCAGCATCCCGCTTGAATATCTGCCGCAGGGAAAAAGAAAATGCAGCTGAGCTTAAAAAGCCCAGTGAACGGATATAAACGAATAAAGAATTGAATATAAATAAGTATATGAAGTGGAATAAAAAAGAATCTACCGAACAGGATATCATAGGTCATGAGAATAAAATGAATAATAATTTAAGTGAAAGCTAATGAAGTGACCAAATCATAAGAAAATATCCATGAGCTCAAAAAGCAAGCCACCTGCTTAACTACATAATCATATCATAACAAATGGAGCAGCTAGCTCCCAAAAGTAACATGGGGTGTATGGCAAACACAAACCATTCACTACTAAGCCATATCATAATCATATCACAAAACATACCTAGGATGCATCCATAAGCTCCCAGCAAAACAAAGATATGTACACCACCATACACCTGTACTCAGACAAATATATTGGCGTACCAAAAGGGCAACTAAGTGCACGTGCTCAATAATCATATACATATCAAAAGGGAATGTCGTGGGCCAATCACACCACCACATATAGTTTCATGCCATTGGTGCCTCAATGACATGGCCATGGTACCTCCATGACTAGTTAGCTCAGGTAACAGAATAAACAAGATCTCACATCATAACGAGTTAATGATAGTATATTTAAACAAAAGAATATTAACTGAAATGAATGCCATATTAAATGACATAGAACTGAATATCATATCATAAGAAATCATATCAATTGGAAATCACCAACGAATATCATAACGAATGAAATAAAGTTAAGGATCGAAGAGTTAATGTGAAACCCTTACTGAGAAAGGGTAGAATATCCGAACCTTAGCGAATGAAACGGAAGCAAACGGAACAGTGATCACAAGGAAAACAACGTCACGCCTTCTTCAACGAATCTACATGGATTAGGGATCATTTATTATTTATCAATTCATTTATTTAGGGTTTCTTTCCAGTTTTAGTATCTTTCCATTTTTAGTAACTTTCCGATTTTAGTAACTTTCCACTTTTAGTAATTTCCCGTTAATTTGTCAAACTAGGGTTTCGAAATGATAATCAGTGAAGTCTAGGGTTTAAATGCACTTAGAACCAATATATAACAAAGTTAGGGTTTAAGTATAATAATTAGTTAATTAGGGTTTACATCGTATTTAGTTTACATTAATGACCAATTTAAGCAAGATCAATTAAATATAGGGTTAGGTCAAAAGTAGGTTAACACATGTTTAAGAGTATCTGAATTAATGTTACAATGTTATTAATGTCAAAACACATTCAATGGTTTTAGGTTGTACTAAATTCTTAACCTGAAAGATGGTTCAGATTTTTATCCCATTCTTGTCCTGATATTTATGAATTTTAAAACATAATTAAGTGTCTACTGGGAAGCTAAGATTTTTATCACAGATACCTACACATGTTGAACACTTACTGTAGTTTTCTTAGATTTTATTTGAAAGTGATAGTACCCTTTCAAAAATCATTTTTCCAGACCTGCCCAGAAAGATAACTGTACAGACACCCAGAAAGTTTGCGTTTGGCTACCCCATTAGAGCCCTTCAGAAAATTCTATAAACATACCAGTAAGTGCCTTATATCCTAAATATTCTACCTGTAAAAGGAGACCTCCTATATCCTCACCGTTTGGAAATTAAAATTCAAAAACACCAGCTGAATTTCCATACTCCTAAACTCAGGATTGACATCTAATGTTATAAAAATCAAAAAGTCATCTTCCCGACCTCCAAAACTTATGAAATTTTATATGCCGATATTACACAACCTGAACATAGTTTTAGGCACAAAAATCTTTCAAAAACACATTGTCAATCATCAATTTATGACCCTCTAAACCCGACCTAAATTTCGGAACAGCATGCAGTTGAGACAGAAAACTAATCCTTAACCCTCTTATAAACCCTAAACGATCACCAATTAATTCTAGGGTTTCTTTTCCAGGTTTTAACACATATTAAATGCATCTTTATTGATCTTATTAGGGCTTCATGAGTTATATCTTAAGGCTATAAAAAATGACACAAAAATAGTCCATACATAAGGCACAGACAATTATGATTTCATGTGTGATTCATGTGTGTACTTACCAACGATTAAATAAGGCAACCAATATTGTATTAGCATGATTTTAATGACATGTATAGCACTGATTTTCATGTGGTCTAATGAATGTAGTAACAAAAGATCCAAGAGTACCTTATGGCAGTTTTTAGACGAGGCAAAGAAGGCAAAACAATGACTCACGAATCAATACACAAACACACCCAAGATGATCACGATTCAACAAGCTTCAAAGCCTCCTTTTCCCACAATCTTCTAGGGCTGAATGAAAGAAAAGAAAGAGGTTGCTAGGGTTTTAAGAAATTCGGTGTTGGGAGCGATATAAGAGAACCGTAAAATGTTTTAGAAGGAGGGAGGGGCGTATATTTTTGTAGAGGGAAATCTGAGATTTGGGCTATAAGGATGGAAAGCCGAATCTTCCATTTAATGAGAAATTAATTTTATTATATCTCACATTGATATCAAACATGTGATAAGGGGGAAAGTGGCCATATTTTAGGTTCTAGAATCACAAGGAAGGAAAAAAAATCGTGTACCTCATAGGGAAATAAACATGGGCCGATTTTCATAGGCTTAGGACATGTATGGGATTTTATTTTGTATTTAAGTTATATTGTATAGTTTATGGTTTAAGTGTATGACATATAGTTTAATGCGAGAAATTTTTAATGTCAAACTTAGGTTAAACGTTTAAATTATCAAATAAGTGTGATTACGGATTTTTGGGTTTTACAACTCTCCCCTTCTAAAAAGAAAATTTCGTCCACGGAATTGACATGAAAGATTAAACGGAAATGTACCAGATTACGAATTGAATGAAAATGATTTCAACAAACGGAAAGGTTGTTTCTCATGAACTGATCCTGAGGATCCAAAATAGCCTCAGGCTCACCAATAAATGACAAATCTTCTCGGATACCAAACATATATGTAACGGATGATAGTGTAACTTCTTAGGAAAGATACATAAAACACAATATGAAGATGACATAAATACAGAGGAAATGCCAAACGATAAAAATTCATCGATTAATTCAAGCTGAGATATCGAACGAACAAATGTAAATGTGATGAATAACTCCTATACTCGTGATTAAGAACCACAAGATTTCTCATAGGAAAATAGAAATTGGTAAGGCATAATCTAATAGTGTAGGGGAAAACCTTAAGGTGTTTAGCATAAGCAGAGAAACCACAGAATTTGCCAAACACATCTGGTCATAAGGATTCTCAGAATGGATAAAGAGGCATCTAATCAATTAACAAACGAATTAGGGATTACGATTGGAATTCAAAAGAATTTGATGATATTTAAAAGGTGAAACCTATACAGTGAGGGGATTACCACCAAATTCTCAAGGCATTCTAAACTTACTTGGTCACTAATATTACATTGTGTATCCTAACAAATTTTCTAAATCTCCGGAAAGAATGATCTGAACAAGGGCTTAACTAAAAGTAAGACACGAATCAGAGTGATGCGGAAGCAATGATACTTAAACAAATGTAATCCTCACCGGCCATAAACTAAGTTTCTTCAGAGTGGAAATCCTAAGGCAAATTCTCAAAGGTTGTTTCATAAACTCCTATAGTGCAAACCTAAGGGCCAAATCTTTCACAGGTCATAACTTAAAGTACTACAGGTCGAAGCCGAAGCTCTGACACCATAATTGAAACACCCCAACCCGACAAGGGTCAAAATTTCACATTATGGTGTCAATCAGAACATAATAACCGCAAGTGGAAGATTTAAATAAATATATACAAGTCGTGAAACAAAAATGACGTTCAAAGAAATACAAATCAAATCCAACTCGAAAACGAAATAAATAACCAAGACATAAGTCATAAACTAATTTCAAAAGATATGGAAACTAAGGTTGGGTTGGTCCTCTAAAAACTCCTACTCTCATCACTCAAATCCTAGCATCCCGCTTGAATACCTGCTGCAGGGAAAAAGAAAATGCGGCTGAGCTTAAAAAGCCTAGTGAATGGATATAAACGAATAATGAATTGAATATAAATAAGTATATGAAGTGGAATCAAAAAGAATCTGCCGAACATGATATCATAGGTCATGAGAATCAAATGAATAATAATTTAAGTGAAAGGTAATGAAGTCAACAAATCATAAGAAAATGTCCACGAGCTTACAAAGCAAGCCACCTGCTTAACTAAATAATCATATCATAACAAATGGAGTAGCTAGCTCCCAAAAGTGACATGGGGTGTATGGCACACACAAACCATTCACTACTAAGCCATATCATAATCATATCACAAAACATACCTAGGATGCATCCATACGCTCCCTTTAAAACAAAGTTATGTACACCACCATACACCTGTACTCAGACAAATATATTGGTGTACCAAAATGGCAACTAACTGCACGTGCTCAATAATCATATACATATCAAAAGGGAACGTCGTGGGCCAATCACACCACCACAGATAGTGTCATGCCATTGGTGCCTCAATGACATGGCCATGGTACCTCCATGACTAGTTAGCTCGGGTTTCAGAATAAACAAGATCTCACATCATAAGGAGTTAATGATAGTATATTTAAACAAAAGAATATTAACTGAAAAAAATGCCATATTAAATGACATAGAACTAAATATCATATCATAAGAAATCATATCAAATGGAAATCACCAATGAATATCATAACGAATGAAATAAAGTCAAGGATCGAAGAGTTAATGCGAAACCCTTACTGAGAAAGGGTAGAATATCCGTACCTTAGCGAATGAAATAGAAGCAAACGGAACAGTGATCACAAGGAAAAAAACGTCACGCCTTCTTCAACGAATCTACACGGATTAGGGATCATTTATTATTTATCAGTTCATTTATTTAGGTTTTCCTTCCAGTTTAAGTATCTTTCCATTTTTAGAAACTTTCCGATTTTAGTAACTTTTCAATTTTAGTAACTTTCCAATTTTAGTAATTTCCAGTTAATTAGTCAAACTAGGGTTTCAAAATGATAATCAGTTAAGTCTAGGGTTTAAATGCATTTAGAACCAATATATAACAAAGTTAGGGTTTAAGTATAATAAGTAGCTAATTAGGGTTTACATCGTATTTCAATCATCAATTTATGACCCTCTAAATCCGACCTAAATTTCTGAACAGCATGCAGTTGAGACAGAAAACAAATCCTTAACCCTCTTATAAACCCTAATCGAACACTAATTAATTCTAGGGTTTCTTTTCTAGGTTTTAACACATATTAAATGCATCTTTAATGATCTTATTAGGGCTTCATGAGTTATATATTAGGGCTATAAAAAATGACACAAAAACAGTCCATACATAAGGCACATACAATTATGATTTCATGTGTGATACATACCAACGATTCAACAAGGCAACCAATATTGTATTAGCATGATTTTAATAACATATTTAGCACTGATTTTCATGTGGTCGAATGAATGTAGTAACAAAAGATCCAAGAGTACCTTATGGCAGTTTTTAGATGAGGTAAAGAAGGCAAAACAATGACTCACGAATCAATACACAAACACACCCAAGATGATCCCGATTCAACAAGCTTCAAAGCCTCATTTTCCCACGATCTTCTGGGGTTGAATGAAAGAAAAGAAAGAGGCTGCTGGGGTTTTAAGAAATTCGGTGTTGGGAGGGATATAAGAGAACCGTAAAATGTTTTAGAAGGAGGGAAGGGCGTATATTTTTGTAGATGGAAATCCGAGATTTGGGCTATAAGGATGGAAAGCCCAATCTTCCATTTAATGAGAAATTAATTTGATTATATCTTACATTGATATCAAACGTCACAAGGAAGGAAAAAAAATCGTGTACCTCATAAGGAAATAAACATGGGCCAATTTTCATAGGCTTAGGACATGCATGAGATTTTATTTTGTATTTAAGTTATATTGTATAGTTTATGGTTTAAGTGTATGACATATAGTTTAATGCGAGAAATTTTTAATGTCAAACTTAGGTTAAACATTCAAATTAACAAATAAGTGTGATTACGGATTTTTGGGTTTACAACTCTCCCCTTCTAAAAAGAAAATTTCGTCCACGAAATTGACATGAAAGATTAAACGAAAACGTACCAGGTTACGAATTGAATGAAAATGATTTCAACAAACGGAAAGGTTGTTTCTCATGACCTGATCCTGAAGATCCAAAACAGCCTCAGGCTCACCAACAAATGACAAATCTTCTCGGATACAAAACATATATGTAACGGATGATAATGTAACCTCTCAGGAAAGATACATAAAACACAATATGAAGATGACATAAATATGGAGGAAATGCCAAACGATAAAACTTCATCGATTAATTCAAGCTGAGATATCGAACGAACAAATGTAAATGTGATGAATAACTCCTATACTCGTGATTAAGAACCACAAGATTTCTCATAAGAAAATAGAAATTGGTAAGGCATAATCTAATAGTGTAGGGGAAAACCTTAAGTTGTTTAGCAAAAGCAAAGAAACCACAGAATGTGTCAAACACATCTGGTCATAAGGATTCTCAGAATGGATGAAGAGGAATCTAATCAATTAACAAACGAATTAGGGATTACGATTGGAATTCAAAAGAATTTGATGATATTTAAAAGGTGAAACCTATACAGTGAGGGGATTACCACCAAATTATCAAGGCATTCTAAACTTACTTGGTCACTAATTTTACATTGTGTATCCTAACAAATTTTCTAAATCTCCGGAAAGAATGATCTGAACAAGGGCTTAACTAAAAGTAAGACACGAATCAGAGTGATGCGGAAGCAATGATACTTAAACAAATGTCTTATAGTCTACCCAATCCTCACCGGTCATAACCTAAGTTTCTTCATAATGGAAATCCTAAGGCAAATTCCCAAAGGTTGTTTCATAAACTCCTATAGTGCAAACCTAAGGGCCAAATCTTTCACAGGTCATAACTTAAAGTACGACAGGTCGAAGCCTAAGCTCTGATACCATAATTGAAACACCCCAACCCGACAAGGGTCAAAATGTCACATTATGGTGTCAATCAGAACATAATAAACGCAAGCGGAAGACTTAAATAAATAAATACAAGTCGTGAAACAAAAATGACTTTCAAAGAAATACAAATCAAATCCAACTCTAAAATGAAATAAATAACCAAGACATAAGTCATAAACTAATTTCAAAAGATAGGGAAACTAAGGTTTGGTTGGTCCTCTAAAAGCTCCTACTCTCATCACTCAAATCCCAGCATCCCGCTTGAGTACCTACCACAGGGAAAAAGAAAATGCGGCTGAGCTTAAAAAGCCCAGTGAGTGGATATAAACGAATAATGAACTTAATATAAATAAGTACATGAAGTGGAATAAAAAAGAATCTGCCAAACAGGATATCATAGGTCATGAGAATCAAATGAATAATAATTTAAGTGAAAGGTAATGAAGTTAACAAATCATAAGAAAATATCCATGAGCTCACAAAGCAAGCCACCTGCTTAAGTAATAATCATATCATAACAAATGGAGGAGCTAGCTCCCAAAAGTGACATGGGGTGTATGGCACACACAAACCATTCACTACTAAGCCATATCATAATCATATCACAAAACATACCTAGGATGCATCCATACGCTCCCTGCAAAACAAAGTTATGTACACCACCATACACCTGTACTTAGACAAATATGTTGGCGTACCAAAATGGCAACTAAGTGCACGTGCTCAATAATCATATACATATCAAAAGGGAACGCCGTGGGCCAATCACACCACCACAGATAGTGTCATGCCATTGGTGCCTCAATGACATGGCCATGGTACCACCATGACTAGTTAGCTCGGGTTTCAGAATAAACAAGATCTCACATCATAAGGAGTTAATGATAGTATATTTAAACAAAAGAATATTAACTGAAAAAAATGCCATATTAAATGACAAAGAACTAAATATCATATCATAAGAAATCATATCAAATGGAAATCACCAATGAATATCATAACGAATGAAATAAAGTCAAGGATCGAAGAGTTCATGCGAAACACTTACCGAGAAAGGGAAGAATATCCGTACCTTAGCGAATGAAATGAAAGCAAACGGAACAGTGATCACAAGGAAAACAACGTCACGCCTTCTTCAACAAATCTACATGGATTAGGGATCATTTATTATTTATCAGTTCATTTATTTAGGGTTTCCTTCCAGTTTTAGTATCTTTCCATTTTTAGTAACTTTCCGATTTTAGTAACTTTCCGGTTTTAGTAACTTTATGATTTTAGTAACTTTCCACTTTTAGTAATTTCCAGTTAATTGGTCAAACTAGGGTTTTGAAATGATAATCAGTGAAGTCTAGGGTTTAAATGCACTTAGAACCAATATATAACAAAGTTAGGGTTTAAGTATAATAAGTAGCTAATTAGGGTTTACATCGTATTTAGTTTACATTAATGACCAATTTAAGCAAGATCAATTAAATATAGGGTTGGGCCAAAAGTAGGTTAACACATGTTTAAGAGTATCCGAATTAATGTTACAATGTTATTAAGGTCAAAACACTTTGAATGGTTTTAGGTTGTACTAAATTCTTAACTTGAAAGATGGTTCAGATTTTTATCCCATTCTGGTCCTGATATTTATGAATTTTAAACAATGCTTAAGTGTCTACTAGGAAGCTAAGATTTTTATTACAGATACCTATACATGTGTAGCACTTACTGTAATTTTCTTAGATTTTATTTCAAAGTGATAGAACCCTTTAAAAAATTGTTTTCCCAGACCAGCCCAGAAAGATAACTGCTCAGACACCCAGAAATTTTGCATTCAGCTACCCCATGAGAAACCTTCAGAAAATTCTATAAAAATTCCAGTAAGTCCCTTATATCCTAAAAATACTATCTATAAAAGTAGACCTCCTAATTCCTCACCGTTTGGAAACTAAAATTCAAAAACACCAGCTAAATTTCCTGACTCCTAAACTCAGGATTGACATCTAATGTTATAAAAATCAAAAAGTCATCTTCCCAACCTCCAAAAATTATGAAATTTTATATGCAGATATTACACAACCTGAAATTAGTTTTAGGCTCAAAAATATTACAAAAACACGTTGTCATCAACAATTTATGACTCTCTAAACCCGACCAAAATTTCTGAACAGCATGCAGTTGAGACAGAAAACAAATCCTTAACCCTCTTATAAACCCTAATCGAACACTAATTAATTCTATGGTTTCTTTTCCAGGTTTTAACACATATTAAATGAATCTTTAATGATCTTATTAGGGCTTCATGAGTTATATCTTAGGGCTATAAAAAATGACAAAAAAACAGTCCATACATAAGGCACATACAATTATGATTTCATGTGTGATACTTACCAACGATTCAACAAGGCAACCAATATTGTATTAGCATGATTTTAATGGCATGTTTAGCACTGATTTTCATGTGGTCGAATGAATGTAGTAACAAAAGATCCAAGAGTACCTTATGGCAGTTTTAAACGAGGCAAAGAAGGCAAAACAATGACTCACAAATCAATACACAAACACACCCAAGATGATCCCGATTCAACAAGCTTCAAAGCCTCCTTTTCCCACGATCTTCTAGGGCTGAATAAAAGAAAAGGAAGAGGCTGCTAGGGTTTTAAAAAATTCAGTGTTGGGAGGGATATAAGAGAACCGTATAATGTTTTAGAAGGAGGGAGGGGCGTATATTTTTATAGAAGGAAATCCGAGATTTGGGCTATAAGGATGGAAAGCCCAATCTTCCATTTAATGAGAAATTGATTTGATTATATCTCACATTGATATCAAACGTGTGATAAGAGGAGAAAGTGGCCATATTTTTGGTTCCAGAATCACAAGGAAGGAAAAAAATCGTGTACCTCATAAGGAAATAAATATGGACCGATTTTCATAGGCTTAGGACATGCATGGGATTTTATTTTGTATTTAAGTTATATTGTATAGTTTATGGTGTAAGTGTATGACATATAGTTTAATGCGAGAAATTTTTAATGTCAAACTTAGGTTAAACGTTCAAATTATCAAATAAGTGTGATTACGGATTTTTGGGTTTTACACAGATCCTCCTCACCATGATTGCAGATCTTGATAGTCGTCTCGGAGGAGCACCTGGCAGCCATTAGATTAGGTCTTTATCTAGCAGCTTTTGTACTGTATCCCAACCACGGGGTGTGTGGCATAAATATGACACTTGTATATGTTTTGTTATGTAACAAACAAGCAAGTTATTTATGGCTATATGTGGTTGCCATTTTGTTATATTTTGATGTGTTTTGATATTGATGTGGGCCAGTGTTGATCATTTTACACACATGTATGATAGTATTTGAACATGTTGTGATCCTACGATTCTCATGGACTTGAATTGTTATGATCTTATACTGTGGTAGTTTTGTTATGATGTCTACACACTTATCTTGTTAATCGTATTATTCTAACATAACATGGACATTATGCAAATTCTAAACATATGTTTTCTTGTGGTATTAATAGAAATATGCCTCCTACAAGAAAATCAACTGTAACTCCAGAACCAGGCATGTCTCAAGCTGCTATCCGAAAACTAGTAGCAGACAGTGTTGTTGCAACACTCGAGACACAAGCAGCAGCAATGGCCCATTCTGGAAGCACCAACAGACCTACTAGAGAAAGCGAGACAGCTATAGCTCGCAATTGTACCTACAAAGATTTCATGAACTGTAAACCAACCTTCTTCAAAGGAACAGAATGAGTGACTGAGTTGGCTCGTTGGTTTGAGCGCACAGAAACAGTTTTCATGAGAAGTGGGTGTACCAATGAATGCATGATTACTTTTGCTACAGGGACTCTTTTAGATGATGCCCTGTCTTGGAGGAACTCTTCTGCCCAAACTATGGGTCTTGAAGCATCTTATCACCTCACCTGGGCTGACTTTAAAAAGAAAATGCTGAAAAAGTATTGCCCCTGTACCGAGATCAAAAAGCTGGAAGATGAATTTCACCAATTGGCTGTGAAAGGAACTGATCTCAAGACCTACAACAGGAAGTTTTAGGAACTGGCTATACTATGCCTAACTATTGTACTAGATATTGAGAAAACATTGAAGAAGTATATCGAGGGACTGCCTCGAAGTATTGAGGGGAATGTCACCTCATCTAAACCACAAACACTGGAGGAAGCCATCATTATTGCTCAGAGGCTAATGGATAGGGAAATCAAGGTTGGTTCCACCCAAGGAAGCAATGATCACAAGCGGAAGCTTGATGACAAGAGAACCACCCATCATTACAACAACCATCCCAACAACAACAACTACCACAACAACAACAACAACCGCAACAATCATCACCACTATCAGCAACACCGCAACAATCGCCACCACCAACAGAATCGTAGGCAGGAAACTACCAGAGTTTATGCTGCCACACCTGCTGAAGGAAGTGGTTATATCGGAAGGAAACCGCTGTGCAACCGGTGTATGTTGCACCATAATGGGCCTTGCACTGTTAGGTGCACAAAATGTCAAAGAATAGGACGTCAGACCAAAGACTGTCAAGTCACAGGTGTAAACTTACAGCCAGTAGCCGTGATATGTTACGGATGTGGCGAAAAAAGACACTATAGGAGCCGGTGTCCAAACCAGAATGCCAACCAAAAAAATGGTGCCAGGGGAAGAGTGTATGGGCTAGGAGATGGAAACACATGGCAAAACCCGGATGTGGTCACGAGTACGTTTCCTCTCAACCAACATCTAGCTAAAGTATTATTTGACACAGGAGCTGATAAAAGCTTTGTATCTGTTACTTTTGCTTAATTACTTAAACTCACCCCCACTGCCTTAGACAACACATACGAAATTGAACTAGCTAATGGGAAATTAGTAGGCACTAACTCTATAATCCGAGGATGCACCTTAACTTTACTAAACCAACCTTTCGACATTGACCTCATGCCTATCGAACTCGGTAGCTTCGATGTAATCATTGGTATGGATTGGCTATCCAAATACCATGCAAGGATCATATGCGACGAGAAAGTGGTTCACATCCCTTTTGAGGGTAAAACTTTGATTATCCGGGGTAATCAAAGTAAGACTAGATTAAGTATTATATCCTGCCTCAAAACCATGAAGTATATCGACAGGGGATGTCACGCTTTCATAGCTCATGTGACTGAGAAGAAGACGGATGAGAAATAACTAGAGGAAGTGCCTGTAGTAAGAGATTTTCCGAAAGTCTTTCCCAAAGAATTTCCTGGACTACCACTTGTTCGTCAGGTAGACTTTCATATTGACTTGGTGCCGGGAGCAGCACAAGTAGCATGAGCACCTCACCGTTTAGCACCATCTGAGATGCAAGAACTATCCAACCAACTGCAAGAGTTACTGGATAGAGGTTTTACTCGACCAAGCTCTTCGCCTTGGGGAGCTCCTGTCCTATTCGTCAAGAAGAAGGACAGATCTTTTAGGATGTGTATCGATTATCGGGAGTTGAATAAACTAACGGTGAAGAATCGATATCCATTGCCAAGGATCGATGATCTGTTTGATCAACTACAAGGATCGAGTGTTTACTCGAAGATTGATTTGAGATCGGGTTATCATCAGCTGCGTGTCAGGGAAGAAGATATTCCTAAGCCAACTTTCAAAACAAGATACGGTCACTATGAATTTCAAGTGATGCCATTTGGTTTAACTAATACACCAGACGTGTTTATGGATCTCATGAACCGTGTGTGCAAACCCTATCTGGAAAAATTCGTGATTGTGTTCATTGATGATATTCTCATCTACTTTTGAAGAAAAGAAGAACATGCAGAGCATTTAAGGACTATTTTGGAATTACTCAAGAAAGAGCAACTGTACGCTAAATTTTCCAAGTGTGATTTCCGGATTCACAGTGTGTAATTTCTTGGACACGTAATTGATCGCCATGGAATTCACGTGGATCCTTCCAAAATAGAAGCAGTCAAAAATTGGGCGACACCTACAACACCCACTGAGGTGCGTCAATTTTTAGGACTTGCTGGCTATTATCGGAGATTCATCGAGGGATTCTCAAAGATTGCCAAGCCTTTAACGGAGTTGACTCAAAAGAACAAGAAATACGTTTGGGGAGAAGATCAAGAGAAAGCATTCCAGCTGTTAAAGCAAAACCTTTGCGAAGCTCCAATTCTAGCATTACCCGAAGGAAATGACGATTTTGTCGTTTACTGCGATGTGTCACACCAAGGGTTAGGCGCAGTATTAATGCAAATGAAATAGGTTATTGCTTATGTCTCCCAACAACTCAAATCTCAAGAAGAGAATTACACAACTCATGATCTCGAGCTAGGAGCAGTAGTGTTTTCTCTTAAGATTTGGAGACATTATCTGTACGGCACGAAATGCATCGTGTTCACCGGCCATAAGAGCCTCCAACATATTCTTGATCAGAAAGAATTGAACATGAGGAAACGCTGATGGTTAGAATTGCTAAGTGACTACGATTGTGAAATTCGTTATCACCCTGGAAAGGAAAATGTCGTAGCAGATGCTTTAAGCAGGAAAGAACGGATTAAGCCTCTTCGAGTCAGAGCTTTAGTCATGACCATTAACTTGGACCTGCCGTCTCAAATTCTCAATTCACAGACTGAAGCAGTGAAAGAAGAAAATATTCAGGCTGAGAATTTAAGGGGTATGGACAAGATGTTTGAAATGCGTCCTGATGGAACTCGTTGCATAAAGAACAGAAGTTGGTTACCGCTCTTTGGTAACTTAAGAAATGTGATTATGCATGAATAACACAAGTCAAAGTATTCTATCTACCCAGGTTCTGAAAAGATGTATCAGGATCTCAAGAAGCTTTACTGGTGGCCAAACATGAAAGCTGACATCGCTGAGTACGTCAGTAAATGTTTGACATGTGCACGAGTTAAGGCTGAACATAAAAAGCTATCTGGCTTGTTAACACAACCAGAGATTCCTGAATGGAAGTGGGAAAGGATAACCATGTATTTCATTACCAAACTACCTAAGACATCAAGCGGGTATGACACTATTTGTGTCATCGTTGATCGTCTTACAAAATCAGCGCACTTTCTGCCGATCAAGGAGATAGATGAAATAGAAAGTCTCGCACGATTATATCTGAAAGAAGTAGTCTCACGACATGGAGTACCAATTTCCATTATCTCGGATCGTGACTCACATTTCACGTCCCGATTTTGGGAAATGCTTCAGAAAGCTTTAGGTACTCAGTTAGATATGAGTACCGCTTATCTTCCTCAGACCGACGGACAAAGTGAAAGAACTATTCAAACATTGGAAGATATGCTCCGGGCATGTGTAATGGATTTTGGTAAAGAATGGGATAGACAATTGCCTTTGGCAGAATTCTCATATAACAATAGTTACCATGCTAGCATCAAGGTGGCACCGTTTGAAGCACTTTATGGACGAAAGTGCCGATCACCCATTTGCTGGGCTGAAGTCGGAGAAGTCCAACTTACCGGACCTGAGATCATTCAGGAAACCACTAATAAAATAGTGCATATTCGGCAACGTTTACAAGCCGCACGAGATGGACAAAAGAGCTACGAAGATGTAAGGCGGAAACCTATGGAATTTGAAGTTGGAGACAGGGTCATGTTAAAAGTATCACCATGGAAAGGTATGGTTAGATTCGGAACGCGGGGAAAGTTGAATCCCAGATACATCGGGCCATTTAAGATTCTTGATAGAGTCGGCCCAGTAGCCTACAAACTTGAACTTCCTGTAAAGCTCAGTAATATACACCCTACCTTTCACGTTTCTAACATAAAGAAGTGTTTTTCAGATGAAACACTTGTTATTCCAATTAAGGAACTTCAGCTCATTGATAAACTTAATTTTGTAGAAGAACCCGTGGAGATCATGGAAAGAAATGTCAAACAATTAAAACGAAGTCGTATCCCCATTGTTAAGGTGAGGTGGAACTCTAAGAGAGGGCCAGAATTCACCAGGGAACGAGAAGATCAAATCCGGGCAAAGTATCCACACTTTTTTCCCAACACCTTAACCAACACAGACTGAATCTCGGGACGAGATTCCATTCAATGGAAGGATACTGTAACTACTGGAAAATTTCACCTTGTACTGGAAAATTTGACCTTGTACTAATTTTTTTTAAGAATTAAATGTAATCAGTTTATCTGATCACCACGACTAACTAATGTGACGGAACTCAAATCCTCAATAAATGTCACACCCCCAAAATATCGCAGCGGAACGATAGTGTCAACGGGGTGCAACCTCAAGGCACAAAGTACAAGATATAGAAAATGACCTCTAAGTGAGACGTTTTAAAAAAGTTACCATTCGAATAAATAGAAAATCAGAGTTTATAAAACAAGAGATCCTACAGTATAGTAATACATAAGTTTTAAAAGCATATCGAATGGTAAACGATAATAGCACAAGTCTCCAAAACATGCCCTAAGACTCTATGCTCCATGCCTCCGCTATCGCCTTACTAACCTGAGATAAACATGCTAAAAGGGTCAACACAATGGTTGGTGAGTTCATAGAGTTTGTTTTAAATATGTTGCAAAGCTTTTAGAGAAAGTTTCCATAGCAAAGGCATCGTAAATCCACTCAGTTGCAAATCCCGCCCATACAAGACTTGCAAAATGTGTGTTCACAACCCACTGCTAAAATATAGTATGAGTAAGACATGTGTGTATACGATAAGCATGCACTTAATGTAAAGTATAACAACCAACTGAACCTCATGACAAGAATAAACGAGAATATAGCATAGCTGGATTATATTCACCCCAAGCCAAGAATCGCTGACCAAAGGTAGGGGCGTCAGCCCGATAGTACTATCAATACCTCTCCGTCGGCTCCATCCAGGAGTTAAACAGTGGTTAAAGAATATAGCGTATAGAATAGTGTTCACACATTACGGCACATATCGTAATAAAGCTACACATCATGTTTAAGAGTATAAAAGTATAGTGTAGCTTATGAGTAAAGTTGTCTTGAGTAAAAGCAAAAGCAAACAGTTTAAGCATGTATCTCCCCCAAAGAGTTCAAAACGTATAAAAAAAGGGACTATGAAACTTACCTGATATGATAGCACAATGATCACAATGGATATGATGAAAATGAGGCTCGGTCTCTAACCGCGACCTATTATGAATGATATGATCTAGTATAAGTGAATGAAATGATTTTACTCATGCAATTACGTATGTTATCGATACCACTCGATGATTTCGGAAAATAACGTTTATCGTTGAAAAATAAATTTTTGACGTCTCGTTAAGTTAACAACCACTTTTCGTGTAAATATGTTGAAACGGTACTCCACGATCCTTGTTTGGTGTTCTATCGGCAAATATAACGTTTTCGTCGCAAATTAATATTTTCTTAACTTGTGAAAATATGCCCAGATGGCCTCGTAAAACTAGTCGTGAAATATTGTACGTTAAGTGTGTGGAGTTTGTTAGACTCCTTGGATCGTTTTGAGCCTTAGGGTTTAACAATAACAATGAACAATATGCACAGCGGATTAAAACAAAACAATTGTTATTGACACAAAGTTTTTCCAAACACCATCACCTCCAAATATTATTTGATCAGAATAATACGGTTACACTAAACTTGTAACAGGATCAAAGACACCTTTGATCTTGGAGGCTATGAACAACTTGTTTAGGCGTTTATAATCACACGCCTAAACACACACACACACCTTTAGGTTACATTGTGGAAGACCTAATGATAAAACCTGTACCTTGCCTCTCTTTATATAATAGAGAGTGCTAGGTTTACAAAGAGATAATGCCGAATAATATAAAATCTTTTCTACAGAATAAGTTATTTCCTGTATCTTCATTCTTTGTAGCTTTCTCTCTTTGTCAACTTTAGTCCTTCTTGTTTCATTCTTTTATTTATTTTGTCACATCAAATCTATAAAACCCAACAATCTTCCCCTATTTGATGATGACAAAACAAACAAAGTCGTGTACGAACTTCCCTAGACGAAGTAGCAGAAGTTGAGATGTAATCATCTCCCTGAATGAAACAAATCTGTCTTCCCCTTAATCCATGCCATGCCATCACAATATTTCTTCCCCTTTTTGTTATCAACAAATAGAGAACGAATAAACAATATAAACTTCCCCTCGAGTGATGCATGTACATAAAATGATTCTTCAAATCAGTAGGCTGTATATATTGTTGAAGAAAAATATCATTACCAATTTGATGTTGAAGTAGAAGAAACCAACCCTGTGTCCTATGCCTTGTATGAAATACGACTTCGAACGTATACTTAACGTATAGGGAGACCGCAATCTCTTGACAACAACCACTGAGCACTACAATGTAACTCCTTCAAGTGTTTTGTCAATTCGAGTCACTTGAACGAACAAACAAGTTACCTCAGCTGAAAGGTATGCTAAGACACAACCTTGATAAATTCAACCGCATCACCAAAGAAATAATAAATAATCCTCTCCTCCAATAAGAAAATTAATGCGAGCCTTTAAATCTTTTAAGAACAAATAAACAAACTCCTTGTGTGTGTGAACTTCCCCTGTGTGTGTGTAAACCAATAACCATACTTACTTCCCCTCACTGCTCGTAAACTATGCAACTATCAATCACGTAAACCCAGCAATAACGAAACAGCAGAGAGTAAGTCCATCAGCAGAATCAATATGCGTATCAGCAGAGTAAATTCACATCGAACAGCAGAGTCATATACCAAACAGCAGAGTGAAATAACATATCAGCAGAGTAAAATAATGCAGCAGCAGAATAAAATCCTTGAACGCATCAGACCTTCAACTCATGATGAATCGTTGACCACAAAGTACCATGCGCCAAAAACAAATTTCCGCTTCTCTACTCATGTTGACCACTGACACCAATTGCCAATTGATCAGTAACCCCACAATTGCAATATCGATTTATCCATTATTTATGCACCGACCGACATGAGGAGACCAATTAATACATTCATGATATCACTAATTCACTTAATCCAAGGGTAGATGATAAGCAATTGAATATTAAATCGACCCATTAATTTAAATATCGTACCTTTATACTTTTCATTCGAATCTGCTTCTGTTAACAACACAACTTCTCATCGAACTTTCACCAATTGCAAAATTCCAAACGATAGCAGCAGTATTACTAATTTAATTTACCAGCTCATCAACATCAATTGACCGCACATACTAATTCATGATTCAAAAACAGTACAAGATTTACGTTGACCAGTCTTCGACCCATGTGCTGCGTTTCTTAATTCTACCGACCAATGATTAATTAATAGGCAGCAGCAATATGAATTAAATTGATAAACATTCGGGCCCACATTCGAATATAATACCAGCCGCACAAATAAATCTCAACCATATGCAAATATGTCGCTGCTGATCTTCAAACAGTTCGATACCAAAAAAAATAATAATAATAAAACCGATTATAATACCTGCCCAGATCTGCTGTTCTTCAACAATAAAAACTTTGTGAATCCCTAGGTAACGAGCTCCCCAAGCTTTGATACCAATTGTGGAGTTTGTTAGACTCCTTGGATCGTTTTGAGCCTTAGGGTTTAACAATAACAATGAACAATATGCACAGCGGATTAAAACAAAACAATTGTTATTGACACAAAGTTTTTCCAAACACCATCACCTCCAAATATTATTTGATCAGAATAATACGGTTACACTAAACTTGTAACAGGATCAAAGACACCTTTGATCTTGGAGGCTATGAACAACTTGTTTAGGCGTTTATAATCACACGCCTAAACACACACACACCCCTTTAGGTTACATTGTGGAAGACCTAATGATAAAACCTGTACCTTGCCTCTCTTTATATAATAGAGAGTGCTAGGTTTACAAAGAGATAATGCCGAATAATATAAAATCTTTTCTACAGAATAAGTTATTTCCTGTATCTTCATTCTTTGTAGCTTTCTCTCTTTGTCAACTTTAGTCCTTCTTGTTTCATTCTTTTATTTATTTTGTCACATCAAATCTATAAAACCCAACAAAGTGTTAGTGACTAAACTCGACGTTTTTGAAAACCTTGTGGCATTATCTAAATGTCGTGTTATTCAACTTTTGATCATACGCGTCTCGATCAATTAGGAAATCGGCTATCAATGTAGTGTCTTGTAAAAATTACTAGTTTTTATACTTTGAAAATATTTCTATTAGGGTTGTCAAAAATAAAGTAGAGTTCGTCGGGTTCAAACGCGTGTATCGCGGTCGTTATAAGCTCGTTTTCTACGTTCTTTATATCCACGGGTTTGTGAGAACATGAACTAACATATTCTCAGTAGGTCGGCTCTTTTAGATCACGTCTAACACCTCGTTTTGTCCTTTCAAGTTCGGCAAAACAGCAAACAATTTTCTGAAAATAGTTTTTCGCCGCCTAACTTAGAAAAATCATATCTCCTTCGTTATAAGTCGGTTTTTACTCATTCAAGCGCCCACGGTTTCGTTTTTGAAAGTATTTTCTAAATATGAAGGCCAAAATAGTTCAATGTTTACTGAAATTTCCAGATCTCACGTTTTTGGACAGTAGGTTATATATAGTGTTAAAAACTTATTTTTCTAGTTCAAGTCTTGATCAAACCTCTTCCAATCAACTCCACAAGTTCGCAAATCCTACCATACACCTTCTTAGGGTGTCATGGGGTCCTAAACATCACCAATCTTGGTGGGTTTCATGAGATTGTTAATAAAAATTATAGATCTATTGTTTTTAAAGAAAATGAGTGAAGTGGTGTGTATAACATATTTATTTGCACAACTAGTTACTAATAAAACTTGATAATACAACAATACATGAATAAAATGAAGTATGAAAAGATCAAAATAATGTTCTTGAGCTTACTTGAATTATTGAAGTGTTTTGGATGTAAAATGATTAAAACCTTGGGATTTTTATTTCAAAATCCTAACAAGGGGTGTAAAGGGGACTTGATAATCACTTGATCTTCAAAAAAATGATGGATTGGTGTTGGTGTTCTTGGTTGGCCGATCCAAAGAGAAGAGAAAGAGAGAATATGTAGTGTATTTTGCTAGTTGGTTATGCAAGTGAAGTGTTTAGCTAATTAAATCAAGAAAATTCATTAAATGCAAGAGCACTAGTAATCAAGTGTATGGAGTATTAGGGAGAGTGGGGGGCGGCACATGGGGTTATATGGATGAAGATTTGATGTAAATTAATGCATTGGTCTCCCATTTATTTAAGTATTGGTAGTTTAGTGTATACATTAGGTGTTATCGGGTGCCGCGTTAACTAGAAATAACTCGTGACGAGGTAAAATAAAATATGACGAAGTTGTAAAAATTGTAAAATCATATTCCTGGCAAGAATCGGGTGTTGGAATAATTATCGGTTTAAATTATCGCAAACTGACGGAGTTATAAGCTTCTAACGGGAAATATAGCGTTTGATTTAAAAACACCGGGTAAAGTAATAATAAAATCTTTATATCATTATAATTAGCATGAAAATATATTAGGATCATTGTCGGGAGTATCAGGTATATGTTTCGTAGTAAATACTGAGTGGTACCGTTTAATAAATAATGAACATACGTAAATTGCAATAATGTCTATTCGTGCTTGACTCAAAATGCAGATGATGTCCTGATAATACATAGACTACTCTAGCCTATATGAGGTGTTCTTAATGAGGTCTCGTGAATTCGCAGTTAAACCCTGATGGTTACGCGAATTTTTGGTATCCGTAAACCTAGTTTACGTATTGATGAATAGCGAACATGAATAGTGATTTCCCTCCGGGAATGAACAGTGTTTTTTGAATAGTAAAATTTTTGAAAACTTCTCAAAGTCTCAAACTGACTCCGAAAATGATGAATAGTAACTCGTGAATAGTAAAAACCCGAAAAAATGCGAGTTTTGACAGTCTCCACCCGTTAAAGGAATTCAGTCCCTGAATTCAGCTCGTTCGTTCTACGTACGTTCTCGTGGTCAGATTTGATGGGGCAAACTTTCCCATCCTCGAGCGTAGCCCTCAAAAGACCTTTAGGTTGCCGATTCAAATTTAATCTCACAACTCATCAGACAAGAACTGTCATGAGATTAAACTGAATCAGCTTGGGTAACAACTTGACTCTTAGCTTGATTTTCGCAACTCATCAAACAAGAACTGTCACTAGATCAAGCTAGGAGGCAAGTTGTCAGAAAGAAGGGATTCAACATCCTGAAATGAGGTCTTTTGAAAGATTTGCTCGATTTTAGAATTGCTTACACCGATCGAATCAATTAGTACAAATATAACTAAGGTCAATAATATTAGGTATGAACTTAGTAGGGCAAGTCTATACTTCAATGGAATTTAATAATGTGGTAGAATACTTAATTGTCTAGGGAAAACATACCCGTTACGTGTTGCGGGCTGCCTCGGTACCCAAATAGAATGCTCGACCCCTTGGTGGACTAATATTGATTTCAGGCTTTGGGTCGTTTCCTTCAATTGCTAAAGCTAGAGTCGGGTTACCCTACATTTGTCTTGGTGCCCTATTCAACCTAGGACAGGCATTCCGGAGGTGATCCGGGCTGTTACACTCATAGCATGTCCTTTGGTGATTCTTCATGTTGCCCACATTCACTGGCGCCTTACACTGATTTGAAAAAATGACCCAACTGATTACAATTTGTACACACACGGCACGGCGCAGACATCTGGTGATGATAAGTACATTTCGTATACTTAGGATGTGGACCTTCATACCCTTTCTGACCAGAACTAGTTGCCGCAAAGGTTCTTACCTTCTTGTTGTCAACCATCGTGCCCATTTTCTTTTCCGACTCACTCGCTTCCTTCCTTTTATCATTTTTTTTCAAAGTTCCATTCCTAACTATCTCATCTGTGAGGGCTCCAGCCTTCAATATTGCACTCTGGATTATGGAAGGCTCAGTTGCTTTTACAGTCCCTCGAATTTCAGGAACAAGGCCATAGATGTACCTTTCGATTCTCTTGGATTCAGGGGTAACCAGATGATGAACTAGTTTCGCTAACTCATGGAACCGATCTGTGTAGGCTGCATGGCCAGCTCCTATCATAGAGTGATGGTAGAGTTCATTTTCCAGCTTCTGTATCTCATTGTCCGGGCAGTACTCCTCTTTCAGCAGCGCCTTGAAGTCATCCCACATTATTCCCACAGCGGCTTCTCTGCCTCTAGCTTGAATCTGCGTATTCCACCATGTTAACGCCTTTCCTGATAGCGAGCATGCCGAATACTTCACCTTTTGATCCGTTCCACAGCTACTGATGTCGGTCACTGACTCCATCTTTTCAATCCAACGGGTATATTCCAACGCACCTCCGTTACCGTTAAACTCCATTGGCTTGCATGCCATAAATTCCTTATACGTGCATCCAGTTGCACGGGTGGAAGTCTCATTCACACCTACCCCATTGGTGTCGTCATTTCTGCTTCCGTGGTTTCCTGAGTTGTTGATATGATTGCCAACTTGAGTGACAATAGTGGGAAGCAAGTTTTGAAGTTGTTAAGCGATGATGGCGGCAAAATCAGGATTTCCACCATGGTTGTTATCATTGTTGTCAATGTCGCGACCACCTCCTCTACCTACACGTCCACCAGTCCTTCCACCCCTTGACACCGCACCTTCTCGGCTAGTACTGCGAGTTGTCCTCCTTGGTGCCATTTCCTACAAGGAAGGACATACAGTGAACGTTAGAGATGAGGGAAATCGTTGACTACCCAATCTATACTCATCGTTCTTATACATAGTACCGCGTCACAAGTTGCCTCCTAAATGGTGCCAACACCGATCAATGTAAACATGGTCACATATGACCAAGTTTGTCATGATGTATTTATAATTATGTTGGCCACCCATAATTATAACTGCATCCTTTCACACGTGTACATATTACCAAGCACACATATCTCAGCGATTGATGTTACTTAAATAGGTAGTCATCCTATCATCCGATCCTAAATGGTGAAGGAGTACGGTGGTGTGGGTACTTAGGGAGTGTCGCACTCGGTAAATAGGAGCCTCTCTTAGGTGCTAAAGTCACGGTAAGGTTTATTCTCTAAAAAGTATCTTCAAGAGAACTCCCATCCTTCGCGAATCATCAAATCTCTGTAGCTAAATAATAACCTTTATTTAACTCAATCTCATGTCTCATCAAGCAAGAACTGTCACAAGATTGATTTAAATAACTAGTTATTATTGAGCTCCACATTTTTGATGACTCGACCAAATTATGGGATTTCCCTATCAGTACAAAAGCATATCATCTAACAGCGCGGATCTAGACGAAAAATTTATCAGAAAGCATGTGTGCACGAAGAGTGTGTAAGGCTGATTCGTTACAATTATAATCCCAAAAGGAAACACACAGGAAACTATGTGAAACCCAGGTTCGTTGTCCCGATGAAGATTGAATGGAATTGTGATTTCGGGATCGTGAATCGTGTAGTGAATGGAAAATAAAAGTGAGTGATTTGATTTTTAAACTAAGATTATGAAATATTAACTGAAAATAGTAACTAAGGCACGGGAAATACTAGTCTAAGGCAATCATAAGTAAAAACGCAAAAGAGATCCTAAAAACGCGTATTAACCGGGAATCCCGAACCTAAACGTCAAATCAATGAAATACTAATCCTAGGGATGCCAAATTAATTTTACTAAGTTCTATTTAATAAAAGAAAATTTTAGAAAAAAGAATTATATTTTTTTGATTTTTATTTTATTTATTATGATTTAAAAACTATATTAAAGAAATTAAACGATTAAAAATATTAAAACTTTTTATAAAAATCTGAAATTTTTATAGAAATTACTTTAAGTAAATTGTAATGAGGGAAAAATAAAAGGAATGAAAAAGCTATTCAGATTAAGCAGTAAATAAGCAAACATAGTAATTAAGCTAAATAGGAAAATAAAGTAAAAGAGAATTAAAGAAGAGATATGAAACAGAAAAGACCCAAGGGCGTGTGTGGTAGTAGAGGTGTGTGTTGAGGCTTGGGAAGGCTATGGACCAGGGTTCGAATCCCAGCCTTGGCGTTTTTTGAAAACTATTTTTTTTTTCTTTTTAAAAACTAATTAAGCACATGCAAATAAGCAAATTTAATAAAAGGTACTATTTATGGAAACTACAATATAAGCTAGAATAAGCAACGGAATCAGCACAGTTCAAAGTTTTTAAGAACACAAACTGAGGTGACTAAAAATAAGCTAAAAACCTAGCACAAAGCTAAGGTATTCTTGAAATAAGCTAGATCATACTTAATATAATCTATCTAAGCTAAAGAGAATCAGATTAAGCAACTTAAATAAGCCAATAAGCACTAATTATTGAGCAAAAGCCTTCTGAGGTACTGATGTGCAGCCCTTAGTTGGCTACTGAGGCAGTTTTTCAAGCTTATTTTTAAGCTACAAGATGAAATCCAAATTACACCAAAACTCAAGATAATCAAAATTCATAAGGCAAATAACAGCTAGGCCAAAATGGAGATCTTAAAAAGCTTATTCAGAGCTTATGGCAAGCTGTTGATTGGGGCTGCAAAGGGTCTGCACTACTTGTGCAGACAAACTACTAATTTTGTTCAAGAGCTAGCCAAACCACATTGACCTGAATTCAACTCTTTAGTATCAATCTAACCTATTGTAGAGAATTCAAAATTATCAAAAACTTGGACCTAGACAGCTTAATCCTAGAATAAGCATTAAAGATCAGACCTTATCCTAAATTCTGCAATATCAAACTCAAACCTATAAAATCCTACGTATAAGCTCAGGACTCTTAATAAACAGCTTATATCAACTAAATTAAGCTAGATTAAATTTAGACCAAGTGCATATGAATAGTACTCAACAAGTTTGTCCCAAAATAAGCTTGTGCCAAACAGCACTATTGGGAACTGATTTTGCAATTTTCAAAGGAATTGACTACTATAAGCTATAAAACAGATCCAATATTGATTAATTAGGTATATTAGGAACCAAAAAGCAATATTCAACTTATAAATAAGCCCTAAATAAGCTGAGCTTATATCTACTTTTTTTTTTTTTTTTTTTTTTTTTTTTTACTTTTTGAGGTTTTAAAGACTATTTTAATTCAAGCAAACTTAGACTAGCAGATTAGTATCAAAAGACAACAATAATGACAAATAAGCTGAGATTAGGGAAATAAGCAGTAACTGAAACAGAAATAAGCAGTGTTGACTATTTGACTTTAAATGAAAAACTTACAAATTCATTAAAACTTGAAGGAAATATAGAACTTGAAAGCTTGAGAACAGTACAATAAGCTGGAGCTATAAGCTACTACTACTACACTATATTAGACTACTCCTATTTTTAATCTAACTTAACCTAAAAATCCAACCTACTAACTAACTTTTTTGCTGTGAGAGTGTGGGAGGCTATTTATAGCCTATCCTAGAAGCTTCTAGGGTTTCATCCTTTAATCTCAGCCCTTCAATCTTCAATTCGTCATCAAATCCATCTACAACCCATGGATGAAATCAATGAGGTGTTTGAACCAATAGGAGGCCTCCTTTTTTCCACCTTGGCGATGCTTGAGTCACATCCATCTGACACGTTGTCAGTCCTTCTAGAAGCGCATCAATTACCAATTGTACCCTTAATTGTGGTGAATTGGTACGGGGTAATTTAGGGTTCTTAGTTCTGGGTAAATTGGGGGTGAGGGTGTATGGGGTAAAAGAGGCGGGTAAGGTTTTTAGTTTTGACCTGGGTAATTATTTTGGGTTGACCGGGTTTGGGGGGTTCGGGTATTGATTTGATCCGAATATGCTTTTTTATTAAAAGAGTGGTGGGTTGGGTTTATAGTTGGGCTAAGTGGGCTTTTGGGAATAGATTTGGATTGGGTTTTATTTAATTTAGTGAGTAGGATTGAGCATTAAGGTTTAAGGGTAAATTTTGCCAAGTTGTAAATTCAAGGGACTTTTTCTGCCATTTATTCAAAGTTGATCCAAGGGCTATTTTTGACAATCTTTGCTTCTTCAAGGTTGATTTTGACTGACTAAGCATATTTTTGATCCAATATTGCAATTTGCTTCCCCGGCTTCGGCTTTTATAAACCCTCTTTCCATATCTTGTGCTCGTGTTTTCCGGATTTTCTTGATTTTTGTCCATATTTCTAGATATCCGTACCTGCATATAAACAAACACAAAAACACAAATATCTTTGGCATTTTAGTTAGTTTTTGGTCGTTTTGGTCTTAATTTGGTCAAGAAAATGTGTGTGAATAAGCACATACCAAAATCCCCCAGACTAAGATATTGCAGTGTCCTCACGCAATGTTATAAAAACACGTTTTTGAAACCAAAAATTTCCAATCTCTTTTTACTAACTTTGAGAAGTAGCAAAATTTTCAAAAGAGATTAAGAAATCTTAAGTTTTAAAAACTCCCCGATTTTCCTTTTTATTCTATTTTTGTATTTTTCTCATTATCATGTGACGGCTTTGTTGACAATCATTATCTATTAATAACTTTTAGGGTCAACGAGTAGGAAACACGACTCATAAAGAAGTGACAATACGGATAAAATTCGTCGTTCCTGATTTTTCATGAGTCCCCAAACTAAGCTCAAAAATGAAATCATTGTTATTTACAAGTTAGATGCCAACACTACCCATGGAAGTTACTTGTGTAATTACCTCTTGCTCCCATTTTCCTAATTTGCCTCTATTTATTTTATTTTTGGTGAGAAATGAATTGCTTCATATTTTCTTATTTCGATAGGTTTTTAGTCCGATAAAGATACTAAATTAAGACGCTAAGTAGTTTTCAATCTTCTCTCGAGAACCGTTGCTTTGAAAATGAGGTCCACATCAAGGCTTTTATTTATATTTTGCATTTTTCTATTTTTCATTCATCACCATTTTTTTCATTTTTCGTCATTTTTTTTCACTAACTTTTCACTTGCGTACCCTAAACGACGGAGCTTCACGGTTTAGTTCCAAGACCTTACACCTTCCGGAATAAAGGATCCAATGGCCGTTACAACGGAGTGTTCCAAGACTCTAGACATTCCTGAAATGAGGATCCAAGGTGGTTAGACCAAGACCTCACACATTCCTGAACTAGAGGTCCAAGGGCCGGTGCAAGAGGGTAGCTAAGACCTAAATGCCTTCTAGAAATAAGGATCCAAGGCCCGATCTCGAATCCTTAGCTTAGAGCACTTAACTTATTATTATTAAACGTATTTATTAAGTAACCTTGATGTGTACCCAATTTTTAAAGCAAGGATTCTTTTAAGAAGACCAAGAACTAATCATCGGCAAAACCTAACATCTTTAATTATTCTTACAGTTATATATGGTGAAACAATTTTGTGGGAGCAAAAGGCCACAAGTAACTTCGATGAGCTCTAAAGAGAACCAACTACTCCATGCTTAGCATCTAACTTCTAAATAAACTCTATCATTTCTCGTTCTTCGCAAATTTAAAATCTTAAATAATAAGATCCGCGAATGTTTAGCCAAGAAAGGTTAAGGGGACAAGCTAGGGCTCAACACACCCGATCAAGTCAAAATTTTATTCCTACTCTTACCAGCGGAAAGTCAACAAAGTGTCAAAACTCTTATTATATTTTTGCAAAATTTTTTAAATTTTCTCATTTTTTTGGATTTTTTCAATTTTTTTTTTGGAGGAAAAACGGGGTTGCGAGAGTAAACGGCAAAAAATGCAAGGCAAAAATCAGATCGAAAGATCACCCCCCCCCCCAGACTAAAACGAGACATTGTCCCCAATGTCTTAAAGGTAAGGGCTCTCCTACATAAATCTAAGGCCGTTTATTAATTATGCCAAAGATAAACGTTACACGATAAGATTTAGGATATCGGATAAGCAACGAATGATGAAACTCGAGTGGAGAGAAGTGAACCATGAGCACGAGAGTCTTCATTATTCGGGCAAATCCTGGACACATCACAGAAAACCATGAAACACGACAAATGGAAGAGGAAGCCCTCCTCAAGTCACTTATTAGAAAGAAAATAGAAGGATAAGCATTGGGTGCCTCCCACGAAACGCTTGTTTATTTATTGAGTCGTATAGCTTAGACTCGCCCCGAATTCATTTGTTCTTGGGGGAGCATGTGGAAAAGAAAATCTCCATCGGACTTTCGTTCAAGATGTTTGGAGAAACATTGAAGCATATGAAAGTTCCACTCCGATGGGATACCCGCGGCTTAGAAAAATGAGAGATGCCAGGGTCAAAGATGGTGTCTTCACTCCCGAAGGAGTAAAAGAAAGGAGAAGTCACCGGATAGGTGAAGAAAGGGAGAAAGATTTTAATCACTATTAAGATCCATTATTCATCCTTAAAACTAACATTTTCCTTATTTTGAATGTCATCATGGAAGCTCTTATGGTTATCAGCAACAAAAACCTCGAGCGGGAGGGTCGGGTTGATATCATCGATAAACAAACTCTTAGGATAGAGTACACCTCCCCCCGGGTCATGATCTTCCTCAAAATCATAGAAATCATACTCTGGTGGAGATATGATTTGATTCTTATGAAGTATGTCTTTGAGCTTGGGCTCAGGAAGGATATACGGAGGTGGGACATGTGTTGTACTTTGTATGCTATAAGTTTGCACCTCGTCCATTATTGTCTCCGTATCTGACTCATCACTCTCCTTGTTATGAATATCAAAGATTTGATTGTCTGAAGTTAGAGTAAATTCAGAATCAAAATCAAACAAAGGATTAGTGATAGTCATACTGAAAGTTTGTGAAGTAGAATCAGGAAGATCGAAAGGTTACTCGGATACCCTTGGGATTGGAACAAGGTCATCAACATCCTTAAGAGGATTGATTTCGACTTCCTTGTCCCCCATTAAAAAGGTATCTGAAGGGTCTTCAATAAGCGGATTGATCTCTGAATTCTCTTCTTCCTCCTCATCACTTTCCTCAGAATATGACAAGTCAATGGGAGGATTTTGTTTTCTTCGAATCAACTCCTTAAGATTGTTTATTTCAGTTTGAATGTACATGTTGACTTCATTTTGAGCAATCATCTGTTTAGTCATCAATTCAGCTCTAGTAGTTAACAACCTTTGAAGAAGGTGATGAGTATATTGTGAAGGTTGGTCAAAACCAGATGAGTCATGATTGTTATAAGGAATATGCTCATAGTGCATGTTCTCTGTTTGACAATCAAAACCATAATGGGGACCTCCGCAATACTCACTACAGTGAAATTGTTGTGGTGAACTTGATGTATAATATGAAGATGTTTCAAATCCGGATGATGTCTGATTGTTATAAGGGTTCTGCTCATAGACAAGCATGTTTCCCGTTCGACAATCAAATTCCGGATGAGGACAACCTCCACAAAATTCACACAAGTATGTCTCCATCTGATGTTGTGGGGGCTGGTTGAAAAAGTCGGTTGTTTCATGGTAAGAATAAGGATTTTGGTCATAGACAAACCCGTTTCCCGATTTCACCAAGCTACAACCGGGACAATTTCCACCATTTGGAGGACCTCCACACCATTGACAACCATAATGGTAAGATGAAGATATAGAGAAGAAGAATTAAACGAATAAAGGGTGAGAGATAAAGAATCAAATGTATAAGAGAAATGCGAAGAATGTTTTTGGATTTTTAAATTTTAGAAACATAGAAAATCACAAAAGGAAAAACAATTTGGAGAAGAAAATCTTTTTGGGTTTTTATAATAAGAAAATATTTACAAATGAAAACGAAAACTTCCCGAGGAAGGGTCTTCAAAACACGAATCAAAACACGAAATCATGAATTCACTTCAACCCTCCTCGGCAGCGGCGCCAAAAATTGATTCGTTACAATTATAATCCCAAAAGGAAACACACAGGAAATTATATGAAACCCAGGTTCGTTGTCCCGATGAAGATTGAATGGAATTGTGATTTCGGGATCGTGAATCGTGTAGTGAATGGAAAATAAAAGTGAGTGATTTGATTTTTAAACTAAGATTATGAAATATTAACTAAAAACAGTAACTAAGGCACGGGAAATACTAGTCTAAGGCAATCATAAGTAAAAACGCAAAAGAGATCCTAAAAACGCGTATTAACCAGGAATCCCGAACCTAAACGTCAAATCAATGAAATACTAATCCTAGGGATGCCAAATTAATTTTCCTAAGTTCTATTTAATAAAAGAAAATTTTAGAAAAAAGAATTATATTTTTTTTATTTTTATTTTATTTATTATGATTTAAAAACTATATTAAAGAAATTAAACGATTAAAAATATTAAAACTTTTTATAAAAATCTGAAATTTTTATAGAAATTACTTTAAGTAAATGGTAATGAGGGAAAAATAAAAGGAATGAAAAATCTATATAGTAATTAAGCTAAATAGGAAAATAAAGTATAAGAGAATTAAAGAAGAGATATGAAACTGAAAAGACCCAAGGGCGTGTGTGGTAGCAGAGGTGTGTGTTGAGGCTTGGGAAGGCTATGGACCAGGGTTCGAATCCCAGCCTTGGCCTTTTTTGAAAACTATTTTTTTTCTTTTTAAAAACTAATTAAGCACATGCAAATAAGCAAATTTAATAAAAGGTACTATTTATGGAAACTACAATATAAGCCAGAATAAGCAATGAAATCAGCACAGTTCAAATTTTTTAAGAACACAAACTGAGGTGACTAAAAATAAGCTAAAAAACTATCACAAAGCTAAGGTATTCTTGAAATAAGCTAGATCATACTGAAAATAATCTATCTAAGCTAAAAAGAATCAGTTTAAGCAACTTAAATAAGCCAATAAGTACTAATTATTGAGCAAAAGCCTTCTGAGGTACTGATGTGCAACCCTTAGTTGGCTACTGAGGCAGTTTTTCAAGCTTATTTTTAAGCTACAAGATGAAATCCAAATTACACCAAAACTCAAGATAATCAAAATTCATAAGGCAAATAACAGCTAGGCCAAAATGGAGATCTTAAAAAGCTTATTCAGAGCTTATGGCAAGCTATTGATTGGGGCTGCAAAGGGTCTGCACTACTTGTGCAGACAAACTACTGATTTTGTTCAAGAGCTAGCCAAACCACATTGACCTGAATTCAACTCTTTAGTATCAATCTAACCTATTGTAGAGAATTCAAAATTAACAAAAACTTGGACCTAGACAGCTTAATCCTACAATAAGCATTAAAGATCAGACCTTATCCTAAATTCTACAATATCAAACTCAAACCTATAAAATCCTACGTATAAGCTCAGGACTCTTAATAAACAGCTTATATCAACTAAATTAAGCTAGATTAAATTTAGACCAAGTGCATATGAATAGTACTCAACAAGTTTGTCCCAAAATAAGCTTGTGCCAAACAGCCCTATTGGGAACTGATTTTGCAATTTTCAAAGGAATTGACTACTATAAGCTATAAAACAGATCCAATATTGATTAATTAGGTATATTAGGAACCAAAAAGCAATATTCAACTTATAAATAAGCCCTAAATAAGCTGAGCTTATATCTACTTATTTTTTTTTTGACTTTTTGAGGTTTTAAAGACTATTCTAATTCAAGCAAACTTAGACTATCAGATTAGTATCAAAAGACAACAATAATGACAAATAAGCTGAGATTAGGGAAATAAGCAGTAACAGAAACAGAAATAAGCAGTGTTGACTATTTGACTTTAAATGAAAAACTTACAAATTCATTAAAACTTGAAGGAAATATAGAACTTGAAAGCTTGAGAACAGTACAATAAGCTGGAGCTATAAGCTACTACTACTACACTATATTAGACTACTCCTATTTTTAATCTAACTTAACCTAAAAATCTAACCTACTAACTAACTTTTTTGCTGTGAGAGTGAGGGAGGCTATTTATAGCCTATCCTAGAAGCTTCTAGGGTTTCATCCTTTAATCTCAGCCCTTCAATCTTCAATTCGTCATCAAATCCATCTACAGCCCTTGGATGAAATCAATGAGGTGTTTGAACCAATAGGAGGCCTCCTTTTGTCCACCTTGGCGATCCTTGAGTCACATCCATCTGACACGTTGTCAGTCCTTCTAGAAGCGCCTCAAGTACCAATTGTACCCTTAATTGTGGTGAATTGGTACGGGGTAATTTAGGGTTCTTAGTTCTGGGTAAATTGGGGGTGAAGGTGTATGGGGTAAAAGAGGCGGGTAAGGTTTTTAGTTTTGACCTGGGTAATTATTGTGGGTTGACCGGGTTTGGGGGATTAGGGTATTAATTTGATCCGGATATGGTTTTTTATTAAAAGAGTGGTGGGTTGGGTTTGTAGTTGGGCTAAGTGGGCTTTTGGGAATAGATTTGGATTGGGTTTTATTTAATTTAGTGAGTAGGATTGAACATTAAGGTTTAAGGGTAAATTTTGCCAAGTTGTAAATTCAAGGGACTTTTTCTGCCATTTATTCAAAGTTGATCCAAGGGCTATTTTTGAAAATCTTTGCTTCTTCAAGGTTGATTTTTACTGACTGAGCATATTTTTGATCCAATATTGCAATTTGCTTCCCCGGCTTCGGCTTTTATAAATCCTCTTTCCATATCTCGTGCTCGTGTTTTCCCGATTTTTTTGATTTTTGTCCATATTTCTAGATATCCGTACCTGCATTTAAACGAACACAAAAACACAAATATCTTTGGCATTTTGGTTAGTTTTTGGTCGTTTTGGTCTTAATTTGGTCAAGAAAAAGTGTGTGAATAAGCACATACAGGGAGGAGAATCCCAACATATATAGTAGTTATAGTCTAGGTACTAAATGCAACCTAGTTCTCTATAACCAGTTCTCTGATACCAATCTGTCACACCCCCAAAATATCGCAGCGGAACGATAGTGTCAACGGGGTCTAACCTCAAGGCACAAAGTACAAGATATAGAAAACGACCTCTAAGTGAGACGTTTTTAAAAAGTTACCATTCGAATAAATAGAAAATCAGAGTTTACAAAATAAGAGATCCCACAGTATAGTAATACATAAGTTTTAAAAGCATATCGAATGGTAAACGATAATAGCACAACCGGATTATATTCACCCAAGCAAAACAAGAGATCCCACTTAATGTAAAGTATAACAACCAACTGAACCTCATGACAAGAATAAACGAGAATATAGCACAGCTGGATTATATTCACCCAAGGCCAAGAATCGCTGACCAAAGGTGGGGGCGTCAGCCCGATAGTACTATCAATACCTCTCCGTCGGCTCCATCCAGGAGTTAAACAGTGGTTAAAGAATATAGCGTATAGAATAGCGTTCACACATTAAGGCACATATCGTAATAAAGCTACACATCATGTTTAAGAGTATAAAATTATAGTGTCTCTTATGAGTAAATATGTCTTGAGTAAAAGAGAAAGCAAACAGTTTAAGCATGTATCTCCCCCAAAGAGTTCAAAACGTATAAAAATAGGGACTATGAAACTCACCTGATATGATAGCACAATGATCACAATGGATATGATGAAAATGAGGCTCGGTCTCTAACCGCGACCTATTATGAATGATATGATCTAGTATAAGTGAATGAAATGATTTTACTCATGCAATTACGTATGTTATCGATACCACTCGATGATTTCGGAAAATAACGTTTATCGTTGAAAAATAAATTTTTGACGTCTCGTTAAGTTAATAACCACTTTTCGTGTAAATATGTTGAAACGGTACTCCATGATCCTTGTTTGGTGTTCTATCGGCAAACATAATGTTTTCGTCGCAAATTAATATTTTCTTAACTTGTGAAAATATGCCCAAATGGCCTCGTAAAACTAGTCGTGAAATATTGTACGTTAAGTGTTAGTGACTAAACTCGACGTTTTTGAAAACCTTGTGGCATTATCTAAATGTCGTGTTATTCAACTTTTGATCATACGCGTCTCGATCAATTAGGAAATCGGCTATCAATGTAGTGTCTTGTAAAAATTACTAGTTTTTATACTTAGAAAATATTTCTATTAGTGCTGTCAAAAATAAAGTAGAGTTCGTCGGGTTCAAACGCGTGTATCCCGGTCGTTATAAGCTCGTTTTCTACGTTCTTTATATCCACGGGTTTGTGAGAACATGAACTAACATATTCTCAGTAGTTCGGCTCTTTTAGATCACGTCTAACGCCTCGTTTTGTCCTTTGAAGTTAGGCAAAACAGCAAACAATTTTCTGAAAATAGTTTTTCGTCGCCTAACTTAGAAAAATCATATCTCCTTCGTTATAAGTCAGTTTTTACTCATTCAAGCGCCCACGGTTTCTTTTTTGAAAGTATTTTCTAAATATGAAGGCCAAAATAGTTCAATGTTTACTGAAATTTCCAGATCTCACGTTTTTGGACAGTAGGTTATATATAGTGTTAAAAACTTATTTTTCTAGTTCAAGTCTTGATCAAACCTCTTCCAATCAACTCCACAAGTTTGCAAATCCTACCATACACCTTCTTAGGGTGTCATAGGGTCCTAAACATCACCAATCTTGGTGGGTTTCATGAGATTGTTAATAAAAATTATAGATCTATTGTTTTTAAAGAAAATGAGTGAAGTGGTTTGTATAACATATTTATTTGCACAACTAGTTACTAATAAAACTTGATAATACAACAATACATGAATAAAATGAAGTATGAAAAGATCAAAATAATGTTCTTGAGCTTACTTGAATTATTGAAGTGTTTTGGATGTAAAATGATTAAAACCTTGGGATTTTTATTTCAAAATCCTAACAAGGGGTGTAAAGGGGACTTGATAATCACTTGATCTTCAAAAAAATGATGGATTGGTGTTGGTGTTCATGGTTGGCCGATCCAAAGAGAAGAGAAAGAGAGAATATGTAGTGTATTATGCTAGATGGTTATGCAAGTGAAGTGTTTAGCTAATTAAATCAAGAAAATTCATTAAATGCAAGATCACTAGTAATCAAGTGTATGGAGTATTAGGGAGAGTAGGGGGCGGCACATGGGGTTATATGGATGAAGATTTGATTTAAATTAATGCATTGGTCTCCCATTTATTTAAGTATTGGTAGTTTAGTGTATACATTAGGTGTTATCGGGTGCCGCGTTAACTAGAAATAACTCGTGATGAGGTAAAATAAAATACGACGAAGTTGTAAAAATTGTAAAATCATATTCCTGGCAAGAATCGGGTGTTGGAATAATTATCGGTTTAAATTATCGCAAACTGACGGAGTTATAAGCTTTTAACGGGAAATCTAGCGTTTGATTTAAAAACACCGGGTAAAGTAATAATAAAATCTTTATATCATTATAATTAGCATGAAAATATATTAGGATCATTGTCGGGAGTATCAGGTATATGTTTCGTAGTAAATACTGAGTGATACCGTTTAATAAATAATGAACATACGTAAATTGCAATAATGTCTATTCGTGCTTGACTCAAAATGCAGATGATGTCCTGATAATACATAGACTACTCTAGCCTATATGAGGTGTTCTTAATGAGGTCTCGTGAATTCGCAGTTAAACCCTGATGGTTACGCGAATTTTTGGTATCCGTAAACCTAGTTTACGTATTGATGAATAGCGAACATGAATAGTGATTTTCCTCCAGGAATGAATAGTATTTTGTGAATAGTAAAATTTTTGAAAACTTCTCAAAGTCTCAAACTGACTCCGAAAATGATGAATATTGAAATGATGAATAGTAACCCGTAAATAGTTAAAACCCGAAAAATGCGAATTGTGACAATAAACGTGCTCACACGCAGACCGACACCAACATGTTTCATGTTTATTTCACATAAACATCTTTATATGCCTAGTACCAAAGTTTTCAACTTTTATTTACCACTTTACGTTAATTTGTTAACGTACGATTATTAAACGCTCAAACTAAACGTTTGTTACCTATTAAAGTTCTCACGAAACCCCTAAAATGCAGTATAACCCCTAATATGCACTAATGACCCCTAAAGTGCACTGATGACCCCTAAAGTGCACTGAGTACCCCCAAAGTGCAAACCTTAAAGAACAAAACCCTAAAGCTAAGGTACAAGACCTTAAAGCATGAAAACCTAAGCTTTACCTTATTTTCTCGTTACAAGCCCTAATTTCACAAATCTATGATTTTATGTGATAAAATCAAAACCCTGATTAATGTGTACATGATTTCTATAAATATAAATTTATAAGTCTCTCAAGCACATGTACAAATCTTTAATGCATAAAAATTCAACATTAATATAAAACTCATTATAAACCTTAGTGTACTTACTCTAAAACACATAATACAAGACCTTTTATGCACTAACCCTAAACCTAGTTTTTCTTATAATATTCAAACCTAAATTACAAATCCTAAAACCTATGTTACAAGTACCTAATGCATAAAAAATAAAAACTATATTTTTACTACACTAAACTTATTTAAACCTAATTAGACTTAACAAGACACTAACCAAGGACCCTAACTAAGTTTCCTACATTCCTAAAATCTCATGTACAACATGCTAAAGCTTTCGTACAACTAACTTAAGCCTTAACGAAACCCTTGTATTTCCTGGTTTATTTCGAACCAAACATTAATTACATCAAACCCTAACTAAGTTATATGCAAACTAAACCCTAACTAAACCCTTTCCTAGTTGATAATCTAGACGCCTCACCATGTCCCCTAACCTACTAACCTAAGTCAAACTTGTCAAGCTCTTATGTGGTTTTCAATTGATACACATTTCAATTCTCGTGACTAACACACATGAACCTTACCAACTTCAAAGAACACATCACTATGTTCCTCTTCCCCATATCACACCATCCCAAGTAGCTGGAACTCTCAAGAAACCCTAAATTTTCCTTCTATTAAAATTGATCAAAAACCTACTTTTCATCTCATCCTATAATTAAACCACAAAACACTAAAACTCACTCCTACATTCTAATCATAAGCCTTAAGAGAAGTAGGAGAAGGATACAAAAGTGCCTAGGAGATGGAAAGAGCCTTGCTTCACTTAGAAGCCACTTTGGTCACATTTTGATCCTAGTCGAGTTCCAAGAGGGTAAGTCCTTCTAGCCCATTTCAATTCCTTTCATAAGTCTTAAACATACTTAAATATAAGGTTAATTAAGTTACAATGGAAATCCAAGACCAAAAACCATGTATTGTATAAACAGAAAGTAGGGAATACATGGTTTTTGGTCATAGCTTTCCATTGTAACTTAATTAAACTTATATTTAAGTGCGTTTAAGACTTATGAAAGGAATTGAAATGGGCTTGAAGGACTTACCCTCTTGGAACTCGACTAGGATCAAAATGTGACCAAAGTGGCTTCTAAGTGAAACAAGTCTCTTTCCACTCTCCTAGGGTCTTTTGTATCCTTCTCCTACTTCTCTTGAGGCTTATGATCAGAATGTAGGAGTGAGTTTTAGTGTTTTGTGGTTAAATTATGGGATGAGATGAAAAGTAGGTATTTGGTCGATTTTTATAGATGGAAAATTTAGGGTTTCTTGAGAGTTCTAGCTACTTGGGAAGGTGTGATATGGGTAAGAGGAACGTAGTGATGTGTTCCTTGAAGTTGGTAAGGTTCATGTGTGTTAGTCATGAGAGTTGAAATGTGTATCAATTGGAAACCACATAAGATCTTGACATGTTTGACTTAGGTTAGAAGGTTAAGGGACATGGTGAGGTGTCTAGATTATCACCTAGGAAATGGTTTAGTTAGGGTTTAGCTTGCATATAACTTAGTTAGGGTTTGATTTGGTTAATGTTTGGTTCAAAATAAACCAGGAAATACAAGGGTTTCGTTTAGGCTTAAGCTAGTTGTACCAAAGCTTTAGCATGTTGTACATGAGGTTTTAGGAATGTAGGAAACTTAGTTAGGGTCCTTGGTTAGTGTCTTGTTAAGTCTAATTAGCTTTAAATAAGTTTAGTGTTGTAAAAATATAGTTTTTAGATTTTATGCATTAGGTAATTGTACCATAGGTTTTAGGATTTGTACTTTAGGTTTGAATATTATAAGAAAAACTTGGTTTAGGGTTAGTGCATAAAGGTCTTGTATTATGTGTTTTAGAGTAAGTACACTAAGGTTTATAATGAGTTTTATATTAATGTTGAGTTTTTATGCATTAAAGATTTGTACATGTGCTTGGGAGACTTGTACATTTATATTTTATAGAAATCATGTACACATTAATCAGGGTTTGTGATTTTATCACATAAAATCATAGATTTGTGTAATTAGGGCTTGTAACGGGAAAATAAGGTAAAGCTTAGGTTTCCGTGCTTTAAGGGCGTGTACATTAGTTTTAGGGTTTTGTTCTTCAGGGTTTGCACTTTGGGGGTCCTCAGTGCACTTTAGGGGTCTTCAGTGCACATTAGGGGTTATAGTGCATTTTAGGGGTTTCGTGAGAACTTTAATAGGTAACAAACGTTTAGCTTTGAGCTTTTAATAATCGTACGTTAACAAATTAGCTTAAAGTGGCAAATAAAAGTTGAAAACTTTGGTACTTGACATATAAAGATGTTTATGTGAAATAAACATGAAACATGTTGGTGTCGGTCTGCGTGTGTGCACGTTTATTGAGGATGTAAGTTCCTTCACATTAGTTAGTCATGGTGATCAGATAAACTGATTACATTTAATTCTTAAAAAAAATATACGTAGAAAATAGATAAGTATTCTTTATTTAGAATATTATAATAACTTAGTACAAGTGAAATTTACCAGTGGTTACAGTATCCCCCCGTTGAATGGAATCTCGTCCCGAGATTCAGTCTGTGTTGGTTGAGGTGTTGGGAAAAAGGTGTGGATAGTTTGCCCGTATTAGATCTTCTCGTTCCCAGGTGAATTATGGTCCTCTTTTAGAGTTCCACCTCACCTTAAAAATGGGGATACGGCTTCGTTTTAATTGTTTGACATTTCTTTCCATGATCTCCACGGGTTCTTCCACAAAATTGAGTTTATCATTGAGCTGAAGTTCCTTCATTGGAATAACAAGTGTTTCATTTGACAAACACTTCTTTAGGTTGGAATCGTGAAAGGTAGGGTGTATATTACTGAGCTCTACAGGAAGTTCAAGTCTGTAGGCTACTGGGCTGACTCTCTCAAGAATCTTAAATGGCCCGATGTATCTAGGATTCAACTTTCCCCGCTTTCCGAATCTAACCATACCTTTCCATTGTGATCCTTTTAACATGACCCTGTCTCCAACTTCAAATTCCATAGGTTTCCGCCTTACATCTGTGTAGCTCCTTCGTCTATCTCGTGTAGCTTGTAAACATTGCCGAATTTGCACTATTTTATCAGTGGTTTCCTGAATGATCTCAGGTCTGATAAGTTGGACTTCTCCGACTTCAGCCCAGCAAACGGGTGGTCGGAACTTTCGCACATAAAGTGCTTCAAATGGTGCCGCCTTGATCCTAGCATGGTAACTAATGTTATATGAGAATTCTGCCAAAGGCAAATGTTTATCCCATCCTTTACCAAAATCCATTACACATGCCCGGAGCATATCTTCCAATGTTTGAATAGTTCTTTCACTTTGTCCGTCAGTCTGAGGATGATAAGCAGTACTCATATCTAACTGAGAACCTAAAGCTTTCTGGAGAGTTTCCCAAAATCAGGACGTAAAACGAGACTCACGATCCGAGATAGTGGAAATTGGTACTCCATGTCGTGAGACTACTTTTTTCAGATATAATCGTGCGAGACTTTCTATTTCATCTGTCTCCTTGATCGGTAGAAAGTGCGCTGATTTCGTAAGACGATCAACGATGACCCAAATAGTGTCATACCCGCTTGATGTCTTAGGTAGTTTGGTAATGAAATCCTTGGTTATCCTTTCCCACTTCCATTTAGGAATCTCTGGTTGTGTTAACAAGCCAGACGGCTTTGGATGTTCAGCCTTAACTCGTGCACATGTTAAACATTTACTGACATACTTAGCGATGTCAGCTTTCATGTTTGGCCACCAGTAAAGCTTTTTGAGATCCTGATACATCTTTTCAGAACCTGGGTGGATAGAATACTTTGACTTGTGTTATTCATGCATAATCACATTTCTTAAGTCTGTGCATTGAGAATTTGAGACGGCAGGTCCAAGTTAATGGTAAAGCTCTGACTCGAAGAGGCTTAATCCGTTCTTTCCTGCTAAAAGCATCTGCTACGACACTTGCTTTTCCAAGGTGATAACGAATTTCACAATCTTAAGAGCAAACACTACTGCTCCTAGCTCGAGATCATGAGTTGTGTAATTCTCTTCGTGAGATTTGAGTTTTCGGGAGGTATAAGCAATAACCTTTTTCCTTTGCATTAATACCGCGCCTAACCCTTGGTGTGACGCATCGCAGTAAACGACAAAATCATCATTTCTTTCGGGTAATGCTAGAATTGGAGCTTTGCAAAGCTTTTGCTTTAACAGCTGGAATGCTTTCTCTTGATCATCTCCCCAAACGTATTTCTTGTTCTTTTGAGTCAACTCCGTTAAAGGCTTGGCAATCTTTGAGAATCCCTCGATGAATCTCCGATAATAGCCAGCAAGTCCTAAAAATTGACGCACCTCAGTGGGTGTTGTAGGTGTCGCCCAATTTTTGACTGCTTCTATTTTGGAAGGATCCATGTTAATGCCATGGCGATCAAATACGTGTCCAAGAAACTGCACAGTGTGAATCTAGAAATCACACTTGGAAAATTTAGCGTATAGTTGCTTTTTCTTGAGTAATTCCAAAATAGTCCTTAAATGCTCTGCATGTTCTTCTTTGCTTCGAGAGTAGATGAGAATATCATCAATGAACACAATCACGAATTTGTCCAGATAGGGTTTGCACACACAGTTCATGAGATCCATAAACACGGCTAGTGCATTAGTTAACCCAAATGGCATCACTTGAAATTCATAGTGACCTTATCTTGTTCTGAGAGCTTTCTTAGGATTATCTTCTTCCCTGATACGCAGCTGATGATAACCCGATCTCAAATCAATCTTCGAGTAAACACTTGATCCTTGTAGTTGATCAAACAGATCATCGATCCTTGGCAATGGATATTGATTCTTCACCGTTAGTTTATTCAACTCTCGGTAATTGATATACATCCTAAGAGATCCGTCCTTCTTCTTGACGAATAGGACAAGAGCTCCCCAAGGCGAAGAGATTGGTCGAATAAAACCTCCATCCAGTAATTCTTGTAGTTGGTTGGATAGTTCTTGCATCTTAGATGGTGCTAAACGGTAAGGTGCTCGTGCAACTGGTGCTGCTCCCGGCACCAAGTCAATCTGAAACTCTACCTGACGAACAGGTGGTAGTCCAGGCAATTCTTCGGGAAAGACTTCTGGAAAATCTCTTACTACAGGCACATCCTCTAGTCGTTTCTCATCTGTCTTCTTCTCTGTCACATGAACTAAGAAAGCGTGACATCCCCGGTCGATATATTTCATGTTTTTGAGGCAGGATATAATACTTAATCTAGTCTTACTTTGATTACCCCGGATAATCCAATTTTCACCCTCAAAAAGGATGTGAACCACTTTCTCGTCGCATATGATCCTTGCATGGTATTTGGATAGCCAATCCATACCAATAATTTCATCAAAGTTACTGAGTTCGTTAGACATGAGGTTAATGTCGAAAGGTTGGTTTAGTTAAGTTAAGGTGCATCCTTGGATTATAGAGTTAATGCCTACTAATTTCCCATTACCTAGCTCAATTTCGTATGTGTTGTCTAAGGCAGTGGGGGTGAGTTTAAGTAATGAAGCAAAAGTAATAGATATAAAGCTTTTATCGGCTTCTGTGTCAAATACTACTTTAGCTAGATGTTGGTTGAGAGGAAACGTACCCGTGACCACATCCGGGTTTTGCTGTGCGTTTCCATCTCCTAGCACATACACTCTTCCCCTAGCACCGTTGTTTTGGTTGGCATTCTGATTTGGACACCGGCTCCTGTAGTGTCCTTTTTCGCCACATCCGTGACATATCACGGCTACTAGCTGTAAGTTTGCACCAGTGACTCAACAGTCTTTGGTTTGTTGTCCTATTCTTTGACATTTTGTGGTGCAACATACACCGGTTGCACAACGATTTCCTTTCGATATAACAACTTCCTTCAGCAGGTGTGGTAGCATAAGCTTTGGCAGTTTTCTGCCTGCGATTCTGTTGGTGGTGACAATTGTTGCGGTGTTACTGATAGTGGTGATGATTGTTGCGGTTGTTGTTGTTGTTGTTGTTGTGATGGTGGTAGTTGTTGTTGTTGGGATGGTTGTTGTAATGATGGGTGGTTCTCTTGTCATCAAGCCTTCGCTTCTGATCATTGCTTCCTTGGGTGGAACCAATCTTGATTTCCTTGTCCATTAGCCTCTGAGCAATAGTGATGGCTTCCTCCAGCGTTTGTGGTTTAGATGAGGTGACATTCCCCTCAATACTTCGAGGCAGGCCCTCGATATACTTCTCCAATGTTTTCTCAATATTTGGTACAATAGTTGGGCATAGTATAGCAAATTCCTAAAACTTCCTATTGTTGGCCTTGAGATCAGTTCCTTTCACAGCCAATTGGTGAAATTCATCTTCCAGCTTTTTGATCTCGGTACGGGGCAGTACTTTTTCAGCATTTTCTTTTTAAATTCAGCCCAGGTGAGTTGATAAGCTGCTTCAACACCTATAGTTTGGGCAGAAGAGTTCCACCAAGACAGGGCATCATCTAAAAGAGTCCCTGTAGCAAAAGTATCCTTGCAGTCATCGGTACACCCACTTCTCATGAAAACTGTTTTCGTGCGCTCAAACCAATAAGCTAACTCAGTCACTCCTTCTGTTCCTTTAAAGAAGGTTGGTTCACAGTTCATGAAATCTTTGTAGGTACACTTGCGAGCTATAGCTGTCTCGCTTTCTCCAGTAGGTCTGCTGGTGCTTCCAGAATGGGCCATTGCTGCTGCTTGTGTCTCGAGTGCTGTAGCAACACTATCTGCAATTAGTTTTTGGATAGCGGCTTGAGACATGACTGGTTCTGGAGTTGCAGTTGATTTTCTTGTAGGAGGCATATTTCTATTAATACCACAAGAAAACATATGTTTAGAATTTGCATAATGTCCATGTTATGTTAGAATAATACGATTAACAAGATAAGTGTGTAGACATCATAACAACACTGCCACAGTATAAGATCACAACAATTCAAGTCCATGAGAATCGTAGGAACACAACATGTCCAAATACTATCATACATGTGTGTAAAATGATCAACACTGGCCCACATCAATCAATATCATAACACAGCAAAATATAACAAAATTGCAACCACATATAGCCATAAATAACTTGCTAGTTTGTTACATAACAAAACAGATACAACTGTCATATTTATGCCACACACCCCGTGGCTGGGATACAGTACAAAAGCTGCTAGATAAAGACCTAATCTAATGGCTGCCAGGTGCTCCTCCGAGACGACTATCAAGATCTGCAATCATGCTGAGGAGGATCTGTGTATCCTCCTGATACTGGGCCTGGATTTCCATCACCACTACCTCTAGTATGGCAATCCTAGAGTAAGCCACCACTAAGTCATCACTCTGCATCATCATGGCCTGTGACAACAACTCATCGTTGTTGTACAGCAGTGGTATCTCATGACTCAACTGTCCATGATGTTCCTCTAGTTCATGTACCTGCTCACGAGTTTCTTGTAACTCGGTGTTCAAGGCACCTAATTCTTGCTGCATGGTTGCTTGGCTATCCTTTAAATTCTCAGCTGTATACTGCATCGTCTCTATGCGCTCGAGAGGTAGCTCATCGAGATGACCTAATGCAGTCTCGATCTATTCCTCATGGTGATCTATACATGCCATGAGGGTAGGGATGGTAGGTTGTCGATCCGTCGCTGCCTAGGAACTCTCGGCCGTCTCGAACACCCGTGGTGGAGGTGTGATATCTAGAGAGGGTGATCAAGGTAAAGAGTGATATCGGGCAATAGCGGCCCTAGCCTCCTCACTGAGCTCAAATGGCTGAGATGGGGGAGTGAAATCTGTAGATGATAGTGGTGTAGAGAAGTGGGTCCTCTTCCGTGGTGGCATCGCCTACTCAGGGATAGCATCTCGGGGAGGAAGTGATGATGTAGGTGGTGGTAAAGATGCCGAAACTGAGGGTGGTACATACGTGGGTAGCATGTACGAATGTGGAGGTGATGGTGGTGAGGGCACGGGAAGTGTCCTTTTCCATGCGGACTCACGGGTTCTCCTGGGGCGAACTGGTGGTATATCCGGTGAGGATGATGATGGTGGAGCTGATGGTGGTAATGGTGCGGGTGGTGGTACTTCAAAAACACGTGGTTGGATATGAAATACCCGTTTCCGTGGTGTATTCTTCTTGACCGGACCATTAGGATGACGACGGAATGCTTCCATAAACGGCTCAGGTTCGTAAGGCTGTAAAACTCGAACTCTCCTACGTCTAACTGGAGAAGGTGGTGCTGGCAGTGACTCAAAAGATGAAGAAGAGTCTGACTCAGATGGCTCTGCATCTGAAAAAGTATGATATCCTCTCCTAGCAAGCATATACGGATCGTCGGGAAATGGAGAGATATCAGGTACCGTCGTAACGTCCTCAAACTCTGTAGCATGCCTTGGTGCTGGACCGATATCAGGTTCTACTGCGAAGTCCTCAGATGACTCCTCTGAAGGATCGGACTCCGTATTTGATGTAGCATGGCAGGATGCTGGGGAGTGGACTGGTGTGGAGGGAATAGTCTCCTCGGGCTCAGAATCCGAATCCGATATGATAATAATAAAGGGGGTAGAGGAAGACATAACTCTGTAACAACCCGGTAATTATAAATATTTCACCATGTAACTAAATAATCAGCATAAGCATGCATAAGTAGTATTTTAGTGGCATTGTGGCACGGAGGACTTTAGTTCATTTGTGAAAAGTGGTTATAGTTTAGGTTTGAACCTTGTTCTCAATAATCATGGCTCTGATACCAATCTATAACACCCGCAAATTTCAGTATACGCAGCGGAAATAAGTTTGTTATATTACTTCAGGTATCACAGTCATAATAATAGAAAATGACTCAAAAAGAGACGTTTTTAGATAAAACAGTTATCATTCATTTATTTAATTAGAGTTTTACAAAAGAGATGTCCCAGTGGGAGTTATTGAAATACATATATTTTGTTTGAATGATAACAAAATGGACACCCTTTCTATAAGAAAGTCCATAGCCACTCCGTGCCAAGTTGTACTTTAGTTACCTGAGATAAAACATGCTAAAAAGTCAACACAAAGGTTGAGTGAATCCACAGTGTTTATATAGTAATATTTGGTTGAACACAAGTTAAGTAGTGGTAAACAATAATATTGCAGTGCAGTATATTACCCTAAGCCTCATGACACGCAAACCTTAACAGTGGGACATCATAATAATGATGTTAATTATAGACATCATAAAGATGATGTAAGTAACAATGCCCTCGGGCAGGAGCTTGCCATTCTTCTGTTTATTCTCAAATAAAGTGCATTTGGCTACTTATCCAGCAACACAAATGGGGCGTCAATTACCAATAGATCTATTCACTATATTCGCGTTCACTCGCAAGTGATTAATGGATCATGATGTGAGGGTCTTTTTAGTGGCAACGGTGTAAACTTAGGCAATATCAATCAGGATAGCATACAGAAAAATACTTGGGTTCATGTTTGTAGCATGTATCTCCCCACGAGTTGGAAAAACGTATAAAAGTGGGACTATGAACTCACCTTGGTGTTACAGTAGTTTGATTGAAAAGTAAATCAAGTGTGGTGAATAAACTGCTCCGACACGCAACCTAGATGAATATGTCAAGTTTTAGTATTTGTATTCAAACCTTAAATATGTGTTTGAATATTCGTATTGCAAGTGTTTTGTCGGTGGTTAAGTGTTGGATGAGACAACATGAAGTCTCTTCAAAAGTTAGTGGATGAAAATATTTATCATATTTCATTTTTAGTGTTTGATTGATTGTTAATGAAATAGAAGTACCCGTTTATTAGTTTTTATAAAAAAACGAGCCAAAAGTATATTTCCCGAAATAATATAAAATGTTACGCTTGATACCCTTATAGTTTCAGGTGTTGACAGTTTATACCCCTGAACTTTCATATAATGACAACTTATACCCTTCATCTTTTATAAAGTAACAACTTATACCCTTCATCTTTTATAAAATGACAATTTATACCCTTTAACTTTCATAAAATGACAACTTTTACCCCTGTAGTTTCAAAAATGACACTTTATACCCTTAACTATGAGTCGTTTACATTTTAGCCCTTATTATATATAACTTATCAAATTTGACAGTTTTGGCCCAAGAAAACTACAAGTTTCAAAATGTTAGAGTTTTCACCCTCAAGTATTTTAGTCGTTACGTACATAGTCCATATTTCATTTTAATCAAATTTTAAGTTTAGAAAAGGGCGTGGTTTATTATGGCTTGCTAAAATAAGTTGTGTTAAGTTTGTAAAAAAGCTATAAACAGCTCATTAGCTTATATTCTTAGTTTATAGGTTTAAAACAAATCAAAGGGGTGTGTTAGTTTATAGGTCGGGACACCAAAAAGAACCAAGAAAATAAACGAGGCCCAATGATCTTTTGACAACGTTCTTCTGGTTTTATAAACTTTGTTAGGAGCTTATTAAGTTGGCTAAATCTCATAGCTTAAAGCTTTTAGCTTATGGGCTAAATAATTCATCAAAGAGGGGTGTTTGGCTAGTTCTCGATAAAGAGAGAAAAGAAAAGGAACTAGGTCTGATTCTTTAAAACCTTATGGACTTATTTCTATAGCTTATTAACAGGTTAGGTAGCTTATTTAAAAGTCTTATTAAGAAGTTCAAGGCTTATATTTTAGAGTATAGCATAAACATATGGTATGAAGGGTGTTTGATCATGTACTCGCGACAAGAAAAGAACAAGAAAAATTACACGAGGCCTATAAGGATTTGACCAGGATTTTTGGGGCTTTATGTAGTCTTCTGGGAGCTTGTTAAAAGGGCTTATTTGCTGGGCTTATAAGCTTTAGCTTGTGGTGGAAAAGTAGGGCTCAAAAGGGGTGTTTAGGGTTTTCTAAGTCGCGACATACCAAAAGAAACACAGATATTTAAGCGAAGCATATACATTTTTTGACCAAGTCTTTGGGGCTTTGTAAAGTCACTTAGGAGCTTATTAATAGGGCTTAATATCTCAGCTTATAGCTTTTAGCTTATGGGTTAAAACTTAGGTCCAAAAGGGGTGTTTGGTGTGTCTAGCGACCAGAAACAAAAGAAGGAAAAATGGAGCTTAAACCTTAAAACTTATGGGCTTGATTTCGTGGCTTATCAACATAGAAACTAGCTTATCTAGATGACTTATTTGTGTATAGCAAGCTTTAAAATTTAAAGCAACCTTATAACTTAGTATTGGTGTTTGTTTGTTTAGTGGTAAAAACAGAAAGTAGGGAATACATGGTTTTTGGTCTTGGCTTTCCTTTGTAACTTAGTTAACCTGATATTTAAGTGTGTTTAAGACTTATGAAAGGAATTGAAATGGGCTAGAAGGACTTACCCTCTTGGAACTCGACTAGGATCAAAATGTGACCAAAGTGGCTTCTAAGTGAAACAAGGCTCTTTCCACTCTCCTAGGCTCTTTTGTATCCTTCTCCTACTTCTCTTGAGGCTTATGATCAGAATGTGGGAGTGAGTTTTAGTGTTTTGTGGTTATATTATGGGATGAGATGAAAAGCAGATTTTTGGTCAATTTTTATAGAAGGAAAATTTAGGGTTTCTTGAGAGTTCTAGCTACTTGGGAAGGTGTGATATGGGGAACAGGAACATAGTGATGTGTTCCTTGAAGTTGGTAAGGTTCATGTGTGTTAGTCATGAGAATTGAAATGCGTATCAATTGGAAACCACATAAGGGCTTGACATGTTTGACTTAGGTTAGAAGGTTAGGGGACATGGTGAGGTGTCTAGATTATCACCTAGGAAAGGGCTTAGTTAGGGTTTAGTTTGCATATAACTTAGTTAGGGTTTGATTTGATTAATGTTTGGTTCGAAATAAAATAAGAAATACAAGGGTTTCGTTTAGGCTTAAGCTAGTTGTACCAAAACTTTAGCATGTTGTACATGAGGTTTTAGGAATGTAGGAAACTTAGTTAGGGTCCTTGGTTAGTTTCTTGGTAAGTCTAATTAGGTTTAAATAAGTTTAGTGTAGTAAAAATATAGTTTTTAGTTTTTATGCATTAGGTACTTGTACCATAGGTTTTAGTATTTGTACTTTAGGTTTGAATATTATAAGAAAAACTAGGTTTAGGGTTAGTGCATAAAGGTCTTGTGTTATGTGTTTTAGAGTAAGTACACTAAGGTTTATAATGAGTTTTATATTAATGTTGAGTTTTTATGCATTAAAGATTTGTACATGTGCTTGAGAGACTAGTACGTTTATTGTTTATAGAAATCATGTACACATTAATCAGGGTCTGTGATTTTATCACATAAAATCATAGATTTGTGAAATTAGGGCTTGTAACGGGAAAATAAGGTAAAGCTTAGGTTTCCGTGCTTTAAGGGCTTGTACATTAGCTTTAGGGTTTTGTTCTTTGGCGTTTGAAATTGGGGGTCCTTAGTGCACTTTAGGGGTCTTCAACGCACTTTAGGGGTCATTAGTGCGCATTATGGGTTCTAGTGCATTTTAGGGGTTTCGTGAGAACTTTAATAGGTAACAAACGTTTAGTTTTGAGCGTTTAATAATCGTACGTTAACGAATTAACATAAAGTGGCAAATAAAAGTTCAAAACTTTGGTACTTGACATATAAAGATGTTTATATGAAATAAACATGAAACATGTTGGTGTCGGTCTGCGTGTGAGCACGTTTATTGAGGATGTGAGTTCCGTCACATTAGTTAGTCATGGTGATCAGATAAACTGATTACGTTTAATTCTTAAAAAAAATTATACGTAGAAAATAGATAAGTATTCTTTATTTTGAATATTATATTTACTTAGTACAAGGTGAAATTTACCAGTGGTTACACGATCGGTCAAGCATCAAAGAGAAACAAGAAGTTTATTCCGTGCAGCTAGAAGATTACTTGCATTTTAAGGAAAACAGGAACAAGTAAGTGATTCTATAATCACCCTTTACACATGTTTAGTTTTTTTTTTTTTTCTTTTTTTTTTCTTCTTTTTTTGTTAGATCTCTGATTAAGAGATATGTTGTTAGGGGTTTGGTTTCCATGCTCTTTTTTTGTTTATTTTATGTTGCGCGTTTTATATAAGTCATGTGGGTGACCACTATTACCCTACATATTTTAGTAATATTGCTATTGAAATTTTTAACACTAGTGATTCATGTTTTATATGTAGTATGGATACAAAGTTATCAATTGTATGCGTAATCAAAGCCTACATCAATTGCTTGTGTTAGGGAACTTGTTTATTATGTTAAGAACTATATATGCGAGTATGACCCTGCATAAAAAAATCAATTTATTTGAGAAATCAAATGTTATGTGTGGATGATCATATTTTCTATCTTTTGAAATAAAAAATAGTTCACATGACTTAAGCAAATGTCCTTTTCACAAAGTGGAAATAAAGAGATAATTAAAAATAGTATTAACGCAATTGCGATTCAATCTTTTCTGAAAATACCATTAAAAAGTTTAAATCAGTTGCCAAAAAGTTTAAATTAGCGCCACATCACCATTGACCTCACAAACAAACTCACCACCTTTTAGGTGCTATGGTCACCACCAAACACATTCTTTTTTAACAATTTTTAATTAAAAACTAAATTAAACTTTTATTCATAATTAAAAATCATTACATTAATAAATTAAAACATCATACATATCAAAAGACTTAAAGTAAACTCCACGGGAAAGGTGCTCAACCAAATTGGCATGGAGGTTTTGATGTGCGTCTGCCGATTTGATTTGTCTTATAACTTGTAGCGTTTGTTCACGAGTTCATGCAAGTTCGTCCTCACGATGTGCTTCCTCCATATGCCAGTCAAGAGATATCGTCTTTCCTTTGTGTTTATCGTATTACATAAGGATGCATATATATATATATCTTATTGTTTATTTATTAATAGACATTTGTCGTGCGGGACTGGCTAATATAGCTCAGTTTTTCTTGAGAACACTAAACACTCGTTCTACATCTTTCCTTGCTACTTCATGCATTCGCTTATACCATGTTCACTTTGCTCATTATCGTTTGGATGTGAAATCGAGTTAAGAAGTGTTACCCATTCCGGATATATCTTGTCAACAAGATAACATCCCAATCTGTAACTTAAGCCGTTAGCCACAAACGGAACCTCTGGTGCTTTTCCATATTTGAGATCGTTGAACTCTCATGTTTTCATTTTTTCTGAATAAACAATGACGCTCTTTTTAAAAATGACAAGTTCATACTATTAACTTCTTCATTTTACCGTAAGTCTGCGAACATGTATGTTTCAGAGTCCATTTGGAAAATGAGAAACGATAAATATTTTGTTTGAGTTGTGTAGATATTGAGAAATATGATGTTTGAAGTTGTAAATAAAAATGATGGGGCATGGGCATATTTATAGGTAAAATGATAAAATTTAAACAAAGTGTTATTTTTATTTAAAGCCAAAGTGACTATCGGGGGGCTTTCTTTTGCCAAACCACAAACATTTCAGGGTGATTCGGTTTGGTGATGATCACCACCAAACAACGTCCAAAAACATACCACTGCACGCGATGGTTGGTGGTCTCAATAGAGTTCACGCATGGTGGAGGTCACCACCTGGTGGTGCTTCACGACTAGCCTAATTTAAAAAGTGCATATGTATTAAAACCCCTTAATTCTTTTGTTTCAAGCCACACATTTTTGGTCATATACCAACAAGTATTTCAAGAAGTGATATTACAAGTCTAATATTAGAGAGAAGTAATAATACAAGTCTCAACATAGAAAAACATTATCTCTCATGTAAGTGACAAATTGGGACCATGTGTTTGACTAGAGTAATGGGTCTAATGTCTACACATTTGAAGATATAACCAAATCACGTTGTTCTGTCTACTTTGATGGAGATCCCAAGAACACAGCACCTAGTGCAGTTTCGTACGGAGTGACCATCATGTCGTCTCTTTCATCAATGAGTATGTCCCCAACCGCAGGCTCCTTGAAAAATATATGGGGTTCTGTGTGTGCGATGTCATAAAGCTGCTTACTAAACCTTTCCATAGGTGTCATAACAACCTTCTCGAGACATGATCGTCTTTTCTTGGGAATGTTTTTAAAAGCTTGATCCAAGATCCCTACAAACCAAAAAAATTATATTCATAAATTCTAAAAGTAAAAATGAATAATTAATAAGGATCGAATTTTAAAGATAAAAAAATATAACAATATTACAAATACGTTGCTTAATTACTTGTAAAAGTAACCCATTAACAACCACAACACTTAAATATTTTTATCCGTATATTTAACGTACAAAATTTTGAAAGGTGATGCAGAGGCAAGTATTATCTCTAACTATCATAATTTTACGTATAAATTCTTTCTAGTAAATTGTTCATTGGCTTTTAAATATGTGTATAAACACAGGTTGTTAAATGTGATTATTTTATATATCATATGCTTAAAAACTAAAATTTGCATACTTTGACAATTTTATATCGTTGATGACTTTTCATTCAATATATACTTATTGTATCATCTATTATACAATAAGAGAAATCACAAATTTGAAAATGGCCAAATTAGTTGACCAATAGGAGATCATGATTGTAAAATGAAGCCTTAGTCAAGATTGAATATGATTTGGTTAACATTACAATAAAGGAGGTGATTTGCATACTCTACAAAGTGATTGAGACACTATAATTAATTGTGTTTGGACATTTCTACCCTCACAGTGACCTTTACATATTCACCACTGTGAGGGTATAAATGTCCAAACACAAATAATTAGAGTGTCCCAATCACTTTATGGAATGTGCAAATCATCTCCCATAAAATAAAGGGTTTTTCTAACATGTACCATCAGGCACATGTTAAGGTATAGTTATTAAATGAAATTTTATCATATAAATCAAAGTTTGCAACTGTTACACATTAATTAAACTAAGAATTTGTTATAATTATATAAAATCTTCAATTGAATACACTAAAACTTGACTTCTTCACTTAACCACGTGCCCTCGGGGTTAGTAAAAATCCATATCTAAAATATGATTTATGAGTATAAAAGGCACAAAATTTAAGATTGTATCCATTACACTTGAATTGATTAGAGTTAGGAGTTATGGTTATATAAAAAGATATCGATTGCCCATATCTCTTTTATAACATTTTCTTTTTCATTTACCTCTATTATAAGACACTATGTAAAGTAGTAATAAGTAACTTATTTGTATTTTCATTCCATGTATTTTTATTACCAACGTTGGAGACCATCCTAAATTGCCCTCAAATTGATAGGAAAAATAGAAATTACATTGCAAGAGAAAAAAGTTACTAAATTTGGTAATAAAACAAATGTTTTCTTTATGTTTTGATAGCGAGTATAGTTTCTATTGCACTGCGTTGTGAGTTTATATAACTTTATACTATTTGTACATAGCAAGTAACAAATTATGTATCCAGCTAAGTAAGTCTTTAAACCTAGAATTCTTAAATAATCTATACATTGTTGAATTAACAAATAGAAGTTATTATTAGCTTAAAGTTGCTAAACGATACAAATGTATATTTAAAAGCCATATTAATTAAGTTTTATTCTTCATATTCAGATTTGATGTATTCTGTTAGGAATTATATTTGTGTTGATAAGACAAAACATATGAAAGATGAATGACTTAAAAGACAAAGGAGGAGTTCTTCAAAAGATGGAAGATTACAGAAGATTTCCTAGAAGATAATTGTAAAAATTAGGAAGATATGTTTATTTCCTAATACTTATCCTTTGTAAACCTAATATCTCTATTATATAAAGAGATATAGGTCGTATAGTTTTTTGTGTGTCAAGATGTGAACACCAGGAAAAGTGTGTGTGTGTCCTAGGCGTGTTGGTTGTAAAAAAATGCCTAGATGTGTTTGTGTTCAGCCTCAAGGATCGTTTGATCCCTGTTATTGTTGAGTAACCGTTCTACAATTGATCAAGTAGAATTGGGGCTGTTAATTATGTATGTAATTGTTATAGTGAAGATGATGATAAAGAAAACCTTGTTACAATAACAATTTTTGTTTGATTAATTCCGATTCATATTGTTGTCTTTGTTATTGTTATTCCTATATGAGGTCTAAACAACCTCGAGTTCTAAACGATTCTACATATTTTTTATTTGAAATAGCTCGTACGTTGCGGGTGGGTTTGAAATTTCGAATTTTTTTGTGGGAATAAATAAAAAATCACAAATGTATCAAACCTTATGATATTGTCAAAAAAATATATAGTTTAGTATATTTTCTTAATTATATTTGTAGATAAATGTTGAAAAAACTGTATTTTCTTATAAATCATGAAAAAAAATAAAAGCATTTCAGTATTGAGCTAATTTTTAGCGAAATTTAAATACTTTTCTATTGGTATAATTTATAAGAAAAGATGTTGAATTTATGTATTTCTAAATTTGTATTGATACTATTGTTACTAAACCGAAAAACCAATATATCACAATACGAATGTATATAAAAAGCCACCAAGTGTTTTTCACCCTTAAAATTTGTACCATTTCAAATCCAACTTTCATAAAATCGTGTTTGTGCTTACATATTTTACAAATTTTCATACTAAACCTAGAGTGGGTTTAGTTGTAGAAAATGAGGGTTATCTTTTAAGTTCTCTTATTAAATTTGACAAAATAGAAAACGGGTTGATTGAGTGTTTTCTAAAAAAAAAATGAAACTGAATTTTTTAAGTTGTAACTAAGCTTTAAAAGAGTGGAGTGTATATAATTCAAAAAATCCTTCTTGCACTTTTCACTTTTTCTAATTGGGTTAATTTCATATGTACCTAATATAAATCTTAAAATGTCATATTTACTCAACTAAAAATCAAAATTCAATATATGCCCAATTCAAACATCATACTGATATCTACCATTTTTAGCATTTAATCATTTGAAAATAGTTCTACGTCACTAAAACTACCATTCTACCATTGATAATGTAACTAAGATATTTTTCATCTTTATTTACATATTTATCATTGATGCAATCCTAATTAACTAATTTCATCAAAGGTAAAACATTTTTTTGCGAAGCATAATACACCACCCTATGTACGAATAAGACATAATTGAAATAAAATCATGTTGTTGAATTAATAATATAGTACCATTTCTTATACAATAGTCTATGCATAATAAAAAGTATTGATACCTTGCGATGAATGTGAAAGATAAGTAAAACACAAATCCACTTTCTCACACTTATGTTAAAAATCATATGTTTTGCATGGGTTTGAACTACTCGTGGCATAACAAGATAACTAAATAGGGATCTTCAGGCAAACAAATACAACAATTAAGACGTATGTATGTAAAGATGAAACTTTATATTAATAATATTATCAAGGGTATAATGGTAATATTAATGGTGTAAATCTAATTTCAAATGATTTAAGTAATAAAATGAGTAAATATGATGTTTAAAATGGGTACATATGAGAATTTGATATTTAGTTAGGTAAATATTACATTTTAAGCTTTATATCAGGTATATATATTTAATTAACCTTTTTTAATTTTAAAGTATAAATACATCCAAACACGTCTTTTTTAATTCACCATTTTCCTAAACAAAAACTCTCTTGTTTAGTATAAACAAATCATTATAAGGTTTCCATAAAAATTTCCACAAACTAAACACCATTAATTAATTGGTTTAAAATATTTTCAAACCACTCAAAACTTTACTCCAGTTTTCAATTTTCCAATCAACAATACATGATGTTTATTGATAGATAAAAATATAATTAAAGTTAACACAAGATGGCAATTTAATCAATTTTTGTTGCTTGTTTATTTGATTTTTATAGTGTCTTCATTTATTAGTTCAATTATTATAGAGTTATATTCTCCAATATCTTATAATTTTTTACTAGTTTAGATTAATTATTGCGAATTCTTTATGTTTGATGATTTGAGATTCTACTAGTTCATTTTTTTTGTTTATGTAATATTCACTAAAACTTATAACCATTAACATACCCAACTCGTATACTCGCTACCAATTATAACAAATAATGTAACTTTACAGTTTGGTTTCGTTGCGTTATAACCCTAGTTGTAAATAAAAATAGAGAGTAACTACTATAATTACCTTTTGTGTTAGGCTCCTCATATGATGATGCCAAGTTGTCAGTTTCTTCAGTTGTGACATTTTTTTGCTTGTGTTTCGGAACATAGAATGCTAATGTCCCTCTAGTCCTCCAATGTGATCCACACGCATTGCATAACACTGGCTTCAATGGTGGACCTTTTCTCCACATTGGTGTATCTATATGGCATGAAGATTGACTTTAGATCTTATATAAAGGTACACCACATATATAAAAACATTTATGCATCAAATGTGTTTTAGTATGCTTCAAGAAGTTCTTGTATCAATATGGTGAACTATTAGCCTATTTTTGTTGTCAATTATTGTTTAAATTCATTACTAAATACAAGTTTCACAATGTGTATAGGGAAATTTAGAATCTAGCATTGTGCTATATGGAAGCATGTAACCATTCCCTGACTCCGCATCAGTTTATGAGGTTGTCTTCTTCAGTTGGTCTTCGACTTCCCTGAAGCCATTCAGGCTTTCTGAGCTTTATACAACACTCACTAATTTCTTTATCAGTGAGTCATCTTTTGAATAATAATCAGAGAGACATGTTCTCTAATAACTCTCAGGGAGTATATCACTTCTGATAACTATCAGGTTCAATTTGATAGTTATGAAGTGACATACTCTCTGCTCGTTATCAGAGACTTGATGTTCACTGACCTTCAGAAGGTGAATTAGGCTATTTTATGTTTAAATACTTGTCGAAGACAATTGGGTTGACTTATCAGACCCAACAATTTATGACTTGGTTTCATTTTATTTATTTATTTTTAGATTAATTCTATTACTTAATTCGCCCTGTTCGTCGTTCCATTTTGGTATCTTTCGAAATAATTGTTCGCATTTAAAATGTACATGTATCATATATGATTCTATTCATACGAATGCAACACGACATTAAGGTTAATATATACTAAGGTTATTGACAATATTTTTTTGTTCACATTAGTCTTTACTTATGAAACACGATATTTAGATTACTTAACTTATCAAATATATGTGTTCATTTCACTCTAATACCTCTGTGTATATTTAACCTTTTGGTACAAAGAAAGTATAATATTTTTTTAAAAAAAGTTAAGAGCGTAATTCGATAACAAAAATAAATGAAAGAAGTAGCTAACATTTATTGAAGAATTGTATTATGTCATTTAGACTATTTATTTCAACGTAAAACAAAATCAGCCTTAAATTTGTTAGTAAGGTTAAAACGGTCATTTACTTCTGTTTAGAGTCATCTATAATCGTGTAAGACTTGATAAAAAGCTATTCAACATGTTCGGGATGGCGGCGGTATGTAATTTTGTTGAACCACATGTTCAAATTATTTTTACCGACTCACTAGTCAATGGGTGTATTTTTTTTCTCTAAATTTTAAAAAGATTTTAATCAAATTACTTGATTCGGGTTAACCGGTTTTGGGTCAACCCGAATGAGAACTTATAGCACAAAAATAACCAAAGCGGGCAAATTTTATAAAAAAAACAAGGAAATGTATCTTAATAAAAATTAAAATCCCTTATTCGAGTCAATGCGAAACTCTACCCGAATAAGGTTTCAACATGTATCAACCCGACCCGAATAAGGTTTTTGTTTCTTTGGGTTCGGGCCGAGTTATTCGGGTTCGGGTATCTTTGACAACCCTATTTCTGGCATAGACACAGATTCACTAATAGCGGACATATGAAAAGTACCAAAAACTAAGTATCATATAAATAATAATGAATCTCTCGTATGAAATTAAAAAGAACAGCCTTACGTTTGACTTTGCAATGATCACAAGGCCCCCGTTTCACCATTCTGACTCTCACCATGCTAACTCCTTGGGTAACTTTTGACACTATAACGATGAAGTACACACAAAAAGCTTAGTTAATCTCACCAACATAACTATTGAGGAAAACAGAAGTAACCAAAAAAAAATCCAGAAAGAACAAGGGTAAAACTTAAAAGTTCGAACTATCTTGGGTTACCTGTAAGCTTCTGATGTGCTTTCTTGAAAATGTTTTTCTTTTGTCTTTGCAAGTGTTCAATTTATAGATGGAATGATAGGTATATATTTAACAATAAATGACGAATAGGATTAAATTTAGGAAAAGCCGAAAAGTATCATGAATGCTAGTTTTTGGAACAAAGGTGATTTGTTTTGCAATATCTTTCATAAACTCATGTCTTAGTCATATACATTCACTTTTCAAGGATTTTAAATTAATATGCATTTAAAGTCTAATTATCTTTTATATCTTTGAACATAATTTACTTGTTTTCCTTAGAGGATATAAAAAATAAAGTAACATGGAAGTACCTAGCCTGAAATTAATTAAATTTCTATACATAAGCGATAGACTTTGACTTGCAATTTTTTTTCTATACATGAGCAATAGTTTTTGGAACAACATTAATTTGTTTTGCAATACCTAGTTTTAGTCACGGTAGATACAAATATATTTTTCGTGATATTTTTTAACATACTATATGGGTAGTTACGTACCGACAGTGGCTAGATTAAAGCATTTTATGTTTTCCTTTTGTTAATCTATAATGTGCCTGCATTATCTATTACCGTTGTTACTGATTAACCTGTAACACCTCGTAATTTTCCAGACGTGTTTTTATAAGGAATTAACTTTATTTTCCATTTACAGACCTTTCCGAGCTCGTTTGTCAAGAAAATGAGAAGTTACCTCGTGAAACATGAAACCGCACTCAACGCGTATCGGCATGACCGTTAACTCGATGATGATTTGATTTTATTATTTTATTATTTGGGAGAAACTAGGCGTATAGTCGTTTTGATTGGAAAAATTATTCTGAATGCGATGACGTAATTTACGAGTTGAGATTTGATCATTATCAATTCTAAATGAGTCCCGAACCTCATTTTGTGAAAGATACCTAAATTACACTGATGGCCCCTGGAAATAATTTACCCTACCGCCCCCTCACTTTTGAATATTACAGAATGGTCTTTGTGGCTTGGCTATATGAAGAAAAGTAACTAGGGTTTTCAAACCATAAAAAAACAAACTATCACTCTCCTCCCTCCTCTCCACTCACAGCCGCCACCCTCTCCAAGATCCGGCAGCCGCCACTATCCGGTCACCACTGCTGATGGCCACCACCAACACAGCCACCATGATCATCTCACTTCCCTCTCTAGCATAATTAGGGCGCCGTAGCATCAAAGCGGTCACTGCCACCACGCCGCCACCACCACAGTTGCAGCCGCCGCTTCTTTCCTTTGAAGACCGAAGTGAGCACGTGTATTTTGAAACGGGTATAGAGTGACGGGTCACACCTATGGTATAGATCTCGATTCTTTTTTTTTTTGGTTTGTGTACTCGTGTTTCATCTCCCGCGACTCACCATCTATCTATTTCTCTTTTCTTCCGTGGTATGTCATAACATAGACCCGTTTATTACTCTATTTGTTTAAAAACCAACTGTTAAGAATTGTTGTCATGTTTTTGTGGAATAAAACGAGGTTAAAAATGGTATCAAAAAGATTGGGTGATTAAAAATGGATTAAAACGTTTTATTTAGATCTGTGTGGTAAGAAATCTAAGTGTGTTAGTTTGATTATTGTGGGGTTATTTGGAATCGGGTCGGATTAAACCCGACTAGTGTTGGATCCGAGTTGTGACACAGGTGAGTCACAGGTTGTGTTTGGGTTTGTGGTATCTCATATTTAGTTAAGGTGCTTTTGTATTTGATTGTGATTTATGGTTTGGTCACGTAGGGATTTGGCAAAGTAAACCACAAGGGGGTGTTTTTTTTCCTCGGTTCACACTCAACCCACAAAGGGGTGTGTTTGTGTTTAGTTGGCGACACACAAAGGAGGTGTGTTCGCTTGGTTTCTCTTTTTTGCCATGGTTCGAGTCACCACGAAGGTGTTTGTTTGTCCCAGTTTAACGCATAAACACCAAGGGGTGTTGATGTTTTTAGCTTATCTAGGGTGCGTTGACACTTTTAGCATGTATTTTCAGGTTTAAGGTGATAACTAACTGTTAGAGGCGCTTGGCAATGGCACGGCATGGTCATAGATTACTCTGATGTATTCGAGACCGCTTAAATCCTTTTTTGGGCTTGTATTTCCACACTATTTTAGAATGATGTAAATTTATACTGTTGATAATGAAATTTCTTTTAAAAAGGATATGTAAAATATGTTCTCTTTACTTTATGTTGTGTACCAATTGAGTAGCACCCCAGTGACATGTATGCTTCCATTGTATCGAATTTTGGGGGTGTTACAGATTGGTATCAGAGCATTGGTTATAGAGAACTATGTATTTTTAAAACCTAGACTATAATTACTTTTTACAAAATTTAGCCCTATGACCGCCACGTGCCTGCCTGCTAAGTTGATGCCTCGCTTATGAATTTGTTTGATGATAAAATTGATGAGATGTTTGATGATATATTCGATGAGATGTTTGGTGATATATTTGATGAAGTGTGTGCATGACTAGTGGATGATTTATATCCACCTATTTTAGCTAATCACTATGAGTATTTTTCATATATACATATGCCTACGCATTGTACCTGTCACAGAGTTACGTTATTTCCTTGCGTAATCTCATTGTTGATTTTGAGTTTGGACACCCGTCATGGTTTTTCAAAGCGATTTTGGAATGTAAAGAACATATTACTAGTATAACTGAGCTGAGTATTTCAAAATTCATTGAACCTCGGGTGAATATAGACTAATCACCTATATTTAACCAAGGACAGTGGGACATGGCCTTATCACCTATGTCCGACTCAGAGGTGAATTTTTCGACACTAGGAGTAGTTATCATATAATTATGTTTGGGTAGATTTTGATTTTGAGAATGGTAAAGTTTTATGTGTGTACACGAGCATTGAATATCATGAAAGTTTACCCCCACACACGATACACTGGCATCACAACACTTCATGAACCGTAATACTCCTTGAATCACTATACCTCTCCGTTTATATGGAGTTCTTATCCATCGTCGCATGATCATGATTTGCATCAAGTCGGGTTAGACCCTATTGGTCACAGTTTGAATCTGAGTTGCCTATTGTAACTCATTTGATATTGTAATAAGCCCATTTGAGCTTATTGGAGTGTTTAGATTTGGTTTTTTCTATGTTTGAATTCGGATCGCTTGATTTTGTGATTTTGGATCTCATTGTGGATTTTGATTTTTTTATTTAGCCTTGTTTTGTTTGTGATCCGGTTACAGACACCTCTACCCTAAGCCCTATGTTCAATCGATGATGTACCTTTCGCGTTACGTACTATGCACAGTACTGAGTCAACCGATTGATTGCTAGATAAATCAACATCCTCCTTCAGAGTCGTACTTTGAACTTGCTAAACTCTCCATTTAAAAGAGATTCCATGCCCAACAGAAACCTTAAGACCTTAAGGAGTAACCTAATCGCGTTCTTTGGAACAGATTCCTAACCCTTCATTTATCTCTCAGGAACACCGGTTATTTATGCTACTTGAGAGGATGTGATACACTCTAAGGATGTTAGTCCTTTATAACGTGTGTATATGATACTTTGAGTGAATATGATTAAGTATGCGGAATCTACTTAACCACACTTAGAAGGATATTGGTTATGGGAATGGAATAGTGATGCTTGTTATTTGAACAATGAACACAGAAAGTATATCACCAAACAATTCAATATTATTGAGAATAATACGAGTGATCTTCAGTATCACTAGGGTTACAAAACCTTGAATCTCTATTACAAAGAAAACTATTTCTGTTATGTTCAACACAATGTATATTTTCTAAGCTTTCAACTAGTCACACTTATCTCTAAGCTAAGATCTCCCTTTTATAGTCCAAAGGAGATCTTTACAATATTGATAAGTCTTTGTCGAACTACTTGCAAGTTATGTGTGTCAGTCCCTAAGATACAACTTGTTCTGTGTATACAACATGTTGACTGAACACATATCTAAGATATTATCTACCGTATATATTTGACTTTTATACAAAAATATCTTATACATACTTATCCATCCAGCAGTAGTATACGCGACACTTATCCACTCAGCAGTAGTATGAGTCACTCCAACAGCATTATTCAACCAGCAATACCTTTGTTTGTACTAGCAGTACTAACTTATCAGTTAGTACTGTTAGTTATAACTTGAACAGACTTCAAATATACACTAGCAGTTAGTACTGTTAGTATATATTCTTCTCAGCAGTACTAACCTTTGGAACATTTAGTTTCCAACTCTAATCTTCAGAACATTTAATTCCCAACAATCCTCCCCTAAACTTGTGATTTATCCCAAATCATCAAGTTTCTTCTGAATTAAATGAGGATTGTGAGAGTCTTCCAAACACTACATAGTCAGACTCTTGATCTAAGCTTTTCTTTGTTCTGTAAGATCAAGTATCTTTATGACTAACTCATCTGCCATATGTGTATCACATTCAGCAATAACATCATCTTCTTTGTCTTGAACATTAACAGTACCTTGCTTATGCTCCAACCATTGCTTAAAAGATGGTGCAATTTCCTTGGATGGAGGAATTATAAGAGGCAATGGTGTTGTGTATCTTGGATGGTTGAAGCCTGATATTATATTCCCTATAATTGCTCCAAGAAGTCAAGTTATCTCTCAGCAAGCCTTGCAAGTGATGAACAAATGTAGTGAACTGAAATTGAAACTGAAAGAGCTTATTCCATTTGAACTTTCTCCATTTGAATATCAACAGTTGAAGAAGAGAGATGAATTGATTCATCCTTTCTGAATATATATAATACTCCAGAATCTTGTCTAAATTTCTCTTCTGTTTGATCAATTTAAACTTCCTCCCCTATTTCTGAACATACACATTCACAGTCTTTCATCCTCTGATAATCTTCCTCCCCAATATTTTCATCAATTTGGGCAATCTTCCTCCCATACATTTGGTTAATCTTCCTCCCCTGTTTGGAAGATCTCTCACCATCATCTGAACTTGACTCCTTTGATGAACTATAAGAAGTTCATCTTCTAATTTGGATACCTTATCAGACATATTGTACATAAAGCCATCAATTCCTTAAATTTCATATGCTGCCCTCATCACTTCCAGGTGTGTTAACTCCTGTGAGATGTGAATCATGGAGCAATAACTCATAATCTATCATTAGATGGGTTTCTGAGCCATTATGAATCCAAAATATTTTAAGAAACTTTTGACTTAGCAGTATGAACTTGATTTTTTTAATGAAAAACCATACTGCAAACAACCATTTTGAAGGGATTAAGTGTAGTCACAGACACTTAATCAAGATTTCGGTTTAAGTAACCTCTGGTTGCATGAGAACCAATTTTTTCAGTTATAAATAATTGCCTGTGTACAGATAAACCCATTCTAAGGGCTTTCTTGACAGGGTTTCCAGCTCGTGGCAATTGTTGCCTCTAACACAAGTGTTGGATTCACATTTTCTCGCTGTTCTTTCTATCAGATGTCCTTAGACTTGCTCATTATACTAGTGAAAGTATAAAATAATAGAAAGTGAGTTGAGTCAGTTACTATCTGATCAACTAAGCCATCAACACAATACAAAATATCACAATAAGTTTCAAGAGAGAAGTTTTAAAGAATTTATTAACTTAGGTGTAAGCCTTTGTTAATGAATTCTCAAACTCTGTCCATCACTAACCTATTATGTCACAACTTGAGCCACCATTCTGCTTGCTCATGTATTGCACTTGTAACTTCCTTTGTGCTCAATTTTCATACCTGAAAATGTTAGTCCAAAACCAAGAAAACAAATTGCAAAGCATTTGTCTTATAGCAGTAGAATTACATGACTAACAGTATGAACAAAACAATCCAAATTTGTACTAGCAGTACAAACTTTTCAATAACAGTACTAATTGATAATGCTAGCAGTACAAATCCAATTTATATACAAAACCACAAAGGTTGAAAATTTTAAGGATTAAGCATCCCAATACTTGCTACCAAGTATTGAAATCTTTCTACATCAAAAGCTTTTGTAAGAAGATCTGCAAAGTTGTGATCAGAATCAATTTTAATTACTTGAATCAACTTTTTCTCATTGCAGTCTCTAATAAAATGATGTCTAATTTCAATGTGTTTTGTTTTAGAGTGTTGCACTGGATTTTTAATTATGCAAATTGTACTACTATTATCAATATATATGACAGTGTTCATGAAATTGTACCCATAGTCAAGAAGTTGATTTTGAAGCCAAAGTACTTGACCACAGCAACTTGCAGCAGCTACATATTCAGCTTCAGTTGTTGAAGTAGCCACAATTGTTTGCTTCTTACACTGCCATGAAATGAGTCTACATCCAAGGAATTAACATCCTCCATTTGTTGACTTTCTGTCCAAGCTTGCACCTGCATAAACACTGTCTGAATATGCTACCAAGTCAAAAGGTAATTCCCTAGAATACCATAGACCCAACCTAGGTTGACCCTTGAGATATCTAAAGATCCTCTTGACATCTGTTAAGTGAGAAACCTTAGGAGTTACTTGAAATCTTGCACAAGCACAAACAGAGAACATGATATCAGGTCTTGATGATGTGAGATACATCAAAGAGCCTATCATAGATCTGTATGTGTGTATATCCACATTGTCTCCATCTACATCTTTAAGAAGAGGTTTCTCAGAGTCCATTGGTGTGCTTGCTACCTTTGCATCAACAAATTGAAATTTCCTTAGAATCTCTGCTACATATTTATCTTGCCTGATAAATATGCCTTCACTTGATTACTTAACTTGCAGACCCAAAAGAAAAGTAAGTTCCCCCATGAAACTCATCTGAAACTTATCATGCATAAGTTTCTCAAACTCTAAACACATCTCCTTCCTTGTAGATCCAAAGATGATATCATCCACATACACCTGAACTAGCAAAAGATCCTTTTTGTGCTTCTTGATGAATAATGTCTGATCAATCTTCCCTCTTTGAAATCCATTTTCTATTAAATAGGAAGCCAGTGTTTCATACCATGCTCTTGGTGCCTGATGAAGGCCATAAAGAGCTTTGACAACCTTGTTCACCTTGTCTGGATGTTCTGGATCAATAAAACCTGGAGGTTGTGAGACATAAACCTCCTCTTCAATAGTACCATATAAGAAGGCACTCTTGACATCCATTTGATAAACTGTGAAGCTCATGAATGAAGCATAAGCCAAGAATAGCCTAATTGCCTCAATTCTTGCTACTGGAGCAAAAACCTGTTCATAGTCTATACCCTCCTCTTGTGTGTACCCTTGGGCTACAAGTCTAGCCTTGTTTCTTATCACTATGCCCCTTTCATCCCTTTTGTTCCTGAAACCCCATTTAGTGCCAATTACCCTTACACCCTTGGGTAAATCAACTAGCACCCAAACCTTCTGAATTTTAAATTGGAGAAGCTCCTCTTGCATAACTTCTACCCAGCTTGAATCATCTAAGGCTTTGAGAACATTCTTGGGTTCTGCTTGTGAGTGGAAACATACAAATAAGCAAAACTCATGCTACTTTGATGCATAAAGAGCATCAAGAAGCCCTTGTTGGTCTGAAGACATAAGTTGCTTCCTTGTCTTCACACCAAATTATACATCACCAATCACATTATCCAGGAAGTGGACTTTGTGAATCCTTGTGTGTGGTGTAGAAAGAACATGATAGTCAGGTGGGAGATTGTTGAAATCCACCTCATCTTCTGAGAAATCTGCTTCATTTGAGTCTGATGGGCCAGCAGTAGAAACATTTGGCCTAGCAGTAGAAACATTTTTCCTAGCAGTAGCTTGCTCTGTCTCAGCAATACTATCATCATTAGAACTGTTAACTGGATTCCCTTGTTCCTCAGTTCCATCTTCCTTGTTTTCACCTTCAATCCCTTCTTTAGCTTTATCAGAAGAAGGTTCATCATTTATTGAAGTTGAATCCACACTTGTCCATATTGGCATCATCACGTAATCTTGATCTTTCTCTTTTCCTAACCCCGCCTCATCTGTTGCATTATCAGCTTCTGAACCTGAAAAGTTATTAGTTTCTGCAACAACAGGCACATAATTCATTGATTTAGTTAGTGTCTCAAGATCAAATAGCCATTTGGGACCTTCACCTGCTACATTGGATTTGTTCTCTAAAAACTCCACATGCAGGTTTTCCTCAACTCTTCTAGTTCTTGAATTGTATACTCTAAATGCTTTACTATTGAGAGAATATCCAACCAAGAATCCTTCATCTGCTTTACCATCAAATTTTCCTAGATGGTCTAAGGTATTCATAATTGTTACATGACATCCAAAAGGTCTAAGAAATCATATTGCAGGAGTTCTACCTCTAAAAATCTCATAGGATGTCTTATTGTGAGACTTAACAACCAAAACCCTGTTCTGGACATAGCAAGCAGTATTAACTGCTTCAGCCCAAAAAGTGATAGGCAACTTAGAGTCAGCTAACATAGCTCTAGCAGCTTCTATGAGTGTCCTATTTCTCCTCTCTGCTAATCCATTCTGCTGAGGAGTTCTAGCAACACTAAATTCTCTTCTAATACCCTTTTCCTTGCAGAATTCATCCATAACTCTATTCTTAAATTCTGTCCCATTATCACATCTAATGACTTTTACTTTCTTGTCTACTAGGTTTTCTATCTCTGTAATGAATGTCTTAAGAATGCTAGAAGTCTCATCCTTAGAACTTAAAAAGAAAACCCATGTAAATCTGCTATAGTCATCAGTAACAACAAGACAAAATCTTTTATGCTTAATACTACTCACATTTGTAGGTCCAAATAAGTCCATATGAAGCATAAACAATGATTGATCAATAGAGTTAAAAATCTTGGGCTTACAAGTGGCTTTATGTTGTTTGCCTTTAAGACAAGCAATGCATGTTTGGTCATTTTCAAATCTTTTCTGAGGTAAACCTCTTACCAAACCATCTTTGACAATTTTATTTATGGTTTTGAAATTAATGTGACCAAGCCTCCTATGCCATTTCATAGACTCATCCAATGTGGTCTTTGCAACAAGACAAGTAAGAGCCTCTTTAGGAATAATCTTCTTCATATCAACACTGTACATGTTTCCCTTTCTTGGAATTTTAAGAAGTACTTGACTTTCATCAGGCATCTTAAAATCAGAAGAAAGCACAAGACATTCAGTGTCATTAAAAAGAACTTTGTTCTTTTTGTCACACATTTGTGAGACACTAAACAGGTTATACTTAAGCTCTTGCACATAGTACACATCTTCAAAATCCAATTTACCGATTTTAAGAGTACCTTTACTAGTAATTCTTCCTCCAATTCCTCCCCCAAAGGTAACATATCCTCCATCCAATGATTGAAAGTCTGAAAGATAAGACATGTTGCCTGTCATGTGCCTTAAACACCCACTATCAGAATATCCTTGATCTTCATCATCTGCTTGTGAATGTCCCTGCACATAAGTAAGGAAATTAGTTTCCTTGGGGAACCCAAGCCATTACTGACTTGGATTTGCCTCGTGCATCAATGTAATTAAAGCTTTTGAGAACAGTTGATGCACCATTGGATTTAAGAGGTCTCCAAATCCAACATGCTGAGGCCTTAACAGCATTAGCCCTCTTTTCCCTAGCAGCAGTATGAACTGCTTGCCTAGCAGTATGAACTGCTAGCTTTGCAGTTGTACCCTTTAGTTTCCAAATTTGTTTTTGGACCACTGCTTTTGATTGAAAAGACTTTTGAGCAGTTGTAGATGCATATTTGAAATTTTTTATTTTTTTTTTTTTTAATTTTGAACTACTGGTTTTTTTGGTAAACAGTCTTAAATGGTCTAGTAGTACTAACTACTTGTCTAGTAGTAGGAACTTGTTTTGGACCAGACTTTAACGAAACTACTCTGGGTGTTGTTCTAGTAAAATTAGAGTGACTTTTAGTTGTATGCCTTTTTAAATTCACCCTATGGTTTGAATACCCAGATATCCTTAGGTTGCAGAAAGCTGCAAGATGGTCAAAATCTCCACAAACGAAACAAGCTTTGTTATAGAAGTCAAAGTCATAACCAAGTTGGTGAGACTTGAGGTCATTCCAATTCCTTTGGTTACCTCTGGGCTTGTTTGTGGTTCTATATTGCTCACAATATCTTACTGGTTGCCTAACATGTTTAACATTTGTTTTAGGCCTAACAGTATCATTCTTGATCACCTTAGGAACACTTGTTCCTGCTTTCTTAACACGTTATCGTTAGTTTTCTGCATCATATTTTGTTATATTTGTGTGTATTTGTTACTAAATCGTGACAAAGTATATATGCAAGTAAATATAGCCAAGTACAGAAAAAGATGATAAAAAGATGAAGAAATGAAGTGATTATGCACATTGGAAGATTCACGAGAGGAAAACGAGAGAGAAACTACACGAGAATTCAAGGATTTGATAATGTAAAGATTTCTATGTTCATATATCAAGAAAAGATCAAGTTCTATGAAAGGAAGTAGGGCCACAACAAAGGAACAAGCACGTAACAAGAAAAGAAAGAAAAAAATAAAATGTGTGTGCATGAAGGCTCCATCCGATCAGATGGTGCCCGCATTCAATTCGGATGGGAGAAGAATAATTTACCAAGAGATCCAACCGATCGGTTGGACCACAATATCGATCGGTTGGAGGAAGCTGAAGTTACAAAATCATATTTAATGACGAATTTATGCCCCAAAATCATGGTGGCTTATCATTTCCTGGTTATTTACTGTTGAGGTACGTTTTTGCTTGAGGAGTAAGTGTTCTTACACTTATTTAAAGAGATCCAAGGTTAGTTTACAAAGTGTGACACCCAAAACATAGTGAAGGCTTACACCAATTCCTTGCTAAACTTATTATCATTGCCCGAAAGCTTGTAATTGCTATGAAAACGTCCAGGGAACCTTGAGTTCGAGTCTCAAGAGTTGTGTTCGAGTGTGGAGTTGTTTACGTGTGATCATAGGCGATTGGAGGAGTGTGGTTGCTATAGTTCCACAATTCTAGTTCTTGTAATTCCAAAACTAGGTATTTCTTGTTTGAGTTATTATGAACTACTTTTACTTTAAGATGAATGAAAGTATGGTTTGTTACTTGTGTTTGATTATAATTGTTATGGAGTGATTTTGGTTATACTTGTGTGTATGATGTGACAATTGTTGGAGTATTCTTATTTCATAGTGATGCATGAAAACATGTCTTGTTTTATGAGTTTGTTGAAATACAATCTAATCTTGCTTAATTAGTTGGTAAAAAACAGTTCTAAAGATTAACAAAGGCCGAAAGGATTTTCTTTATGTTTTTATTCCAAAAAGTTAGTGCACGAATTAGTATGGACTATGGTGTGTGAAAAGCACCATATTAACTCATTAAAATGGATTTGGAAATGATTTCATCACGAGAAAAGGCCAAAAGGATTCGTAGGAATTCTTAAGATAAGAAATGCTTTTCAAACAACAAAGAGTTTAATAGAATTGTCGTAATAGTTAAACAAGGCCGAAAGGAATTAACTAGGAGATTGAATTCTTAGAGATGATTTCTCATGATAAAAACCATTGATTGTGAATCACTCATTTTAAGTTGTGCATCATTACAAGTTACACCCAACTTGGTAGATTACTCTATACAATTAGTCAAGGAATTACACACAAGTATATTGATTTTCGATTGATTGGAGTTTACTTACCTTAGAATTTGCACCAGATTGGATTGACAACCCTTTTTGTTAAAACTTATTTTACTAAACCCAAACAACAATTCCCTTGGGACGATCTTGACTTACCCACTTTTACTACCATGGACGAGTATACTTGCTCATATGTGTTGATTAGATAATGGGATAAATTGTGTTTATAAATTTTTAAAACTTGCATGACCCGCGACACATCAAGTTTTTGGCGCCGTTGCCGGGGAATTGGTTAATTTACTTGGTAGTATGGTTTGGTAGTTTATAAGTTTTGTAGTAAAAAAAAAAAAAAAAAAAAAAAAAAAAAAAAAAAAAAAAAAAAGTTTGGTTTGGAGCCAACCGAACCGGATGGATGCCCATCCGATCGGTTGGTGGCTTCGGTAAAAAGTTTTTAGATTTTATTGTTATTGTTATTTTTCATTTTTAATGTTAGTTTAATGTTATGTTTAATGTTTCATTAAATGTTAGTGTAATTAAAATAATTAATAGGGTAATTAGAATAGTTTTTACATGCTTTTAATGTTTTATTAAACTTAGTTAATGTTGTTAATTTTCGATTTAATAGTTAGTAGTTAAAAAGTTTTAATTTATGTGTTAGTTAATGGTTAGTAGTTAATTAGTTTAATGTTATGTTTAATGTTATTAATTATGTGATGTTTTTCATTTTCTTTTATGAATTAGTTTAATGGTAATCATTAATGGTAGTCATTATTATTATTTTTTTATATTAAAGTTTTAATTCAGTTTTTTTTTATAAATATAAAAAAATTAATTTTTTTTTTAAGAAAATTTTCAATCTAACCGATCGGATGTTGCCCGCATCCGATTCGGTTGGGTAAATCTAATTTTTAACGATTCAACCATCCGATCGGATGGAGTTCAATACCGATCGGATGGAGGCCTCGGTAAAAGTTTTTGAAATTTTTAATTTTAGTTGTTTTGATGTTTTAAGAGTTTGAAGTTGTTTGTTTACTTGCTTTGGTTTAATATTTTAATATGTTTCGATTATAACTAACCCTCACGCTAATAGTTTGGATTTTTTTTGTTTTTGTGGTTATGTTATAATTTAGTGTTTAAGTAGAATGGAGAGTTTAAGCAATGTGTCGGAATACTTGAGAAATTTGGAAGAGATGCTGAAAGATTCGAGTGATTCATTGGAGAGTTTGGAAAATATTTTGGAAGAAGCTAAGGTTGATTTTGAAAGGAAAGAAGAAGTTGGAGAAAATCATGTTTGTTTACCTAAGGAGAAAAGAGTTGTTGTGTTTACACGAGCACCACCTAAAGAGTTTGATGCACCGTTCATGAGGTATGCTACACCTTGTGGTGTGGAAGGTATAAAAGCTTGGGATGCTCAGCTTAATATAGAATATGGTGACAACTACATTATGGAAGATATGCTTGTTAAACTTGGTTTTGTTAGACTTGACTATGAGGATTATGGAAGAAAGATAGTGTGAGAGGTGAATGTCAATATTCATGTCATGTGTTCAAAGTTGATTTTGTTGTTTTGGAATATGGGAATGCTGATGAACCAGAAGTTGTGTTTGGTAGAGATTTTATGGTTAAGACTAAATGTAGGATTGATTTTGCATTGGGAGAGATGAGGATTGATGTTGATGATATGGTAGAAGAAAAGGAAGGAAAGGGAGAGATTGTTAAAATGTGAAAAGCGAATAGAAAGAAAACACCACTTAACAAACTTACCCAACCCTCCACCCCTAAGAATGAAAGTTCTTCATCTAGTTCACCACCCAAAACACCACAAATAGTTAAACCATTAACCCAAGAGCAAAAGGAAACGATTTTGGAAAATTTGGAAATGAAGTTTAAGGAGCTTATGGAGGAAAAGTCGGTTATTGACGTGTTGAACAATTACATGACTTATCGTAAGAAGTTAGATGCAGTTATGATGGCAAGGGCTAGGTTAGAAGATAAGAATTTTGATGAGATTGCAAGAGAAAGAATAGTTGAGAATGGGTTGCCAAAAAGGAGAGCGATCCGGGAAATTTTGTGTTACCGATTAAAGTGAATGGAACAGATGCGATGTATGCATTGGATGACACGGGAGCAAGTGTGAATGTAATGCCGTATCCATTGTATAAGAGATTAGGACTTTGTAATCCTCAAAAAAATCAACATAATCTTACTATGGCTGATAATTCACGAGCAAAAGCGATGGGAGAAGTAAAGAATGTTAGAGTCCAAGTAGGATATCAAGCTTTCTTGGCCGATTTTCTTATGCTTAACATTCCGGTGGATAAGGAGTTACCATTGTTGTTAGGAAGAACGTTTTTGAGAACTTGTGGAGCTGTTATAGATATGGGTAGAGGTACTATGACTATTAGTGATGGAATCTTGAAGCATACATATTATCCTAAACCTAGAGGAAAGATTGTTAAGGAAGTTCATGAAGATAAAGAAGAAGACCATTTGGGTTATTTTGAAGTAGGCAGAGATGAAGAAGGGAGGCCTAAATATGGGCCGGTTGTTCCAAGTTACTTTGATATTGAAGATGAGATGGAAAGAGCTCTAGCGATGGAGGCTTTCTATAACCCCTTTAAGAATGTTTTTGTGTTTAACAAATTGACAGATTTTCTTGGATCTTTACCGGTCCAACTAAAGAATTTGGAATGGGGACCCGAAGGATCTAGTGTTTACAAGAAGGAAAAAGAAGACGGAGAATGGCATGTGAAGTTTGATATAGTTTGTCCGGATGGAAGGAACTTTACAAGAAAGTTTAAAACGCAAATGACTAACCGAAAGTTGTCCGGGAAGTTTCAAAATGAAGATATCTTGAGGCACGAGTATTTTGAAGGATGAAAGACAAGAGTTTGAAGAATAAAAGCACAAAGCTTGTGCTAGTGTTTTGTTTGTTTTCTTTTTAATTTTTATGCATTTCTAGTAGTTTAATATTTGCATTTAAGTTTGAGTTTAAGTTAAGACCTTTTGATTGTCTTGGTTTTATTAAGTTTTAAGTTTATGAAGTTATGTTTTGAGTTTAAGAGTTAAGTTTTGTTTTAGAAGTTGTAGAGATAGACTTGAAAAACAAGTTGGGAGATTAACTGTGGTGGAGTATTTTTCATGCTTAAAAGAAGTATTTTTGAAGAGTGAAAACACTTTTACTTGTTCTTACAAGTGTGATAAAGTGTTGACAAAAGAAAAAGTGAAGTTTTTTCAAAAATTCAATCCGAATCGGTTGGATCAAATACTGATCGGATGGAGTGAAATATATATACTAAAAATTTCAAAAATCACAAAAACACACACACACTCAATCCACCAAACTTGGGGTTCAAAAATTCGACCATTAGGAGTTTATAAAGTGTTGCAGGAGTGTTGAAGGATCATCTATGGCACCTAAACAAGTAAGTAACATCATCAATTTGTGTTAATTAGGTTTTAATTCGGATTTCTTGAATTAGGTCAAAATTTGGGTATTTTTGATATAGTTCGAATTAAGATGTAATTTTTTCTGGAATAGATGGGTAAATGATTGAGGAATTCATTGCAAAAAGAATTAGATAGATTGATTAAGTTTTAAGGAAGAATTGATTGATTGAATTTTCAGATTAAAATGGGTCAAAACTTTGAATCGATTTAGATTTCAATTGATGACTCCCAGGTGTTATTTAGTTGTTGATTAGTGATGCTAGGATGATGCATTGTAGATTAGAACATAAATTTAGGAGCTTTGATGTGGTAGTGTTCATATGTTCTAGGAAGATTGAGAAATCATGCGAATATGTTATGAATATGTTTTGTAGATTAGTGGGATATGTAGAAACCATGATAATTGATCAAATGCATGATAGGAAAGTGTAGAATTTGATAGAATTGATTGGAAGTCGGAGAAAGAAAAAGTTTTTGAGACAGTAGGTCCCAACCGATTCGGTTGCGGGGCAATACCGACCGATCGGTTGGGCTGGGACATTTAACCCATCCGATTCGGTTGAAAGAATACTGATCGAATGGATGGCTCGGTAAATGAAAAAAGAAAATTTTAAAACGAGTTTTGTGACATCTAAATCATGTAATCTTGGTTCTTATGCTCTTATACGATCATATGTTTGTGTTTTCTACAGAGTTATCTTGCAGGTGGCTCGAGTTCATCACGTGGTGGAGTGAATCCGATTGTAACAAAGTATGTGCAAAGGAATTCTAAGAGCAAGGTCAAATATACTCTCAATCCAGAGCGTAATGAAAACTTGAAGTTTAGCAACCTTAGGAAGGAGGAAAAGTACGCTTTTCGGGAGCGTCTTTCAAAGCTACAAGGGAGAGAAATTGCTAAGCCAAGGTTAGTTGATTGGAATTTGTTTGCAGAATATGATTGTGAGATGGAGTTGAGAAAAATGATGAGAATGTCATATGTATATGAGGGAGATGGTGATAATTTTGAAGATTTTTCATGTGAAAGAGCGTTTAGTATTTATGAGAATGTTGATCGAGAATGGTGCTTGGAGTTTTTCTCCACGTTTTATTTTGAAAGAAAGATTGTGGATGTCGTGAATGATAAATGTATCTGGTTTAGGCTTTGTGGTAGGGAGCATGTTTAAACTTTGCTGGAATTTGCTGTTGCTCTTGGCTTATACGACCAAGATGAAATTGAGCATCGTTTGTTTCCACCTCATTTTGCGAGATTGGTAAGGAAGAATAATGAGTATGAAGGAATTACGGATTATTGGAATAGAGTGGGAGATCCAGGTTGTAGTAGAAGAAACTCGTCCAAGTTAAGGAATCCTATTATGAAGATTTTACAAAAATTGATCACTTGGGGGTTTTGCATAGAACATGTAGCAGGGATAAGTGCAATCAACCGGATTTGTGGCTAATGAAATTGTTGGAGGAAGATAAGAACGGGAACGCGGCTTGGATAATAGCCGAGTATCTATCAAGAAGAGCACCAGGGATAAAGGATAATAGTGTGATTTGTGGAGGTCACTATGTGACTATGTTGGCAAGATATTTGGATTATTTTGTGAATGAGGAATTGGAGAAATGTTCGGAGATGAAGGAAAGTGAGACGTGGGATGATAAAAGTTTCGGTAGAGCGTTGGATAGGAAAACAAGGATGTTGGGAGCTTGGACAGAACCAACGATGGTCGCACCTCAAGGAGCACCACAACAACCTTATCAACAACAACCGTATCAACCACCACCACCAATTGGGAATGTTCATGCCCCGGGTAGTTTTGACTCGGGATGGGGAGATTGGAATCGTGAATTGAATGAGATAGAGTGAAGGGAAGTGTGGAGAGATTCTATGATGATGAGGCAAAATTACAACTATGATTATTCCATGCCGATGATTCAACATGTGGCTCGTGATGCTGACTATGAGGTACCTCCCTACAACCCACCAAATGTTCCACCATACCCAATTCAGTATGACCCATATCCTGGCCAATATCCTTATCCATTTCTCGGGTACGCACCATTCCCCAATCCAGTGCCAGTTTATGGTAGAGTTCCTACAGTTGGAGGTTTGAGTTACGATGTAGGAGGTTCTTCGTCAGGTGTTGGAAGAAAGAGACAAAAAGCTTTCATAGTTTTTGAAGGAGAAGAGAACTATGAGGAAGAAGAAGAAGAGGAGAATGATGACGAAAGTGAAGATGAGCGGGTTCATGGCAATGAATACATGGATGCCGATGATTGATGATCATCGAAGATTTGGTAGTGTTTGTGTTTTAAAAACAATGATGGGTCGAATAATTTCTGTTTCCACTACTTTAACTTAACTTTCTTAGGATTTTATTATTTATGGTTTGTTTTGAACTACTTTTGTTTGTTTTAGTATTTTGTTTTGTTTGTTTCGCATATAGTTTTTGCAGTTTTTGCAGGGGAAGAATTAAAGGAAGCTTAGTGTTGATCAATCTTTGGAGTTAGAAGAACTCATGTGCTTACTTATGATCAAATATGCCTATGCGAATTTTTTTCCGGGTAGTATTTTTTTCTTTCTTTTTAACTAAATTTTTCCCATTTCCTTTACTTTTAAGTTCATTTTATTACATTGAGGACAATGCAAAACTTAAGTGTGGGGGAGGGAAGAAAATAGGAAAAATTGGTTTAATTTTTAAATTTTTAAGTTTTTAGTAGAATTTTGGGATTCGAGTGACTAGAGTTAGGTTCGCCCTTGATGTTCTAGTTATTTTCTTTGTTATATAGATTGATTCATTGGTAAAAAATGAGGCTATTTGAAATTTTTTTGGAATTTAATCAAGTAAGGAGAGCTACTGATAACTATTGTTAGCACATGTTATAACCCACCATAAAATTGTGAGGATTTAAGCCTTTTTTGTATAAAGCATTTCTTATGCTCTATATTTCGTTATGAGTGTGCCGGTGATTATGTTGATTCTAGAACTTGTACATGTTATGCATTACGGTTAAAATTACTTTCGAGTAATAAAATATATTCAAATGATAAGAGGCAAATTAGGATTTACACCAAATGGCCAACCGTTTACAAAAATATATATATATATATATATATATATATATATATATATATATATATATATATATATATATATATATATATATATATATATATATATATATATATATATATATATATATATATATATATATATATATATATATATATATATATTGTTGATCCCAGTTGAGCTTCACGATCTTATTGATTACTTTAGATAAATCTAAGATAATCGGTATAGAAACTGATCTTAGGTTGTATATCAAATATTATGCGGAAACTAATACTTGATCTTAAGAAGAACGAATTCTCAAACAACACTTCAATATATTAATACGATTGCTCTGAATAGCAATAGGGTTACAAGAAACCTTGAAGTGTAAAACAATACGTATGCTAAGATAATCGATATCTAACTCTAACCCTAGAACCTCCTTTTATAGCGTAAGGAGTCCTAGTCGGTTTACAAGACTTCCTATACAAGAAAAATATTCATACGTATCTTTTCTATACTTATCCTTAACATACTATACATATCCTATAGACAGCAGAGTAAATCTTCTAGCAGCAGAGTATTCGTGAGCTAGCAGCAGAGTTACACTATGCCTATTGTCCAAACAGCAGAGTTATCAAAACAGCAGAGTTAATACACTAATCAGCAGAGTCACATAACTATCCAGCAGAGTTATGTTTCTCGAATCAGCAGCATTTTAGACCCAACAATCCTCCCCTAAACTTGATATTTTTCATCAAAAATCATCAAGTTTCTTTAAATCCAACTATCCACCAGGAGGATGCTTCCAAAAACCTTACTGTTTTGAAATCATTGATTCAAGCAACTTTTTATATTTCTCAATCAGTTCAAATGCTTGATTATCTGCACCAAATGGTCTTTGTAATGTCAACTTACCAGGCTGCAACATTTGATACAGAATAGATGTACTATTGTTGATGACATAATCCTTCTCCACAAGCATATACACAGTCACACCTATGCATGATAAGACATGAACTCCACAAGATTGATATAAATACCATTTCTGAACTGTGGAACTCAGTAACTTCCTCCATTCAATACTTCTCTCATCTGGTTCAAACATGTTCTTCAAGTAGTAATAATTTAGTCTCTCATACACTATCTCTGGTCGAGTATCACCATAATTCTTCTTATAAAGGTTCCAGAGTTGAGTAATATCATCCCTATCCATGTAGTGCAGCATCTGAGAAAAACTAATATACCCCACACTTGAACCATTTGATCTCTTGATTATCCAGCATACTTGACCATCAGCTAGAACATCATGTGAATAAGAAATGATTGGATATTTTACTGATAAAGGAACTTCATTGAGTAACTCAGGCTCTTCTTGAGGTTCATGAACTGTGAGATCCATAACCCCTTTCATGTCATCTGCAGTCACTTCTTCATTCTCTGAATCACTATCTTCTTTCTCCTCTTTCTCAGAATCACTCATCACTACTGACTGAGTTCTTCTCTTCTTCCTACTCACCTGCTTTACTCTCCTTCTATATCTCTTTGTACCAGCAGAGGATTCAGTCATAACTTCAGCTTCAACAACAATTTCTTTCTCCTTTTCAACATCAGATACTATGGGCTTTGAAACACTTCCACTCCCAGATTCTTTCATATTATCAGATCCCATAACTTCTGGATTACTCTTCTTTTCAGAAACTTTTCTTGGATTAAGCTTAGCATAAGTTTCATAAAATTCCTTTTCAATTAAGTGATCTGACTTACCTTTGAAATCCTTCATCTGATAACCTCTTGCATTCTTCAAGTAATACTTCATGTCTTTAACCACTGCTTTCCTTGAAGTTGACTTAGGTTTGTAACCATGCTTTTGTGCATCTGTAATCCTCTTAATCAGCTCTTCCCACTTAGCTAATCCATTCTTTTTAAGTATAAAATCAACAAGCTCTTTTGTCTTTTCACTTCCATCTAACTGCTCATCATTTGCTATCATCCTAGCTTCACCTCTTACAATCATATCAGAATCAATGAAATACTGAAATTGTTCATCTAATTCTTCTTGACTAACTTCATTAAATGTAGAGCATTCCATAAATTCAAACTGATTTCCTTCTTCTTCAGCTGCAACTCTTCTTGCATATTCTTCATCTTGAGCAATTTGAGCTTGTTCATCAGCCAACTTTTGCATCCTTTCAAAATTTTCACTTGATTCAGCAGCAGGTTGTTGTGATTGTGTAGGTGTTTTAGCTTCTTTGTTCATGTTCAGCAACACTTGAGCTAAAGTCATCTGTTCATCATCTGAATCAGCAGAGTTCTTTACTCCAGCAGAGTCCTTTACTCCTGCACTTTGCTCAGTATCATCAGCAGAAACCTTTAACCCATCAGCAGAGTGTTCTTCATCAGCAGAATTGTCAGCATCATCAGAGTCAACCTTTCCACCCTCATCAACAACATTTTCAACAAAATCCTTTTCAACCTCCCCTGAACCTATCACATCCTCTTGATCCTTATCATTCACCACAGCCTCTTGTTCATTCCTCCCCTGTTTGGAAGCATCCTCTTCCAAACTTGGTTTGGACCTCTTCTTGAGCCTCCCCTCAAGGTGTGTAACCCTTAGCTTAAGCCTCCTTATTTCAGCACCTTGAGTAGCTCTGACTGTCTTTAACTCCTTTCTTAGATCCAGGACCTCCTTTGACAATTTTGTACAATTTTCCGTCAATTCTTTCAATTGTTTCATGATATCCTCACAACTTCGGTCTGTGTAACCTGACCCGAGAGGTTGATCATTGGAATTGACATTTTGTACAGGTGTTTTAGCCGTCAAATCATCAGTTTCAAGTTCAATTCTAGCATCAACACTTCGACCTGTGTAACCTGGTCCGAGAGGTGTATCATTTGCAATGTCAATATGTACATCAGTGTCCATCAATTCAATATGTTCATCTCTGTCCTCATCACTTCGAGATGTGTTACCTTCTCCGAGAGGTGAATCTTGGGACATAAACTCAGTCTCATCCCTAGGATGAACATCTGAGCCCCCCATAAAAGCCATTTGGCTGGGGTTTCCATCAGTTGTATCAGGTTCCTGAGAACCTTCCACAAAAGATGTTGCCATGGTTGAGGTCTTAATTATGTTGACACTGTCCTGTTCAACTACTAAGTTGGAAACAGTAGTGCCAGCCTCTTCCATCATGATACCTCCAACACCTGTATCAGCCTCATCTGCTACCATACTGACATTGGCCTGAGGTTGCACAATGCCCTCTTGTGAAGTCCTAGGTGTTTGGGTATTTTGTGGTTCATTGGAAGATGATTCATTTAAGTTTGTAGATGAGGATGTGTGATGGGAAGCTGTGGGTGTTCCAGCCTCTTCATCCTCATTCACTTCAGCCACTACATTCAAGATATGCTCAGTTAAGGGAGTAATAACACCAGAAAATCCTTTCCCATTCTTCTTTAAAAATGCAAACATCTTGATGGCCATTCTACTACAGGGCTCAATTTGTGAATGCCTCAATGGTTCCCTTAGTTGTCTGTTTATTATAAGTTGTAGAAACCTTGGGTACAAGTAAAACTTCTTCTTGATAAACTTCTTCATCCCCTCAAATATCATAGAAGAAAAATCATAGGGCTGCCCTGTGGCTAAACACACTAAAGCCATTGCTTGAGAAGCATTAAACTCACTCCATCCACCTATTTTGGGAAACAAGCAGTGTTGTAGAGTATGCAGTAAAAACTTCCAATGGGGACACATACGACCTTTCAAAAATGTTCCACTATTCTCAGGTCTCTCATATCCAAAAATCTCAAGCTCAGTCATAACTACTTCTGGGGTAATAGTAGGTGGTGTTGGGGTGCCTGATAAGCGCAAACTTCTCTTAATTGTTGTTTCACTAACTACAATATCTTCCCCATCTACACTACCTATCAATCGTTCCTCACCATCTAGTACATCCAACCTAACAGTTGACCAAAATTGCTTCATATGTGATTTGTAAATTGTAGGAGCAACTGTTAATGCATACCTTAACTTAGACGAACCCAGAAAATCCATAACCTCATAAAATCCATCCGCTGCAGTAACCTTACTGAGAAATGCTATCTGATTGTGTTCTTCCGGAAACGTTCTTCGAGCCATTTGATTTGGGGGTTTTGGGTGAAATGATATGAATTGATGTTCTTGGTGATAGTCGAATATAATTCTTGAGCAATTAAAATGGAATTAGATCAAATTGGTGAAAGATACCGTTTCTATCTAATTAGGTTTAAGAGCGCGCCAAAAGTTACAATTTGACCCTTCAACTTTCAAACTCATCAGCAGAGTTATGAAAGTGTTGACCTAAAGTCAACATTCCCAAAATCTTTAAAATCACCTCCGTAAATACCATACCAACCCCACATTTAACTCCATAAATCCTTAATCACTAAATTAAATCCCCAATTCACAACCCTAACTCCAATAACAATCAAATCATGAGTTCTTCAAAAACTCCAATCATCGAAATATCTTCAGATTCATCATCCGATGACTCACAAGGTTGGGCTAGTTACTTTCCTAAGAATGCATCAACATCACAACAAAAAGGAAAAGCAGTCATGGAAGATTCATACTCCGATCCACTCCCATTAACACCATCTTCGTTTGAAGATTCAAGCGATGAGGAAACGGCAAATTGGCCTGGGAAACAGCAAGGTTGGCCGAAATCAATGACCTACTACCAAGGGGCCTGGGAAATCATCCCTCCAAAACATCCAATAACCGCTGAACTGCAGAAGCAAATGGAGAAAGCCGCAGCCGACTTTGCAAAGAGTGTCCACATGCCTCATCCAAAGCCAAGTCCGGTGGAGCAGAAACCTCCAGTTCCAAAGAAAAAGAAGCAGCAGAAGAAAGCAGCTCCCTCTACCAGTCAGCAGCAGGATCCACCACCACGTCCAGTGGTACTGGCACACCCCTGTCCAAGGGTGTTTGAAGCAATGGGCACTAGGGGACCTCGTAGCAAGGTCATGCCTGACTTTGCTAAGATTTAGGTTGTGAATCTTGGTAGCTTGATGTCTTTTGATCTTTCCTTTTGAACAGAATGAATGTATGATGTACTTATGCCTTTTGAATCAATGAACTTCCTCTGTTTATGTTTTACTTGATTGTGTATAGATATGTATCTGCAAAAGGTTAGTAACAAACAACAAACACAAGCAAGAATATTCCAAAATAGCAGCAGAGTAGGCATAATATACAACTAAACAGCAGACTTTGACTAAACACCAGATAATGACTAGCAACAGCACAAATCCTTAGAAAAATGTACAAAAACATACAAAGATAAGATAGTTAAAAGATTTAAAGATTGATCATGCCAATACTAGCAACTAGAAACTGAAATCTACTTATGTCAAAACATTTGGTAAGTAAATCAGCAACATTGTTGTCAGTATGAATTTTAACCACTTGAATTAACTTTTTCTCATAACAATCTCTAATAAAATGATGTCTTATCTCTATGTGTTTTGTTTTAGAATGAAAAACAGGATTTTTGATAATACACATTGTGCTGTTATTGTCAATGAAAATTTTTGTGTTCATGAAATTGTACCCATAATCCAGCAATTGGTTCTGAATCCAGAGCACTTGTCCACAGCAGCTAGAAGAAGCAACATACTCTGCTTCTGTCGTTGAGTTAGCCACCACTGTTTGTTTCTTGCATTGCCAAGAGATTAACCTATGACCAAGGTACTGACAGCCTCTAGTGGTTGACTTTCTATCCATAGTAGCTCCAGCATAGTCACTATCTGAGTATGCTATCAAGTCAAAGGGTGAATTATTAGGATACCAAAGACCCAATTTTGGTTGACCCTTTAGGTACCTAAAAATTCTTTTGACTACTTCCAAGTGTGAAACCTTTGGGGACACTTGGAATCTAGCACAAGCACACGCAGAAAACATGATATCTGGCCTTGAAGCAGTCAGATACATCAATGAGCCAATCATTGATCTGTACAGATGTACATCAACCTCTACCCCATCTTCATCCTTGAGCAAAGGTTTATTTTTATCCATTGGTGTCTTGGCTGCCTTCACATCTTTGAAACCAAATTTCTTCAACATATCATCCACATACTTGTCTTGGCTAATAAAAATCCCATCTGACTTCTGCCTAACTTGTATTCCTAAAAAGAAAGTCAATTCTCCCATTGAACTCATCTCAAACCTGCTGTGCATTAACTTCTCAAATCCTTCACATAACACCTTATTTGTAGACCCAAAAATGATATCATCAACATAGACCTGAACAAGTAGAATATCCTTTTTGTCTTTCTTAATGAACAATGTTTTATCAATGGTTCCTCTGTGAAAACCATTATTCAACAAATACTGAGATAAGGTGTCATACCAAGCTCTAGGAGCTTGATGTAGTCCATATAGTGCTTTCTTCACCTTGTAGACCCTATCAGGATACTTAGGATCTTCAAACCCAGGTGGTTGCATCACATAAACCTCTTCAGGTATCTTTCCATACAAGAAAGCACTCTTCACATCCATTTGATACACAGGAAAATTCTTGTATGAGGCATATGCCAAGAAAAGTCTGATAGCCTCCAATCTTGCAACTGGAGCGAAGACTTCATCATAGTCTATCCCTTCTTCCTGAGTGTATCCCTGAGCCACCAATCCAGCCTTGTTTCTGATGACAATACCTCTTTCATCTCTTTTACATCTGAACACCCATTTTGTACCAATTGCCCTTTTTCCATTAGGCAAATCAACTAATGTCCAGACCTCCTGAAGCTTGAACTGCAGCAACTCCTCTTGCATAGCTTCAACCCAACTTTCATCTTTCAAAGCCTTGTGTATGGTCTTGGGTTCTTCTTGAGATAAGAAACAGGCAAACATGCAATTTTGTAAATCCTTGTGGCTATTCCTCTTCTTAAGTGTTTGAGCAAACAATCCCTGATCAAGCAAATCACTCAACCCTTTTGATTTACTTCTAGTCTAAACAGCAGAGTGAACATCACCAATTATTTGCTCCTTTGGATGATTCCTGTGGATTCTTGTTGTTGGTGTGGGACTAACAGGTATGTCAGTCTCCAAGTTTGATAAATCAGCTTCAGCACTAAAAACATCAACAACTTCATCATCAGTATCCACATACACTTCTTCTAATTCAGGCATCTCATCAGCAGAATCATCATCAGAATCACCATCTTTATCAGCAGCAGAGTCCTTGTCCATAGCAGCAGAGTTACCAAACCTAACAGCAGAGTGTTTCAGCCTAACAGCAGAGTGCTTTGGCTTATCAGCAGAGTGCTTTGGCTTGGCAGCAGAGTTGAGAGAACTGCTGCTATGTTTATTTCCTTGTTGCCCAGCAACATCTGACTCTATATTCCATTCCTTATCATCATTCTTGACATCATGAGAAGGTTCATCATCACCTTCTACATTAACCTTTGGAACTTCCTTATGAACAGCAGCATCATCTGAACTTTTTCCCTCTTTATCTGTTGGTGTGAAGTACTGATCAAACTTGCTTCTTTCAATCAAAACAAACTCCTCTGCAGGCTCATCCTTCTTTGCTTGTGTACCTGCATTAGGGTTAGTTTGTGTACCTGCAGACATGTTAGTAGTACCTGCAATGACTGGTTGATAATTCATACTCTTGGTTAAAGAATGAATATCAAACATCCACTCAGGACCTTTTCCTTCAACATTAGGTGTGGTTTCTCTAATTTTAACATGCAAATTTTCCACCACATGCCCAGTCCTTTGATTGAAAACCCTAAAAGCCTTACTTTCAGTAGAGTATCCAACAAAGTAACCTATGTCTGCTTTCTCACTAAACTTGCCTAAGTGGTCAATGGTGTTTAAGATAGTGACAGGACACCCAAATGGTCTAAAGAAATCAATCAGTGGTTTCCTACCATGCAATAACTCATAAGGGGTCTTATTGTGAGGTTTAACTATCTTAGTTCTATTTTGCACATAACAAGCAGTGTTGACTGCTTCAGCCCAAAAGATAGTGGGTAACTTAGACTCTGACAACATAGTCCTAGCAGCTTCAATTAATGTTCTATTTCTCCTCTCAGCCACACCATTTTGCTGAGGAGTTCTAGCCACACTAAATTGTCTAGTTATACCCTTTTCCTCACAGAACTGATTCATTACTTGATTCTTAAACTCAGTTCCATTGTCACATCTGATGATTTTAACCTTGTGATTAAATAGGTTTTCTATCCTAGTAATAAAAACCTTAAGAATACCAGAAGTCTCATTCTTAGTAGCTAGGAAGAATACCCAAGTGAACCTACTAAAATCATCAGTAACCACTAAGCCATACATCTTTTTGTTCAAACTATGCACATAAGTAGGTCCAAATAAGTCAATGTGTAACATAAACAAAGGTTCAGTTATAGAATTCACCAATTTGGACTTACAAGATGCTCTATGCTGTTTTCCCATTTGACAAGCAACACATACTTCAGGATTCTCAAAAATCTTTGAAGGTAATCCTCTGACCAAGTTCCCTTTTACCAACTTGTTGATAGCCTTGTAGTTCAGATGTCCAAGCCTTCTGTGCCATAGTTTGGATTCATCAATAGTGGCTTTGGCAAACAGACAAGTTAAATCTCTTTTGGGAATAATGTTCTTTATGTCCACACTGTATATGTTGTCATTTCTAGGGACTTTAAGAAGTACTAATTTGTCATCAGGTATCTTAAAGTCGGGAGATAAGACAAGACATTCAGTGTCTGTAAAAAGAACAAAATTCTTTCTGTCATACATTTGTGAGACACTAAAAAGATTGAACTTTAAACCATTCACCAAATACACTTTCTCAAAATCCAATTTTCCAGTTCTGATTATGCCTTTTCCAACAATTTTTCTTCCTTTGGGGTCATTCCCAAAGGCAACATATCTGTAACACCCCCAAAATTATAACAGCGGAAGATAGATCACTGGGGTATTACTTCCTAGCACAAAGTACAAGTCATGGAAAACGACCCTTGAAAAGAGACGTTTTAAAAGTATTTCACATTTGATACATTAAATTCTCAGAGTTTGCAAAGGTCCCAAAAGTTTTCATAAAACACAATGTTTTCAAAAGATTGCAGATGTTTTAAACATAACATAAATCTTTAAAATATAGACACTTCAAATGTGAAAATATGCCGAGTCCTCAAAATATATCCGTGCGAATCCATCCAAGACCTTCATGCCTTTAAACCTGAGATAAAACATGCTAAAACGTCAACACAAAGGTTGAGTGAATCCATAGAGTTTTAGTAATAAGCAGTTGATCACAATATCATTTATAAAAGTGACTAAGCAACAAATGCAGAGTCTAGTAAGGTAATTATTGCACTAAGCTCATGACATCGACGCCTTAAGTAATAAGTATGTAAGTTTGCCCCAGTGGGTGCCTTGCCAAGCACCTAGAGACCTCAAATATAGTGCATATGGTTGCCCATGCAAGGGCAGCGGTCCAATATGGGGAGTTCAATCCCAAATAGATCTATTCACAATATTCGCGCTCACTCGCAAGTGATTAACGATTCATGATACGGGGACTTCATGGCAATAGTAGTACTTAGTGTCAATAATACATTCAGTTTAGAATACAGTTTTCAAGCAGTTGTGATCATAATAAAAGTAAGTAGCATGTATCTCCCCCACGGGGTTTATAAATAGTTAAATGAGTAAAAGGTGGGGCTATGAACTCACCAATAATGAAGTAGCAACGGAAATCGGAGAAGTGTGCACGTCGAGAAAAACCGCAAAGGTCACAAGTGACCTAAATAAAATATAACACGACTTAGGCTCGGGGATTAAAGTATAATACTTATTATTTATGACTTAACTCAGTACTTGAACTCAAAATATCACATGGTCATTTATTTAAAAGTCTTATAGCAAGACATGGGTCGAAAGACGTTTAATAAAGTTTATATGGTTTAAAAATGCAATGCTGATGGAAATTTTATAAAATTGCCGCACCAATTGGGTCGCCATTTCTAAACTGTGAAGGGTAAAATTATGAACTTTATATGCTTAGAAAGATATGACTCTGTAAAGTATGAAAATCAAGGCCTCACATTACTGAGAACTTCAAAACATGGGTAAAATTACAAATTTACCCCTGTGTCTCTAGATAGTTATACTCAGCATCCAAATGGGTTTAGGAAAAAGAGTGTATCTTCTTATCTACAGGTCTAATGGACACATGGCTTCTGGGAAAAGTTTTCTACAGGTCTTGGCTAAAACTTTCATCTTTACACCAACCTAATGTTCTTTACAACATTTTAGAGTAAATAGCCTATCAAATCTGACATGCATTCCTGGACCAGTTTTAGTGTGGATTTTCTCCAAAAATCATCAGGATGAATTAAGAGGTAAGGTTTTCGGGGAAATGATCCTAAGACCTGAGGCTAACTCCCAATATTTTTATTTTTTCTTAAAACTTTCTGAGGACAAAATGGTGAAGTCGTTTTGTTGGATGAAATCTGGGACAGATTTGGGCCAATGACAATGATCTACTTTAGGCCTAATAAATGGGTTTTTGAACCAATGCATGCCTATATTCCATCATCACTACCATTTAGTTGGTTAAAGACTCAAAAAGTCCAGGAGTATCAAGATTATTTTGAAGATCATATTCAGTTTTTATAAGCAAATCTTAAAGAAAATCAATAAAAATTAATCAAAACCCCTTTAAATCAAAACAACTCTTGCATCTACTAACCAAATCAAACCTAACCACTTATCTAAATCTTATATTCTTATGAAATCTTTAATCAATCTTCCAAAATAACACATGCAAGAGTTTATTAGCTTAGATCTAGAAAAACATCTAACAATCATAGAGATGAGATTAAAAAAAAAGATCCAAGGGACTTACCAAGATTGAGAAACCAACAAGAACACTTAATCTTTTATTGGAGATGAACAAGATCAAGTAAAAATTAAAGATCAAGGGTGTTGGGAGCTGATGTTGGTCGTTCATAGGGAGAGGAGGAGCAAAAGTTGGGTGGTTAGCTAGATTTGCATGTATGGAGAAAAGGAATGGGATTTCTTGATATCTAAAAAGAAGTTAATGAGTGTGTAAGTAGTTAAAGGGGGGAGGGAGGCCGGCCATGGGGAGGTTCCAAGGTGTATTTACTTTATTATTTTGCAAGAATACATTATATACATGTTTTGCACAAGTATCCTAAGTCACGGAGTGAGTTTGAAGGCCAACGGAGCTAAATCGGTAATATTTTATGCATAGTTTGTGAAAATAAATGTCATGAAGATATTATTTTCATAAAAATGTTAAATGTAACTTAAAATGACCTAATTTGATGTTTCATAAATTTCCCGAGCCTTCCGGAGTGTTATAACGTCTTTAAAGTTCAAACCGCGAGCCGAAAACGCGTAAAACGTAAAATGTGCACACTTCGCGTAGAAATGGAAAATTACATTATTCCATATGAAAACAAGTACGTGGGGGAATATAAATCATATTAACGGGTAAACTGAGCATAGCCTGAGTCAATTTACAAATTTTAGTGTACGTGTCACGACGTACGCGGGCAACTTTCCCGGCAAAAGCCAATTTACTTAAAATAGCATAATAAGCAAATAAAATTAGTAAAAGTAATGACTTGAAATTTCTCGGTTGTTACATTACCCATCCGTTAAAAAGGAATCACGTCCTCGTGATTCTGTTTATCTTATCGGCTGACGGTGTGTCGGAAAAAGAAAATGAGGGTACTCTCGTCGCAATCTCCTCTTTTCGCTCCCATGTGTACTCGGGTCCATGGCGAGTATTCCAACGAACCTTGAAAATGGAAATGCACTCTGGTTGAGTCGTTTGACTTCCTGGTTCATGATCACAACTGGTTCCTTATCAAAGTAAAGCTTGTCGTCAAGTTGAATCTCCTCTAGTGGAGTGACGAGGGTTTCATCCGATAGGCACTTTTTCGAGTTCGAATCGTAAAATGTGTTGTGCACGCTAGTGGGCTCTTTTGGGTGGTTCGAGTCGATAAACTACCGGTCCAGCTTTTGCCAAATTCTTGAAGGGTTCAACGTACATCGAGTTCAGTTTTCATCATTTTCCGAAACATAGCACGTTCTTTCGTGGCGAACTTTCACGTAACTCTCCTGAAGATCTTGTACTGCTTGTAGCCCGTTGTCCTGGAGTGTTGTTCCTACGCCCTGATGCGTACTAACGATTAACGCGAATGGGATTTCTACGGGAGCGTACTATCAGTCGAAAGAAGTAGATGTCAATGCCTTGGGGTATAAGATAGTTACAACGAGTAAATAATAATACAAATGAAAGATCATGATGAATCACAAAAACAATAATAGAATTCTGTCGAGTGTAATGTTGTAGGTGCAAAGACTGCTTAAAAGAGATAGATTAGATATCTGTATGAACAAAGAAGCAAACTATTATCAATCGATGCAAATGTAAGGATCAATGAATCAGAACAATAATGAATGGATTAAGATGTCCATATCATTCATACTAGTATGAGCATAGAGTGCTCGAAAGAAAATTTGATGTTTATACGAACGGAGAAGCAAATGAAAAAGTGTGTAAAAGAGAGATCAATGACTCAAATTAATGCAAACTGAAGAACCATAAATCACAATAATAGTGAAGCGAAGAGATATAGAATATTAACACAAATAATCAATTAATCGAGACAACCAACGAATCAAACCAATAATTAAAGAGGTCAATACTGAAAGATAGAATTCCAAATGAGGTTCAATAATAAACGAAACAGACAATATTCATTACGAATGTCAAATGAGAATGAATGTGGAAAATCCATAACTGAGAAGGATAATAAACACATGAATGTTGAAAGTGCGGTAAGTGAAATAGACAAGAATTAAGAAAGCAATAAGCGTAACGATACCTTAGATGAGAACAAATGAGATAGACAATAAATGTGAAGGCAAATAGTAAAGGAGAAAGACGATAAATGTCATGGAAGAGAACAAATGGTAAAGGATGAAATCCATAAATATCACAAATGTTATATAAGAATAACTGGGAAAATCAATAATTTAGAAAGACAATGTGCATCTCGAATGCTAAATGAGGAGAAGAAATGAGAACGATCAATAAATAAGAAATACAAAAAGCAGCACGAATGCTAGCTGAGGGTAACGATTAATGAGAAACGCAATAAGTGACAAAGACAATAAGCATTGTGATTGCAATTGAGAATGAATGGGTATCAACAATAAATGAGAGAAGCATTACGTTGAAAACATGCATTTTAAATAGGAACAACATAAAATGAGAGAGGCATTGACTATCACGAAAGTTGTTTGGGGTTAAATGAGAACAAATAATAAATGGTAAAGTCAATAAATATCACGAATGTTGATTAAGTGAGATCCGCACTTGGATCCTTGAGCTTTACTCTACTCCAACGACTGTAGGTTGGCCATTACAGCTCATTTCTGCTGACGTGTAATATCTGTCATGATGTGGCATGTGTGTCACCAATGATGAGATGCTGTGTTGGATGGGCTCTCTTGTGATAGGCTTTCATCGAGCGAGAGGAGTAGGTGCAGTAATGGTTTTCCTTCTCTTCTTCCGAGGGGTTCTTCTTCGAGTTAGTAATCTTCTGGTTTGAGTTCACACTCTATAGCCTTGTCCTCGAATGGCTTTGTCTCACTATTTGACGTTAGCATACAAGTTGGTGAAGTGGGTGTCAGAATGGTGGCCGAAAAGTTTCCAAATTGTGTCCTCGGAATCGAAAGATAGTATTAAGTTAAGGTAAACATTGTTGTCAAGCTTCGGTGTTACCTTCTTGGCGGCGTGATTCTTCAAAATGCAAGGAGTGAAAAAGAATGAGACGTTAAAAGTCGTGTTCCAAAAGTAGGGCGTTCCAAGGCGTCACGTTAAAGTCATGCTCTAATCAACCGGCGTGTCTTTAGGCGATGGTTTACGAGGCGATGTAGGTGTTCAAGAAGTATGGGACCAATGTTCCAACTCGTCTTCGAAGGCGGATAGTAAGACAACCGAGGGAAATCGATAGACTGCAACGGGTTTTGCATAAGACGATGTTATGAAAGGTCATGAAAAAGTTTTAGCGAATCACGGTATTACTCACGATGTTTGAGAAATAAAAGAGACCATTAAAATGTAAGTATAGGTGCGTAATCGGAGAAAACAAGGTTTGAGCTCAAGCTCCGAAATAAGCGTAAGAGGTCAAAATCAGTCAAACATTTATATAATTAACCTTTATATAAATAATAGTGATGCTATAAATAAGCATAGTGATCGAAAAGTACACCAAGTGTGTATATAAATAGCATGTAAGTCGATAGAATAGCGGTGCTCCAAGAATGAGCATAAATGTTCGAGTATTTATATAATTATCCTTTATATAAATAAGAGTGTATATAAGCATACTTTATATAATACCATTAGTGATGACATAAGTATAACTACATAGGCAGTCTGGTGGCATACGCGCACGGATATCGGATACGGCAATGAGAGACTCTTTAGTGAAAAATAGTTATAGTCCGGGTTTTAAAACGACCCAGTTCTCTATAACTGTAGCTCTGATGCCAATCTGTAACACCCCCAAAATTATAACAGCGGAAGATAGATCACTGGGGTATTACTTCCTAGCACAAAGTATAAGTCATGGAAAACGACCCTTGAAAAGAGACGTTTTAAAAGTATTTCACATTTGATACATTAAATTCTCAGAGTTTGCAAAGGTCCCAAAAGTTTTCATAAAACACAATGTTTTCAAAAGATTGCAGATGTTTTAAACATAACATAAATCTTTAAAATATAGACACTTCAAATGTGAAAATATGCCGAGTCCTCAAAATATATCCGTGCGAATCCATCCAAGACCTTCATGCCTTTAAACCTGAGATAAAACATGCTAAAACGTCAACACAAAGGTTGAGTGAATCCATAGAGTTTTAGTAATAAGCAGTTGATCACAATATCATTTATAAAAGTGACTAAGCAACAAATGCAGAGTCTAGTAAGGTAATTATTGCACTAAGCTCATGACATCGACGCCTTAAGTAATAAGTATGTAAGTTTGCCCCAGTGGGTGCCTTGCCAAGCACCTAGAGACCTCAAATATAGTGCATATGGTTGCCCATGCAAGGGCAGCGGTCCAATATGGGGAGTTCAATCCCAAATAGATCTATTCACAATATTCGCGCTCACTCGCAAGTGATTAACGATTCATGATACGGGGACTTCATGGCAATAGTAGTACTTAGTGTCAATAATACATTCAGTTTAGAATACAGTTTTCAAGCAGTTGTGATCATAATAAAAGTAAGTAGCATGTATCTCCCCCATGGGGTTTATAAATAGTTAAATGAGTAAAAGGTGGGGCTATGAACTCACCAATAATGAAGTAGCAACGGAAATCGGAGAAGTGTGCACGTCGAGAAAAACCGCAAAGGTCACAAGTGACCTAAATAAAATATAACACGACTTAGGCTCGGGGATTAAAGTATAATACTTATTATTTATGACTTAAATCAGTATTTGAACTCAAAATATCACATGGTCATTTATTTAAAAGTCTTATAGCAAGACATGGGTCGAAAGACGTTTAATAAAGTTTATATGGTTTAAAAATGCAATGCTGATGGAAATTTTATAAAATTGCCGCACCAATTGGGTCGCCATTTCTAAACTGTGAAGGGTAAAATTATGAACTTTATATGCTTAGAAAGATATGACTCTGTAAAGTATGAAAATCAAGGCCTCACATTACTGAGAACTTCAGAACATGGGTAAAATTACAAATTTACCCCTGTGTCTCTAGATAGTTATACTCAGCATCCAAATGGGTTTAGGAAAAAGAGTGTATCTTCTTATCTACAGGGCTAATGGACACATGGCTTCTGGGAAAAGTTTTCTACAGGTCTTGGCTAAAACTTTCATGTTTACACCAACCTAATGTTCTTTACAACATTTTAGAGTAAATAGCCTATCAAATCTGACATGCATTCCTGGACCAGTTTTAGTGTGGATTTTCTCCAAAAATCATCGGGATGAATAAAGAGGTAAGGTTTTCGGGGAAATGATCCTAAGACCTGAGGCTAACTCCCAATATTTTTATTTTTGCTTAAAACTTTCTGAGGACAAAATGGTGAAGTCGTTTTTTTGGATGAAATCTGGGACTGATTTGGGCCAATGACAATGATCTACTTTAAGCCTAATAAATGGGTTTTTGAACCAATGCATGCCTATATTCCATCATCACTACAATTTATTTGGTTAAAGACTCAAAAAGTCCAGGAGTATCAAGATTATTTTGAAGATCATATTCAGTTTTTATAAGCAAATCTTAAAGAAAATCAATAAAAATTAATCAAAACCCCTTTAAATCAAAACAACTCTTGCATCTACTAACCAAATCAAACCTAACCACTTATCTAAATCTTATATTCTTATGAAATCTTGAATCAATCTTCCAAAATAACACATGCAAGAGTTTATTAGCTTAGATCTAGAAAAACATCTAACAATCATAGAGATGAGATTAAAAAAAGATCCAAGGGACTTACCAAGATTGAGAAACCAACAAGAACACTTAATCTTTTATTGGAGATGAACAAGATCAAGTAAAAATTAAAGATCAAGGGTGTTGGGAGCTGATGTTGGTCGTTCATAGGGAGAGGAGGAGCAAAAGTTGGGTGGTTAGCTAGATTTGCATGTATGGAGAAAAGGAATGGGATTTCTTGATATCTAAAAAGAAGTTAATGAGTGTGTAAGTAGTTAAAGGGGGGAGGGAGGCCGGCCATGGGGAGGTTCCAAGGTGTATTTACTTTATTATTTTGCAAGAATACATTATATACATGTTTTGCACAAGTATCCTAAGTCACGGAGTGAGTTTGAAGGCCAACGGAGCTAAACCGGTAATATTTTATGCATAGTTTGTGAAAATAAATGTCATGAAGATATCATTTTCATAAAAATGTTAAATGTAACTTAAAATGACCTAATTTGATGTTTCATAAATTTCCCTAGCCTTCCGGAGTGTTATAACGTCTTTAAAGTTCAAACCGCGAGCCGAAAACGCGTAAAACGTAAAATGTGCACACTTCGCGTAGAAATGGAAAATTACATTATTCCATATGAAAACAAGTACGTGGGGGAATATAAATCATATTAACGGGTAAACTGAGCATAGCCTGAGTCAATTTACAAATTTTAGTGTACGTGTCACGACGTACGCGGGCAACTTTCCCGGCAAAAGCCAATTTACTTAAAATAGCATAATAAGCAAATAAAATTACTAAAAGTAATGACTTGAAATTTCTCGGTTGTTACAATATCCACCATCCAAAGCTTCAAAATTCTCCAAATTGCTCTGGTCTCCAGTCATGTGTGAAGAGCATCCACTATCAAAAATGCATTTGTCCTTTAGCTCCTTTTGTAGATTGCCCTGCACAAAAAGTTAGAGAATTAGTTTCTCTTGGGGACCCAAGCCATTACTGACTTGGATCTACCTTGTGCATCAAAGTAGTCAAATTTCTTCAACTGCATTGGTGCACTTCTGTGTCTGAGAACATGATCTAAAACTTTAACTTTTGGTTTCCAGACCCAGCAAGCTGCGGCTTTAACAGCATAAAAATGATTGCCCACAACAGTATCAGTGACAACTTTGGGCAAAACAGCAGAGTCTGCCTTAACAGCAGAGTTTGCCTTATCAACAGAGTTGACTATTTCCTTCTTTATGGGCACTGTTGGTGCAATAGGAGAGATAACTCTAGAAGTACCATCTCTCATCAGAACTTCCTTGGGAACCATGTTTCTTTTGGGGTGAGGGTGAGTCTTTCTAGCAAAGTTTCTATGGTTCACCCTAGTGTATTGGTTCCAAGCTGGTTTCTTATAGCACTCATCTTGCAGATGTTCAAAACTACCACAACAATAACATGCCTTCTTAAGTAATTGAAAATCAGTACCTAATTTGTGTGAAACTAGGTTGTTCCAATTTTTCTGGTTTCCCCTAGGCAAGTTATTTGATCTCTTAGGATATTCTCTAGGTGTGTTTTCATACTCAACCATCTTCCTAGAGATACCTTTACCAAACCTAGGCTTAACAAAATCAACCCTTTTAGCCCTAGGTACTTTTGATTCAACAACAGTAGGAATTTCTTCCCTTTTGTTCTTAGAGGTTGAATCAGATTCTACTTCATCATCATCACTGTCAGACACCCAATCTTCAATCAGGGGTGCTTGATCATACTTCTTTACCTCAACCTTAGGTGACTCTATTTCTTTTTCACTAGTTTCAACTACAGGTTTACTAGTTTCACCTACAGGTGTGGCTCCAGACTCAGATATGAAAGTTAGTGTCCTAGTAGGAGGGGCATTGGCACTGAGCTTAGTAGGGTGAGCAACAGCATTATATCCTATACCATTAAAGTGTCTTCCTAATGGTTTACTGAGAATGTCAGTGGCAAATTGTTGTTTTTCCACCCTAACAATGTGTTTTTCAGTCTCACTTTTAGCTAAATCTCTAGCCTGTTCAGCCTCTCCTACTTTTTCCATAAGAACCTTAATCTCATCATCTTTCTTGATAATTTCATTTTTCAGGATAGTGATCTGATCAAGGTATTCAATTTCAACCTTTTTATAAAACTCTAGTTTCTCTTCTAAGTTCTTTAAACCATATTCATAACTAAGATTATCTAGCTTAAGTGTTTCATTTTCCATTTTAAGGCTTCCATTGCTAGACTTAAGTATCTCAATTGTATCATAACATGATTTAAAAGAACAAGATGATTCATTTGATACCTCAGAGTCTGATCCAGAAGAAGAATAGGCCATGAGAGCAAAATGTTGTACTTCAGGATTTTCTTCAGCTATCAATGCACAATTTGGACCATCCTCAGCAAAATCACTCCAATCAAAATCACCTAACCCATCACATGATACCATAGCAGTAGTAGAGTTTGGCTCTTCATCAGCAGACTTCTTGAAATTTTCATTGCTTCTTTTTGGTGCTTTGCATTCTCTTGCAAAGTGTCCCTTCTTTCTGCAATTAAAACATTCAGCCTTTGACTTGTCAAATCCCACACTCTTATTCCTTCTGAACTTCATCTCTTTCCCAGTATGCTTAAGAAACCTTCTTGCCCTCATTGTCAACATAGCAAACTGCCATTGCATATCAATCTCCTCAACATCATCAGGATCAAGTTCATCCAGATCTTGAGGCATGACTGAAGTACTTGTAGTAAGTTCAGCCAAATAAGCACAAATTGCAGCATCACTGATGGTGTTGGTGTTAGCAGAGTCAGCAGCAGAGACATGTGAACCAACAGCAGGAGCAAAAGCACCACCAGCAGAGTGCTGTTCTTGATGTCTACCAGTATTCTTGCTGTTTGAGGAAACAAAAGCAAGATTATTTGTGGTAGAAGATAAACTTGACAATCCTTTCACTTCAGATTCATAAACCTTCAAGTTGTTGTACAGATCGTCCAATGTCATAGTATCAAAATCTTCCTTGTGCCTCCAAACCACTGTATGAGTGTTCCATTCAGAAGATAGACTTCTCAGAAACTTTAGATTAACATCTTCTTGAGATGGTTCAATCTTCAAAAGAGCCATCTGACTGGTTAACTTATGAAGTCGATCATAGGTTCCCTCAATGTTCTCAGAACCCAAAGCAGAAAAAGTCTCAAACTGGTGCTTCAGTAGATTCTTTCTTGATTTCTTGGTAGCCTCATTCCCACCAAATCGAAGTTCAATTGCTTCCCACAACTCCTTAGCAGACTCAAGATGATTAAAACTCAATTGATAATCATTAGGTATTCCCATCATGAGAATACTGTGAGCCTTAACCTCCAATCTTCTCTGTGCTTTCTCTTCACTGATGAAGCGAAAAGTGTACCGCTTTTAAGGGGTCATTTAAGCCCTAAATCGTATTTATTTGATCAAATATCGCCCTAAATCGTTCCTTTTGTCATTTTAGGTACTTTTGAGGAGAAATCTGGAAAAGGAGGCATTTTGGACATTTTTGGAGCATTAAAGTGAAGAAAACGGCAAAGTCTCAAAAATCGGCTAAAAGTTACTCTTGACGGCGTCAGACTTTACTCTGGACGGCGTCATGCCTTGGCAAGAAAAGTTGGACGTGAAATTTACTCATGACGGGCCAGTGAAAATAGCATGTGAATTCTGACGGCGTCACGCTTTAACTTGATCAAGGGCGTCACGGCTTAAATCATAAGGGGACGGCGTCACGTTCATGGTTAGACGGCGTCAAGCCTTGATAAGCCAGAATGGATTTTTGAAGAGCTAAAGAGGGACGGCGTCAAGAAGGTCATCCGGGAATCCTAAAAGCGGCGAGGTGACGGCGTCACACTCCATAAGGTGACGCCGTCAGATCCAAAAATCTATATATAGTTTTCTAATTTTTTGTCATAAGAGAGAGCTTAGTGTGTGGAATTTTGGGAGAAAACCCTAAGACGATTTTAGCTACTTTTTCAGGGCTTTTTGCCTTGAGATCTTCCATGTTTCATTGAAAGATAAGTTATCAATTAATCATTCAATATGTCTATGTGTTGTTTGATTCTATCTTATTCTTGTCTTTTGTTTAACATGTTAGGCTAAATTTATCTTGTGTTTGCTTAGATCTAATGAAACCTAGCTATTGATTATTGGTTGTTAGTGTGTTATTAGTTGTATTGGATGATTGTTTATCTATGTTAGGCTTAAGAAAACTGGCTAACTTCCTATTCGGTAACTTGCTTGAACGTCTTAAGAAACATGAACCAAACGCGTACTAAAGGTTTTTATGGTTGTATTTAATGCACAAGCGAATTCTAGTGATCCCATGTTAGGAGCTTCCTAGCCGGCTCGACATAGGAGTGAAGTAGGAGCTTGTAGAGTTGGGGAAGTAAGTACGCCACCCCACGAATGGTATTAAGGAATACACCCTTCATCCACGCAACTAATACACACTAATTAACCGGTAAAAGATAGTTAGGGAGTAAGGAAATCTAAGTAAACACATTTCTCTACACATAAGTTTCTCACCACATTTTATTTTCAGTTATTTAATTTTATTGCATTCGTAGTAATTTGGGTTAGTTGACTAGCAACTAATTCCGCCCACTCCTTCAAACCCGAGATTTTACTTGCTTTCATAAAATTATAAAAACATAAAAAAGAATCTTCCTCAACCCTTAGACCTAATTAGAGTAGCCTTTCATACCTAACGAACACTATTCCCTGTGGAGAACGATCAATCCCCTGTACTTACCACTACACTATACTACATCGGTCAGGTACACTGCCTGGTGGGGTTGTAAGCCTCTTGAGATCCCTCGAGAGGTAAAACCTGTTGTAAGGTTACAAAACCACGCATCAAGTTTTTGGCGCCGCTGCCGGGGAATAGTTATTGTTTAGGTTGAATTTTTATTTCTATTAGGTCTACTCACTAGATTCCTTTCTAGTGAGATTTTTATTTTATTTTTCTAGGTTTTCTTTAGTCTATCTATTTTCTTTGTGCTTTTGTTCGTAACAGATTTTCATTGACTATTCAGTTTGCCATTATGGAAAACGCGAATCCACCCCTTACACCTGACGAAGTGGCTTTGTTGCGTAGCCAACTTGAGAATGAGATTAGTGAGCTCAGGGAGCTCAGTAGAATGATTGATATAGAGCTTGATTATGCCTTGAACAACTTAGGGACCGCCATACACTCAGATAATTACTTAGAACGTAATAATCTTACGGTTGATAAGTTGATTAAGAAAATTGAGGTAGTGAAGGTAGATCCTAGGTTGGATGATTGTTTCAATGAATACCCCACCAAAGAGGAGATTGCTTACTATAACAACCTAGTTGATAACCCTCGACCACCTTTTGTTAGAATTGACCCAAAGATTAAGAGAGGTGATCCCGGGAATGTGAAGATACCATGTATGATTGGGTACCAATACGTTGAGCATGCTTACATTGACTGTGAATCCCCAATCAACGTTATGTCCTCAGGCCTTTATAGCCAAATCATAAACACACCACTTGAGCCTAGGATGGACCCCAAGTGTCCAGGCGGAGTTTGCAACTTCGTTGGAAGGATTAAGGATATACATATCCTTGTTGGGAACTTTACCTTTGTCACCAACTTCATGATTTTAGAAGATATGGCAAGTGTTGTTGACTGCCGCCTATCTCGCGTTGTGTTAGGTAAACCATTTATCGAAGCATCCAACTTAAGGTATGACCGTTTGAAAGGCACGGTTCAGTTTTCTAATCACATAGATAGGATCACATATAGGATGCCTTATCGGGTTAATGAATTTCGTTTTGTGCCTCGATTTGACATGGACAACATTGGTGCGATTGAGGACATCAATGAAGAGGATAAAGAAAAAGGCATGGACCAAGTTTGGAATAAGAGAAGCCTTTATTATAAAGATTGCTTGAACCTTGGACCTAAATACAAAATTGATATGGAGGTTGTTAGGATGATTAGAGGGGCAATTGAGAAGCAAAACGGAAAAACGTAGAACACGTGACTTTGAGTCTAGCTACAAGACTCGTTAATAAAGAAAAGCGCTTCTTGGGAGGCAACCCAAGCTTTATTTGTTTTATTTGCTATGTGTGTTTATTTATTTGTTTGTTTGTTTTTATTTGTTTCCGTATGTGTGTTTAATTTTTATCATTATTGATTCATGTTCAAAACTAAATTGTGAAAATGCTTTATGTTGTTTTTAACTTCGTCTTAACTACATATAAAGGTATTTTGCAAAAGATAAGTGTAAGGGAAATCTAAATCGGTTTATTAGAACACAAATTAACATGAATCGTAATAATAATAAATTAGCATACATATTCGTAATTGTTTGAGTCAAATGCTTGTATCGAGTCATAATGATGTTTTGCAGGATTTCCAGGAAGTAAGGTAAAGGTTTTTCCAGAAATTTTCCGGGAACTTAAAACGAAAATTTTTGTCAGGTCATTTCTGACGGCGTCAGGGGTTATAACCTGACGGCGTCAGATTTAATTTCCAGAAATTTTTGAAAGTTTTGTTTTCATAAAAAGTTTTTATTAAATCTCCAACTTATAATCTCCAGGAATCTGCAAAATTATCAGTCCACAAGCATTATATCCTTATATATAGATTTTTCCCGCCGATGTTATGCAGGTTTTCGTGTTTGTTTTCTCAGGTTTAACAGGTTATTTTGGACAAGGAAATGTATGTGGAATCAAGCTTATGGCGATGCATTAGTCATGGAGCTTCAACATTCTCTTTGGAGGAAGATTTAACCGTGTAATTTCATTATCCACCGAGCGAATCAGGGGAGTATTTGATTTCATTCTTTTACTTTTATGCTTTTACATCTTGTTACTTGAACATTGGGGACAATGTTCATCTTAAGTGTAAGGGGGGGGTAAAAGTACGATATTAGAAAATGCTATTGCGCTTGATTTTTGTTTGTTTGATGGTAGATGTGTAATAAAACTGAGAGAAATACTTGATTAAGGTAATTTTAGTGCCAAATTTAAAATTTTTTACAACATATAGGAGTGAAACTTTGATCTTAATGAGCGTCTCACGGATAGGAGTTATATGAGTAGCACAAAAACCGTACCACTAAAAAAATTTTCCACCCCCAAATATGTGAGGTTCGCCCCTAGAATTGGTAGGAAAAGCATTTATGCTATGATGTGTGTACCGGTAGCACTTAGATTCTAGAACTTGCGTTAGGACCATTCCAAGGCCACAAGTGAGACTACATTCGTGTAGTTAGATTTACTACATGATAAGAGGCATTAGGATTAACCCATTGTTTTACACCTGTGTTTTTGTTATAATTACATTGGCTACATTGGTCAAGTAATTCTCCCACACCCCTTTGCGTTGTACTCATTTTTAGTACACGATACCCCTAGTACACCCCTCAGATCCTATCTTTTCGTTTCGACCTTTAAGCATTTTACTTAAAGGAAGAATTTGTTACACCCCACTAAAATGTACACCCAAATCGCCTTAGCCTACCTTGTATGCACTCATCTATAGTGCATTATTGTTACAACATTTGTTTAAACCCAAGTTAATTATCTAATTGATTACATGGTTGCTAAGTCGAGTCATATCCTTGTACATATTGTTTTGGGACGATTGGGACTCATGGGTAAAGTACTAGTATAATGGAGTAATGGGGAAGAACATCATTTATTACCCCCATATGTGCTAAATATTTTAAAAGTACTCCAAGTTTTTCAATTATCTTAATTCGAGTCATTAGATTAGTTAATTGTAAAGTTATGTAAAAGTTCAAGTGTAAGGGGGATGCAATGCCCCTATGATGTATTATTTTGGATGGTAGGGTAAAAGTGTATGCAAAAAAAAAAAAAAAAAAATCAAGAAAAACACAAAAAAATGAGAAAATGAAAAATAGAAAAAAACATACGGACTACCATCCCGTTTCATTTTATGTTTGTTTTATATTTTTGTTATTTTGTTATTTCGTTTCTAGCTTAAGATCGAGTCTAGTCTTGGCTTAGCAACATTGTATAGTACATGTAATTGATCAAGATCTTTAACTCGCCACCAGTAAAATATCCCGTATCCAACAAAACCGTGTTTTTCCTTTTCCCTACACCTAACGTTATAACCCATTTAAAAGCCCTCTTTGATAGTTTATCTTAGGTGCTTACGCCTAGTGGAGGAGGTTTTCGATCCTTTCCCAAGCCTATGGTAATCTATTTGCTATGACAGGTAGTGAGAGATATTATCCGTTTTCATTTATGAGATTTATTTTGATGACACTTGAGAGATGTGAGTATCTAAACACTACTTGTGATGTGCTAGTTTATAATCTCCGTGCTTATTATGATTGAAGTGGAACGAATATTTGTTGTAATTACTTTTATGTTAGCATTAAATGACCCCTAACTTGTATTTTGATTAGAATAAAAGCGCATTTGCTTGAGGACAAGCAAATCTCAAGTGTAAGGGTATTTGATGAAGCGAAAAGTGTACCGCTTTTAAGGGGTCATTTAAGCCCTAAATCGTATTTATTTGATCAAATATCGCCCTAAATCGTTCCTTTTGTCATTTTAGGTACTTTTGAGGAGAAATCTGGAAAAGGAGACATTTTGGACGTTTTTGGAGCATTAAAGTGAAGAAAACGGCAAAGTCTCAAAAATCGGCTAAAAGTTACTCTTGACGGCGTCAGACTTTACTCTGGACGGCGTCATGCCTTGGCAAGAAAAGTTGGACGTGAAATTTACTCATGACGGGCCAGTGAAAATAGCATGTGAATTCTGACGGCGTCACGCTTTAACTTGATCAAGGGCGTCACGGCTTAAATCATAAGGGGACGGCGTCACGTTCATGGTTAGACGGCGTCAAGCCTTGATAAGCCAGAATGGATTTTTGAAGAGCTAAAGAGGGACGGCGTCAAGAAGGTCATCCGGGAACCCTAAAAGCGGCGAGGTGACGGCGTCACACTCCATAAGGTGACGCCGTCAGATCCAAAAATCTATATATAGTTTTCTAATTTTTTGTCATAAGAGAGAGCTTAGTGTGTGGAATTTTGGGAGAAAACCCTAAGACGATTTTAGCTACTTTTTCAGGGCTTTTTGCCTTGAGATCTTCCATGTTTCATTGAAAGATAAGTTATCAATTAATCATTCAATATGTCTATGTGTTGTTTGATTCTATCTTATTCTTGTCTTTTGTTTAACATGTTAGGCTAAATTTATCTTGTGTTTGCTTAGATCTAATGAAACATAGCTATTGATTATTGGTTGTTAGTGTGTTATTAGTTGTATTGGATGATTGTTTATCTATGTTAGGCTTAAGAAAACTGGCTAACTTCCTATTCGGTAACTTGCTTGAACGTCTTAAGAAACATGAACCAAACGCGTACTAAAGGTTTTTATGGTTGTATTTAATGCACAAGCGAATTCTAGTGATCCCATGTTAGGAGCTTCCTAGCCGGCTCGACATAGGAGTGAAGTAGGAGCTTGTAGAGTTGGGGAAGTAAGTACGCCACCCCACGAATGGTATTAAGGAATACACCCTTCATCCACGCAACTAATACACACTAATTAACCGGTAAAAGATAGTTAGGGAGTAAGGAAATCTAAGTAAACACATTTCTCTACACATAAGTTTCTCACCACATTTTATTTTCAGTTATTTAATTTTATTGCATTCGTAGTAATTTGGTTTAGTTGACTAGCAACTAATTCCGCCCACTCCTTCAAACCCGAGATTTTACTTGCTTTCATAAAATTATAAAAACATAAAAAAGAATCTTCCTCAACCCTTAGACCTAATTAGAGTAGCCTTTCATACCTAACGAACACTATTCCCTATGGAGAACGATCAATCCCCCGTACTTACCACTACACTATACTACATCGGTCAGGTACACTGCCTGGTGGGGTTGTAAGCCTCTTGAGATCCCTCGAGAGGTAAAACCTGTTGTAAGGTTACAAAACCACGCATCATGAGAATACTGTGAGCCTTAACCTCCAATTTTCTCTGTGCTTTCTCCTCACTTGTCTTGAGAGTCAAGACTGATCCAGTAGCAGTCTTGGTTTGCACCTTGTCGCCTTCAAGAACAACATCCCAAAGTGAGTAATCAACCATTCGCATGTATTGTTGCATCCTCATCTTCCATATCTCATACTCTCCAGTCTTGAGCATGGGAACTCTTGATGCAGTAATCATGTGTGTTGAATCGGAATCCATTGCTTACTTTGATGATTAACAGATCTTGTATATAGAAATTCTTCTTGGTACCAGTTTCTAGATCACAAGCTCTGATACCACTTGTTGATCCCAGTTGAGCTTCACGATCTTATTGATTACTTTAGATAAATCTAAGATAATCGGTATAGAAACTGATCTTAGGTTGTATATCAAATATTATGCGGAAACTAATACTTGATCTTAAGAAGAACGAATTCTCAAACAACACTTCAATATATTAATACGATTGCTCTGAATAGCAATAGGGTTACAAGAAACCTTGAAGTGTAAAACAATACGTATGCTAAGATAATCGATATCTAACTCTAACCCTAGAACCTCCTTTTATAGCGTAAGGAGTCCTAGTCGGTTTACAAGACTTCATATACAAGAAAAATATTCATACGTATCTTTTCTATACTTATCCTTAACATACTATACATATCCTATAGACAGCAGAGTAAATCTTCTAGCAGCAGAGTCTTCGTGAGCTAGCAGCAGAGTTACACTATGCCTATTGTCCAAACAGCAGAGTTATCAAAACAGCAGAGTTAATACACTAATCAGCAGAGTCACATAACTATCCAGCAGAGTTATGTTTCTCGAATCAGCAGCATTTTAGACCCAACATATATATAATATATATATATATATATATATATATATATATATATATATATATATATATATATATATATATATATATATATATATATATATATTTTGCTAACCACATCGGTTAGTTAGCCTATGTATTTGGAAACCATTTGTTAGCGTGAATATTTTAGGCTAGATACCCTTACTTACACCTTCTGAGCCTATCTTTTCTTTTGATTAAATCCAGAAAAATACAAAAAGATTTTACACCTTACACCTTAGCCTTACCCGAATCAAGTTCAATTGAAGTTCAAAACTAGTTATTTTTTGATGATTACATGTTGACCACACTTTGATATGTGTATGTGTTGTTTCAATCAAGAAGGAGGTCGCTACTCTTATTTGTATTTTTTGTAGCGTGTGCTCATCCAAAGTATGGGGGTGACGAAAAAAAAAGTGAGTAAAAAAAAAGAAAAAAAAAGAAAAAGGAAAAAAAAAAAGAAAAAAAAAGAGAGGAAAAAAAAAAAAAAAAAAAAAAAAGAGGAATGAATAGCCAATGAGCTATGTATGTATGAATGGATGAAAATAAAATAGTCAATAAGCTATGAAGGAAGAAAGGAGTTAGTATGAGATGCGGAATAATAATAATCGAAGAAGTTTGGTGGAGTGATCATTTGAGGTATAAAGAGTTGGGAACGGAATTTGGACTTGATTCTTATTTATTTATTTTTATTTTGTAGAAACCAATCACAAATAATTCCCATGTCTTATCCTTACCTTTACCAATTACTTGATTCGTTGTTAGCTTTTGAGCATCCGGATTTAGTGATGGCTTTGTTTATATATGTAGTGCATGGATGTTCTAGTGACCATCCGGGTTTTTGAATAGTTGAAAAACGTTGCTAGCGAGCTAGTGCGTGTTTTGGTGACCATCCGTTATGCAAATAACGTTGTTAGCGAACCAAGGTACAATCTAGTGACCATCCGTTTCTTAGCTAGTCAAGAATTCGTTGTTAGCGAGCTATTATGTTCTTGTATGAAATATTTGCACAATAGCTAGGTAACCGTAACCCTTAACCTTAAACCCGAATAAAAGACCTCTTTGATGTTTTATTTTGTTGTTTTGATACTTGTACAAGCTTATGGCAAGAAACGTAAATCATGTCTGAGAAATTGAGTGATGTACCATTAAATTTACCCTTGAGTGTTGAGTGAATTTAAAATTCCTTTGTGAGGTGCTTAGTTATGTTATCAAGCTCAAATTAACTTGTTAATGTTTCAAGAATTTTTCGCAGTTAAAATAAAAATAACAACTGTTCCATTAGGGTGGTTGTTGGATTTTTAGAATCATAATGAAGATGCCATTGATATCAGATTTTTCTAAAAGCTAGACTTGCTCGAGGGCGAGCAAAACTCAAGTGTGGGGGAATGTGATAACGCTCAAATTGAACATGTTTTTAGTCACGTTATCGTTAGTTTTGTGCATCATATTTGGTTATATTTGTGTGTATTTGTTACTAAATCGTGAAAAAGTGTATATGCAAGTAAATATAGCCAATTACAGGAAAAGATGATAAAAAGATGAAGAAATGAAGTGATTATGCACATTGGAAGATTCACGAGAGGAAAACGGGAGAGAAACCACACGAGAATTCAAGGATTTGATAATGTCAAGATTTCTATGTTCATATATCAAGAAAAGATCAAGTTCTATGAAAGGAAGTAGTGCCACAACAAAGGAACAAGCACGTAACGAGAAAAGAAAGAAAAAAAATAAAATGTGTGTGCATGAAGGCCCCATCCGATCGGATAGTGCCCGCATCCATTTCGGATGGGAGAAGAATAATTTACCGAGAGATCCAACCGATCAGTTGGACCACAATACCGATCGGTTGGAGGAAGCTGAAATTACAAAATCACATTTAATGACGAATTTAAGCCCCATAATCATGGTGGCTTATCATTTCCTGGTTATTTACTGTTGAGGGACGTTTTTGCTTGAGGAGTAAGTGTTCTTACACTTATTTAAAGAGATCCAAGGTTAGTTTACAAAGTGTGACACCCGAAACTTAGTGAAGGCTTACACCAAGTCCTTGCTAAACTTATTATCATTGCCCGAAAGCTTGTAATTGCTGTGAAAACGTCCAGGGAACCTTGAGTTCGAGTCTCAAGAGTTGTGTTCGAGTGTGGAGTTGTTTACGTGTGATCATAGGCGATTGGAGGAGTGCGGTTGCTATAGTTCCACAATTCTAGTTCTTGTAATTCCAAAACTAAGTATTTCTTGTTTGAGTTATTATGAACTACTTTTACTTTAAGATGAATGAAAGTATGGTTTGTTACTTGTGTTTGATTATAATTGTTATGGAGTGATTTTGGTTATACTTGTGTGTATGATGTGACAATTGTTGGAGTATTCTTATTTCATAGTGATGCATGAAAACATGTCTTGTTTTATGAGTTTGTTGAAATACAATCTAATCTTGCTTAATTAGTTGGTAAAAACAGTTCTAAAGATTAACAAAGGCCGAAAGGATTTTCTTTTTGTTTTTATTCCAAAAAGTTAGTGCACGAATTAGTATGGACTATGGTGTGTGACAAGCACCATATTAAATCATTAAAATGGATTTGGAAATGATTTCATCACGAGAAAAGGCCGAAAGGATTCGTAGGAATTCTTAAGATAAGAAATGCTTTTCAAACAACAAAGAGTTTAATAGAATTGTCGTAATAGTTAAACAAGGGCGAAAGGAATTAACTAGGAGATTGAATTCTTAGAGATGATTTCTCATGATAAAAACCATTGATTGTGAATCACTCATTTTACGTTGTGCATCATTACAAGTTACACCCAACTTGGTAGATTACTCTATATAATTAGTCAAGGAATTACACACAAGTATATTTGTTTTTGATTGATTGGATTTTACTTACCTTAGAATTTGCACCAGATTGGATTGACAACCCTTTTTGTTAAAACTTACTTTATTAAACCCAAACAACAATTCCCTTGGGACGATCTCGACTTACCCACCTTTACTACCACGGACGAGTATACTTGCTCGTATATGTTGATTAGAGAATTGGATAAATTGTGTTTATAAATTTTTAAAACTTGCACGACCCGCGACACATCAACCTAATTGGTGAGACTTGAGGTCATTCCAATTCCTTTGGTTACCTCTGGGCTTGTTTGTGGTTCTATATTGCTCACAATATCTTACTGGTTGCCTAACATGTTTAACATTTGTTTTAGGCCTAACAGTATCATTCTTGATCACTTTAGGAACACTTGTTCCTGATTTATTAACAACATCAGGTTTAGACATAACCTATTCTTTCTCATCATCATCAGATTTCCAGTCCTCAATGATTAGAACATCTGATTTCTATCAAAGGACACCTTGTCCTCATGAAGTGAAGTGTTATTTACACTCTCACTTACTTTTATAGGTTCATCAACAACTACATTTGCTTTTGGTTTAACACCATATTCTAATGTAGGTTGTTAGGAATATAAATATTCATATGAAGGTTCGGTCACCCCGAGTATCTAATTAGCATTTATATAGCTCGTAGGCTTATATATATTCATTTAGTATTATTAGTAATATTAGTATTATCTTAGTCGTATTTATATTTGTGGAGTGGGTCGGGGCTTTCCCCACTGTCAGCTCACTCCACAGCCCACTAGGGGCACCAATAGTAGTAAGTATATAAACCCCTTCCCACACATGGGAAGGGTGGAACTCTTGTATTATTTCACATAGTAATCTAATAGATCCAGTTTTCTCTCAAGGGTTTCCATCTCTCTAGTTCTTCCACCTAACTCAACCATGGATCTAATCTTCCATGAACCAAGACCACCCGAATCATACACACAATCAAGAAGGTTATTTCCTACAATTGGTATCAAGAGCCATGGTTAGGTTCGGTTTGATTGTGTGTCGGTTTCATTTTTTTTGGTTCGATTCATTTTGTTCATACTGCTTTACTCGTATGTGTGTTCGAATCATGTGTCATTTGATCTTACAATTTCGTACCACAAATATCTGTTCTTGAATACATGTGATTATTTATGTGGGCCTTAATTGTTTACTAATTTTAACGCATGCTTTTGGGCCTTAACTGCTGATTCATTACTTTGTTCGAATAGTTTTTTAAGAGCAGTTGTTTTAATTCGAAATGTGGCTCAAGAAATTGGTTTCAATTTTCAACGCATCTAATTCCAAGAAGGCTTATTTAACTTTTGTTCAAATCATTTGCTTCTCAAAATCTGTTTGGCCGCTTATGTTTATTTTGGGCTTCAAATGATTTATTGGTGGCTTCAACAAGTTTAAGATTTCTGGAATGATTAAAATGTTCACTTGAGGTTCATGGAAAAGCTTAATTCTTATGGTCATTTTGGTTCAACAGTTTTGATTTGGATGGTGTGTTCTTAGATACGGTTTGTGGGTACTTTGGGTGCAGTTTGGAATTTATCCAAAAATGGCAAAAAGGCACATTGGTTGTAACGTGTGTTGATAAAGATAAGTGGGTGCATATGTATGCGGTTTGTGGTTCACGTGAATGATGTGTGTCTCATTTTGAATACATTGGTTAGTGGTGATTTGGCTGTTTGCCAAAAATGGATAAACATGACAAAATTGGTGATAGTGACATACAGTCTGGCACAGATGCGGTTTGTGTCTACAATATTGGTTTTATTGTTTATGCTGTTTGTCTATAGTCATGAACTCGGTTTGTCATGAACTCGGTTTGTCTGGTTAATCACGTACGCGGTTTGTCTGAATGCTCATCGACGCGGTTTGTCTACAATTTCATTGATACGGTTTGTCTGTCACTAGGTAAAACGGTCAAATGGTTTAATTTGGTCAACAAGTTATCAAACATTAAATTGAAAGATTTGAAGAAGATAAAGAAGTGACAAAGACCATGACCCTTTGAACAACAATCATCAGTTAACAACAATTCCAAACAACAACAACTGATTCAAACAATAACACATCCACCAACAACAAAATCATTTTTCGCTCATTCAAATCAAACTGAAAAGGAAACATTCGAAAGCTCAACAACAATTACAACAACAGCAAAATCATTTTTCTTGAAGATTCAAAACTAATTCAACGAAAAAGATTACAACAACTAATCTAAATCCAAACCTCTATGTAATCACTGCCTCGTCTCAACATCAAAAACACCCATCTCTAACCTCTAATCTTTAACAAACATCACACCTCAAATCATCCAACGATCATCTCATCCCACTTTGACTTGACCCTAAACAAATCACAAGAAAGAAAACCGATCTTACCTTAAACCGTTTGATGATTTTGCCACTTGTGTTCGGACTTAATTTTAACAAGGAACAATACTTATATTATTTGGGTTGCAATTGAGCATCAGTTTGTGAAGTTATCAAAAGGGGGCGATTGAATGAGATGATTAGGGTTTGAGTGGTTGTAGTGGCTGCGTGATCTGTGTGAAATGAGAGGGGCAAATTAACATGGGATTAGGGTTGGTTGACTGAGCTTGATCTGACTTAGATGAAAGGAGATGTGTGGCAGGCGGACATATCATGTGTGTGTAAGTTTTAGGGTTAAAGTGAAATAAGAGATTAGGTTATCTAATATAAACGTGTAATTAGGGGTGTTGTTCTTGGATTGGGTCGGTTCCTGCTTGGGCTGAAATACTGCTGGAGTGGTTTTGTGATTTCCGTGGGCTCAACATATGATTAATGAGAGTTAGCGGATTTTAAGAGCATTTGGAATGGACTGGGTTTACTGATTTTGATGGGCCGAGAATGAGTATGCAAGAACGAATTTGTGAATGATTATACATGGACGAATTTGGTGTGGTTATGGATTGGGCCGCAATATGCTGACATGGTCTATCAAAATTGGTTATCCAAATTTAAATTTAGGATACACAAATTTTGATAATATTTGATAAAGGGTGTGGTATATTTTGGTGGTACAAAGTTTTACAAGGATTCACACGTCACGGCTCGTATTTGGGTATACGAATGTCAACGTGATTACAGAGTTGTGAGTTTGTCAGCATTGTCCTAATGATGCCTACGATTTGAGTGAGCCTGCGATTTGATATTTGCAATTTGAGTTACAGTTGACTAAATGCAATTTGATTAATTGTGAATTGACAAGTTGTTATTTGACTTGTTGCGACTCGACTGATTGCGATGCTACCAGGTGCGATTTGACGTTGCGAGTTAACACTTGTGATTTGACTTATTGCGATTTGGTTAAATGCAATTTGACTTGTTGCAATTTGACATAATGTGACTTGACTTGTTGCAACTTGATCAAGTTGTGAATTGACTTCTGTGACTTAAATTCCAAAGACTAATATTGCTCTTCATTCTAGGCTATTCTGGTTGACTTCACGGTTTCTCTTGTAGATTTTAGAAAATCCCGCGAAAGATTCGATTTCTCGGTTTAAATCTCAAGAGCTATAAAATCCCGTGAAATTAATTTTGGACAAGTAGGCGGGACTTGGATTTAGACAAAATTAAACTTATGGGGTTTGACTATTTTTTCGGGATAAGTTTGTGCTTCAAGATCGGCAGGAATTGGGAAATTATGGTAACTTGATTGGTTTGTTAATTCACGGGTTGGTGTACTTAGTGTCTCAAACATCTCGGGGTGGATGGATGCACGATGTTTGATGACCCTTGCTCGAGCATATTTAGGGTGATTAGACTTGGATGTTCAAGAAGTGGATATATACAATAAAGGATGGAAGGTTGGGTATATATCACTACCTATATTTAAAGGAGTTACGTTGTTGTGATCAATATAGGTTCTACATCACAAATTAAGTGCAAGTATAAGTCGCGAACTTGTCCTTTATCAAGCTTCATCAAGTGATTGTTGTTTCTCAAGCTTCTAATGGGATTGTAGCACAAGATCTTCTCAAGAGGTGGTCAGAATTAATGACAAGAGGTGATTTATTTAGAGACGTGTTTTAACCTTTTACTCAATTTAAAGTTATACGCATTTCATTAAGCGGTTTTGGCATATTACGAGCTTAAGTGAATTATTAATCTGCTAAACTATTGATGAGGAGGAAAGCAAGGGGTTACTACAAGAGAGTCTTAATCACCATCTTTGTTGCAGTTGTTTCATTTGTCTCTTTCCATGTTTTGTGCCTGTCAAATTCACGATCATCACAGACTCTTAACTTTGGCAAAAAGGTCATTTCATGCCCTTTTTGAGGGGGAGAATTAGGCGGGTTTCCTAGCAGTTCCGTCTCCTGCGATGTGAATTTTAGCGGCTCCGGTTACAGCTGGTCAGATCGTAGCAATTCAGGATTCAGTGGTTCAGTCTACAGCAGTTTGATACTTACTGTTGTGCAGTTTGTTCTTAAATTTATTTCTCAGATAAATCTCAAGAACTGTAAAATCCTGTACACAGTACGACAACTATTCCACGTCCAAGTAGCTGGGTCAGACAGCTTCGTTTGATTGGACTGACTATGAGTCATGGGCACTACTAAGAATTAGCGCATGTTTCTTCTCCTTTTGACTAGTCAACAACACAAGATGATCACGAAGTTCATTTGGTATTCCACATTTGAGATTGAAGCTGAATTTCACGAAGGCGTCTACTTATTTTATCTTGAAGTTGGGGTTGGTTGGATGCATGACATTCAATGATAACTTGCTCGTGCTTAAAATTTAAGTTGAAGACTTGGGTTATCTAGTTACCAGAAGTTGGGGTAACTATCACTTAAGAGTTATTAGAGTACTCAGTGTCACACGTCAATGACGATGTCGATAATCGCAAGAGGTGTTAATGTCTCATACTCTGGTTGGGTATTGAGCACTTAGAGATTTGCTTGGAGCATTAATTCTCTACACCGTTCTCCCAACATTAGTGCAAGCTTAAGTAACAAATTTGGGGACTTCTACTTCAGTTTTCAGTATTGGTATATCGGGTTTCCTTTCATCAAGTGGTCACTAATCTGTGTACAAGGTTGGTTAGTTGGACAAAGGTTTTAAAAGTTGTGATGTGAACTGAAAGTCTCACAAGATATTCTTAACCCAAACTAATGTTCTCCAATATCAAATCAGTCATGCCACATTCAATATGTTACTATCTCACGGTTCATTCTTGATTTTGTAAAATCCCGCGAAAGAACTTATTTCTCGGTTTAAATCATAGATTTGTAAAATCCCGTGCAGATAGACTATGCGCTCTTTACCATGATCGGGTTAAAACCATTATCAAAGTTCAGTTAAAGCATCATAAAGGGCTAGATTTGGGCATTAACCACAAGACGTGACTACGGCGTTAATTCATTATTATTTTTTTGAGGCTGAAGTGAAATTTCATGGGTGCGTGTACTTAGTATCTGAAGATATCGGGGAGGTTGGATGAAGATTCTTCGAGATCCTTGTTCGAGCTTTCAATACAATGACGAGGACTTGGATATCTAGTTATTTTGTCTTTCTCTCTATTACAAAATAACTATCACTTTAAGGAGTCATGTTGTAGTGCTCAGTGTTACACGAAGATGTGGATATCCAAGAGGTGATGTACGTCTTATACTTGATGGTTGGTTGGTTGAAGAGTATAGAGTACTTAGGGATTCGATGTTGCACGAAGTCTCTTCACCGCTCTTTGTCACGCATTAGTACAAGTTTAAGTTACAAGTTCGGGTTATATTACTTCAGTATCAAGTTCATCATATTGGGTTTTCTCCATCAGTGGTCACGACATCAAGCCGACAGAATGATAATGGGGTTGGTAACGAGTTAGATGAGAGAAGAAGTAAAGAGAGAGTAATGACGTCTGTACGCATCAGTGCAGGCCTCGCTCTTCATCATAATGACGTCTGTACGCATCAGTGCAGGCCTCGCTCTTCATCATAATGACGTCTGAATACATCAGTTCAGGCCTCGTTCTTTAAATAAAAGAAAAGTGTACGCTTGAGTGCACTTTATCTTCAAAAGAAGAGGAATCTTCTTATTTATGGCCATTCTCATCAACAAGTTTTACGCTCTTTCCGTGCTTATTCAGTCATCAAGTGGATTGGCGCATATTGGAGTACATTTTTATTCACTTGTTCAACCAAAAATTTGCAGTTGACAAGCATATGCAATTTTTGAGGGGGGAAAGGGTGAATAAACAACATGTCAGTCTTCAAGAACCGTCAAGTGGAGCTACTTACCGTTGATGGTATTCATATTCACTAGTTCAATCATCAAAAATTGCAGTTGGCAGGCATATGCAATTTTTGAGGGGGGGAAAGGGTGAATATTAATCTACATGTTGGTTGATGATTGAGAAATGGTCATACGACTCCTGAATACGTCAGTTCAGGAGTCGTGCAAACCATGGTTCTCCAACACTACTTCTTCCTCCGTCTATCAAGGTGTTGAAGAACATGGTCATGGAATGCTAATCGACAATGTCTCACGGGTTGGTCTAATCAGCAACAATGGGTTTCTAGTCAATGCTTCAAGTACACGTCATCAGGCTACATGTACACATCATGATGATGATTCCGATTAATCGTAACCATCATGGGGGAGAGAAATGTGTACACCAAGGACGCACAACAGGTTCACGTGATCGGGCTTAATCATTTATTCCGGTGTTGATAACCGCAGAGATGATCAGTGGTTCAACTTGTTACCTTGGTATTAACGTTTCACTGTTACGTCATGGGCTGATTAATCGAAACCATCAGGGGAGAGAGAATGTGTACATTAAAGACGCACAACAGGTTCACGTGATCAGGGCTTAATATCCAAGGATGGATACATACTATAGATGATCAGTGGTTCAACTTGTTACTTTGGTGTTATACTCAAGACTGAAGAAGGTCGAGTCGTCAGTCTACTCTACATTCTCTGTTGGGTGTTATCATCTCATGTGTATGCTGCGGGCTGATGGGTTATATGTAAGGTTACTAGAAGGCATTTGGTGAGATAAAGTTGATTGGTATTCTGTTCCTCCACATTGGGCAATCTTGAAGAAGGTCGAGTCTACAGTCTTCTCCACAGTCAAAACTTGTTGAGTTCTTTTCTTACAACTTGATATTTAACTTAATCCCATGACAGTTCTTGTTTGATGAGTTGTGGAGTTAAGTTAGGTTCAAGTTGTTCCGTAGTTTAAGGTTAAGTCCAACTTGATGTTAACCTAATCTCATGACAGTTCTTGTTTGATGAGTTGTGAGGTTAAGCTAGATTTTAGTTGAGGCTCAACTTAAACTACCGAAAAGTTACCTAAGGTTTTTGACGGAGTCACTCTAGGACGGGAGTGTTAGAAGATTAAAGACGGCATGCATGTGGTTATCAAAAGGCTTCTTCATATTTCGGGCGTTCATCCAAAGTCTTCTTCCTATTATGGGTGATCGTCAGAGGTTGTCAGATTGGGGGAGAGCACTAATTAGGGGAGAGTGAAAAGCCAGAATCATTCCCTGATTGAAAGTGCTCACATTGCTCTTCAGCAAGTCAAGTGATGAATGCGAAGAAGATTCAGAATGCTGAGGAGTAATGGTTTCTGGTTCGTATCCTTGTACATATATACTTATTCATATTTTATACCATCTTGTAAATAGATATATAGAAATCTTGCTAATTGTAAATAGAGAAACGTAAAATCAGAAAAACCATAAAAATTAAAAAAAAAAAAAATTAGAAAAGACCAAAAATAGTTTCACCTAGGCATGTCTTCTGTTTATCGATAACATTTACGGACTTAGAAATGTCATTCAATAATGGCACGGGTCTTTAAATGAAGCTCGAGCAGAAGTTAAAATGGAGGATTAAAACATGTCTAAATGGCTTATTATTACTTTAGATAGCAACCCGCGCTTCATATTGGGGAAAGCACGTCGCCAAAAAGACGGTTGTTCCTCCAACTGGGTGATGTTCACCTGGGCATGGATTACTTCATATCCATGTTTCCTGATTTGATGTACGTTTCAGTGCATCATTTCTTGTAAAAGAAGAGAAATCTTCTTAGTATAACAAATAGTTTTCATTCTATGATTCTTCTGAAAATTATTTGTGAGACACTTGGTGAATATGTGTTGTATGAAATTTGTTTATACTTGGATTATGCATAAAATTTGTCACTCAATCAACGACTACAAAACCTCATGACAGTTCTTGTTTGATGAGTTGTGGGGTTAAGCTTGATTTTAGTTGAGGTTCAACTAGAATACGGGTCATTGATTGAGGGGGAGAGTGAATTCAAATTTTATATCATCAAATGGGTTTCTTGATTAATTCATGACTCTTAGAAAAGGTTTTGCAGTTAATGGGGTATTAGTTGAAGAGGATATAGCTTAAATATATCAAATGACCAAGTGTGTTAGTTGCTAGAAAGTTTAGGTCATTATGTGCAATTTACTTGTAGTATCCTAGCTTCATATATCTAGAAGGTTCATTTGTATCTCTTTGGAATCCTCGTTTAATCCCCTAGATACATTAAAACTCAAAATCTGAAAGAAGTTAGAAAACCCGATGTGTTTGATGTTCTTGAATGCTCCACTGACATTTGTATGAACTAAGTGAATGAGTTTCAAATGTTGTTTGTCTCTGTTGCTTAATTGTTGTTGATATTGCGCATATGTTATCAGGATTCGCTTAGGTAGATTCCTATTATGTTAGAATCATGTTCCTAAGATCCTGAATTGAATATTGATATCTGTGTGAATTGCCATGTTCATGATTGCTATTTGCTCTTCATGCTAGATAGTGGTTTGACGTAGTTCCTGATTGGGGTTTGATTATAAGATGAACTTGGTATTATAATGTGGCAAGCTGCTGAAGGGTAGCTATTAAGGAATAGTGTATCTGTATGCATGTATATCTGTGTTGATATTCTTATGCAGATTCCATAGCCAAAATGAATGTGCCAGTTCCCATTCTAACCATTTGATCAGACGTTCAAACTCTATTGATTGGCTCGGAATTCACCACGACAACAACATCGGCAGCAACAACAACAACAACACCTTCACCTCCACCACCATCATTTCAACAAAGAAGTATTTACTCAGATCTCGCCAAGTGGGGATCGACAATACTTGAGAAGATTTTTTGGTGGATGGATGATTGATGTTGACCACTGACTCACTCAGAAAAGCGGGTGATTATATCGTCTGCGCAAAAAGGTCAAACTCATATGTGTCATAATAATCAAATGTGAAAAATAAGCAGTGAATCTCCCTCTTAGATTAAGGGGGAGCATAGTATGTTCTCATCATCAGAATATATTAAATCGGACACATTTTCTCCCACATTTTCTAACTTATTTAAATCAATTGGGATCACAAATCTCAAAAGGTTTGAAATTTTTGATCGGGGGAGAGAATGTGATTTAAATATGAAACCTGATGAAAATGTGATGTTTTGGATTTAAGCGTAGGCTCTCCCATATGTGCTAAACTCTTTCGTATATCGATGCACATATTGAGGGGGAGCGAATGGATGAAAAAGGATTTTGGCATAGCATGAGATTGTGACTCAGACTTCACCAATGAATTGACGAAACCTATACTGTCATTGATCGAAAGGACATATCCTAGCCGGGTAATAATTTCAAGCTGGTCTAACCAGTGATGTAAGCGTGTCTCAAAAAGGATGTGTCTGAGTAGAGTGTACCGTTTCGAGAAACTTTCTATGGACTTGACTAGGACGGGTAATAATTTCAAGCTGGTCTAACCAGTGATGTAAGCGTGTCTCGAATCGGTCATGTTCACTGAAAGTTGATCAATTCAAAAAGTGCGAGCTCTACCTAACATGTGCAAATTTATAAAACTATCAACCGAGCACATGTTGAGGGGGAGCATTTGAAAAATATAAAACTCTCAAGTGTTTGCAAAAATGTGTTTCAGAATCATGAACACTTTGAGAGATTTTTCAAAGATTTGGTTTGGCAATCGTGGATGAATACCAAAGACCGACCATTTTAATTAATGTATGGAGTTATAAGGATGGTTAGGTTAGGCTCAAGTTCCCACGATCCCGCCAGAGCCGGAGGGATCTACCTAGGACAATCCACTAGTTAGTGTAGAAGTCCTTAGGTATGATTAAAAAGGAGAAAAGTGAATGAGGGAAAAGTGCCGACTGAGATGGAGCTAGTACTGGAACAAACCCAACAAGGTACTAGTAAGGAAGTCTCGGTAAGCACTGAAGGGGTTGAAGAATGAAAAAGAATTGTAAAGATAAAGGGTGAAAAGAAAGAAGCCCTCCTTACAACTTAGGCAGAAACCGGGTCAATACATATGCTGTCAGAATCACTTAGTTGATTGCTGGCATTGAAGACAAAGTATCATGGACCCAGTGATACGCTGCACAACCCTCCTTAGCCACTCAAGGTCCCTCAAAGGACTCTTGTTTCAATTGTCACGGAGTTCAATACATTCCTATCGTCTCTCTCACTCCGAGTTAGATGATATTGAATAGGTGGCAGTCCTCTCCAGCCTCCGCTCACTAAATCAAAACGCACTATAGAGTCTAGAGCCACGAGATGCATAATAAGATCTCATAGGGACACGAATTATTTCTACACTGGTTGTTCAACATTAAGGACACCAGTTGTAAACTTATGAGTCCTACGCAGATCTTAGCAATCTGCCAGAACATTTATGAGGGAATTTACAAATGTAATTCTCAATGATTGAATGGAAATTCCTGCCAGGGTCAACATCAAGCAGCCCTGAAAGCAGGTCACTTCGGTAATTCTTTATGGATTACGCTTAGTGGTCACGACGGTTTCTAACGGTCTACAGTCGTGGAGTGATCTCCAGCGACTCACCTAATCGTTGATGTGCTACGGTTCGATCTTAAAAAGCCCTCTGTGGGTTTTCGATTAGGAACGGTCTTGGTAAGGATCAGAGAGAGTTTTCACACACTTGCTGTTAACTATCTCAAAGTCCGAACCTGTAAGTACCGGACATTTTATTACTAACTGTCGTATGCAGGAACATCTGGCGGTTGTAGCTGATTGAAGTTGCAGCTGATTGCGGTTGTAGCAGATTACAGATAAGATGCCAATCCAGCACCACATGCTCACACTACATCATCATTGTAACTCAACAAAGTCATGATCAACCTAAAAGACCTTTAACACGGCTTCTGCAAACTCTGATGCTAAAGATCATGACACCAAATAGTGTGAGCATGTCGGCTCAAAGATTTACACATCACATGGAAACATATTGCTGAAAGATGACTTGGAAACAAATGTTGGATGATAAAGTTGAAGAATACTCAAAGATCATCCAAGACAATCAATCAGTCATCAAATCATTACTGCTGAAAGCACAAAGATACAAGACTTTGAAGAATCAAAGACTACGAGCTATAAAGACAAGTTCAGAAGAAAGAATGCTAGAATTCAAATTATTATTTCCGGGGTGACCTCCCTTAGGGGGAGATTGTTAGGAATATAAATATTCATATGAAGTTTCGGTCACCCCGAGTATCTAATTAGCATTTATATAGCTCGTAGGCTTATATATATTCATTTAGTATTATTAGTAATATTAGTATTATCTTAGTCGTATTTATATTTGTGGAGTGGGTCGGGGCTTTCCCCACTGTCAGCTCACTCCACAGCCCACTAGGGGCACCTAATAGTAGTAAGTATATAAACCCCTTCCCACACATGGGAAGGGTGGAACTGTTGTATTATTTCACACACTAATCTAATAGATCCAGTTTTCTCTCAAGGGTTTCCATCTCTCTAGTTCTTCTACCTAACTCAACCATGGATCTAATCTTCCATGAACCAAGACCACCCGAATCATACACACAATCAAGAAGGTTATTTCCTACATATTCTAATGTAGGTTGTTGAAGGTCAGACAAGCCTATGTGCTCTAGGTCTATCCCTGGGGGTGCAGGGATTCCTCTGCAAGGAGGTGGGACATTCTTATATCCTAACCCAGACTTGGCTTTGTTGATCACTTGACATTCAATTATTTTGCTTACCCCCTTAGAGGCATAGTCTAATGTTTCTACACTTAATTGAATGTTTTCACTCTTCTTTTTAAGCATATCATACTCAGTTCTTAAAAAGTTAATTTCAGCATCTTTAAAAAATATGTCTTGTTTAAGAAGAGCTTTGTCATCGGAAAAAGCAAATTCATTGTCTTTATAGTGAATGATCTGCTTCTCTAAGGTAGCTAAACCTACCTTATAATTTGTTAAGTTTTGATGAGTTTTGTTTAGTTTTATCCTTTGTTCATCATAATGTTTTCTTAAAGAGTCTAGTTCTTTAAGAGCAGTGCAAGTATTAGAACAAACTATATCATTTTGTACCTCAGTAGCAGAGAAGGCCATGAGAGCCATCTGAGTAGAAGGTTCTTCTTCATCTGCCATGAAACTCCAATCAAAACCTAAGCCATCAATAGCTACCATAGCTTTTGAGTTTGGCTCAGTAACCTCTCCTGCTTTGGACTTGCTTCCAAAACCTTTGTTCTTGCCATCTTGATGCCTTGGTCTTCTAGATTCCCTTGAGAAGTGCCCCATCATGTGGCAGTTGTAGCATTCTATGTCACAACTCGTAATTTCAAGCCATTTTTCCGAACCTCGACAATTTACTATTCATGAGTTACTATTCACTGGCACTATTCATTCCAAAATTTTTATTTCATATTCTCGTAAGTTAAACTATTTTAATGATAACCCGAGATTTTGGCACTCGTCGGATAATTTCTGCAAGAATCACGAAACCGTGTCCGAGACTTACTTTAAGGTTTAAACGTCATTTAGGCATCCCGATATGTCCAAACAACATTGCCAACAAGAGAAATATATGTTTTCCACCTTCCGTGACATTTTCATGAATTTAGGAATTTTAGGATACCCGGTTTTAAGTTTTGTGACTTTACGACTTACAGTTAGCAATTAACGGGACCAAAACTCACTCCGTAAGTCAAGATAAGTATCCAACCTAAAATATCTAGATATTTTCTCAAAAATATCTAGATATTTCAAAAACCTAGTGAAATTACCATTTTACCCTTTCGTTGAAATTACCAAAATGCCCTTGGCCTATATAATGCCTAAATTAGTTTCTTTTTCACAAAAATCACACAAACCCTCCCTCTTTCTCTCCCTAGTCCACGGCACACCACAAGAACCAAGCAAGATCCATCAATTTTTGAAGATCAAGTCATAATCATGCTATACTTTCATTCCTTGTTAGGGTTTTGTGATAAAACCCTAGGTTCTTTACATTATCATCTTCAAAACTCATCCAATCATCAAGTAAGCTTCAAGATCACTTGTTGATCTTTCCATACTTTCATTTTTCTAGTTTCATGTTGTTTATTCAAGATCTATATGCATATGTTAGTTTATACCACTCTATTTACACTTTTTATAACTTACGAACCCTAGATACTTAATATAAGTAGATCCATAAGTTTTATTAACATCCTCATGAGATCCACCAAGATTGGTGATGTTTAGGAACCCATGACACCCTAAGAAGGTGTATGGTAGGATTTGAGTTGATTTGAAGTTGTTTGGTTGGTTTTTAGACAAGTCAGTAACTAGGAAAACCAAGTTTTGACACTTATAGAAAGTTGCTGTCCATTTTTGCAAAACGTGGAAAGATCAGGGATTCCTGGGTAATTTTGGACCAAATATTTAGAAAATACTTTCCGATACGAAACTATGGCCGAAAACGGGGATAAAAACGAGTTTATAACGAAGGAGATACGCTAAAAACGAGTTAACGACGAAAACTATATTTTCCGGAAATAGCTTGCTGATGAACAGTACTCACGGGCAAATTTGAGCATAAAACTTGATCTAGCCATCCCGACTTACCAAAAATAGGTTAGTACGTTATCCCACGATTCCATGGATATAAAGAACATAGAAAACGGACTTATAACGACCAAGATATACACGTTTGAAAACCCGGCGAAACTTATTTAATTTTGACAGCTTCTTATAGCAAAATATATTCCAAGTGTAAAACAGTTTTCCTTTCAAGTCACCATATTGCGAGCTATTTTCCCGTTGATCGAGTCACGTATGACCAAAACTCAAAAGAGACGACATTGAGATGTTGTTGCAAGGATTTCAAAAACGTCAAGTTCTATTCCTAACTCATAACGTACAATATTTTACGACTAGTTTTGCGAGGCCGTTTGGTCACATTTTCACAAGTTATAAAAAGAGTTATTTTGCGACGAAACTATTTTATTTGGCGATAAAACATCAAACAAGGATTGTGGAGTATCGTTTCAACATATTTACATGAAAAGTAGTTCATAACTTAACGAGACGTCAAAAATGTAGTTTTCGATGATAAGCATTATTTTCAAAACTAACGAGTGGTATCGTTAACATATGTATTTGCATGTGTAGCATTGTATCATTGCTTACGCTAGATCATATCATTCATAATAGGTCGCGGTTAGAGATCGAGCCTCATTTCATCTTATCCATTATTATCATTGTTGCTATCGCATCAGGTGAGTTTCATAGCCCCTACTTTTATACGTTTTGAACTTTTGGGGGAGATACATGCTTAAATTACTTTTCTCGTTTATCAAATACGTTTTGCATTGGTATGCAAGTCATCAATTCTATTTTGCATTGGTATGCAATTACGCTAATACATTTTGCATTGGTATGCAAGTACTCTGACACGTTTTGCATTGGTATGCAAGTTCTCTAATACATTTTGCATTGGTATGCAATTATGCTAATACATTTTGCATTGGTATGCAAGTACTCTGACACGTTTTGCATTGGTATGCAAGTACTCTAACCCATTTTGCATTGGTATGCAAGTACACTGATCATTTACGATATGATATGCTTTGATATATCTGTTCTAGACATACTATGTTAGCATTGGGTTGTAAACACACAGGTTGCAAGTCTTGAATGGGCGGGGCTTGGAACTGAGTGGATTTACAATGCCTATGCTGTGGAAACTTTCTCTAAACGCTTTTCAACTTATTTATAACAAACTCTATGAACTCACCAACCTCGTGTTGACACTTTAGCATGTATTTTCAGGAACTAAGCTATAGCACGCTACTGGAGGCTTTTGGCAGGGCATGGCATGGTCATAGAAGACTCTGATAAAACATTTGGGACCGCTTAACTCATTTTATGGGCCAACTTCCGCACCACTTTTCATAATGTAAATTTAACACTTTTGACTTCTCAAATATATTCTAAATGATTGATGTGAAAACCGTTCTTTGCACATGTGTTATGATACCAATTGAGTTGCACCCCAGCGATGTGTAAGCTTCCGCTGGACCCGATTTTGGGGGTGTGACAGATTGGTATCAGAGCCTTGGCTATAGAGAACTAGGTGATTTTAAAACCTAGACTATAGCTACATTTACAAAAACTTAACCCTATGACCGCCACGTGCCTGCCTGCCAAGCTGATGCCTCATTTGTGGTTTGTTGCTGACATATTTAATGAGATTTGTATCTTATTGCCAGATAGATTATACTCACTTATTCTCGTTGATTACTGTGATTGTCTTACATATAAGGGTGCATACATATCATACACGTCACAGCGTTACACCTTTTTCCTTACGTAGTTTCATCTTTCGACCTCAAGCCTGATCACCTGCCTTAAACTTTTGAACCACCCTTTACATTTGAAGGACATAGTATTATTATAACTAAGCTGAGTATTCCAAAATTCATTGAGCCTCGGTGGAATATAGACTAGTCATCTATATTCGACCCGGGACAGTGGGACATAGCCTGACTACCTATGTTCGACTCAGAGATGAATTTTGCAATACTGAGAGTAGTTATAATGGAATTATGTCCGGATTGATTTGATCGGTGTAAGCAATTCCATAATCGAGCCAAATTTTCAAAAGACCTCCTTCAAACCACTTGTTCCTAGTTTGATCTAAGTGACAGTTCTTGTTTGATGAGTTGCGAGGATCAAACTGGAATCAAGTTGTTACCCGAGCCGATTCAGTTTAATCTCATGACAGTTCTTGTTTGATGAGTTGTGAGATTAAATTTGAATCGACAACCTCAAACCGATTTAGCCTAATCCCGTGACAGTTCTTGTTTGATGAGTTGTGGGATTAAGTAAAAATCGGTTACCTAGCGGTCTTTTGAAGGCTATGCTCGATCATGGGAAAGTTTACCCCCATCAAACCCGACCATGAGAACGTACGTACGTAGAACGAGCGAGCTGAATTCAGGGACTGAATTCCTCTAACGGGTGGAGACTGTCACAACTCGTAATTTCAGGCCATTTTTCCGAACCTCGACAATTTACTATTCACGAGTTACTATTCATTTTTACTATTCATTGGCACTATTCATTCTAAAATTTTTATTTCATATTCTCGTAAGTTAAACTATTTTAATGATAACCCGAGATTTTGGCACTCGTCGAATAATTTCTGCAAGAATCACGAAACCGTGTCCGAGACTTACTTTAAGGTTTAAACGTCATTTAGGCATCCCGATATGTCCAAACAACATTGCCAACAAGAGAAATATATGTTTTCCACCTTCCGTGACATTTTCATGAATTTAGGAATTTTAGGATACCCGGTTTTAAGTTTTGTGACTTTACGACTTACAGTTAGCAATTAACGGGACCAAAACTCACTCCGTAAGTCAAGATAAGTATCCAACCTAAAATATCTAGATATTTTCTCAAAAATATCTAGATATTTCAAAAACCTAGTGAAATTACCATTTTACCCTTTCGTTGAAATTACCAAAATGCCCTTGGCCTATATAATGCCTAAATTAGTTTCTTTTTCACAAAAATCACACAAACCCTCCCTCTTTCTCTCCCTAGTCCACGGCACACCACAAGAACCAAGCAAGATCCATCAATTTTTGAAGATCAAGTCATAATCATGCTATACTTTCATTCCTTGTTAGGGTTTTGTGATAAAACCCTAGGTTCTTTACATTATCATCTTCAAAACTCATCCAATCATCAAGTAAGCTTCAAGATCACTTGTTGATCTTTCCATACTTTCATTTTTCTAGTTTCATGTTGTTTATTCAAGATCTATATGCATATGTTAGTTTATACCACTCTATTTACACTTTTTATAACTTACGAACCCTAGATACTTAATATAAGTAGATCCATAAGTTTTATTAACATCCTCATGAGATCCACCAAGGTTGGTGATGTTTAGGAACCCATGACACCCTAAGAAGGTGTATGGTAGGATTTGAGTTGATTTGAAGTTGTTTGGTTGGTTTTTAGACAAGTCAGTAACTAGGAAAACCAAGTTTTGACACTTATAGAAAGTTGCTGTCCATTTTTGCAAAACGTGGAAAGATCAGGGATTCCTGGGTAATTTTGGACCAAATATTTAGAAAATACTTTCCGATACGAAACTATGGCCGAAAACGGGGATAAAAACGAGTTTATAACGAAGGAGATACGCTAAAAACGAGTTAACGACGAAAACTATATTTTCCGGAAATAGCTTGCTGATGAACAGTACTCACGGGCAAATTTGAGCATAAAAATTGATCTAGCCGTCCCGACTTACCAAAAATAGGTTAGTACGTTATCCCACGATTCCATGGATATAAAGAACATAGAAAACGGACTTATAACGACCAAGATATACACGTTTGAAAACCCGGCGAAACTTATTTAATTTTGACAGCTTCTTATAGCAAAATATATTCCAAGTGTAAAACAGTTTTCCTTTCAAGTCACCATATTGCGAGCTATTTTCCCGTTGATCGAGTCACGTATGACCAAAACTCAAAAGAGACGACATTGAGATGTTGTTGCAAGGATTTCAAAAACGTCAAGTTCTATTCCTAACTCATAACGTACAATATTTTACGACTAGTTTTGCGAGGCCGTTTGGTCACATTTTCACAAGTTATAAAAAGAGTTATTTTGCGACGAAACTATTTTATTTGGCGATAAAACATCAAACAAGGATTGTGGAGTATCGTTTCAACATATTTACATGAAAAGTAGTTCATAACTTAACGAGACGTCAAAAATGTAGTTTTCGATGATAAGCATTATTTTCAAAACTAACGAGTGGTATCGTTAACATATGTATTTGCATGTGTAGCATTGTATCATTGCTTACGCTAGATCATATCATTCATAATAGGTCGCGGTTAGAGATCGAGCCTCATTTCATCTTATCCATTATTATCATTGTTGCTATCGCATCAGGTGAGTTTCATAGCCCCTACTTTTATACGTTTTGAACTTTTGGGGGAGATACATGCTTAAATTACTTTTCTCGTTTATCAAATACGTTTTGCATTGGTATGCAAGTCATCAATTCTATTTTGCATTGGTATGCAATTACGCTAATACATTTTGCATTGGTATGCAAGTACTCTGACACGTTTTGCATTGGTATGCAAGTTCTCTAATACATTTTGCATTGGTATGCAATTATGCTAATACATTTTGCATTGGTATGCAAGTACTCTGACACGTTTTGCATTGGTATGCAAGTACTCTAACCCATTTTGCATTGGTATGCAAGTACACTGATCATTTACGATATGATATGCTTTGATATATCTGTTCTAGACATACTATGTTAGCATTGGGTTGTAAACACACAGGTTGCAAGTCTTGAATGGGCGGGGCTTGGAACTGAGTGGATTTACAATGCCTATGCTGTGGAAACTTTCTCTAAACGCTTTTCAACTTATTTATAACAAACTCTATGAACTCACCAACCTCGTGTTGACACTTTAGCATGTATTTTCAGGAACTAAGCTATAGCACGCTACTGGAGGCTTTTGGCAGGGCATGGCATGGTCATAGAAGACTCTGATAAAACATTTGGGACCGCTTAACTCATTTTATGGGCCAACTTCCGCACCACTTTTCATAATGTAAATTTAACACTTTTGACTTCTCAAATATATTCTAAATGATTGATGTGAAAACCGTTCTTTGCACATGTGTTATGATACCAATTGAGTTGCACCCCAGCGATGTGTAAGCTTCCGCTGGACCCGATTTTGGGGGTGTGACATTCTATCTTTGACTTATCAAAACCAGCAGTATCATTGCTGCTGATAGTGATCTTCTTCCCTGCTCTTTGATAGAATTTCTTAGCCCTCATGCTAAGAAGAGAAATTTGCCATTTTAGGTCCATTTCCTTCAAATCATCATCATTGATTTCCTGGAGGTCTTCATGAGTAAGCATGGACCCATCATTCTGGCTTGTGAGAAAAGCACAACATGTTTTCTCATCCATAATACCAATAGTACTGCTTGATGAACTAGCAGTACCAACTCCCACATCAACCTTCACATCTTCAACTGGATTTGAGGTACTAGGAGATGACACAAATTCCATGTTCCCATTGCTTGAACTAGCACTTCCAGCTTTCTTCACATCTTGTTCAACAATTTTGAAGTTGTTGTACAAGTCATTCAGACTCATTGAATCAATATCTGGCTTGTTTTTTCAGACAACCACATGCATAGCCCACTCTTCTGGTAGACTTCTTAAGAACTTGGAGTTTAAATCTTCTTGAGGTATCTCTACACCAAGAACAGCAAGTTGGCTCACAATCTTCTGAAGCCTGTTAAACATGTGATCCAGTGATTCATTGGTTGTTGAAGAGAAGTTTTCAAAGTTCTGTTTGAGAAAAGTCTTCTGGGTCTTCTTGGTGGCTTCATTTCCACCATACCTTGCAACAATGGCCTCAAATAATGACTTAGCATACTTCTGGCCTTGAGGTCATTCTTCTTCTTTACTCTATCTTCTCCAGTTGTTGGGTTGGTATTCACAGTTGTTACTACCTTGTCATCAACTGTTGATGTAGTGGTTGTAGGCTTGAAAGAGTTTCCTTCTTCAATAATTTCCCAAAGTGTATAGTCTTGCACTTGGAAATACTGCTCTATCCTTAACCTCCACATATCAAACTCATTTTGCTTGAGCATTGGCAACTTTGCAGCAACATTCGTTTGAATAGACTCCATGTCCATTTCTTCTTCTTCTAAATCAAAGATATCAACTTGAGCTCTGATACCAATTGAGAGGATGCGATACACTCTAAGGATGTTAGTACTTTATAACGTGTGTATATGATACTTTGAGTGAATATGATTATGTATGCGGAATCTACTTAACCACACTTAGAAGGATATTGGTTATGGAAATGAAACAGTGATGCTTGTTATTTGAACAATGAACACAGAAAGTATATCACCAAACGATTCAATATTATTGAGAATAATACGAGTGATCTTCACTATCACTAGGGTTACAAAACCTGGAATCTCTATTACAAAGAAAACTATTTCTGTTATGTTCAACACAATGTATGTTTTCTAAGCTTTCAACTAGTCACGCTTATCTCTAAGCTAAGATCTCCCTTTTATAGTCCAAAGGAGATCTTTACAATATTGATAAGTCTTTGTCGAACTACTTGCAAGTTATGTGTCTCAGTCCCTAAAATACAACTTGTTTTGTGTATACAACATGTTGACTGAACACATATCTAAGATATTATCTACCGTATATATTTGACTTTTATACACAAATATCTTATACATACTTATCCATCCAACAGTAGTATACGCGACACTTATCCACTCAGCAGTAGTATGAGTCACTCCAACCGCAGTATTCAACCAGCAGTACCTTTGTTTGTACTAGCAGTACTAAATTATCAGTTAGTACTGTTAGTTATAACTTGAACAGACTTCAAATATACACTAGCAATTAGTACTGTTAGTGTATTCTCCTCAATAGTACTAACCTTTGGAACATTTAGTTTCCAACTCTAATCTTCAGAACATTTAATTCCCAACACTACTACACCATAAACTAAACTTTAGAAGTGAATCTCGCGCCCTTACCTGAGTAATTGTTGATAATCCTACTTAATCTGCTCACCTTCTGCTAATCAGCGAAAGGGAAAGTATGGACAATCTTGCTTGTCTATATGTGAAGGAGATCGAAATACGTCATGGAGTGCCGATATCTATCATCTCTAATCGTGATAGTCGTTTCACATCAAATTTCTGGCAGAAACTCCCAAGAGCCATAAGAAAAGATCTGGATATGAGTACTCTATATTATCCCCAGACTGATGGACGGAGTAAAAGAACCATTCAAACGTTAAAAGACTTGTTGCGTGCCTGCGTAATCAAGTTTGCCAATGGTTGGGATAGATACCTCCTGTTGGCCAAATCCTCTAATGAAGATACCTATAACTCCTTTATGGTCGTAAGTGCCGATCGCCGATTTGTTAGGTAGAAGTTGGAGAAACCCAACTTACTGAACCTGAACTTGTTCATGAGACTCCCTAGAAGATCATTCAAATCAAAATAGAGATGCAAGCTCTCACGAATCGTCAGAAGAGTATGCTGACAAATGACATAAACCTCTATAGTTCCAAATTAAAGCCTAGATTATGCTTAAAGATTCACCATGAGAAGGTGCGATACGTTTAGTAAACATGGAAAGATTAATCCTCGCTACATTGGTCCTTTCGAAATCCTCGCTAGTGCTGGACCGGTAGCTTACAGACTCGAGCTACCGTCATAACTCATTAGTGTTCACGACGTTTTAATGTGTGTAATCTGAAGAAATATCCTGCTGACGAGACAATTGTTATTCCCCTGGGAGAGATCCAGATTTATGGGCGTCGGAAGTTTATTGAGAAACCTATCAAGATCATGGACTGTGAAGTCAAATGAATTTAGTAAAGTCGAATTCCTATTGATAAAGTTTATGGAAACTCGTGAAGAGGTCCCGAATTCACTTGGGACCGTGAAGGTGAATTCCCGTGCGTATATCCTCATCCCTTTTCAACACTAGCGGGTAACTTGAATTGAATCACGAGGACGCGATTCCTTTTAAAGTGGGTAGACTGTAACACCTCATGATTTTCGAGACTTGTTTTTATAAGGAATTAACCTTAATTTCCATTTACGGACCTTTCCGAGATCGTTTGGCTAGAAAAAATGAAGTTATATAACGCGCTAGAATTCGGATTAACTATTTAATTATCTACTCTAATTATACTATAAGTTAAATAAGTAAATAGTAATATAAATGTAATATTGGGCCAATTGGTTAAAAAAATATTTTTGGGTTAGTTTTTTTATTTAAATCCATACACCACAAGCCCAACTAGAACTTGATAGATCCATTAAAAAAATCGGTTTCTTCCCCCCTCCCATAATCGAAATATAGAAAAAAAAAAAAAAAAAAAAAAAAAAAAAAAAAAAAAAAAAAAAAAAAAACTAGCCTCCATAATTGTTTGTCATCAAGAACTTAAGATCAAGATTTGTGGTAATCCCGCGAAGGTTTGGTATGATTAATCACCTATTTTCTTTAACATCTTTTGTTTTTATTTTTTTTCATATAACTATAATTGATTGATATGATTAGGGTTTATTAAAATCCCAATAATTAAACATGTTTTATCATTAAAACATAATTAGGGATGTGTTAGAGGTTTTATCTTGCGTTGGTTAGGCTTAGGGTTTTGTTTGTGATGCTGTGCAGAAATTGGGTCAAATTGAGGGATATATAAACTAATGATGCCAATGTGTTTTTGGGTGATTTTTGAGTCTAAACATAAGTACTCTTTGTCTACTTTCTGGGAATGTAAGATTCATAGCAATTAGAGGTAGGTAAGTAAGCTTTTTGATTTTTAGAACAAAAGTTGTCAAATCTGTGAACCTGAGTCTAAAAATCAGTCGATGTTTTTGAACTTTAATTTTCAAACCACAAGGAGGTAAGAGCTCTCCTTTTATAGTGGTGATAAATAAGTTATGTGTGACTTCATGGAGTTTTTGAGGATTTTTCTGAATTGTCGAAATGGGTTAATTAAAGGCAAACTTTCTGTGTGTGTCTGCAGTTAATTTTCTGGGTAGGTCTGGAAAGATGATTTTTGTAACAATAATTGCACTTGCTAATAAAATCTATGAAAATTTGTGAAGACACTAGACTAATATGGGAATCAAATATAATTATTTCAGAATTTTTTGAGCTTAAATGACTGGCATGAAAAATCGTAAGAAACTGATCTAGAATTGCTATATAAACTCTAATTTGGTAACTATAGGTCCTAAACCTAAATTTGAACATATGAACCCTAGTTTGGTCATTAATTGATTTGAATACAATCTAAACTGTATATTTAACTTATTATAATTGGTAAACCTAAATTTGATTGATTCGGAATGTTACCCTAAAGTTACTAAATTCAAAAAGTTACTAAATCTGGAAACATACTAATTATGAAAACTTGCTAATTATAGAAAGTTATTAATTAGGGAAACTCACTTAATTCAGAAAGTTACTAATTCAGAAAAGTTACTAAATATGAAAAATTACTAAATATGGAAAGTTTCTCTAAATAGCAGGAAACCCTAATATGTCAATCTGAACAACAATAAGTACTGAATCAGTAATAACTTATGAAATGGTCCTTAAATAATATGGCGATCATTAATTCATGTAGATTCGCTGAAGAAGGAGTAACTTCCGATCATTGTGTTTTCTGATATGGCTGCATTTGTAGTTTGAAGTACAGATATTCTACCATTTCTCAGTAAGGGTTTTGGTTTCTCGATCCTTGACTTGATTCATTTGCTTTAATATGATTCCGTTTGATTTGATCTGTTTGATATTATCATTTTATATGATTCTATTTGCTATCCATTCTGTTATGATGATCTGTATATTATCTCATTGATATGAGATTTTGTTCTGTTGATATACTTTGATTGATTATGCTATAGTAGCTCTATTATGATTATGGATAGCTTTGCTTTGCTTTACTTTGCTTTGTTATGTTCTATTGCCCGAGATAACTAGCCATGGAGGTACCATGGCCATGTCATTGAGGCACCAATGGCATGACACTTTCTGTGGAGGTGTGATTGATCCATGGCGTTTCCTTCTGTTTTGATATATATATGATTATTGCTCACATGGCCATTTTTGTTATATGTATGTATAGTCTCGTACTTGCATATGTATTCTATTTTGCAGGGAGCGTATGGATGCATCCTAGGTTCTTAACTGTTCTGGATATGATTAGTGATTGGTTTGTGCGTGCCATGCACCCCATTTCACTTCTGGTACATTGGAGCTAGCTACTCCTTGTACGACTTATGATTTAACAGATATATGGATATGATATGATATTATTATGTGACTAAGCATGTGGCTTGCTTTCTGAGCTCGATGGGCATTTCTATTCAGTTATATGATTATTATTCTCTATTTGATTCCTTTGACTTTATTATGATCTCCTTATGTTTTGCTATGATTTGCTTCTTATGATATATGACATTTTGTTCAGTTGATCATTAATCTCTTATTCGGTTGGCAGATGATATTCGTTCAGCAAGAACTTATGTTTCCTTTTCCCTATACTTATATACGTTGATTATTCATTGGTTATATTTGTTCACTAGGCTTTTTAAGCTCAACCGCATTTCTTTTCCTATGGCAGGTTTTAGGTTGGAAGTTGGGTTTGATTGAAGAGAGCATAGGAGCTCTTAGTGGAATACTCTGATGATAGATGCCTTTTTCTTCTGGATTAGACTTTGGATTTATCTTCGGTTAGATTTAGTTGGATTTGTATTTTAGTTTTGGGAGCTCATTATGAATTAGAATTATATTTCTCTTAGTTTCATTTTGAAATTATGTAACCTTATTATTAGTAAAAGTCTTCCAGTTGCTTTTGTTTTGTGGACACCATAATGTGAAATTTTGACCCTTGTCGTGTTGGGGTGTTACAAGTTACCTCGTGAAACGTGAAACCACACTCAACGCGTATCAGCACGACCGTTAACTAGATGATGATTTGATTTGATTATTTTATTATTAGGGAGAAACTAGGCGTATGAATAGTCGGTTTTTATTGGAAAAATTATTCTGAATGCAATGGCATAGTTTACGTGTCGAGATTTGATAATTATCAAGTTTAAATGAGTCCCGAACCTCATTTTGTGAAAGATTACCTAAATTACACTTATGGCCCCTGGAGACAATTTACCCCGCCGCCCCCTCACTTTAGAATATTACGGAATGGTCCTTGTGGCTTGGCTATATAAAGAAAAGTAACTAAGATGGTGTTTGTTTATTAAGAGGGTCTGAATCTGAATCTGAATCGCACGTCTGAATCTGAATCTGATGCGTAAATGTCTGAATCTGAACGCATCTGAACGGAAAAAAAAAAAAACTCATGTTTAAACGGAAAAAAAAAAAAAAAAAAAAAAATGTTGGTTATTTTGTGTCAATAAGAGGCATTCAGACGCGTTAAGACGCCCCTCTTAGGTCTTGACCATTAAGATCTAACTGCATCTAAACGCGTCTGAACGAAAAAATAAAAAATAAACAGTCTGAACGACAAAATGTCTGACCGATTCAGACATTTTGCCCGTTCAGAGGCTGGCCAACAAAAAACAAACGCACCCTAAGGCTTTTAAACCCTAAAAACACACACTATCACTCTCCTCCCTCCTCACTACTCTCAGCCGCCACCTTCTCCAAGATCCGGCAGCCGCCGCCGCTGCTCCGGTCATCATTGCCGACGGCCACCACCAACACAACCACCATCATCATCTCACTTCCCTCTCTAGCATAATGAGGACGCCGTACCATCAAAGCCGTCACAGCCACCACCACAGTTGCAGCCGCCGCTCCTTTCCTTTGAAGACCAAAATGAACTCGTGTATTTTGAAGCGGGTATAGAGTGATGGGTCACACCTAGGGTATAGATCTTGATTCTTTTTTTGGTTTGTGTGCTCGTGTTTCATCTCCCGCGACTCACCATCTCTCTATCTCTCTATTTCTCTTGTCTTCTGTGGTATGTCATATCATAGACCCGTTTATTACTCAATTTGTTTAAAAGCCGACTGTTAAGAATTGTTGTCATGTTTTTGTGGAATAAAAAGAGGTTAAAAACGGTATTGAAAAGATTGGGTGATTAAAAATGGATTAAAATGTTTTATTTAGATCCGTGTGGTAAGAAATGTAAGGGTGTTAGTTTGATTATTGTGGGGTTATTTGGAATCGGGTTGGGTTAAACCCGACTAGGGTTGGATCTGAGTTGTGACACGGGTGAGTCACAGGTTGTATTTGGGTTTTTAGTATCTCATATTTAGTTAAGGTGCGTTTGTATTTGATTTTGATTTATGGTTTGGTCACGTAGGTATTTGGCGAGGGAAACCATAAGGGTGTGTTGTTTTTCCTCAGTTCACACTCAACCTACAAAGGGGTGTGTTTGTGTTTAGTTAGCGATACACTAAGGAGGTGTGTTCGCTTGGTTTTTTTTTTTTTACCATGGTTCGAGTCACCACAAAGACACCACGAAGGTGTTTGTTTGTCCCAGTTTAACGCATAAACACCAGGGGGTGTTGATGTTTTCGGCTTATCTAGTATTCTAGTGTGCGTTTGTTAAAGATTATTTCCATCTTATTGTTTGAGTTCAGCTTACTAAGGGTGTGATTGGTTTTGGGCTGAGCCCATTGATAGGGTTGCGCTTGGACTTAGTCTTGGGCCAAAGCCCATGAGAGTGTGTTGGGTTTGTTTTAAAGTGTGAGATTGATGGATTAATTAAATTTTTGGACTAACCTATCTTGTTTTAATTGTGGTAACACATGGGCTTGTTGGAAGGTTTCGGTATATATATTTTGGACTTATAATGTTGAAACAGATACAATTGGGAATTGATACTTGGGGTTGGACGTTACGGATACTACATGGATTGTATTATACGGATTATGACTTGATATTGGACGTATAATGGATTGGTATCATTTTGACAATTATAGGACTTGTATTGGAATTTATTGGACATTTGACATTTTTGGACTATTGGATACAAGATGAATATGATATATTAGACTCGGACGAATTTAATATATTAAGATTCGTAACAAACTTACAATATGAAAAAAATGTCTATTGACTAATAATTAATAAACACACTTGAAACACTAACGTTTATTTTCTATTAAATTGTTATGGGAAAATTGATTTTATTAAAGTCACAATGACTTGGGAACGTTCTATAAACTAATGGGTAATGGCAAAATTTTTGTAAAACTTATATAATTAGATTGTTATTTACGAAACCCCTTTTTATTATAAACACCGTCAAATAACACAGTGGACTACAATATTTGTAAAACGTAATAGTTTGAATTGTAAATTCAAACTTATCTTTATTTATAAAACACTTATGTTTTATACAAACTATTTGGGGTTGTGGGGTAAATACCAAAACTTACCAAGGAGATTTACCGGTTTTTAAATCTTCTTAAAAACTTTACTATTGAAAAACTTTGATTCGAATCTTACGTGTAATCAATCAACACCAATATGAACAATTAAACTAAACTATCTAATGTAACTAAATAAAAGTAAAGGAAAGAGATGGAAAGATCAAACCGGGACAAGGAGATTTATAGTGGTTCGGTCACGAAGCTCTTCTTCGCCCTACTCCACTCCCCGAGTACCACACTCGAGAGTTTCAAGCACTATGTCAACAAGACCTCCCTTCAGGCGGAGAAAATCGTACAACGTCGCTTATCCTATTTTCCGACACTAAGCTAAATGTCGAGAGCTAATCTTAGCTAGCATCAATCTACCACGATCTACTTAATCCTTTCTACTTTACACAATCAAACAAGACTCGATCTACCCGATCTACCTGTGATCCACTTGATCAACACACTAGCCTGCAAGCTTCAAGAGATCTCCAAGATCTTGATACGATCACAATGATCAACTCTTGATCAACACACTAGCTCACAAGCTACAAGAGATATTCAATATCTCTATAAGATCACAATGATCTTCTCTCACAAACTCTCAAAAGAAAAATGATCTTGATGTATACAAAGATACAATCAAGTGTGTAACAAATGTTACAAGTGCTCTAACTACAACTACAACTCTTTGTATCTTCTTAGATACCTTGTGTTCTTCTCTTGCACTTGAAGAGGAATGAAGAGGATCACTTGGATAGATGATTGGATCACTTTTAAAACAAAAGAAAACTAAACTAAATGATCAAGAAGAGAAAATGTGATGAGAGTATTGAACTCATAAAATTCTGTGTGAAAAAGGATGCTTAAAAACTGTGAATAGGGCTGGTATTTATCGACAGAGAAAATCTGGCCGTTATGTGGACACGGCACCACTAAAGTTCACACGACACCACTAAATTTAGTGGTACCATGCCAGACAAAAATGCCAATCTTTTTGTCTTTTCTGGTGAAAACTTATTTGGGGAAGTTTGGAGCTGATTTTGGGGGAAAAAATAGCTGTTATGTTATTTGAACATATTTTTTCAATAAAACATTTTTTAATTATTCAAAAATAGCTTGTAAAGTATATTTTTGAAAAAAATGTTTTGTCACATAAAAATGTGAAGTTTTAGACACAAATTTACTTCTTTGATCATTTGTCAAGTTGTAAATTTGTTTGTGCATACCTAGAGTGATTTACGTAGAAATGAGAACTTTCGATTAAAATCTTGTTTACGTTAATTTTAACGTAACGTGATTTCACATTTTGTCATCCTCAAAACGTGAAGTTATCAAAAGATATAAATAACGTTTTTAGAACATTATTTGCATCAACAATCTCCCCCTTTTTGATGATGACAAAACCTAAACTCATTTTAAGTTAAAATTAGATTTAACAAGTTTTTAATGAGTTTATATCTCATTTCTTCCCCTTTTTGTCGAAGCAAAAAGGTTGCTAAAGCTCCCCCTTGATGTATACTCCCCCTCGTTTTGAGGACACCAAGGAATCGAGCAATGATTCTTGCTACAAAACAAAGTTAGATGACAAATATACAATAACTAACATGTAGCAATCACGACAAATATCCAACCACAAACAAAAAAATTGGCCAAGTAGCCAAAAATAAACAACCACATAACAAGCCCATTCATTCATAAAACTAAATGTCATACATAGGTATGACTACATAACCAACAACAAGAAGAAACAACAAGAAGCATAAATCCTTAATGACTAGAGGCAAGCTTCATTTCCAAAAGGGTACTAAAGGTTTATTGTTGAAAACTAGACATGACCATGTTTAGTTTTGTGGGCTAGGAGGTGGTGGAGATGGTGACATGATTGGGGGTGGTGGTGGTGTCAATAGATGCTCCATATAGGAAAACATGAAATGAATCCCATCTCTCAAGGAGAAGATGAGGTTACGGTTGTGGAGGCAACATAAGCAATTAGCACTATTTAGATCAAAGGGATGAGGTTGGATTGGTTGTCCCATGATTGGGGAAGGAGGTGGTGGTGAGTTAGTTGATGATGGGGTTGGCATGGCATAATCCAATGGAGTGATGGGTGAGAGAGTGTAGTCCATGGATGATGGCATAGTGTTGAGAGAGGGAGATGATGAAGATGTGTAAGTAGAGGATGTTTTGGAAGGTGCATTAGGTGGAGATGCTGAGTTGGGAGTGGCTTAGGAAGGTGGTGTTGTGACTTCATCATCTTTTGTAAGATCAACAAAGAGTGGTTTGGATGGTGGTCTTATGGTTATTCTAGGTTTTTTTGAGATGTGAGTTGTTGATCCTTGTGTGGAAGACATGGTGTATAAGGGATGTGAAGTTGAAGATGAGATGCAAGATAAGCTTGCAAGGGTGAGGCCTTATATAGGCAAGGATTGGGGGATTTGAATTAAAGGTGATGGTAGTGTCCTATGGTGTAGTAAGGGAATCTTGGGGTGTATGTGAGTTTGCAAAATTTGCAGGTTTGAGGTTTGAGGTTCAGGGATCTAGAGGAAACAGTGAAAATTCGTCAAACAATGGCACGATACCACTAAATACCACACGGTACTGTTAAATTTAACGGTACCGTGGCCTATTCAACGGTACCGTGACATTGGAGTCACGAATTTTCCTGTGCAGGCTAGTTCTGGGCAGCTAAGGTGAGTTTTCTAGGGGGACTATTTGTAGGAAAGGTTGTTGCCTCAAATCACTAAAAATTTATTTTCCTAATGTGTCCCATATTAAGCTACTCCTAGCACATAAAGATTATCATGCAATTTGCTAAGATAATCCATAAGCATGCAAACATAAAGGACAAAATAAACTATCATCCAAATATCACATAAAATAATTCATGCAAGGTGATAGGATAAGTGTCAAGCATGCAAGAGTATTAATCTATAATTTATCATAGATAAACCCTAATAGTAATACTAATCCCTCCCTAACTACTTATGAGTTGAGCTTGCTCCCGTTTTTATCACACTCACATCCTGAGCATGCATTAGTTCCTCATGATTTTGATCATCAAAGGGTGCATAATTGCTAGAGGATTCAGAAATCAGGATGGATGAAACATATGACTCATTTGGGGGTTTCATGACGGGATCGAAGAGTGAGTATTGATGACCACTAAGGTATGGGTGATAGTTCATGAGGTGTTGATAAAGATGAGTTAGGAACATCCCATAGGGTATTAATTTATTTTTGTTACCCTTGAGATGTATGATTCGCTTAGCGAAGAAGTAGGCAAGATTGTAAGGTTGTTGAGTTAGAAGACAGTAAATCATATGAGCACAACACGCAGGAAGTTGCTCACGATTTCCTGTCAGACTTAGAACATTTTTTTGCAGGATGACTGCCCAAGAAAGTAGTTCATGACGAACCTTATCCAAACGAATTTTCGTTGGATTTGGGTAAGAGGAGTACTTGTGAGAACGAATGAGTTGGGTGAGTTCGGTTGGAGAGGGTATGTAGGAGCAATACGGACTATCCTCTTCTCGATAGTTGAAGAAGGACTCAAGACACCAATCTTCAGTATAGGCACATTGCCCATGATTGGGGTTTCGAAGAATTTAAGCAAATTGCTCAAGAGTTAAGACGAATTTGTAGTTTCGGATCCAAAACCAAAGTGACAAAGATTGATCCTCGTTACGTACGAGTTCAACTAGTCGAAAGAATTCCAACATAAAATGAGGAAAAATGTGCTCGTTAATGTGAAGCAAGTACTCGAATCCTATAGCTCTAAATGAGGTGTTGATATCCCTATAATAAACTAAGGATGGATCAACGACTCGACCTTCATGAAACCGGCGGGTTTCAAGATTAACATAGGCACGAATGTGAGTACCGGGTGGTGGGTTCACGAGAGATTTCGGGAGTATAGGTGTCGGTTAGAAGATGATCAAAATCATACTCATGAGACATTTTTATCACCTATAAGAGAATAAAAGGAAAAATCAACATTGAGAATAGTTGCTTTGAAAACACGTGCCTAGTGTGTGCCTATATGTAAACTATGTGGAGGTGCGATAATCTCGACTCTAGAAAATAATGAGATTACCCAAACACTCCTAAATTCACTCTTGCTCAAACGAATATGTCGATAAATACATATTAGTTATGTAATTCGATTAATATTCGTGAGATCATGTATGCATGGGAAAAACATTTTTAATTTGTATCAACAATGCACGAAATATGTTTCATGTTCCTAATTTCGTGAAATTTTTCAAAAGCAATGGAATTGGGGTGTTTGGCGACTTTAAAATGTTGATGCCTAAGTGCAATGATTCCTCTCAAAACTAATTGCTCAAATGCAAAAATTTGGACTAAAATGTATGGGTTTATTTAAATCCTAAGTTAAGGGAATCATGAAGGTTATGCATTGGCTAATCCTAGTCCTAATTTCATAGAGATTCAATTAGAATTGAAAAACCCCAATTCAACTTTTATGCATGAACAAACCCTAGACTCAAAATTAAAGAAAAGTAGATTCAAATGACTTACAATTTATGTTAAAAAAGTAAAAGTAGTTGATAATCTTGAAAATCAATCCCTTGAGTATGATCTTGGAAGGGTGTAATTGAATTTTGGATAGTGAGGTTTGGTTTTGACAGCAATTGCAGAAGTTGGAAAGGTTTAAAATGAATAATGAGGGAAAAGAGGACTGAAATACGGGATGTATCAGATACACGGTACCACGGTACCATTAAATTTAATGGTGCCGTGCCACTTTAGTGGCGCCGTGATCTGCTGGGATGAAATTTCATCCCATCTTAATTTTTGACGAATAAGTCTCGCTGTTTTAGTGAGACTTTTTGACACGAGGAAAGAATTTATACCTAATAAATTCTTTTGACGAGGAGAACCTAGACTAGACGAAAGGAGATGACTTCAAACAGTCATGAGACGAGACACACGAGATGACTTCAATATTTCCAGTGAAATATAAAAATAGTCATGAGATTTATGGAATATGTTCCATCATTCCTAGACCTAGACGAAGATAGTTGAAGGACTCTTGTTTGAGAGGTTTGGTTAGGATGTCGGCGATATTGTCTTGAGAGGGAACTTTCTCAATAGAAATGTTCCTTTCTGAACGTTATCGCGAAGGAAGTGGTGACGGATTTTGATGTGTTTAGTACGAGAGTGTTGAATAAGGTTTTTGCTCAAGTCAATAGCACCTTTATTATCACACATAATGGGAACATCATCTAGATGGATGTCATTGTCATTAAGAGCTTGTTTCATCCATAGTGCTTGTTGACATGCCTTTCCGGTGCTTACATACTCGACTTCGGTCGTGGAGATAACAAGAGCCGTTTGTTTCTTGGAGAACCAAGAAGTTAGACAACAACCCATGAAGGTACAAACGCCACTCGTACTTTTTCGATCCACATAATCTCCTGCATGATCAGAATCGGCATAGACAACAGTTTCTACACCGGTCCCCTTGGGATAGAATAATCCCAAGTGCATAGTGCCTTTAATGTATCGGAAGATACGCTTAACTGCTTCAAGGTGAGAGGTTTTGGGATCCTCTTGGAAGTGAGCACAAACGCAGACACTAAACATGATGTCGGGCCTACTTACCGTGAGGTATAATAAACTTCCTATCATACCTCTATACTTAGTGCTATTCACGGACTCACCTTCTTCATCTTTCGTGAGTTGAATTTCCGTGGATATGGGAGTTTTCATGGGCTTAGACTCTTCTAAACTAAATTTCTTAAGCATCTCCTTACTATACTTAGATTGACTGAAGAAGATACCATCTTCCATTTATTTTATTTGTAAACCAAGGAAGAAATTTAATTCGCCCATCATGCTCATCTCAAACTCATCACGCATGATCTTAGAGAAATCATCGCACAGTTCTGGACAAGTTGAGCCAAATATGATGTCGTCGACATATACTTGAACAATGATGAGATGTGAATTACGTTTCTTTGTGAAAAGTGTGTTGTCAGCCACTCCCATGGTATATTCATGTTCAATCAAGAATGCCTTTAGTCTATCGTACCAAGCTTTAGGAGCTTGTTTGAGACCATAGAGTGCTTTCTTGAGTTTATAAACATGATTCGGTTTCTCGAAATCAACGAATCCCGGAGGTTGTGCAACGTATACCTCCTCGTTGATATAACCATTTAGGAATGCACTTTTCACATCCATTTGGTATAATTTAAAGTCTAAGGCGCTAGCATAGGCAAGGAGTATTCTAATAGACTCTGACCTAGCTACGGATGCATAAGTTTCATCGTAATCTATTCCTTCTTGTTGGTTATCGCCTTGTGCTACTAACTATAATAACCAAGAACGTGAAATCAAAAAAAATAATAATAAATAAATAAATAAAAAATAAAAAAAAAATCCGTTAATAAGTTGACTTTTATTCCGAACACAAGTGAAATAATTACGAGCTACGACAAGAGAAGTACAAAATTCAAATAATGAAGCTTAAGCACTATAAAATCGACTCATACAGAAAAACACAAATACATACCACATGTATTATAGGGGCTGTTTTATTTTTATTTGTGTACAACAATTATGCATGGACATGGGACTATTATCACACATATACATGACCATATTAGAAGGCCAAAATGATTAAAATTTTGTACATCACATAATATAAGAAAAATCTAGAAACAAATTTAAAGTTTGAATTGAGAATCCTGATCTTTATACTCTCTATTTGCTCGGCTTGTAACTCCTATATTTTCCCTCATCTCTGCCATCTAAATCGATCACAGCAGCAAACAAAAAAAAACTTAGAAACCCTAAAAATAAAGAATTCTGTAGCAGCTTGTTTCCTTCTGTTTTCTGTCGAGCAAAGGGGTGTCAAGAACTGTGGTCATCGTGGTATTATCCAGGTTAGAAAAGGGTCTCATTGTTGGTTCGAAGTAAGGAGGTTCTGGTGGTTGATCTCTGGTCTTTTGGCCCTCGTTTCATCCTTCCATTCGACACACCAAGGTATTAGTTTGGTTCCAGTTTTGCTAGACATAATCATATAAGATACTAATAATTTGTGTATCCTAAAACGAAGCTATGATCAAATAAAAGAACACTAAGAAATTGTTGATATATGGCATAAATATAAGGTACTAATCTGGTTATACAAGGGTAAAATAATGAGGCACGTAGGCTGTGTTAAAACTGCATAAAAAGGGTGTTGTGAAGCTATGATTTTATGTGTATGAGAATGTGTAAATGTGACTGTCATATAAGTCGAGTAGCATGGAAATAGGGCAGGGGAGAATCGTGATTTTATGTGACAAATATGTTCTGTGATGATGCATGTAAACATGGGGTCTCCTGGTCGAATAATGGATGGGTATTGGGGGCTAAGTATGGGTCGTGTACTACCATTGTGTCGTGGGTGTGTTGTAATTTTATGTGATGTTTTGTTGTGTGCGTGGGGCTGTGATGTGGGTGTGTACATGGGGTAAAACTAGGATGCTTGATTGTTATTTTATGTGTGAGATGGATGTCGAGTGGAGTGTGTTGAATGAGACATATGCGTGTGAATTATGGGCTGGTATATCGTCTTATGTTGGGTCGTATGGCTGGGCAAAAATAAGGGGTTTAGTGTGTGTTAAGATGGTGTTATGGGTGTCGTGTGACTGGTAAAAGAGTGTCGAGTATGGCTGTTTTGAGAGTGTCAAATTGGTGGGAAATAAGATGTGTGTCGTGTTTGTGTTATAGGGGTCGAATGGGCTGGGAACAAGGATTTGAGTGTGGGCAAATCTTGGCTGGAAACAAGGGTCGAGTTGGTTATGGTTTTGGGTCGAATGGGAGAGTATTTTATGGCTTGTAAAATCTGAATTAAACGCGATTGCATGGTCTATTTGATGCACTTGTTTTGATCGTTTAGTACTGTCCATAATGTGAATAAAATGTTGCATAAAATGAGGTGTTATAATGCATGCCGACATACAAACAAATAATGGCTATTCAAATCTGTTGGTTACATGAAAATTTAGATATATGGGGTGCATGAGATAACAAGCAGGATACATGTGTACATAGGTTGTTATGTCAATTTAAAAGAGTGTAGATTATGGTCTTATATGGCTGTTCGAACAAGGTAGCATGAATATTAAAATGGATCTATTTGTATGCATGTTAACGTAAGTGTGTGTGAGTATGGTAGACATAAAATACTTATACAAATGTTTTGAAGGTTAGTCGCGAGTCGTGTGTTTATGCATGTGATAATAGCATATTTTGTTCGTCACGGTCTAAGATTAATGTCAAGAATACGTTAATAAATTATGAACGACGGGGTCTAAAATTATCATCTTAATATAAAATTATAGCATAAAGTTTAAAATAATTTTATTTGACATTTTAATATTTAATTTTGATAATTTACATTTTGACCCTAAACTTTACTAAATTGACATAATTAACCCTAAACTGTTATAATTGTCATTTTAACCCTTAAATATTATTAATTGTCAATTATAACCTTAAAGTATTAAATTACTATTTTGGGAAACTTACTCATTATAGAAAGTTACTAAATCGGGAAAATTACTAAATAGGAAAAATTACTAAATATAGAAAGTTTCTAAAAATGGAAGGTTACTAAAAGTGGGAAGTTTCTAAAAATAGTAAGAAACCTTGAATGAGGAACCTTAATGACTATAAGTGTAACACCCCAACCCGTAAGGGTAAAGATATCACAATAATGGCTTCATATCAGATTACAAGCATTAAATCCAAAACATCATAAGTCCATAATATAAATGGTCAAAGGAAATAAGTCAACACAACTTATGTCCAAACAGAAATAAACCGAAGTACATAATCCAAAATGCCTAAACAATAGCATAACAGAAATAGAGTCCGAAATGATATAACTAGAATGCTAAGATTAAAGCTTCACACAGTTGCTCTCATCCCCAAAGCTAAAACCCAGATCCAAGCTTAAATACCTGCCGTACATGAAAAGAAACGTACGGCTGAGCTTAAAAAGCCCAGTGAACAGATACATATACAAAGTAATAATAATGAAATAGAAATGGATATGGTGCATGGGGAAAAGTCATAAGGTATAAACAAGAGACAGAAAATAAAAGAAGAATAGGATAGTCGTCTACCACGAGCCCAGAACATATCAGATAGTATCCATCATAATCTAGAGGGGATGCCTCTTAAGTAACCAGATAATATGAGGGGTGACCTCATGTATCAAATGGAGTGATCAGCTCCCAGATAGTTGTGAAAGGCGTGTATTGCACACAGCACCAGTCACCAGACAAATCATATCATAGCATATACAGTTAAATCCACTTAAACAGATCAGATCTAGGATTGCAATCCATACGCCCCCCAGAAACATATATATAATCATAATCAAAATAATGCGCATATCATAATCAGAATGGGGACGGTGTGAGGAATCACTCACCCACACATGAGTCATGCCAGTGGTGCATCACAGACACGGCCAGGTTACCTTCCTGGCTAGGTAACAGAAAAATGGCTCGGGTGTCAAACTAAGAGTCAGATAACATATCATAATCAGAGGGTCATATATCAGAGGTCAAATCAGATGGTCCATAATAGATGGTTCATAATAGATATATCAGATGTGATAACAAAGGTCCGAATCAGAGTGTAACCAGAAAGGTTCATAATAAAAGGGTTCATAGCAATGGTTTTGGGAAAAACTTAAACGAATCAGAATCAGAATCATAACCATGAGATAGGACACCCTTACTGAAAAAGGGCAGAGTATCTGTACCTTATTGCAAGCAAAATAAAACCAGAAATAGCAAACACTGACAAGCTCAGGATCTCTCCTTCTTCACACCTAAAGGAGTAGAAGGGGATTACAAATCATTCTTAATTAACCATCTTTCCATTTTAAGTAACTTTCCCTTTTTAGTAAGTTTCCACTTTTAGAAAGTTTCCATAATTAGAAAGTTTCCACTTTTAGCAATATTTATTACATAGCTTAATTTGGTTAACACCTGCTGGAAATAAAGTATTTTTATCATGTTTACACTTTTGGTCCTTAAGGTTTACAATTTACACTTTACACCCTTTACTTCCACAAGTTACACTTTAGACCCTTAATTCATCAAAATTTCACAATGGTCACTTATTTTATCATATTATAAGAGTGCACCCTAAATTTTACAGAATTTACACATTAGGTCCTTTTAGTTTACAAAGTTACATAATATATCCTTAATTTCCATTTTCAAATCTTAATTAATAATAATTACCCATTAGTCCAATAAATTCCCAAAATTACACATTTCATCCTCATTATATTTTTATGTTCGAACCATACTCAACTTTTCAGAAATTACAAGTTTAGTCCCTCTTTTAAATTATTTTACAAAATCGAATTACACTTTGTTACATGAACATTTTAATCCTTTAAATTCTAAAATTTACACATGACACCCCTAACTCATATTTTATTCAAATAGGACACATCCCAAAATAAGTTCTAAAAATAATCCTTGGGTTTTAAAAGTTACAAAACAAGCCCTCCTATTTTAATTAAATTCCATACGATTTAGCAACTTTTCAAAAATTACAATTTAAATCATTTAAATCTCATATTTACACATAGGCCCTTCATTTTATATTTTATTCACCTTCGACACTGATTTATACACTTTACAAAAATGACCCCTTAGTTTCAGAAGTTACGAAATACACCCTTACATTTTTAAAAGTCCAATTCGCATGAAATTTCAATTCGACAAACCCTAATTTACAAGGCAATCATGAGCTAATCATTATCAATCATTTGACCTATCATTTTACTGTATTAATTATTCCAGAAACACATCCAAACTCAACCCTAATCGAAGCTAGGGTTTTCACAAAGTCGATCCAACCTTTTCCATTTTTAGCGATAGAACAATATTTCACCATGATCAAATCTAGCTTCAAATATTCAGGTTCTCATTTTTCTCAGGCCATTTAGATCATATAGAGTCCATGAAAAATGATTACAACATCCAGAAAATTCGCATATGATATTACATGTTTATTTCGTGTTTTACTCATTTTAATTCGAACGATTTGATTAAGTTTGCATGAGTCGAAATATCTATTTTATCTGAGTTATATGAAGATAATAGATCATAGGAAAAATACCAATTCAGAGATTAGACGCGTGAATGAGCCCAAACAGAAATTACACCTTGTCGAGTGGAATTGAGTACCAAGAATTCCTAGCGATCAAACGCGACCTCCACGACCTTAGAGAAATTTTATATAGGGTATACATGACGTAAGGAACATGAGAAAATTGATAATGGAATTTTTAGATGACCGAATGAATTAATTTGTGATCTTACCTATCGAATGGAAAATAATTCCTAGCGATCGAATGAGAGCCTCCCACGACCTAAACCCAATTTTCTTAGCTTCCTTAATTCACAAACAACACCAGAAAAATAGCCTCGGATTTCCAGAAATTCGTATGATAAAATGGTGGAATTATTGTGTGTTTTTCTTCAATCGGCACTAGGGAAAAATAGGGTTTTGTGGATCTTAATTTATTTAAGGTTAGAGGAGCGTCTAGGGGAGGGTTTACAGCACCAAGAATCACGGAAATAATCAAGGCCCATGAATGTGATTTAAATTTCCCTTAAATGTAATTTTATTTCTTGTTTTAAAATCAATTTAATTGTTATTTATCCATTCGGTTGAATCAAGGGCAATTTGGTAATTTTGTAACTTTTATAAATATTAATCAAAGTTGTTAAAATTATTTTATATCATGTCTTGTTCTTTTCCAGAAGTTTGGGATCGATTCGGTACTTTTATAAGCTTTTAAGAAATTTTATAATTGGTAGGGGCAAAATGGTCATTTTACACGTTTTGGATTTTTAGGTGTTACAACTTCTTCCCCTCTAACAGAAAAATTTCGTCCTCGAAATTTGCAAAAAGGTACAGATGAAATGAACAGAAGACAAGACAAGGACATACCAGATCAGAATACAAAGTGAGGATAACTAGCTCGAATAGACTCCTCGGTCTCCCAGGTAGCTTCCCGCTCTGGGTGATTCCGCCAAAGAATCTTAACAAAAGGAATGACTTTACGTCTCATAACTCGCTCTTGGCGATCAAGGACAGCTTCCGGCTCCTCCGGAAGAGACATATCGGGCTGAATCTGATCAAGAGGGTAAGATACCACATGCAGAGGATGATAATTGTATCCCCTCAGGAGAGATACATGAAAGACGTCGTGAACATGTGATAACTGCGGAGGAAGAGCCAAACGGTACGAAACTTCTCCAATACGATCCAAAATTTCAAACGGTCCAATGAATCGAGGACTGAGCTTGCCCTTAATTCTAAAACGTTTAACTCCTCGAAACGGCGAAACCTTAAGAAACACCCGATCACCAACGCTAAACTCCAAGTCACGCCTATGCTTGTCAGCGTAACTCTTTTGACGAGCCCTAGCTTCTTTTAATTTCCCCCTAGCAACATCCACTTTCTCAGTAGCGATCTGAACTAACTCCGGTCCCTCAATAACGCGTTCACCTACCTCGTTCCAACAAACCGGAGCCCTACATTTCCGACCATATAACATCTCAAAGGGAGCCATACGAATACTCGCGTGCCAACTGTTATTATAAGCAAACTCTACCAAACACAAATAATCGTCCCAGCTGCCAGTCCATTCTAAGGCACATGCCCTCAACATGTCCTCTAAAGTCTGAATGGTCCTCTCCGACTGACCATCCGTCTGAGGGTGAAAAGCCGTACTGAACTTAAGGCGCGTATCCCATGCCTTATGCAATCCCTTCCAGAAACGTGACGTAAACCGAGGATCTCTATCTGATATAATGGCCGTAGGCATACCATGAAGCCTAACGATTTCCTGCTGAAATATGTCCGCCAATTTACTAACACTGTAGTCCACACGAATAGGGAGGAAGTGAGCAGACTTGGTTAGCCGATCAACGACCACCCAAATCGCATCATGCTTCCTACGAGTAAGAGGTAAACCAGTCACAAAATCCATGGAAATTTCCTCCCATTTCCACTTCGGAATCTCCAATGGCTGAAGCAACCCACTAGCTCTCTGGTGTTCAATCTTGACCTGCTGGCAAGTCAAACACTTAGACACGAACGAAGCCACATCCTGTTTCATGCCACCCCACCAAAAATGTTGCTTAAGGTCCCGGTACATCTTGGTAGAACCAGGATGTATAGTGAAAGGGGAACTATGAGCCTCCGATAGAACAGCCTCCTTAAGCTCAGGATCGTTGGGAACACAGAGACGATCCTCAAACCACACTACACCGGAGTCATCAACTCTAAACTCTGATTGCTTGCCGTCCTCAACATTTTGAACTATAGCCCACAGCTCACCATCCTCTTTCTGAGCTTCTTTAATTCGCAAAATAAGATTGGACTCCACCGTAAGGCTAGCCCAATAACCGCCGTGACCACGAATACAAAACTCCACATCAAGAAGCTCTAAATCATGCAAAACACGAGGCTCAAACTCTAAACTCGCGATCATACCGGATTTCCTACTCAGAGCATCAGCGACCACATTCGCCTTTCCGGGATGATACTGAATATTAGCATCATAATCTTTCAGAAGCTCCAGCCAACGCCTCTGCCTCATATTCAACTCTTTCTGGGTGAAGATGTATTTAAGACTCTTATGATCAGTGAAAATGTCACAAGTCTCCCCATACAAATAATGGCGCCAAATCTTTAGCGCGAACACCACAGCCGCTAACTCAAGATCATGCGTAGGATAGTTCACCTCATAAGGCTTCAGCTGCCTCGAAGCATAAGCGATAACCTTACCATGCTGCATCAAAACACATCCTAAACCTTTCTTCGATGCATCGCTATAAATCTGAAAACCGCCGGAACCTGAAGGAAGAGTTAAGATTGGTGCAGACACCAAACGCTTCTTCAACTCCTCAAAACTACTCTCTCGCTCATCAGTCCAAATAAACTTCTCTCCTTTCCTCATTAACTGTGTTAAAGGCAATGCAAGACGTGAAAAGCCCTCAACAAATCTCCTATAATACCCAGCAAGACCCAAGAAACTCCTCACTTCCGTCACATTTGTAGGTCTTGGCCATTTTGTGATAGCCTCAACCTTTGCCGGATCCATCGTGATGCCGTCTGCAGAAACTATGTGACCCAAGAAAGCCACTCGATCCAACCAAAACTCGCACTTCGAAAACTTTGCATACAATTTCTGCTGTCGAAGAATCTCCAGAACTATACTAAGATGTTGCTCGTGCTCCGCCTCGGTTTTAGAGTACACAAGGATATCATCTATGAAGACAATGACGAACTTATCGAGAAATTCATGGAATACCCGATTCATTAGGTCCATAAACACAGCAGGAGCATTGGTCAGACCAAAAGGCATAACCAAGAATTCATAGTGACCGTACCGAGTGCGAAAGGCCGTTTTGGGAACATCCTGTTCCCTCACCCTAAGCTGGTGATATCCAGACCTCAGATCAATTTTAGAGAAATGCCTCGCTCCTTGCAACTGATCGAATAAATCATCTATGCGAGGAAGAGGATAGCGGTTACGAATCGTAATACGGTTAAGCTCTCGATAATCGATACAAAGACGCATGCTTCCGTCTTTCTTCTTAACAAACAACACGGGAGCACCCCAAGGAGATACGCTCGGACGAATAAAACCGTTTTCCAACAGTTCTTGCAGTTGCTCCTTTAATTCCTTTAGCTCAATCGGTGCCATGCGGTAAGGAGCTTTAGATATGGGTTCAGCACCCGGAATCAGATCAATACTAAATTCGACTTCCCTGACAGGAGGAATGCCAGGAAGTTCATCCGGAAATACATCGGCGAAATCGCGCACAGTACGAATACTATCAATGCTAGGAACATCAACAGAGGTATCTTTAATAGAAGCAAGAAAACCAAGACAGCCATGCGAAATCAAAGTCCGGGCTTTCATAGCCGAAATAATCTTTACAGATTTCAGAGGTTGGGAACCAGAATAGACATAATCAGGATGGTGAAGATCACCAAAGATCACCTTACGAGCATAACAATCAATGGTCGCCTTATGAGCAGCTAACCAGTCCATGCCCAGAATAATATCAAAATCAACCATATCAATGGGAAGAAGGTTCGCAGGACGAATACGATCATCGAAATGGAGAGGGCAATTTACATACTCAACATCAATAATCACATGAGTTTTCATCGGGGTAGCAATAGATATTCGGTTCATTAATTGAGTTGGGTTTACGTTTATTTTATTTGCAAGTGATGTGGATATTATGGAATGCGTAGCACCGGTGTCAAATAAAACGAAAACAATACGATCACCAATATACAGAAAACCCGTAATAGTACCTGAGGTGCTAGCTGCCTGGTCACGTGTCATAGAATAGACCCGGCCTGAATTAGGAGCGGTCCTAGTATCAACTTTAGGTTCACCAACATTCTTCTTAGGACAGTCCTTGACTTTGTGAGAGGTAGATCCACAAGAGAAGCAACCACCAGAAGCTTTGTAACAAGGACCCGGATGTGGTTTCCCACATGTAGTACACAAAGGAGGAGGAGGTAAAGCCTGAACAGCACCTCTCTGACCAGAAGATCCCGACTGCTGATACTGCTGAGAATCCCTACGCCGGTTATTACCACCCTGACCCTGACCCTGACGGTCACCACCATACCGACCATAATCCTGCCGGCCCTGGTTCCTAGAATCCTGACGCCTATAATCACCACCTCGGTCCTGGCGACCCTGCTGATCATGCCCATGGTCCTGACGACCCCGAACATCCTGCCTCTGGTCCTGACGACCATGACCCCGAGAATCCTGTCTTTGGTCCTGCCGACCCCGAAAATCCACCCGGTTACCATCCCTATCACGCTTATTAGATCTCCTGTCCTCATGCAGCAACTCAATGTTGCGCGCAGCATCCTGAACACTAGCCACATCCTCATATGGAGTGTTAACAATCCGGTCTAACACCCATCCCTTAAGAGCCCATTTGAAGTGACGAGCCTGTCGAACCGCATCCCCGGTAACCTCTGGCCCAACGAAACTGGCCAGACGTAAGAATCGCTGCATAAAGTCTCCTGAAGACTCATGATCACCCTGACGAATCGACCCGTATTCCCTCTCATATCTCAGCTTTTCTGCCATCGGAATGTACTGCTTATAAAACACCTCAATGAACCCTGCCCACGAACAAGTCTCAGCAAAATCATCCCCCTTTGCCTGCACAAGGGCAGTCCACCAATTCTGAGCGTCACCTTCCAGCTTGAATGTAGCCAAACGAGTTTTAAACTCGTCAGCACATCCGAGAACCCTGAACAATTTCTCGACGTGGGTGATCCAGTCCTCTGCCTCATGAGGAGTGGTAGCGGACTTAAACGAAAGAGGCTTGAGCTTGATGAACCGCTCAATCCACACATGAATACCGACCGGTGGGGGAGCGGGTGGATTGCCACCACCTCCAGACGGACCTTCCCCACTACGGAGTCTTTCGGTGACCTCGGTCACCACCTGAGCAGAAAGGTTAGGGAGAACGTTTTTCAAAGCATCAGCAATCATGGCTTCGAAATTTGGAGCATCATACTCGTTAAAGCGCGTGTTCACCATCTGAACGATTACAAAAAGGATTAGCAACTCAGATAGAATATGACAGAGCAGATCAAGAATATGTGACAGATCAAAACAGGAAAAGAGTGCGCGAAAGGAAACCTAAGTTCTACCCAATCCTCACAGGTCACGAGCCTAAGCTCTAAAGGTTTCGGATAACCTGTCTCTGATACCATAAATTGTAACACCCCAACCCGTAAGGGTAAAGATATCACAATAATGGCTTCATATCAGATTACAAGCATTAAATCCAAAACATCATAAGTCCATAATATAAATGGTCAAAGGAAATAAGTCAACACAACTTATGTCCAAACAGAAATAAACCGAAGTACATAATCCAAAATGCCTAAACAATAGCATAACAGAAATAGAGTCCGAAATGATATAACTAGAATGCTAAGATTAAAGCTTCACACAGTTGCTCTCATCCCCAAAGCTAAAACCCAGATCCAAGCTTAAATACCTGCCGTACATGAAAAGAAACGTACGGCTGAGCTTAAAAAGCCCAGTGAACAGATACATATACAAAGTAATAATAATGAAATAGAAATGGATATGGTGCATGGGGAAAAGTCATAAGGTATAAACAAGAGACAGAAAATAAAAGAAGAATAGGATAGTCGTCTACCACGAGCCCAGAACATATCAGATAGTATCCATCATAATCTAGAGGGGATGCCTCTTAAGTAACCAGATAATATGAGGGGTGACCTCATGTATCAAATGGAGTGATCAGCTCCCAGATAGTTGTGAAAGGCGTGTATTGCACACAGCACCAGTCACCAGACAAATCATATCATAGCATATACAGTTAAATCCACTTAAACAGATCAGATCTAGGATTGCAATCCATACGCCCCCCAGAAACATATATATAATCATAATCAAAATAATGCGCATATCATAATCAGAATGGGGACGGTGTGAGGAATCACTCACCCACACATGAGTCATGCCAGTGGTGCATCACAGACACGGCCAGGTTACCTTCCTGGCTAGGTAACAGAAAAATGGCTCGGGTGTCAAACTAAGAGTCAGATAACATATCATAATCAGAGGGTCATATATCAGAGGTCAAATCAGATGGTCCATAATAGATGGTTCATAATAGATATATCAGATGTGATAACAAAGGTCCGAATCAGAGTGTAACCAGAAAGGTTCATAATAAAAGGGTTCATAGCAATGGTTTTGGGAAAAACTTAAACGAATCAGAATCAGAATCATAACCATGAGATAGGACACCCTTACTGAAAAAGGGCAGAGTATCTGTACCTTATTGCAAGCAAAATAAAACCAGAAATAGCAAACACTGACAAGCTCAGGATCTCTCCTTCTTCACACCTAAAGGAGTAGAAGGGGATTACAAATCATTCTTAATTAACCATCTTTCCATTTTAAGTAACTTTCCCTTTTTAGTAAGTTTCCACTTTTAGAAAGTTTCCATAATTAGAAAGTTTCCACTTTTAGCAATATTTATTACATAGCTTAATTTGGTTAACACCTGCTGGAAATAAAGTATTTTTATCATGTTTACACTTTTGGTCCTTAAGGTTTACAATTTACACTTTACACCCTTTACTTCCACAAGTTACACTTTAGACCCTTAATTCATCAAAATTTCACAATGGTCACTTATTTTATCATATTATAAGAGTGCACCCTAAATTTTACAGAATTTACACATTAGGTCCTTTTAGTTTACAAAGTTACATAATATATCCTTAATTTCCATTTTCAAATCTTAATTAATAATAATTACCCATTAGTCCAATAAATTCCCAAAATTACACATTTCATCCTCATTATATTTTTATGTTCGAACCATACTCAACTTTTCAGAAATTACAAGTTTAGTCCCTCTTTTAAATTATTTTACAAAATCGAATTACACTTTGTTACATGAACATTTTAATCCTTTAAATTCTAAAATTTACACATGACACCCCTAACTCATATTTTATTCAAATAGGACACATCCCAAAATAAGTTCTAAAAATAATCCTTGGGTTTTAAAAGTTACAAAACAAGCCCTCCTATTTTAATTAAATTCCATACGATTTAGCAACTTTTCAAAAATTACAATTTAAATCATTTAAATCTCATATTTACACATAGGCCCTTCATTTTATATTTTATTCACCTTCGACACTGATTTATACACTTTACAAAAATGACCCCTTAGTTTCAGAAGTTACGAAATACACCCTTACATTTTTAAAAGTCCAATTCGCATGAAATTTCAATTCGACAAACCCTAATTTACAAGGCAATCATGAGCTAATCATTATCAATCATTTGACCTATCATTTTACTGTATTAATTATTCCAGAAACACATCCAAACTCAACCCTAATCGAAGCTAGGGTTTTCACAAAGTCGATCCAACCTTTTCCATTTTTAGCGATAGAACAATATTTCACCATGATCAAATCTAGCTTCAAATATTCAGGTTCTCATTTTTCTCAGGCCATTTAGATCATATAGAGTCCATGAAAAATGATTACAACATCCAGAAAATTCGCATATGATATTACATGTTTATTTCGTGTTTTACTCATTTTAATTCGAACGATTTGATTAAGTTTGCATGAGTCGAAATATCTATTTTATCTGAGTTATATGAAGATAATAGATCATAGGAAAAATACCAATTCAGAGATTAGACGCGTGAATGAGCCCAAACAGAAATTACACCTTGTCGAGTGGAATTGAGTACCAAGAATTCCTAGCGATCAAACGCGACCTCCACGACCTTAGAGAAATTTTATATAGGGTATACATGACGTAAGGAACATGAGAAAATTGATAATGGAATTTTTAGATGACCGAATGAATTAATTTGTGATCTTACCTATCGAATGGAAAATAATTCCTAGCGATCGAATGAGAGCCTCCCACGACCTAAACCCAATTTTCTTAGCTTCCTTAATTCACAAACAACACCAGAAAAATAGCCTCGGATTTCCAGAAATTCGTATGATAAAATGGTGGAATTATTGTGTGTTTTTCTTCAATCGGCACTAGGGAAAAATAGGGTTTTGTGGATCTTAATTTATTTAAGGTTAGAGGAGCGTCTAGGGGAGGGTTTACAGCACCAAGAATCACGGAAATAATCAAGGCCCATGAATGTGATTTAAATTTCCCTTAAATGTAATTTTATTTCTTGTTTTAAAATCAATTTAATTGTTATTTATCCATTCGGTTGAATCAAGGGCAATTTGGTAATTTTGTAACTTTTATAAATATTAATCAAAGTTGTTAAAATTATTTTATATCATGTCTTGTTCTTTTCCAGAAGTTTGGGATCGATTCGGTACTTTTATAAGCTTTTAAGAAATTTTATAATTGGTAGGGGCAAAATGGTCATTTTACACGTTTTGGATTTTTAGGTGAGGAACCTTACAATAAGTGGTAAACTTCTAAAATAAGCTGCTAAGTAATGCGTTATCATTAAATTGTATAGGTTCGGCGAAGAAGGAGTGATTCCTTATTTCTGGTGTGCTTCTTATTTCATTTGTTGATTTGCTAAGGTACATATATTCTACCCTTTCTCAGTAACGATGTATTCTCTCATGACTTTTGATCTTTGACCTCGATTCGTTTGATTTGATATGCTATGATTCCTTTTGATATGAGCTATGTTATGATCTCAGTTATATGATCCTTTGTTATGATTCAGTTGATATATGCCTTTGCTATGTTTCCCTTTGATATGATGCTATGCTATGATATGCTTTGTTCTGTTTGTCGCCCGAGCTAACTAGCCATGGAGGTACCATGGCCATGTCATTGAGGCACCGATGGCATGACACTTTCTGTGGAGGTGTGATTGATCCACGGCGTCCCCATTTGTTATGATATGATATGATATGAGATCTCTTGGCCATTTTGATATATGCGTATACTTGTCTAGTACATGGTACGTATATGATTTGTTTTGGGGGGGGGGGGCGTATGGATGCATCCTAGGCTTATTTGATTTGTGATTTGATTTGATTGGTGACTGGCTGTATGTGCTCTATACCCCACTCACTGTTCTGGTACTTAGAGGTCTCCCCTCTTTGTACACTTAGATTTGATAGGTATATGTGATTATTTGGTCTATTCAAGTGGCTCATTTAGACACGCTCGTGGCTATCTGTTAGGTATCTTTGGTCCGTTCGAGTGGCTCGTTTGGACGCGTTCGTTGATGGTTATTACTTTGACTCTAGAGCTATTCTTACTCATGATATGTATGTATTTGATCCATTTGATTCGTATTATCTTATCTCTCATTCTCTTGACAGATGATATTCGTTTTAGCAGGATCTTATGTTTCCTTTTCCCTATACTTATACATGTTTTGATTATTCGGTTGTTATATATATCTGTTCACTGGAATTTTTAAGCTCAGCCACATTTCTTTTTGTTGTTCGCTTAGCACACCGAGTAATAACAATTAAGTTAAACTAAGTGAGCTTATGACTGAGATCAATGCAAAGAATATTTCTAACAGTTATAATACGTGAATATAAAAAAAAAACACAATATTTTTCAACGTTTAAATTCTTATTAGAAATAATTCTAAGAATCTATTACCCAAGTGTTTTGCGGAACAAACACTTAGGATTGAATAGACAAGGGTTTATGGTGTCTCCTATCGAAACTCAAGTTTTTCTTGAGTGGTAACAATATACCCACTGAGCTATCTCAGTGAGTTGTATACACTTTGTAGGAGAGAAGTTACTTTGTAAAAGTTCTAAGCTTTCAATATACAAAGCACACATAACTTCTCTCCATCTGATCTATTTATACACAAGTAATCTAAGTATAAGTGATTAAAATATTACAAGTTGTTGAGGTAGCGTGTCTGACAATTACAAACAGTAATTGTCATTTCCAAGAACAAATAGGAATGGGCTAATAAGACTTTGGGAGTTGTTGGCTGACACTCCATGACTTTTAGCCGCAATAGAGAAGGTTGGTATCTGATAAGATAAGAGTGTTTGGTCTGACACTCTTATCTTCTCAGATCTTTCCCTTTTGTTCCCGCCTATTCTTCAGGCATTGGTTCCTCAGTCTTCAATCACTTTAATGTTGTTGAGGAGACTAGGGTTCAGTGAGTTATTGTCCAACACTCACTGAACCATCATCTTCTTCTTTGGCTTAAGTCCTACTCAGGGAGTACCGCCTTCCTGAGAGTGAGTCCTTTATTGAACTCGCCTTAAGCATCCTGAAGATGACTCACTGAGAGGCTGTTCTCTCAGTGACTTGAATTGTTCTCGGTTTAGCAAACACTTGGCTTAATTTGTGTTCAAATCCTGTTTAAGATAATTGGGTGTTTTACGAACCCAACAATCTCCCCCTATTTGGATATAAATTATGCCTAAGTGTTTTGATCAGTATAAGTGAGCTAAAGTCTTCTGCTCATACTGAATGTTCTAGAAAATAAATAAGGACATTGATATAACAAAACATTTATCAATTTATTCATATCATTACAAGTCCTATCATTCTAAATACAAAATACTCAAGGTTCCTGAACGACACCCATGAGTTCAAGTTTAGCCTTCTTTGACATCAACACCTCTTTATCAGGTCGTTCCTTCATCATTTGATCCATCAGCCTGACAAACTCCTCATTATCAGGACTCCTGATATTAAGCGCCATCAGTTTGTAGGCAAGGAGTGTTGTCGTTTCCACTTTATCAATGTCAGAGACTCTTTGAAAGGCTTCCTGACCAAATTCATCCACAAAAAAGATACCATACTCAGGTTCCTTGATGACCAGGTTGGGACGGAACTTGACTCCCTGAGGAGTAATCTTGTTGTAGTGAAGTGCAGCTATGTATTGTTCATGTTCAAGAGCCACAGCTTTTCTTTTCTTCCCGGTCTTCTGAGTAAGTTCAGGGATAGCCAGTCCCTGAGAAGCAAGTGCCCTATCATGGTCAATTCTGAGACTCTTGGCCACTCTTGCGAGTTCCTCATACTTGGCACTCAGAGACTTGATAAGGGTTGGGGCATTCTTGCTTGAGGTTTTCTTCCTTAGGATGGGCATTATCATATCCCATTCTCCTAACCCATAGTCTGAAAATTTGATTGTTGGAAGGTGTTCAGACTTTCTTGGACCTCTATGTATCGTTATGCTCAGGGGTTTGGTGTTGTAAATGGTGATGTCAGTGATAGTGCCTTCATCCTTGGCTTTGGTCATGTGCCATACATACCTCTCGTATGTTTTCTGCCTCCTTTCTTCCTTAAGTTTGGCTTGTTTGTTGTGTTCCTTAAGGAGTTCAGCCTGAAGCTTGAGAAACTCATCCCCTTTGATGTCCTTTTTCTCAGACTCCTTGATCACTTCTTTGGCAACCTTAGAAATTACAGACCTGTTGAGTTCCTGCTCTTTCTCTTGGTCCTTCCTGAGATCTTCTTGGTGTAAGATTTCAGCAAGTTCTTCATGAGTCCCATAGACCCTTCTCCCATCCTCTAAATCAACATAGAACGGTGCATCAGGATCTGCACATTTTTCAGTTGAAGCCTTGACTAAGCGTGCTTCAGGAGGAGGGTTTGTTTCAGTCACCATGATTTTCTTCCCTTTGTCAATGGGAGGGGGTTGACTGGTGGATGTCTTAGGGACAGTTACCAAAGCAGAAGTAGGATCAGGGATCGGATCATCATTTTTCTCCCCCTCAGCAGATGGTGGAACTTCAGTGGAGACACCTGCTGACTGAGGAGTTGGAGGAGCATGAGAGGCCTGAAGAATAGATAGGATGTTTGAGACCATAGACTTTGTCTCAGAAGTCTCATTCTTCACGGCACTTAATTCGGCAGCCATTTCCTTTTGGTGGGTGGTGAGTTCAGTGACATGGGTGGTGTAGTGGGTGACCAGCTCATTATGTGTTGTTGAGAGCTGCTCAAAGGCTGAAGAGATTTTGATCAGGTGCTCCTTGGATGCAATAACAACCTGATGAATTGAATCCTGCTGCGTCCTGAGACCTTGAAGATCTACCCCCTGAAGGAGCTTTAGAAGCTCAGTAATGTTGGTGGAGGTGGACGCCTGAGAGGCCAAGTATGCATCCAGTCTTTTGACGAAGGTGGGATCATCTGTAAGATGTTCTTGGACTGATTCAATAGCCTTGAGGATGTTGGAGAGTTCCTGATGCTGTCCAGTGGCTATTTCATCTACAGATTTGTTCAGGTCGCCAAGTTGTTTATCAGTGAGATTGGCGGCCTGAAGAATCTTTGCCTGAGATTCTTCTATAGAAGCCCTGAAGTCGGCATAGGAGGCTGCCACTTCAGTGTGCTTATCCCATTGCTCATCCGTGAGTATATTGTAAAGACCTTCGTTGGCTTTGCGAAGGAATTTGGCCACTTTCCTTTCAGAGGCTGGACGAGCATTGTCATACTTTTGCAACCACTCAGGAGTGGCTGAAGCACCTGATGATGAAGTTGAGGTTGTTGGGGAACTGGGTGGTTGATCCTCAGGAGGAGGAGAAGAATGTTGTTGCTCAGAGGGCTGAGGAGGGTTTAATTGACTCTCCATTTCCTCCTCAGCATCAGGGATATCATCATCACCCAAATCAATCTCCTCCTCTGACTCATCAGCTAACAAATTTTCATAGTCAGCCAGAGAAGGAGCCTTCAGGATATCCGGCTCCCCCTCAGAAGAGGGCTCACCTTCGTTGTGGCCAGGTTCTGACTCTTTTGTCATAATAACTGGTGGGGTTTGACCAGCCTGACTAGTCATAATAACTGGGGGGGTTTGCCCAGCCTGACTTTTAGGGTCAGTTCCCGAGAGAACAAAAGTGCCTGAGATGCCTGAGGTGGGTTTGGGTTCCGTATCGGCGGGTGGTTTATATCCCTCCGAGTCTTTGTCCCCCTGAGCGCCTTCATCCACTGATGGGTGTTTTCCAGTGGAATCATGAGGCACTCCTTGTGAAGATGTATGGACCCCCTTCCCATCAGGATTGGTCTGTCCTTTTGGGGATTTAGGGTCCTGAACTCCCTGAGACCCTGAGTGTGATTGCTCAGGGACGTTAGCAGGATGTGAGTGGGTATGGGTCCCCTTCTCAGTGGAGTAGTGCTGCCCCACTGAGGATATAGAACCCTGTACTCCCTCAGGCTCTGATTGTGATTTATCAGTGCCTTCATTGGGATGTGAATGGGTGGATGTTCCTGATCCCTCTGACTTGTTTATGTCAAAGGAAACATGCGGAAAGGGTTTGTCCGAGGACACTGAGGATGATTTCTCAGTGACCTCCGGTGACGGTTGTTTTGTGGTCAGAAGGGTCTCTGCAGTGGGTGTCTCAGAGGTCTGGGCCACAATGTTAAGGGTGCCTGAGGCAACAGTCTCAGTGACGAGTGGTTTAGGTCTAACCACCTTACTGGACTGTCCCCCTTTCTTCTTCTTCACCTTCTTGGTTGGTGAAGGTACTGGGGAGCTTGCATTTTCACCCTGAATGACTACTAACATGTAGTTGGTCAGGGCGGTAGGTTGTGCCTCAGTGATGTCACTACTAAAGTTGGTCTTATGCAAGATGTCAGGTTTTGTACCTTGATCGTCAGACCTTAAGTAGTCAGAACCAAGAAGGTCCTGAAGCACACAGGAAATGAACCTAGGATAAGGCATGTGTCTTTGCCTATGTTTCTCTGAGAGCTTGGCAACGAGGTCTCGGAAGATTATACCTCCGATATCAATTTTTCTACCCTCCAAGAGACTGAACATCATCACTTGCTGTGATGAGTTCACTTGCTCAGTGGAGGATTTATTCCCTCCGAGGACTTGAATGACAAATGTCATCATGAGTCTCCAGATGGGGTGAAACCATGTCTTCACTATGGGAGCCTTTTCTAACAAGGCTTCAGGAGACAAAGTAGGACGCTTAGCGTCATAAGGCCCAAGGAATAACATTTCTGCTTTAATTTCATAATTTCCTGGTCAGTAGGGTTTGCCTCAAAGGTCTGGGCGAAATCAAGACCAGTGGCCTTGAGAAAGGTCTTGTAGTCTAGGGAGAGGGATTTCTTCCCATTCATCACAGTGAATGTGATGATTGATTCTCTGGTGTCCTTAGGGCTAGTAGCCGTTGCGGTACACCAGAACTCCCTGAGATAGTCATGATAAATGACTGATGGGGTTTTGGTAAAAGCCGTGGCAAGGAAGCAGTTATGTGAATACTTAACCACATCCTTGTACCCCTCATATTGTTAGGGGTAGTGGAAATTTCCAACCACGTTGTTTTTGGTCATATCCACGCCCTCCATGGGGAAATTCACATTTGGGGCGAGGGTGATTGCATTAGAAGATGCCATTTTTGTGTTTGGTTGGACAAATGGACTGGGTTTCTAATTGCTATGAACACACACAGAATTTTGAGAGATAAAATGGGCAGAGTTTAGCTTAGATTTTTAAAACGCGTGTGTGTGTTTGTTTTGGTTGGGGTATTTATAGGATAGTGGAGATGGGGTTATTTTTGGCATTTGAGCAGTTTTATTTAATCAAAATATAATTTTTGGAAATTATTTTGAATAAAATGTTTGAGATCCGCATTAAATGCCACCACTCTACTTTATCCTCTTTTTTCGCAACTGGCAGGGTGAACAGTTGAGCAGTTTTTGCAAAAGGAGAAGTTGCAGAGTTTCCATCATTACACAGTGTATTGTGTGAGAGAGGGCATTGAATGCCAAGTTGGGAAGTGGGGGCCCATGAGGTGTATGCCAGAAAGGCAAAGGAACAAATATTCTTATATTTAATAAGAATCCAGTTACCAACCTTGCACATTTACTAACTAGATACTTAGAGCATTTAAGTTAGTATTGAATGTCCTTTTCAGGGCCCTGAATGACTTTTCATTCAGGCATGGTTTTTCAGGGACTTGGATTAGTCACTGATGATTCAGGAATATGGAATGATTCCTGAGCTACAAGGATTCAGGAACTTGGGTTTAGTTCCTGAACCCTAAAGATTTCAGGAACTTGGGTTTAGTTCCTGAGGTTGAGGATTCAGTGATTTTTTTCACTGATGTACACATTGAGTCAGGGACTAGAGGTTTAATTTTTTTTAATTGACACTTGGTTGGGAGAAATCAATCAGTGGATTAATTCTCTATATCCAACATTCCTAATTCAGCTTTCAGTCTGATGAAAGTTGGTTCATCAAATGGTTTGGTGAATATATCAGCTAACTGATATTCAGTAGGAATGAAGTGTAATTCAATGTCACCATTCATGACATGGTCCCTGATGAAATGATATCTAATATCAATGTGTTTTGTTCTCTGATGAAGAACAGGGTTGTTTGAGATTGCAATTGCACTTGTGTTATCACAAAAGATGGGTACCATCTTATACTGAATTCCATAGTCACTGAGTTGACTTTTCATCTAGAGTACATTTGCACAACAACTAGCTGCTGCAACATATTTAGCCTCAGCTGAGGACAAGGCAACTGATTGTTGCTTCTTAGCACTCCAACAGACTAGTTTCCCACCAAGTATTTGGCAAGAGCCTGAGGTTCTTTTTCTGTCCATGTTGCATCCAGCATAGTCAGAGTCTGAGTATCCTTTAAGATCAAGGCCTGAGCATTTTGGATAATATAATCCAAGGTTTGAAGTACCTTTCAGGTACCTGAATATCCTTTTCACAGCTGTGATGTGTGATTCTCTTGGGTCAGATTGATATCTGGCACATAGACATACTGAGAATTGGATATCAGGCCTTGATGCAAGTAGATACATCAGTGATCCTATCATTCCTCTAAAGAGAGTTTGATTTACTGGTTTACCAGTGAGATCAGGACCAAGGTTGTTTGGGGGAACCATGGGAGTCTTGACTGAGGCACAGTCATTGAGTTCATACTTTTTCAGTAGGTTCTTAACATACTTCTCTTGATTGATAGTGGTTCCTTTATCAGTCTGCTTGATCTGAAGACCAAGGAAGTAGGTTAATTCTCCCATCATGCTCATTTCAAATTTCTTAGCCATTAGTTTTTCAAATTGTTTGCAAAGCTTGTAACTTGTTGAGCCAAAGATGATGTCATCAACATACACTTGTACTAGTATGACATCAGTATTTGTCTTATAGATAAACAATGTGTTGTCTATCTTGCCTCTGACAATTTTTTTTTGGATCAGAATGGCTGAAAGAGTTTCATACCATGCCCTGGGAGCTTGTTTCAGTCCATAAAGGATTTATTAAGCTTACAGACATGATCAGGAAACTCATGGCTTTCAAATCCAAGAGGTTGCTGAACATAAACTTCTTCTTTCAGTGAACCATTTAAGAATGCACTTTTAACATCCATTTGGTACACCTTGAAGTTCATGTATGTAGCAAAAGAAAGGAAGATCCTGATGGCTTCCATCCTTGCTACTGGTGCAAATGTTTCTTCATAGTCAATGCCTTCTTGTTGATTATAGCCTTTGGCTACAAGTCTGGCTTTGTTTTTAATGACTATGCCATTTTCATCAGTTTTGTTTTTGAATACCCATTTTATGCCAATGACTGAGACATTCTCAGGACATTTGACCAAGGTCATTACCTTGTTTCTGTCAAATTGTTCCAGTTCATCATGCATGGCCTGAACCCAACTTGGATGTGTAAGTGCTTCTTTAACACTTTTGGGTTCAATTATGGAAATGAAGTCCACAAATAGGCATTCATTGGCTGAGGCTGCTCTTAGACTAGCAGCCATGCTCCTGGTGAGCATGCCTTCAGTAGGCTCTCCAATAATATTGACAAGTTCAATGTCCTAAGACCTAGTCCAACTTTCCTGAGGTCCTGGATACTGATTTGAACTTGTGGAGGCCTGATTGGGTGGAGGGGTTGGTTCTGGAGTAGACACATGATCATTGATTGGATCTTGAGTGTCTACCTGATCACTGAGATTGTTTGGTTCTTGAGCATTTTGAACAGACTGATTAATTTCATCAGTGTTTGCATGTGCCTCAACAAACTCAGTGATGGTTGGGTTAGGTAGGTTGTGAGGGATTATGTAATAGGAGATGTTAGCATCATCTTGATACTGAGTGGAAGGATTGTTTTCAGGAAGATATTCATTAGGAGGATATCTTGAAGAGTTATCAATTCCTATCTCTTCTACTGAGGCAGTTGAGAACCTGATTGCATCAGTGCTCTCATCAAAGGTAACATGAAATGTTTCCTCAGTCTGCTGTCTCCTTGTGTTGAACACTCTGAAGGCTTTAGAGACAAGTGAGTATCCTAGGAAGTATCCATCATCAGCTTTTGCATCAAATTTCCCTAAGTGATCCTTGTGATTATGAATAAACACAGGACACCCAAAGACATGAAAGTAGCTGATGTCAGGGATTCTTCCTTTGAATAACTCATATGGGGTTTTCCCATGTCTCTTGACAATGATGGATCTGTTTTGTGTATAACAGGCAGTTTTGACTGCATCAGTCCAAAATGTTTGGAAAGGACTGATCCACTTAGCATTGTCCTAGCAGCTTCAATGAGTGTTCTATTTTTCCTTTCAGCAACACCATTTTGTTCAGGTGTGTATGGAGAGGAAAAGTTTTGGGAGATACCTTTCTCATCACAGAAACATTCAAGTTCATAATTTTTGAACTCAGTCCCATTGTCAGTTCTAATCTGTTTGACCTTAATGTCATTTTGATTTTCAATGTTCCTGACAAAGGACATGATTGTTTCAGCTGCCTGACTCTTTTTGATCAGGAAGAATACCCAAGTGTATCTAGAGTATTCATCCACTATGACCAGAGTATACTTCTCATGGTTAATAGACCTTGGACTAACAGGTCCAAATAGATCCATATGGAGAAGATGTGGGCAGTTCCTGATGGAAAAGTTGGTTTTGGTTTTAAAGGATGCTCTGTGATGTTTACCTTTTTCACAAGCTGAGCATGGTTTATCCTTTGAAAACACTAGTGATGGTAAGCCAAGGACCTTGTTTTGTTTTACAAGATTGTTTATGTTTTTAAAGTTCAGGTGGGTGAGTCTCTTATGCCAAAGCCAGTTGAGTGTATCAGTGACTTTAGCAAAGAGACAAGTTCCATCCTGAGTTAGACTGGACATGTCTAATATATAAACATCTTGTCTTCTTGGTGCAATGAGGACAATTTCCTTATTTGCATTGAAGATGGTTCCTTGGTTATCATCAAACTGAACTATGTATTTTGCATCACATAGTTGACTGACACTGATCAGATTGTACTTAAGACCATTTACATAAGCTATCCTAGTAAAGACAATACCATTGCAGTTTACTAAACCATAACCTTCAGTGAGACATGATGAATTATCAGCAAATATCACTTTGGGTCCTGGTTCTTCCACATATTTGTGCAGACACTCCTTAACACCAGTCATGCTCCTTGAACATCCACTGTCTAGATGCCAAACAGGATCCCTGGCATGCCTCTGCACAAATAGTAAACTGGGTCAGTTCTTTCTAGGACTCCATTTCATGGAGGGTTTGGTTTTGTAGGTCTTTATGAAAGTATTAATCGATTCATGGTCAGTGGTTGAGTGGACTGAGCTACCACATGTTTTGCATTTAGTCGCAGGGGTAGCCTCAGTAGTCTGAGAGGATTGTTTATTCATTCCTCTTCTTGACTGAATGACCCTCTCTTTTCCTGAGGATTTCTGAGTGGAACTTCCACTAGATTCACAGTGTTTGTCAATATGACAATCCTCAGGATGATGGTCATTGAATCCACACAATGGGCAAGGTGGAAAAGGCTTGGCCTTTTGCTTCTGTTTCTGCTTAGAATCAGAAGGGTAGTTCAAGCACTAAGCCTTAAGTCCTGAAAAGTTTGACATGACTGAGCATTTTTTATGATCAGAGGTCCTGTGATCTTCCTTTTTGCAAATCATGCAATAAAGGACTCTATAGCAATCATCAGTGAGATGATTTGTATAGTTGCACAGTTCACACTTTTTCAGGGGTTTGGTTGGTTTGGGTTTGGTCTTTGAGGAAGCTAGTTTTTGTTCCTTCTTTAATTGAGAAGGTTTTTCAGAAGATGCAATCTTCTCACTTAGCTTCCTGACCATTTCAGTCAACTGATCAATTCTTGGATCAGGACTTTGGGTTGCTACTTCAGAAGGGACTGAAGTTGATGAGTCATCAGTATTTACTGAGACTTCAAGGGGTGGTCTTCTCAGGAGGATTCTACCTTTTCCTGATCTCTCCTTTGGAGAGTGTGGGGAGTAGACCAATGGTGGGAGGTCTGAGCTTGGTGCAGCACCCTGAAGGGTATTTAGTGGAGGGAGTTGATTCTGATTCAGGCTCACTGATTGGATCAGAAATACTGAGTTGGTCAAAGAGTCCAAGCATACCTTTCAGAGCCTGACTTTCAGGGAGCAAGATGTTTCCAGTCTCAAAGTTTGGCAACTTACTGACTGGGTTGTCCCTGACAATCCAGTCATTTGACTTGGGTTCCATCTCTTGCTCAAAGGATATGCCAGCTGGAACAAAGGTCATTTCACTGGGACTCTCACTGGAGGTTTCAGTGAGGTGGTCAATTCCTATAGTTATCTTAGGAATTAATCCCACAGAATCAAAGACCTTAGGGTTCTTTTTGGTCCAGCTTTCAATAACAGTCTTTTCTTTCTTAAGTTCTGTTTGAAGGGCTTGGTTTTGTTTCAAAATTTCAGTGTTCTGAATTTGTACAGTAATAGATTCTGATTTGGCTTGTTTCAGTGCAAGCAGTTCATCTCTACATTTATTTAATTCTGACACAATATTGTTATATTTTGAAAATAGGTTAAGCCTTTGTTCCTTAACAAACTTTAGATCAACACAAATATAATTCATGTAAGACTGCCAATCAGAATCATCATCCATAGAAAGTAAAGTATTTACCTTCTTCATGGTGATGTTGACCCACTCTCCATTCCTAGCATGGCTTTTTCCAACAGCCACCTGATCCTCTTCAGAAAGTGCCATCAGTGCACTAACTCTTATTTCCTCATCTGAGGAAACCTCTTCTTCATCCCAATCATATGCTTCAGCTACTAATACCTTGTTCTTTGTCTGACTAGATTTGGATGTTTGAGCAGCCTGAGGCAATGTGGGGTTAGTTTCAAGAAGTGCAAGTTTAGCTTTGATTTTCCTATATTTTGTTTCAAAATTCTTTTGACCTTTGTTTTGAAATTGTTGAGTGGACTGAAACATTTTAGGTTGAAACTTGCTAGTTCCTGAGGAACTGTTTCTTGAGAATTTGTAAGAGGGTTCTGAGATAGTTTTAGAATAACAGTCCCTAGCAAAATGACGCTTTTTACCACATTTAAAGCATTCAGTGGTCTCATTTGCTTTTGGTTTTGTAAAGTTGGACTGATTTCTTTTGATGAAACGTCTTGAACTAGCAATGAGTGCCCTTTCTTGGAATTCCAAGTTCAAGTCGTTCAGGTACTCCTCACCAGTCCTTTCATCAATTTCTTCTTCAGAATCCTCTTGAAAATCCTGCACAACACGATTAGAATAAAAAGCAGTTGATATGGGTGTGGAGGTTAAGGCCTTTTTGGACTCAAGAGCTTTTGAGTCAGGGTATCTCCTTGAGATCAAGTTGTCTTCATAGACAAACTTCCCATAAATTTCAGGGAGCTCAAGGGTCTGAATGTGGTTAGCATTCCTCAGGCCTTGTGAGAAGTTGAGCCACTTCTCAGGGAGACTGTTGACAAAGCCAACATTAGTCTCATGCTTAGATAAAGTTACACCATCATTTGATAGCTCATTTATCAAAGTCTTGTATCTGGTGTAGGTCTGAGAGAGACTTTCAGAGTCCTTTGCCCTGAATGTATTGTACTCAAGTTTAAGGTCCATGACCCTATTTTCCTTGGTATCTGAGGGACCCTCAAAGCTATTTACCAAGTCATCCCAAGTTTGCTTGGCTGTAGAACAGTTGATGACTGATTCCATTATATCGTCAGGAAGACATGATATAAGGATTCTTTTCAGGCGATGGTCCTGATTGACCACCCTCCTCTCATCTATGGTCCATTGAGCTTCAGGCTTAATTAGCCTTGCAACAGTTTTTGGGACAAATGGGCCATCCTTGATACAAGCGATGTAGTAGGGTTCCATCCCAGTTAAATAGCAAATCATACGTTTTTTCCATTTGCTAAATTTGCCAGCCTCAAGTCTGGGTGCTACAGCAGAATAGCTGCCACCCTTTTTATCGACTAACTGAGGTACATTGGTATCAGTCATTTTAGGATCTTGGTTTTAAAAACCTAGAGCTCTCTGGGTTTTTGAAAGGTTTTATAAACCAGAGGCTCTGATACCACTTGTTGTTCCCTTAGCACACCGAGTAATAACAATTAAGTTAAACTAAGTGAGCTTATGACTGAGATCAATGCAAAGAATATTTCTAACAGTTATAATATGTGAATATAAAAAAAACACAATATTTTTCAACGTTTAAATTCTTATTAGAAATAATTCCAAGAATCTATTACCCAAGTGTTTTTCGGAACAAACACTTGGGATTGAATAGACAAGGGTTTATGGTGTCTCCTATCGAAACTCAAGTTTTGCTTGAGTGGTAACAATATACCCACTGAGCTATCTCAGTGAGTTGTATACACTTTGTAGGAGAGAAGTTACTTTGTAAAAGTTCTAAGCTTTCATTATACAAAGCACACATAACTTCTCTCCATCTGATCTATTTATACACAAGAAATCTAAGTATAAGTGATTAACATATTACAAGTTGTTGAGGTAGCGTGTCTGACAATTACAAACAGTAATTGTCATTTCCAAGAACCAATAGGAATGGGCTAATAAGACTTTGGGAGTTGTTGGCTGACACTCCATGACTTTTAGCCGCAATAGAGAAGGTTGGTATCTGATAAGATAAGAGTGTTTGGTCTGAAACTCTTATCTTCTCAGATCTTTCCCTTTTGTTCCCCCTATTCTTCAGGCATTGGTTCCTCAGTCTTCAATCACTTTAATGTTGTTGAGGAGACTGGGGTTCAGTTAGTTCTTGTCCAACACTCACTGAACCATCATCTTCTTCTTTGGCTTAAGTCCTACTTAGGGAGTACCGCCTTCCTGAGAGTGAGTCCTTTATTGAACTCGCCTTAAGCATCCTGAAGATGACTCACTGAGAGGCTGTTCTCTCAGTGACTTGAATTGTTCTCGGTTTAGCAAACACTTGGCTTAATTTGTGATCAAATCCTGTTTAAGATAATTGGGTCTTTTACGAACCCAACACTTTTCCTGCGGCAGGTTTTAGGTTGGAAGCTGGGTTTGAGTGAAGAGTGCATAGGAGCTTTTAGTGGACTACCCTGACGATAGATTCCCGTTGCATTTGAATTAGACTTTGAAGTTAACTTCCATTTAGATTTGTTCAGACGTGTATTCTAGTTTGATAGTCATTATTGTTTAGATTCATTATGTCCTTAGTTTCATTTTGAACCTTTGTAACCTTAATAATTATAAAAGTATTCCGCTTGCGTTTGTTCTGTTGACACCATAATATGGCATTTTGACCCTTGTCGGGTTGGGGTGTTACACTAACCTTGCCTTATTCCTAGTTACGACGCCATTTTCGTCGAGTTTATTCCTAAACACCCACTTAGTTCCTATGATGGTTTGATTCTTAGGTGGAGGTACTATATCCCAAACTTGGTTTACGGTGAATTGATTAAGCTCTTCTTGCATGACAACTACGCAGCTTTCATCCTTAATCACTTCACCAACATTCTTAGGTTCTACGGCTGATATAAAACAAAAGAAATTACTTTTGTTTTGAGCTTGTGACCTAAGGGTTCTTTGGTTTAGGTTTCCTATGACATTTTCAATAGGATGGTTCTTGGATTCTGTGACAAATCGTAATTCCTAGTCAGTTTCCAAACTTCAACATTTACTATTCATGGATTATTATTCATAATTTCACTATTTATCATTTTTGAAGCCAGTTTGCGACTTTGAGACGTTATCAAAAAATTTACTATTCACAAAACACTATTCATTCCCGGAGGGAAATCACTATTCATGGTTATCATTCATCATTTCGTAAACTAGGTTTACGGGTATTCAAAAATTCACGTAACCGTAAGGGTTTAGCTGCGTATTCATAGAACATCACTAAGGACATCATATAGACTAGAGTAGTCTACATATCATCACTAACATCATCTGCATGTTAGGTCATTCACTATAATTTCAGTTCACGTATATTTATTTATTAAATAAACGCTATCACTCAATCATTTACTACGAACATTATACCCGACACTCCCGACTACGATCCTAATATATTTTCACACTCATTATAATGATATAAAAAAAAATATATTATTAGTTTACCCGGTGTTTTGTATTCATTTACTATATATACCGTTAAAAACTTATAACTACGACGGTTTGCGAAATTTCAACACGATAACTATTTGAATACCCGATTCTTGCAAGGAATGTGATTTTATACTTTTTATGACTTCGTCATACTTTATTTTGTTCCGTCAAAATTTATTTCTAGCTAACTTAATACCCGGTAACACATAATATCTTAACTAATCTAGCCAAATCTCATCCAAGGGACAAGACCATTAATTAGCCCACAAAAATCTTCCTTCCTTCTCCTTGTTTGCCACCCCATGCCCCCCCCTCCTAGCCCACTTTGACTTCAAAATAGACCAAAGCTAGTTACTTCGCTAATTATCATTACATATTACCACATATCTCTTCATTTCTTCATATACTATTCCAAATAAACTAGCAAAACTTTCTCTCATCTCTCCCACTCCTTTGTGGTTCGGCCAAAGCAAAAAGAAGAAGAAAAACCCATCAAGATTTCAAGATCAAGTAATTTACAAGTCCTATTAGTGATCCTAGTTAAGGTTTTGGCATAAAAACCCTTGAAGTAATTAAGTATTTTGGTACAAAAACCCCTTCATCACTCAAGTAAGTTTCTAAATAATTTTTCTACTCTTTCATACTTCCATTTAATCTATTTTGATGTTCTAGTAACAAAGCATACAAATATAGTTATGTTATATACCACTTAACACATATTTTTGTCACTAAAATAAGTTTAAAGAATTTTATGAGTAATCTTATGAACTCATCATTTTTGGTGAAGATTAGGAACCCATGACACCCTAAGAAGGTGTATGGTAGGTTTAGAATAGCTTTGGTGTAGATTGGAAGAGATATGTACAAGTATTGAACGAATAAAAACGGTTTTTGACACTATATAATAAGGAGCTGTCTGTTTTTGCAATTTCTGGAAATCTCCATAGACCATGGGTTATTTTGGTTAACATATTTAGAAAATACACTAAAAAACAAAGCCGTGGCCTCTGGAATGAGTAAAAACATGCTTACAACGAGAAAGATACGTTAATTCTAAGTTTGACGACGAAAACTAAATTTTCTGAAAAATAGTAAGCTGTTAAACGATTTTCAATGAGTAAAACGAGGCATTGAACGCCATCTAGATGAGCCGACATATCAAAAATATATTAGTTCACTGTAATACGAAGCCAATGACATAAAGAACGTAGAAAATGAGCTTATAACGACCAAGATACAAGCGTTTGAAACTCAACATTCACAACACATTTTCCATCAGCTTTTATTAAAAATGTTTCTAAGTGTAAAACTGTTTTTGCGAGTAGCCATGTTGAGAGCTATTTTTCTCAATAATCGAGTCAGTTTGAGACATTAACCCTTTGAAGTAAAATCAAGTACTCCCGGCCTATTTTCTAAAATGACCAGCCGTTCATCAATCGGACTTGTAACGAGTAAAATACGACCTTCCCAATATACCCGAAAACTGCACAAAAACAGTCAAATTAGCCCGACTACCTAACTTAACCATTATTTTTCTTTATGATCGAGAGTCGTATGGATAAAATTTCGATGATACGAATTTAAGATGTTGTTACAAACTTTCTAAAAACACGGAGATCGCTTCCTAACGATCAATATTCACCAACTTACGACTAGCTTTGTGAGGCTACTTATTCATTCTCTAATAGTTGAAAAATATTAAATTACGACGGAAAACTCTATTATTCTTCTATAAATCACCAAACGACTATAGTAGGATGCCGTTACAACATAAATACACGTAAAATATTTTATGACTTAACAAGACGTCAAAAATACATTCTTCGACGATAAACGTTATTTCCAAATTTCACGAGTGGTATCGATAACATACGTATTTGCATGTGTAACATCATTTCATGACTTACATTAGATCATATCATTCATATTAGGTTGCGGTTAAAGATTGTGCCTCATTTCAGTGTATCCACTATTGTCATCATTACTATCGCATTAGGTGAGTTTTCATAGCCCCGTTTTCAGTTTATATTTCATTTCAAACCTACGGGGGAGAATACATTGCACATTATTTTATTGCGAGTCCAAGTACATTAAATTCATTTACATTGCTTAAGTTACCATCATTGCCTTGTTAAAGTCTCTTTTTATTTATCATGGACCGTTAATTGACAGTAAGCGAGGGTGAGTGAATAGATCTATTGAGGGTGTCTCCTCCGTCCGGGTTAGTCCCTCCAACTTGACCAGTTAGGCAAACGGATGCATTTCATTTGAATTATATTAGAGTGTCTGGCAAAACACTCAGTTGGGGTGATGGTCCCTATTAACGATATAATGCAAGATCTAATCTACTACTAACCACGAACATAACTACAACTAAGCTACGTATAAACTAATAACAATAGATTAAGTAGCAACGAGAGATTATAAAAGAGAAGAAGAAGGATGATTTCATTAAACTCTATAAAATGACAAAGCTTCCGCACAATGAAATGAAAACCAACAAGAGAAATGATCACCCAAACCTTCTATTGATAGGCACAAATAAGGGCGACATTTCTATAAGTTTTTCTAGAGGAAATAAACACTAAGTGGCCGCCCCACGGGCTCCTAATGGACCGTGGCTTTTATACTTAACTTAGAACCCATATTGTTTAGCAACCTACTCGTTACATATGACTAAGACTTGAAATATAATAAAAACGTGTTCCTAACATGGGGCATACATTATTAGTCTAGCTTCGGGGTCATGAGCTTATAGCAATTGTATTATTTATATGGCTACATTGTCATACTTAACTTTGTGGAAAACTAGAAGGGGGGTTGAATAGTTTTACGTCTTTTTAATTTTATTTTGAAAACTTTGTTTACTTTTAAAAACATAGATTCGAATTTATGTGAACTCAACTCTTGAACAATATGAATAAATATAAGTAAATCTAAATAAACAATGCAAGTAAAGTAATGAAATGAAATGAAAGATAGAGATGGAAAGATCTAACCGCGAGACAAAAGATTTATAGTGGTTCGGCTACAAGGATACCTTCCTTGCCCTACTCCACTCCCCGTGCACCTAACTCGAGAGTTTTCTTCACTATGTCAACAAGCTCCCTTATGGCGGAGAAAACCTTACACAACTTTTCCTTACACCGGTTTAACGACACAAAGCTTCTTCACGACTTCTTGACAACTTCTTCACAACTTATTCACAATGGCCTCACGACTTCTTCACAACTTCTTCACGACTTCTTCACAACTTCTTCACAACTTCTTCACAACTTATTCACAACGGCTTCACGACTTCTTCACAACTTCTTCACGACTTCTTCACAACTTCTTCACACCGGCTTCACAACTACTTCACAACCTAGCACTACATATGTACTCTTCTACTTCTTTACACCTTCACTACTTACATACCTTAACTTCTTCACAACTTCACTACTTACACACTAATCTATCCCAAACAATTATTCACACTCCTATCTAACAAATATACACAACTTATACACAAATGAATGAATGATTACACAAACAACTTAGGTAACAAGATGATACTAAGTTGCAATACTTCTTCTCTAGTTGTTGAAGGAGTATTCTTCTTTTGCACTTGAATGGTAGAAGCTTGGATCACTTGGAAACCAATGCTTAAAAATATATGATCAAAGGATTTAGAAAGGATTTGGAAGGATAAGAAGAGGTTTAGAACAGAAGGTTTGGGGTGCAAAAGGTGAGGAAAAAGTCCAAGGAAAGTCCAGTATTTATAGGCAAATCTGGACAGCTGGAGGAGCGGGGCGGTCCCCTTAAAATTAAGGGGGCCGCCTTGTATATTTAAGGGGGCCGCCCATCTGACCGTTGCCCAGATTTGTCTTTTTGTGGGTAAGGTTTTTCTGGAACATTTTTACCATTTTTGGTTGAAAATTTGAATTCATAATTTTATAAAAGATTAAACATTTTTATTTAATACCAAAGATGATTTTCTAAAAGTTATAAAATGTTTTGGGTCATTTTATAAAAAATCTAGTGATTAAGAAAATGTTCCTTTGATCATATAATGCATTAAGCATTTGTTCATTCATACCTTAAGTGATTAAGTTGTAGAAATGAATATTTCCAACTAAATACTTGTTTACTTAATAAGTTTATGTTTGATGAGTTTAAATTTTGTGATCATCAAAACATAGAGATATGAATAAGTATTGATAATGTTTTTAGGCATTATTTATATCAACAATCTCCCCCTTTTTGATGATTACAAAACTTAAACTCATTAAATCCAAAACATTATTTTTGTACAAGTATTTAGTTAGTTTATATTCACTTCTCCCCCTTTTTGTAGAATCAAAAAGGTTATGCCGACAAATTTCAGATACGAAATTTGTTGGGGCGAAAACTCCCCCTTGATGTGTGCTCCCCCTCGTTTGAGGGCACCAAGGAATCGAGATACGGAATACTTGCAAGAAAAATATTAGAAGCACAAGCATACATAGCAAAATATGGAATATAAAAACAACAATCATGGCAGACAACAATCATGGCAAACAAATATTAAGAACATATAGCAAGACATTAATTAGTATGCTTGAAACATATAACAAGAAAAAGGTCCTAAATTGCCAAAGAGAGCTTTCAGACTTGCTTGCGACACGAAAGCTTGGAAAATAAGCATACAGTTATGCTTAGATGGTTGATGGTAGAGTGTTTGGAATGGAATTGGTTGAGTGAGGGTAAGGATGTTAGATTAATAGAGGTATATTTTTGGAGGTGGAGAGTTTGGAGGTGGAGAGTTTCGAGCGGAAAGCATGTGAATAGTATTTAGTTATTTGATGGTGAGGGAAATGGAGCGGATGGAGTGGATCTAACGATGTTATATCGGTTTAGAGAAGGAATAGGATGAGGACGAGTGAGTAGATATTTGATCCAAGAAATATCTTCACTCAAGTGGAGATGTTGGATGAGATCTAGTAAGAAGATACTCAATACAAGTGAAATGTTTATTTAAGGCAATGATTTGTTTTTGGAGAAGGACACAACAAGGACAATAGTTGACATAATTATCAACTTGATTCAAATTGTGAGGGTGAGGTGAGCAATTTGAGTAGGGTGAGGATGGAGTATGGAGGTTGGCCCTTGTTGCAAGGTGCATAGCAAGGAGATCACAACGGTCATGGATTTGGTTGTTTGGTGGAAGTGGAAGAAATTGGGGTGTGTAGTTGGAAGTAAAGTTGGATGTTTGACCAATATGATGAGGGTTTTGAAAGGTTTCAATGAGGTTGGTTTAAGGTTGAGATGTGTAGTTTGGAACGAAGGTGGAGGTTGAGGTTATTTTGTGATGAAGGAGGACTAGAAGGGAGTTGCTCCAATTGAGCAAGGTGTAAGGCAAGAAGAGCACAAAGCTCATGGGCTTCTTTAAGTTCTTCAATGAACTTCAAGTGTTTGGAAGAAGGTGATGATGGTGGAGTTTGGTTGTTATGATGGATGAATGAACAATAATGATGGAAAAGGGCTATTTATAGTGTAAGAATGGTGTGGTTTAGGAAGGTAAATTTTGGAGGGTGGTTTAGAAAGGTGATGATGGTTAAGTATGGTTGTTATCTAGGATGGATGTTTGAACATGTAACATAGGAGTAACATGTGAGTTGGTAGGAGGTGGTGGTGATACTCTTGGTGGTGGAGACATTTGTGAGCTTGGGTAATTATGAGTGGATGAGGATGGAGATATGGAAGAAGGGGATATTCTAAGAGTGGTGAGTGTTTTGGATGGTATATTGGTAGGTTGAATAAGATGTGAGGTGTTGTGAATGAGATTGGAATAATTGTTTAGGGATTGATCATGCTCTTCATATGAATCATATGGAAGAGATGAATGGGTATTTTTGGGAGTAAAGATGGGTGATTGGTTATTATGATGAGGATTGTGAAAGGGTTCATTGGAATGAGCTTGAGGATTGGGAGTATAGTTGGGAACAAATGTGGGTAGAGGTGTTGTTTGTTTATGAGGAATGGGAGTGTTTATGAGATGATGGAAGATTATGAGGAATGGGAGTGTTTATAGTGTGGGATTGATGGTATTAAGGAATGAATAGAATTTGTTGGATGGATTGGAATAAGATATGTTTGTGAATTTTGGGAAGTATAGGATGAAATGGGCAAAAAAAAAAAAAAAAAATAGAAAAAGGGAACAGCACCTTCGACCATCAGATGGCCGGTCCCCTTAATTAAGGGGCCGGTCCCTTTAAACATTAAGGGGGCCGCCCATCTGGTGGTTTCCAGATTACTGGCAATGGGTTTTTGGCAGAAAATTGTAGAAAGGGTTGTGTTTTTGGGTTTAGTTTCAAGCAAGTCCAACTCTTTGAGGCAATTAAGCATGTAATAGATATATATGCAAAACATGTTAATTAAAGAGATTAAGCAAACAAGTAATTTCGTCTAGCAAGTAAACATACTCATCAAGCAAGTAATATATATGGACTAGGAAACAATAAACTACACCAAGTATTTTCTTAATTATATGTAAGTGGGAAGATTAATGAACTATTTGAGGGATCCTAATGTGTGCCTGTGTGCAATAAATGGGAACTTAAGATAGCATGGACTTCTAGACTTGTTACAAACAAAATCTTAATAGACAAACCATGGTCCACTTGATTTGACTTAGTTCACTTATAAATGTCATGTACATAAATATAGATGAAAAATATGAGATCACCATGCATGAAAAAAATGTTTTTAGCATTATTCAACAATGTTTGAAAGTGGGTTTTTATGTAGATGTTAAAGTTATTTGAATAGAATAGATTGGGTTTTATTTCAAAATGTGTTTTAATGAAGAATGGGTAAGAAAAAGAATTCCCAATCTTTGACTTTGATCGAAACAGAATTATGGACATAGATTAAGAAGAAAAAATGAGATAGTAAAATGTGTTAATAGAAAAGTGAAATAGTCATAAAAAAAAACCATTTTTCCAAAATGTGAAGTTTTTGTATATTTTTAAAGATACTAGATTTTTGACAACAAATACCATTAATCCTAGATTTAAAAAAAATGGTTGTTAAAGATCTCATGCTCAAGGAAATTGGTTAAGACTATTGTTACATGCTACCCCTTTCTACATATCCTATGGTCATAAGGAAACGATGACGAAATTCTATATGTTTGATGCGAGAGTGTTGAATGGGGTATAACCTAACATCTATAGCTCCTTTATTGTCGTACACTTATCTAACTTGATGCCATAATCTAAGAGAGCTTGTTTCATCCATAGTTTTCTAACGCGAGAAATCTAATCTTACTTCTATGTTAATGATTAATCCACTTAACTCATTTTACTTCATCACCATGAGTTTTCTAATAGTGGACATAGAAGATTTCCATTTTAAATGTTATAGCTTAAGAGTGCCAAAGGGAAAAGAACAAGTGATTCTAGGTTCTAAGTAGATTTATATAAGCTATTATGTGTGTGTGTATATATATATATATATATATATATATATATATAATATATATATAATATATATATATATATATATATATATATATATATATATATATATATATATATATAACTAGGCATTATGAGCTAAATAGGCATGCAATAACTAGTCATTAATCTAAGCATATATTATAACAATAAACATAAAAGGAAAGCGTACCTTTTAGTCTTCAGTAGATTTTCTTCAAACGCTTCAAAGCGTGTATATTGACTTATAGAAGCCAATCGTAGATGAGACATCGAAATTCTCGATGAGTAGATGATCCGTCTGAAAACACTTATCTTTTATTTCTCTATCACACAAGTCAACCACTTGTGAATGGTCAACCGTAATAAATGATAAAAGACAAACAGTCTCAGAACGAATGCTCGTGTGTAGTGTGTGAAACCAGGCAAGTGATCACCCGGATCGTTTCCCAACGAGATGTGAATGGAAAACTGTGAAAAGCTAGGATAAGAGTGACTGATGATTTAGATTGCTTTTGATTTTGCTTTATTTAACAATTCTAAATAACAAATAAAAACAGATATACACAGGGAAATTAAACGCGAATAAAATAAATTACAAACGCGTAACGAAAAAGCTGAAATGGGACAAAAACTGAAATTTATGAAATTTAAAACCTAAAAATGTAAAATGACTTAAAACTTATTTAAAAACTTAAATTATATTTTTTTATACTTTTTATTTAATTATTATTAATTATTTATTTATTTAATTACTTATTAAACTATTTAAATTATAAAAAAAAAATACTAAATGAACTAAGAAAAATCTAAAACTTTTTCTAAAAATATTATAAGATGAGAAAAAGCTAAGAAAATTATAAAAATGAAAATTACTTAATTAAAATTTAAAAAAGATAAATTCTATTAAATAGAAGCTATCACTTTATTTCTATTTTTGATTTTCTTAAGACCTAAAAATATTTTTATATTTTTCCTAGATTAAAAATGACAAAAGAAAATTATGAAAATTGTATTTATATTTTTCTGATTATTTTTCTATTTATTATGATTTAAATACTATCAAAAACTAATTAAAATGATTAAAAATATCAAAACTATTCAGAAAATTATGAAATTTTCTGAGTAAATCTAAAATATTATTAGAAAGATGGGAAAAATAAAATGAAAAGGTTAGTAAGCCAAATAAGCAGAAATGGGCAGATAAGCAGTTTGGAATAAGCCCAAATATAAGCAAATAAGCACTAAAATTAACCAACTGATTAGGACAGACTTAATACACTATTATAAGCACAAAACAACTTAAATCCAACAGATAATCGAACAAATAAGCACAATCAACCCCAAATCTGTTTCAAACTTAAGACAGAAATAAGCAGAAAAAGGCAAACTTGCAGAGTGAATTAAGCTATGAAATAAGCTACTGAGATGCAATATTATGGGGCAAAACTTAGCTTAGCTTATGAACTATCTTAAAACACTAAAAGCCCTATCAGAATCTAACCAATTGAAGTCCAATTGAGTGCTAGATCAGCAACTCAGAACACTCAGCATACACTGAGTTTGACTTATGCAGTAAAACAAGAGATTTGACTTTGGTGGATTTTGGGCTTAATCTAATGCTTGATTATGATATGTTAAGCTGTGATAAGACTAGAACAAGCAAGATTAACAACTTCTTAACACAATAGCATGATCATGGATCCTAAATCCATATCAGACAACAAAATTAGAAGGTTCAAAAGTTATTTTGACTTTTAACTGATTAGAGACTAGTTTTTATGGCTGGTCTGAGCTATTCTTGACTAAAGTGACATATGACAACAATCAAAAACAACACACACAATCAACAACACCACTGAATCAGTAGATCCAAACACCCCTGATCAGAACAAGCAAACAAGAAATTCAAAGCAACTTGATGTTTTGATCCTTAAATCTGTTCTCTAACCTTATACTATCATCAACAAAGATCAAAGAAACAAGAAACATCAAGAACATAAGCCTCAAACACAGAAATGACCTAAGTGGTATATTGACTGCTATGATGAGATTTTTAGCAACTATGATAATCAATGAACAAGTTACCAAGATTAAGCTATATCTTAACTTAATAACACCACAGAGACATAATAGAATCAAAGTTCAAGCAATAAGCAAATGATACAGTGAAATGCTAAACTTGATCAAAACCTTACAACTGAGAGAGTGGCTATAGGGATAGCATGCATAGGACAGGACTATCTAGCTTGTTAAAAGCAAGCTAGAAAACCACAAAGAGCTTTCTTGATCATCTTATACAACCCATGGAAGCTTTTAAGAGCTTATGTTGACCATGGTTGACCATTCTTGTATCTTGAGTTTTAGAACTGAGGTACACTAAATAAGTTTATAGTAGGCTATATTAAGCTTATATAATCTTATTGTAAGGGTATGGGAGCTTGTGAGAGCTTTTTAATGATGATTCGAATCTTAAATTCTCAATAGAAACATACACTTTGAACAACAATGAAATCAGACACAATATAACATGAAACAAGATTCTTATAGCTTAAACAAACTTTGATTACAACTGGGAATAAGAAATTACAAGATTACAACTGAAATAAGTAAAGTGCGATTTAAACTAAATTAGCTACTCTGAATTATTTATTACATTGCTCTATTTATACTAAATACAAGTGGGAAACCCTAATTAGACATCTCTGAGCACATCCCCACCCTTGAATTGCCTTCTAGTGATCTCAGCTGTTGATTCATCATTTTGGCGCCAAAATTGAGTTAGTGGATTGAGCAGGTTTTAGCATTAAATGCAAATCAGGGAGGTGGAGAAGAAGCATTGAATGTTTCTTGTATTGTTAGGTGAGTTGGATTGGATGGGGAGTGGTTTAGCAGAGAAACCATGGGCAAGGTTGTTTATGCGGGTTGTGAGGTTGGGGATGAGTTTGACCAAGTCAAACTGGTTTTTAAATACCAGGCTTGGGTCGGGTTGGGTTTTAAGAGAATTGGGCTTGTTGGGCTGGGTTTTAATAATAGGATAGTGGGTTGGGTTTAGATAATTAGGATGTTGGGTTTGTTTGTTTATTTATTTTTAGGTCCGGTTGGTTTATAGCAAAATCACAAGGACCAAAAGTGTAACTTTCTGAAACTTGAAGGACCCAACCTGTAAATTCACAATACATATCACAAGGACCAATTATGCCATATATGATTAGTACAAGGGTTACATTTATTAATTTTCCATTTTAAATAACCCAGGGACCATTTTTGACACTTTTCAAAGTTGAGGGACCAAAGTTGTAAATTTGTGATTTTTAACTTCAAAGGATTTTTCTAACAACTTATGAATCCCCAAGGACCTAAAATGATATTTGTACAAGTTTTTAGTGATCAGGGACTAGATTTGACAACTTTTAAAAGTTGAGGGACTGAAACTGCCAATTATGCAAACTTTGTTCGTTTTTCAACTGTTTTTAAACATTTTGCATCTGAAACATGTAAAACACAATTCTGGAATAATTTCAGTATTATGATGCATTTCTGAGTGTTTTTGAGAGTTTTGGCAGCTCAGATTAGGTAAAAATGATGAGTATTTAGACACTCATCAGTAGACACTTTAGCCACTTGGTCCCCATTGTCCAATTGGTCCATAGTTGTTTGGACCGAACATGGTTTGCAATTGACTAGGATGCATATATGGTGGAAGTATTCCCCAAGGATTGAAACTTGGTGGACTTGAATAATTCCACATTGGGTGACTATTATTATGGAGGTTTTGTCTATTTTGGTTTCTTCTAGGTTGAGGTGTTTTAGGTCGAGGGTGAGGACTAATTGGTCTTCTAGGTTGAGGAGTTTTAGGTCGAGGGTGAGGACTAATTTGTTTTCTAGGAGGAGGTGTTTTTGACCTTAATTTTGGTTTAGAATATCCTACTTCAGTTTTTAAAGATGGTTTGTAGAAAATTTTTGCTTCCTCATTACTAGCAATGAGTGTTTTTCTATCTTTCATAAGTATGTATTTAGGTTTTGACTCTAAGGATTTTTGCTTGCTAGATTCACATTCAAACTCTACATTTTTAGTTTCACTAGTTGAAGCCTTAGTTGAATTAAATCCTAAGCCGGTTTTATCTCCTGATGTTCTTTGAACACTTATTATTTTTCTAAGTGAATTACTACTATTTTCAAATTTGTCAAGTTTGCAAATTTCTTTCTTAAGTTTTTCGTTTTCATTTTTAATCTCTTGACATGTTTTACTTTCAACAAAAATTTCATTGCCTTTTTCTAAGTTGAGTAGTTTAGTTTTTAGTTCTAGTATTTAGATTTCTAATTGATTATTTATCCGTTTTAGTGATTTATTTTTAATCATAACTTTTTGACCTAATGTGCATAACCTATTATATTCATTATCTAGGTCTTTTTCATCTAATGATAAATTTTCATCACTAAAGTATTCGGTTTCGGAACGTACCTCACTTGATGTCTTAGCCATAAGACATTTCTCCTCCTTTGTGGTTTCTTTCTCATCTTCATCACTATCACTCCATGCTCCTCCAACGAACGCCTTTTGATTTTGCTCATTTGACATCATTGGACATCTTCCAATGAGATGATTTGGATAACCGCACTTAAAACACTTCCTCTCGCTCTTGCTACCTTTGTCGTCTTTGTTTCTTTGGAATGCCTTTCTTTCGTCATGTGGTTGTCTAACGAATCTTCCTCGTCTTTTGAAGAACTTCTTGAAGTCTCTTATGGCCATTGCATATTCTTCGTCATCACTTTCGGAGGTTGAGCTATCCTCGTCACTAGATTCCTTCCTAACTTTCAATGCAATTGACTTGCTTTGTTCTCTTTTTCCTTTGACCATCTCGGAGTCTTTCTTTATTATTGCTTCGTAGACTTTCAAATTGCCGATCAACTCATCAAGTTGAAGAGTTGATAAGTTCTTTGATTCTTCACTCGCCGTAACTTTAGCTCGCCATTTTGGATGAAGAGCCCTAAAAAATTTCCTAACAAAATTCTTACTGGAAAAACTCTCATCAAGTGCTTTTAAACTTGTGATGATAGTGTTAAACCTAGCAAAGGCATTATCAATTGATTCCTCTTCAGGAATCGTAAATTGTTCATATTGTTGAACAAGAAGATCTATTTTATTATCTTTGACTTGACTATTACCTTGGCGAGTTATTAGTAAGGAGTTCCAAATTTCTTTTGCGGTTTCACACATAAAGATCCTTTCGTATTCTTTACCTGGTAACGCATTATAAATAACCATTTTTGCCTCATTATTTTTAGCTAGTTTCTTTTTTAAATCATCATTTTGTTTTTCAAAAGGTACAATTTCATCTATTTTAGTTAAAGGATTATTTTGAACAGGGGGAAAATCACCATAGGTAATAACATGCCAAAGATCAAGATCTTTTGATTTCACATAAGTTTCGAATCTATTTTTCCAATAAAGAAAACCATCATTCTCAAATAGTGGTGGTCTTTGCATGGATTACCTTTCTAAATATTTTTCAGATTCCATAGATCGTTTCCAGTTTATTTTAAAAATCTTGTTTAACCTGGCTCTGATACCAATTGTTGAAAACTAGAAGGGGGGTTGAATAGTTTTACGTCTTTTTAATTTTATTTTGAAAACTTTTTTTACTTTTAAAAACTTAGATTCGAATTTATGTGAACTCAACTCTTGAACAATATGAACAAATATAAGTAAATCTAAATAAACAATGCAAGTAAAGTAATGAAATGAAATGAAAGATAGAGATGGAAAGATCTAACCGCGAGACAAAAGATTTATAGTGGTTCGGCTACAAGGACAACTTCATTGCCCTACTCCACTCCCCGAGCACCTAACTCGAGAGTTTTCTTCACTATGTCAACAAGCTCCCTTATGGCGGAGAAAACCTTACACAAATTTTGCTTACACCGGTTTAACGAAACAAAGCTAGATGTCGGGTTCTAATCGTAGCTAGAACCAATCTCACAACTTTTATACGACTTCTTCACAACGGCTTCGCGACTTCTTCACAACTTTTTCACGACTTCTTCACAACTTATTCACAACGGCTTCACGACTTCTTCACAACTTCTTCACGACTTCTTCACAACTTCTTCACACCGGCTTCACAACTACTTCACAATCTAGCACTACTTATATACTCTTCTACTTCTTTACACCTTCACTACTTACACACCTTAACTTCTTCACAACTTCACTACATACACACTAATCTATCCCAAACAATTATTCACACTCCTATCTAACAAATATACACAACTTATACACAAATGAATGAATGATTACCCAAACAAATTAGGTAACAAGATGATATTAAGTTGCAATACTTATTCTCTAGTTGTTGAAGGAGTATTCTTCTTTTGCACTTGAATGGTAGAAGCTTGGATCACTTGGAAACCAATGCTTAAGAATATATGATCAAAGGATTTAGAAAGGATTTGGAAGGATAAGAAGAGATTTAGAACAGAAGGTTTGGGGTGCAAAAGGTGAGGAAAAAGTCCAGGGAAAGTCCAGTATTTATAGGAAAATCTGGACAGCTGGAGGAGCGGGGCGGTCCCCTTAAATAGGGGGGCGGTCCCCTTAAAATTTAGGGGGCCGCCTTGTATATTTAAGGGGGCCGCCCATCTGACCGTTGCCCAGATTTGTCTTTTTGTGGGGAAGGTTTTTCTGGAACATTTTTACAATTTTTGGTTGAAAATTTGAATTCATAATTTTATAAAAGATTAAATATTTTTATTTAATACCAAAAATGATTTTCTAAAAGATATAAAATGTTTTGGGTCATTTTATAAAAAATTTAGTGATTAAGAAAATGTTCCTTTGATCATATAATGCATTAAGCATTTGTTCATTCATACCTTAAGTGATTAAGTTGTAGAAATGAATATTTCCAACTAAATACTTGTTTACTTAATAAGTTTATGTTTAATGAGTTTAAATTTTGTGATCATCAAAACATAGAGATATGAATAAGTATTGATTATGTTTTTAGGCATTATTTATATCAACAAACTTTTTACATTGTGGATATCGTACAAAACATTTACATAAACCTATGATTCTCAACAACATTATTGTTGACCGTTTTTAGCAATGTATTTTCAGGTAATTAAGGCATTCGCATCATGGCCTGCATGTGGACATATCATAGAGTCGCGGAGACGACGCGTCTCAGTTGTATTTATATGCACTTTAAACTATCGTTTGATTGTAACAAACTTATTTCCGCAAACTTGAATCATCTTTTGGGACCTAGCTTTTGTAAACTCTGAATGTTTTATCAAATCAAACGATATACTTTTAAAACAACACTTTAGGTCGTTCAATATAACTATAACTGTGATGCTATGGCCGTCGCGCCCCAGGTATTCCATTCCGCTGCAAATCAGGTATTTGGGGGTGTGACAGATTGGTATCAGTGCTAAGGTTATAGCGAACTAGGTTGTATCACAGACCCTAGACTATAACCACATCATCATAGCATCTCATCATTTCATCATAAGTGCATATTCACTATGCATGCGGTTTCATACATACACTATGCGAGTTACTTATAGTTATATATTTATATTGACCTGGTTCACAGCAATATGTCTTCACCCAACCACCCTATTATCATTCCAGCAGACTCGGATATCGAGGATGCTTTTTCATCCACAAATACACCTACATCACCACTCTCACCTTCTTATACCTCGACATTCCCATGTCACTCACCATTGTTAGATGATAACCCTCATCCGTTTGAGGCAGTAGCACCGCCTAAACCAGACCTAGAAGAGACTACCAGATATGACACTGAGACCCTTGAGATTCAGGAGACTGCCCTTACTTTCCCACTATCACCATTGTCATTCCCCTTTTCCATTCCCACATATCGGGAATTAGATGACAATTTGTGGATAGTACCAAGATCACCGACTCAGCAGGAACATCAGCAGATCCCTCAAGAATGGTTTGAGATCTACACTATCCCGGATATGATCGATGCACAACTCCAGAACCCACATCAGAACTCCTCACAACCCCAAGATGTCGCAAGCCAGGATCCAATCAGAGGAGCACCAGGGAACCTCTAGACTAGATATGTGGCATAGTTCAAAGAAACTTGTAGTATTTTGGTTGTTGTACAACGAACTTACCAAGTGTTGACTCTACTATATGGATATGGTTGTGCTATCTATGATATCGGTACATGTAGGCCGAAATTTTCATGTATTATATTCATGTGCGTTGTGATTATATTTATGATATTTCGTGGTTGTTTCTCGTTGTGATTTCATTATATTTATACATGTTGTGGTTGTATATTGTGTATGATGATCGTTTCTATTTGTGAGATTCTCATTATTGTTATCTCTTGTGATTATGAAGAATTATGCCGCCAAAGAAAACTACTCAAGCAATGACACTAGCTGAAATCCGAAAACTTGTTGCCGATAGTATAGAGGCAGCACTAGTAGTTGAAAGAGAGGCCGTAGCTGCACGGGGTGCTGAAGCCGCTTCTCGGGCAAAAACAGCAGAAGCTGCTGGACTAGCTGCTAATGGTACCAATGTTGGAAAATTTATATACAAGGACTTTAAGAACGGCGATCCCATAAAATTCAAAGTCACTGAAGGAGCCACTGCTATCATCCGTTGCTTTGAGAAGACGGAATCTGTATTTCTTCTATGCAATTGTCCAGATGACAGCAAGTTAAAGTTCGCTACCAGTCACTCGTTGATGAAGCCATGTCATGGTGGAATTCTTATGCACAGCCTATTGGTATGGAAAACGCTTACAAGCTCACGTGGGAAGAATTCAAGAAGCTACTGTGTAAGAAGTTTTGTCCACGCACCGAAGTGAAGAAGTTAGAAACAGAATTTTATGAGTTAGTAACCACAGGTAATGATATCGAAGCCTACATCAGGAGATTTCAAGAGTTGGCCGCGCTGTGTCCAACTATGGTTCCGGATAACGAGAAGTTGTTGGAAAACTTCATTGGTGGGCTACCAAACAGCATCCATGGGGATGTAACTGCTTTTGATCCACACACACTGGACGAAGCAATCAGAATATCTCAGAAGCTTATGGCTCAAGTAGTAAAGAAGGGAGCTACTGTCAACAACAACAATAATCGTAACAACAACAACAACTACAATGACAACCGAAACAATACCAACTATAACAACAACAACAAGAGAAGGTGGGACAACAATCAGGGTGAAAATGCTACTCAACAACCACCAAAGAGATAAGAAGTTGCTAAGGCCTATGCTACAGGCCCAACTGAAAAGAAAGGTTACAAAGGTACCCTACCCAAATGTAACAAGTGTCAAAATCATCATAACCCTGGGCATTGTCTTAATCCTTGTGGTAACTGTAAGAAGATTGGTCATTCGACTAGAGAATGTAAGTTTCCAATCATTGCCGGAAATTAGAAACCTCCAGTGACATGTTTTGGCTGTGGGGAGATAGGACATTACAGGAATGAATGCCCAGAACAAGGAAATCAAGGAAACAGGAATCAGGGTGGAATAGCTCGTGGGAGAGATTATATCATCGGAAAAGGAGATTGCCAGCACATCAACAACATTGAGGATGACAACAATGTTTAAGAACAAGGAACTTCTGCCTTAATAATAAACCATAGGAAGAGCCTTTTTGGGTTGTATTTCTTTAAGTAGTCTATCTTAAGTACTTTCTTGTAACCTTGTTGTATCATGTACCTTTATATCTAATGAATCCACTATCTTTTGTTATCTCCATGATATCAAAACCCTCGTCTATTACATTCCCTGTTTCACTACCATATTTCCAACCGTTTTGCAACAATATTCCACTACCCGGTTATGAACTAAGTTACCTACATTCTATGGTAGATTAGTAGACTCATACTACCCTACAAAATGCCCTTCCAAGTGACATACAAGCTATCATGTTACCATTCTATAAACTGTTTCACAAATGTCTTACAAACAATTTTCCTACCTCGTAAATTGTTTTGGTAGCTATTTCAACCACAGTATGATTGATAATATTCAACTTTTGAGAAACATAACATCATTTGGACAAAACCAAGCATTACATCATCTGTCCTCAATTATACATAGCCTGATCACCTATGTATAATTCGGGAAGGATCATGTCATGAAAAGAATAATTATCTTTCAAACCTTTTCTAAACAACAATTTTCACTTGAAATGTTGAAGAGAAAAATTGTGTACATAGATAAACTATCCACGAACATCACTTTCCTAAGGCACCATAGGCATCCACACCACTTATTCAATCCATAAATCAGATTACACTATTGACTTTTTCTAGGCATGACCTTTCAAACCATCTACGAGGAAGATTCCTCGATGTAAGCAAACCGTTAGAATTTCAAGTTGGCAACAAAGTTGTGTTGAAAGTCTCGCCTTGGAAAGGCGTGATACGATTCAGAAAACGCGGAAAATTAAACCCTAGGTATATTGGACAATTTAGGATTCTAGCTAGAATCGGCCGACTGGCATACAGACTTGAGCTTCCGTCAGAGCTCAACAGCGTACATAACACATTCGATGTGTGGGAAACTAGAGGGGGGTTGAATAGTTTACCGGTTTAAAAACTTCTTTTAAAAATCTTATTTTAAAAGTATGCTATTGGAAACTTTGATTCGAACTCTATGCGTAATCAAATAACACCAATATGAACTACAAGCTAAGCTACGTAATAATAACAAATGAAAGTAAAGAGTAGAGTTGGAAAGATCAAACCGAGACAGAGGATTTATAGTGGTTCGGCTACGAAGCTCTTCTTCGCCCTACTCCACTCCCCGAGTACCACACTCGAGAGTTTCAAACACTATATCAACAACCTCCCTTCAGGCGGAGAAAACCGTACACATCGCTTATCCTATTTCCAACACTAAGCTAGATGTCGAGTGCTAATCTTAGCTAGCACCAATCTACCAAGGTTCACGTGAACAAACACACAAGCCCGATGGCTTCAAGAGATCACCAAGATCTCAACACGATCACAATGATCAACACTCACTTCACTCTACTCAACTAACACTAACCTAATGACCCTTGATCTTCTTGATCAATCACACAAGCCCAATGGCTTCAAGAGATGTTCACTATCTTTATAGATCACACTTGATCTTCACTCTCACTCACAAAAAGGAAATATACTTGATGTATGCTAAGATACAACAAGGTTGTAACAAGTGTTACAAAAACCTATTAACTACAACTCTAGTATCTTCTTGATTACTTGAGTTCTTCTCTTGCTAATGAAGAGGGATGACAACACCTTGCATCAACTAGGATACTTGTGTTCTTCTCTTGCTAGTGAAGAGGTATGAAGAGGATCACTTGAAGGATGATTGGATCACTCTTGAAACAAAGAAAAAACTAATCTAATTGACCCTAAGAAGTGAAAGGTGTGAGAGGATTTAACTAAGGGATTTTTCTGTGTGTGAAGGGTGCCTAAAACTGTGAAAGAGGTGGGTATTTATAGGCAAAGAAAATCTGAACGTTACAATTCAAAATGGTACGGACGGCTCCACTAAATGACCCACGGCTCTGTTAAATTTAACGGTACCGTGGAGCCGTGGTAGACTAGGACGCTCCAAATTTTGTCTTTTCTGGTGAAAACTTATTTGGGGAAGGTTGGAGCTGATTTTGGGGGGGAAAATAGCTGTTGTGATTTTCAAACTTATTTTTTCATTAAAACATTTCTTAATATTTCAAAAATAATTTGTCATGTGTATTTTTGAAAAAATGTTTTGTACCATTTAAAATGTGAATTTTCAAAACATGAATTCACTTCTTTGATCACTATTTTAAGTTGTAACTTTGTTCAAGAGTGATTTGCGTAGAAACGGGATCTTCCGATTAAAAACTTGTTAATGTTAATTTTAACGTAACGTGAGTTCACATTTTGTCATCCTCAAAACGTGAAGTAATCGAAAGATATAAATAACGTTTTTAGAACATTATTTGCTTCAACACGATGTATCAAACCTCAAGAAGTGTCTTTCAGACGAATCCCTCATAATTCCATTAGACAAAATTCAACTCGACGATAAGCTCAATTTCGTGGAGGAACCAACAGAAATCATGGACAGTGAGGTTAAACAGTTGAAGCAGAGTCAAATTCCTATCGTGAAGGTTTGTTGGATTTCTCGAAGAGGTCTTGAGTTTACTTGGGAGCGGGAAGACCAGATGCGTCTCAAATATCCACAACTTTTCAACGAATCCACTCCAGAGACTAACGATAACTGAATTCAGGGACTGAATTCCTTTTAGGGTGAAAGACAGTGACAAATCGTAATTCCAGCACATTTTCCAAACTTTGACATTTACTATTCACATATTACTATTCATCATTTCACTATTCATCATTTTTTAAGTCAGCTTGCGACTTTGAGACGTTATAAAAAAATTACTCTTCATGAAATACTATTCGTTCTCGGAAGGAAATCACTATTCATGGTTATCATTCATCATTTCATAAACTAGGTTTACGGGTATTCAAAAATTTGCGTAACCGTAAGGGTTTAGCAGCGTATTCATAGAACATCACTAAGGACATCATATAGACTAAAGTAGTCTGCATATCATCAGTAACATCATCTGCATGTTAGGTCATTCACGGGTTTGCATAATTTCAGTTCACGTATATTTATTTATTAAATAAACGCTATCACTCAATCATTTACTACGAACATTATACCCGACACTCCCGACTATGATCCTAATATATTTTCACACTCATTATAATGATATAAAAAAATTATATTATTAGTTTACCCGGTGTTTTGAAATCATTTACTATATATACCGTTAAAAGCTTATAACTACGACGGTTTGCGAAATTTCAACACGATAACTATTTGAATACCCAATTCTTGCAAGGAATGTGATTTTATAATTTTTACAACTTCTTCATACTTTATTTTGTTCCGTCAAAATTTATTTCTAGCTAACTTAATACCCGGTAACACATAATATCTTAACTAATCTAGCCAAATCTCATCCAAGGGACAAGACCATTAATTAGCCCACAAACATCTTCCTTCCTTCCCCTTGTTTGCCGCCCCATGCCCCCCCCTCCTAGCCCACTTTGACTTCAAAATAGACCAAAGCTAGTTACTTAGCTAATTATCATTACATATTACAACATATCTCTTCATTTCTTCACATACTACTCCAAATAAACTAGCAAAACTTTCTCTCATCTCTCCCACTCCTTTGTTGTTCGGCCAAAGCAAAAAGAAGAAGAAAAATCCATCAAGATTTCAAGATCAAGTAATTTACAAGTCCTATTAGTGATCCTAGTTAAGGTTTTGGCATAAAAACCCTTGAAGTAATTAAGTATTTTGCTACAAAAACCCCTTCATCACTCAAGTGAGTTTCTAAATAATTTTTCTACTCTTTCATACTTCCATTTAATATATTTTGATGTTCTAGTAACAAAGCATACAAATATAGTTATGTTATATACCACTTAACACATATTTTTGTCACTAAAATAAGTTTAAAGAATTTTATGAGTAATCTTATGAACTCCATCATTTTTGGTGAAGATTAGGAACTCATGACACCCTAAGAAGGTGTATGGTAGGTTTAGAATAGCTTTGGTGTTGATTGGAAGAGATATGTACAAGTATTGAACTATTAAAAACGGTTTTTGACACTATATAATAAGGAGCTGTCCGTTTTTGCAATTTCTGGAAATCTCAGTAGACCATGGGTTATTTTGGTTTACATATTTAGAAAATACACTCAAAAACGAATCCGTGGCCTCTGGAATGAGTAAAAACGAGCTTACAACGAGAAAGATACGTTAATTCTAAGTTTTACGACGAAAACTATATTTTCTGAAAAATAGTAAGCTGTTACACGATTTTCAATGAGTAAAACGAGGCGTTGAATGTGATCTAGATGACCCGACATATCAAAAATATATTAGTTCACTGTAATACGAAGCCGAGGACATAAAGAACGTAGAAAACGAGCTTATAACGACCAAGATACAAGCGTTTGAAACTCGACATTCACAACACATTTTCCATCAGCTTTTATTAAAAATGTTTTTAAGTGTAAAACTGTTTTTGCGAGTAGCCATGTTGAGAGCTATTTTTCTCAATAATCGAGTCAGTTTGAGACATTAACCCTTTGAAGTAAAATCAAGCACTCCTGGCCTATTTTCTAAAATGACCAGCCGTTCGTCAATCGTATTTGTAACGAGTAAAATACGACCTTCCCAATATACCCGAAAACTGCACAAAAATAGTCAAATTAGCCCGACTACCTAACTTAACCATTATTTTTCTTTATGATCGAGACTCGTATGGACAAAATTTCAATGATACGAATTTAAGATGTTGTTACAAGCTTTCTAAAAACACGGAGATCGCTTCCTAACGCTCAATATTCACCAACTTACGACTAGCTTTGCGAGGCTACTTAGCATTCTCCAATAGTTGTTGAAAAATATTAAATTACGACGGAAAACACTATTATTCTTCTATAAATCACCAAACGACTAGAGTAGGATGTCGTTACAACATAAATACACGTAAAATATTTTATGACTTAACAAGACGTCAAAAATACATTCTTCGACGATAAACGTTATTTCCAAATTTCACGAGTGGTATCGATAACATACGTATTTGCATGTGTAACATCATTTCATGACTTACATTAGATCATATCCTTCATATTAGGTTGCGGTTAGAGATCGTGCCTCATTTCAATGTATCCACTATTGTCATCATTACTATCGCATCAGGTGAGTTTTCATAGCCCCGTTTTCTGTTTATATTTCATTTCAAACCTACGGGGGAGAATACATTGCACATTTTTTTTATTGCGAGTCCAAGTACATTAAATTCATTTACATTGCTTAAGTTACCAGCATTTCCTTGTTAAAGTCTCCTTTTATTTATCATGGACCGTTAATTGACAGTAAGCGAGGGTGAGTGAATAGATCTATTGAGGGAGACTCCTCTGTCCGGGTTGGTCGCTCCAACTTGACCGGTTAGGCAAATGGACGCATTTCATTTGAATTATATTAGAGTGTCTAGCAAAACACTCAGTTGGGGCATACATTATTAGTCTAGCTTCGGGGTCATGAGCTTATAGCAATTGTATTAGTTATATGGCTACATTGTCATACTTAACTTTTTACATTATGGATATCGTACAAAACATTTACAAAAACCTATGATTCTCACTATCATTATTGTTGACCGTTTTTAGCAATGTATTTTCAGGTAATTAAGGCATTCGCATCATGGCCTGCATGTGGACATATCATAAAGTCGCGGTGACGACGCGTCTCACTTGTATTTATATGCACTTTAAACTATCGTTTGATTGTAACAAACTTATTTCCGCAAACTTGAATCATCTTTTGGGACCTAGCTTTTGTAAACTCTGAATGTTTTATCAAATCAAATGATTTACTTTTAAAATGACACTTTAGGTCGTTCAATATAACTGTAACTATGATGCTATGGCTGTCGCGCCCCAGGTATTCCATTCCGCTGCAAATCAGGTATTTTGGGGTGTGACAGATTCCTTGATGTTGACAACTTCGTCAACTTCAACTATCTCATCCTCAATGTCATTTTCTAAGGTTTTCTTGCCATTAACCTTAATGGCTTCTTCCTCATCTAAGTCATCATCCACTAAGGGTGATGCCTTAGTTGATGGAGGACTTTCATCGAATGTCATGTTGAGTGATTCTTCGACTTTCATTGTTTCCTTGTTTAGGACAACATAGGCTTTACTATTTTGGGAGTAACCTAGGAAAACACCTTCGTAAGACTTTGGGTCAAACTTGGTGAGGTAGTCTTTAGTGTTTAGTATGAAGCACTTGCTTCCAAACACTTTAAAGTAATCAAGAGTAGGTTTTCTACCTTTCATGATTTCGTATGGTGTTATTCCTAAGATAGGTCTAATTAGAATCCTATTTATTATGTAAGTTGAGGTGTCCACCGCATTACACCAAAACTTTTGCGAAATTGATTGTTCATTCAACATCGTTCTACTCATCTCTTGTAGAGTACGATTTTTCCGCTCAACTACCCCATTTGATTGTGGAGTGCGTGGAGCCGATAAATTGTGTGTAATACCATTAGCATTACAATATACTCCAAATTGCATTTCATTATCAAACTTCCGACCATGATCTGTCCTAATAGAAACTATTGTACACCCTAGTTGATTTTGGACTTTCTTACTAAAGATTTTGAATTCCTCGAAAGCTTGTGTCTTATTCTTAAGAAATCTAGTCCAAGTATACCTAGAGTAGTCATCAATAATTACTAAGGTGTAGTAATTTCCTCCGTAGCTCCGTACGGCGGATGGACCAAATAAGTCCATGTGAAGGAGTTCTAGGCATCTAGAGGTCGAGACCATATTCTTAGCTTTGTGGCTAGAGTGAGCTTGTTTTCCAACCTTACAAGCATCACAAAAGTGTTTATCAAACTGAATCTTAGGTAGGTTCTAATTAGTTCCTTACACACCAATGATTGTATTAAACGCATATTGGTGTGACCTAATCTCCTATGCCATAGAGTGGAATTATCATCTATGGTTGCTAAGCAAATCTTATCCTAAGGCTTATTTCCTATTTTCATAACAAATAAGCCATTCCTCCTAACTCCTTTGCCTATGGTTTTACCATTCTTAATGATCTCACTACCCTCTTCAGAGAATATAACTCTACACTTATTATCTACCATTTGACTAATGCTAAGAAAGTTAAATCCTAAGTTATCTACATGCTCAATATCTCTAATAGTGAGGGAGTTTTGAGTAATCGTACCTTTGCCTATTATGTTGCCCTTAAGTTTGCTACCGAAACTGACATTACCTCCGTTGTATGCCTTGTATGATGAGAATAGACTTCGGTTACCCGTCATATGATTAGTGCATCCACTATCCTTGACCCATTCGTCAGGCTCCAAGTCGATTCCCAAGAATATCTCATTCAAAGCCTGAACCATTAGGCATGTTTCATCGTTGGGATTATTCTCTTCTTCTTCACCGCTATCACTCCAAGAGCCTCCTATAAAAGCTCTTTGGTTGTTGGTTTTCGGTGGTTTGGGACATTCTCCTATGAGGTGATCAGGATCTCCGCATCTAAAGCATTTCCTATCACTCGTTCCTTTCTTCTCAATCCGGTTCTTGTGTGACGGCTTCTTGTCATCACAAGGTTGCCTAACAAACCTACCTCTTCTCCTAAAGAACTTTTTAATGTCTCTAACAGCTAACGCATACTCTTCATCTTCACTGTCGGAATCGGAACATTCCTCATCACTAGACTCCTTTTTGGCTTTCAAAGCTAGAGATCTAACTCTCTCGCTTTTGCCTTTGACTATATCGGAGTCTTTCTTGATTATCATCTCATGAACTTTCAAGTTTCCTATTAGTTCATCGAGAGATAATGTTGCCAAGTCCTTTGACTCTTCAATGGCGGTGACCTTTGCTCTCCATTTAGGATGTAAAGCCCTAAGAAACTTCGTAACATAGTTCTTGCTAGAGTAACCTTCATCAAGAGCTTTAAGACTAGTGATAATAGTATTAAATCTAGCAAAAGCATTATCAATAGATTCATCTTCCGAAATGGAAAATTGTTCGTATTGTTGCACAAGAAGATCTATCTTATTTTCTTTGACTTGATTATTACCTTGGTGAGTGACTAACAAAGTTTTCCAAATATATTTTGCTGTATTACACATGAAAATTCTTTCAAATTCCTTTTTAGGCAAAGCATTATAAATCATCATTTTAGCCTTATCATTTTTGGCTAATTTTCTTTTAAGTTCATCACTTTGTTTACTATAAGCAACTATTTCATCCCTTTAAGTTTCCGGATTCTTTTTAATCGGTTGAAAGTCACCCTCGGTAATAATATGCCACAGATCAATGTCTTTTGATTTCACATACGTTTCGAATCTTGTTTTTCAATAAATAAAACAATCGGTTTTGAAAAGTGGTGGTCTTTGCATAGATTGCCCTTCTATATATTTGTCAGAATCCATTGATCGATTTAAGTTTTAAAATACAATTTACTTTAAAATCTTGACTGACGTGGCTGCTGATAGCAATTGTGGAAAACTAGAAGGGGGAGTTGAATAGTTTTATCGGTTTTTAAATCTTCTTAAAAACTTTACTATTGAAAAACTTTTATTCGAATCTTATGTGTAATCAATCAACACCAATATGAACAATTAAACTAAACTATCTAATGTAACTAGATAAAAGTAAAGGAAAGAGATGGAAAGATCAAACCGGGACAAGGAGATTTATAGTGGTTTGGTCACGAAGCTCTTCTTTGCCCTACACCACTCCCCGAGTACCACACTCGAGAGTTTCAAGCACTATGTCAACAAGACCTCCCTTCAGGCGGAGAAAATCGTACAACGTCGCTTATCCTATTTTTCGACACTAAGTTAAATGTCGAGTGCTAATCTTAGCTAGCACTAATCTACTACGATCTACTTTATCCTTTCTACTTCACACAATTACACAAGACTCGATCTACCCGATCTACCTATGATCCACTTGATCAACACACTAGCCCGCAAGCTTCAAGAGATCTCCAAGATCTCGACACGATCACAATGATCAACTCTCACTTGACTCAATCTACCCTATCTACTGATCAACTTGATCAACATACTAGCTCACAAGCTACAAGAGATATTCAATATCTCTATAAGATCACAATGATCTTCTCTCATAAACTCTTAAAAGAAAAATGATCTTGATGTATACAAAGATACAATCAAGTGTGTAACAAATGTTACAAGTGCTCTAACTACAACTACAACACTTTGTATCTTCTTGGATACCTTGTGTTCTTCTCTTACACTTGAAGAGGAATGAAGAGGATCACTTGGATGGATGATTGGATCACTCTTAAAACAAAAGAAAACTAAACTAAATGATCAAGAAGAGAAAATTTGATGAGAGTATTGAACTCAGAAAATTCTGTATGAAAAAGGATGCCCAAAAACTATGAATAGGGCTGGTATTTATATGCAGAGAAAATCTGGCCGTTATGTGGGACACGGCACCACTAAAATTTGTGGCACCGTGGTACCGTGCCAGGCAAAAATGCTCCTCTTTTTGTCTTTTCTGGTGAAAACTTATTTGGGGAAGTTTGGAGCTGATTTTGGCGGGAAAAATAGTTATTATGTTATTTGAACATATTTTTCCAATAAATGGGAGTTTCTCTTGCAGCAATAACGCGTTGATCTAGTCGCCACCGCAGCCATAAGGGACTACCTAAATTGATGTGTTTTTGCCGATAAGCTCCAATTGCATCATAGGCATTAGAAAAGAAGGGTTCTTTTTTTTTGTATACTTATAGCTATTATCTTCATTTTGATAGTTTATACGATTACATGGATTATACCTATTTATGCAAATACCCCAACGATTTCCACTCGTTAAGAATAATTATTTAAAAATAACTTGTAAAGTATATTTTTGAAAAAAAATGTTTTGTCACATAAAAATGTGAAGTTTTAGACATAAATTCACTTCTTTGATCATTTGTCAAGTTGTAAATTTGTGAGAGGATTGTTATACACTTGGTAGGATGTTAGTCCTTTGTAATGTGTGTATGTGATACTTTAAGTGAATATGATTAACAATGCGGAATCTACTTAACCACACTTAGAAGGATATTGGTTATGGAAATGGAACAGTGGTGATTGTTGAATTTGATAATGAACAATGAATGTCAACACCAAACGATTCAATATTATTTGATAATAATACGAGTGATCTTCACTATCACTAGGGTTACAAACCTTGAATCTCTATTATAAAGAAAAACTATTTTCTATTATTGTTCTATCAACTCAGTTAGACATTAAGCACACTTGCTAATTAATGTCTAACTCTCTATATATGTAAATATCTAAACACATGCACACTTGAGTATTGTCTAATCGCTAGCTTGTGTGTGTCAGTAGATAAGATACATGTATCTGTGTACACAACTTGTTGACTGATCACTTATCAAAGATATTTTCTACCGTATATATTTGACTTTTATACACAAATATCTTTTTGATACTTATCCAATCAGCAGCAGCAGAATACACGACACTTATCCTTTCAGCAATAGGATCTTTTACGCTAGCAGCAGTATCTTCCAGCAGTAGTATCTCCAACACTAGAAGTAGAATCAAATACACTAGCAGTAGAATCTACACTTTGTGAACATTTAATTCCCAATACTAATCTTCAGAACATTTAATTCCCAACAATTTGTTTGTGCATACCTAGAGTGATTTACGTAGAAATGGGAACTTTCGATTAAAGACTTGTTTACGTTAATTTTAAAGTAACGTGATTTCACATTTTGTCATCCTCAAAATGTGAATTTATCGAAAGATATAAATAACGTTTTTAGAACATTATTTGCATCAACAGATTGTCTATTTGGATACGCGAATTGTTTACTCAAAACTTTATTGTTTGGTTGAAGTATTTGAGTTGATTATTGGAATGTGTTATGTGGTTATCTGTTACATACGCGATTATTTTCTCTTGAACACAAGTGTTTAAAGATTTTGGACGTGAGAAAACTTGAAAACCGTTTGATTAGACCAATTATTGATTTGTGATTTTGTTATGCTTATTACATAGACAAGGCTAAGGTTTTGTATCCCATTAATAGCCCACTATCAAGTCGTTAGTTCGGCGGTAAGCGCGAACGATTTAGATAGATCTATTGTGGTTGACTACCTCGTCCGGACTTTAGTTGACCAAGTTGCCGAGTTTTACACCCGGACTTTGGATTGTCCAACTTGCCAGGATTTATATACGGATTTGTGGACGCACCAACTTGCCAGGACGTATAACATGTCAGATTGTATAAGTGTATACGGCGTGATGGTTGCTTCGGTGCTTATGCACCTTGACGAGTTGGATTTCATGACTTAGCCTGCATAATAAATAAATAAACTACTGTTATGGTCCAAATGTTTTTGTTTTATGATTAAACCTATGAACTCACCAACCTTGTGTTGACACTTTTAGCATGTATTTTCAGGTTTAAGGTGATAACTAACTGTTGGAGGCGCTTGGCAATGGCACGAAATGGTCATAGATTACTCTGATGTATTTGGGACTGCTAAAATCCTTTTATGGGCCTGTATTTCCGCACTATTTTTGAATGATGTAAATTTTATACTGTTGATAATGAAATTTCTTCTAAAACGGATAGGTAAAATCCGTTATCTTTACTTTGTGTTGTGTACCAATTGGGTAGCACCCTAGTGACATGTATGCTTCCGCTGTACCAAAGTTTAGGGGTGTTACATAACCTATTTACTAATATCTATAGTCAGCAGCAACATCTTAAAAAAGAAAATATAATTTTATGTAGATCAAAAGCATAGGAAAACTGCGGCTTAGCCTTTTGTTATTTAGTTAATCATGTTTAAGTTTGGTTTTTGTATTCTTGTAAGCCTTAGGCCATGCCATTCTCATTCTTATTCGTACTTATTAGATAACTGTAATAAATGAATTAATTTACAAATAATTTTAAGTATGTTCTGTTCAAAATAATTCTACCATAGGGAAACATACTACAATGACTTTTTTATTCTTGGTGTTTTCAAATATTGCCCACTATCTTGCATACGTAATGACATTCTGATTTACATTCCAATCCAACCCACATTACCGACTAGCGGTGGATAATTAAATGCTAATTACATTTATAGAGTTAATATTGTTGGAATATGAACATATTTCATAAACGTATATCTGGAAAGTACTCGATCCTACAGGATCACATGATTTACGTTTAAGTTTAAATTCGTATAATTAATATATATAAAGTATTATATTAATTATATATAACTAATAAGGTGTAACGACCGTTATATTAATAGTTATTTAACGGAAGTTACTAACGGTCGTTAGACGAAAGAAAAAGGACCCGAATGTAAATTAGAGGAGAGAAGGATCTAGAAATCCTCCCTCATGTTCGGCTGATCCACTCTTTAGGGAGGTGGGTTTTGTTTCTTGAGCTCTAAGTTATGATAACTATATATATGGATCCTCTTTATTCATTATTAGGTTATCTCTTGGAATCAAAAAGCAAGTCTTTCTTCTCTTCTTCTTCCCTCTCTACATAACCGATCGAACACCCCCTGCTAGGTTTGATTTGGTTTTTGTAATTAAGTGATTTACTTGCTTATTGGCTTTGATAACTAGCATTCTAATTGAATCGTTAGTAAAACGTGTGTGTGAGAACATAGAGGAATCAAACCTTTTGATTCTTGTGGTTTAGTCCTAATCGATCAAATATAAACCCTAATTTGGGTTCTTGGTCAATTTGGGGAACTTAGTACCAGGTTCTTGAACTGTTTGTTAGGAATTAAATGTTCAAGACTTGGTTTTGTCAAAGAAGAGTTAGTACTGCTGAAGAATAACACTAATGGTACTAATGGAGTTAGTACTGCCAGTGTAAATATTAGTATTGCTAGAGTTAAAGTTGAAGACTGCTGAAGAATTACACTAAAAGTACTAACTGAGTTAGTACTGCTAGTATAGAAGTTTATACTACTGGACTGCTTGAAGACTGAAGATAGTACTGCTTATGAAGACGTGTAAAAGGATAAGTATAGAATAGATTTTGTGTATATCTTATATAGTTAGAATTATACAGATATTCTGCATGTTTAGATTATCATACTTATCTTGTAAAGGACTCCTTGTGCTATAAAAGGAGGTCCTAGGTTAGATGATTATATACGTATGTTTTGTTAAGCTTCAAGGTTTGTAAACCCTAGTGATAAGCAAGATCACTCGTATTATACTTAATAATATTGAAGCGTTTGGTGATATCATTGTTAATATAAACTGTTCATACAATTATTGTTCCATTGATAAAATCTTCTAAGTATCAAGTAGTAGATTCCGCATACTATTTGGTATATACTCAATGAATAAATATGATTACATTGATGCACGAGGCAGATCCAAGTCAGTAATGGCTTGGGTCCCCAAAGGAAACTATTTTCCTTTATTTTATGTGCAGGGACATCTACAACAAGATGATGAAGAAGATCAAGGATATGCTGATAGTGGATGCTCTAGGCACATGACTGGGAACATGTGCTACCTCTCAGACTTTACACCTATGGATGGAGGATATGTTACATTTTGGGGAGGAGTTGGTGGCAGAGTTACTGGTAAAGGTACTTTAAAAACCGGTAAACTTGACTTTGAAGATGTGTATTTTGGGAAAAAGGAATTTCAAGTATAATCTCTTAGTGCTCAAAAATGTTGACAAAAAGAACAAGTTCTTTTTTTGACATGAATTTTTCTTTCTTGATTTTAAGTCCTATGAAGTCAATTTTTCTTAAAATTCCCAAAAAGGAAAAATAGTAAGTGTAATTTTAAAAAAAATTGCCCAAAAGGGTTTTTAAAACTTGTTTGGGTAGAAAAAAGCCCATTGGATGATCAAGTTTGGCATGGGGCTTGGTATGTTAAACTTTTAAAACCTAAATATTGAAAATAGTTTTTGGAAGGGGTTCCCAAAAATTTAAAAGAAAATTTTTTCTGTCTAAAAGGAAAACAACAAAAGCTTCTTGTAACCCCCAAAGACCCAAAAACTCTTTTTACTCACTTTAATAGCCCTATGGACTTTTTGGCCCTACGGTGTGATTTTGAATAAAAAGAATTTTTGTCGGTTTTTACTGATGAATAGATTTTTCCCATGGGTTTTCTTTTAAAGATCAAAATGAAAAAGTAGTCTTAAAACTTTTTACGGGGTAGAAAACCAAAATTGTAAAAGGTAAATCATCAGGTGGACAAGGGGGACAAAATTTAAAATAGGTTTATGGAGTTTTTGAAAAAAAAAAGGGATAAAAGGAGTTTTAGTGTAGAAAGAACCCTCAGCAAAATGGAGTAGCGAAAGGAAGAATAGAAACACTTATAGGCTGCTGGGAAACATTTGTGATCAAATTCCTTTTTCTTTTGGGGCTGAAGCGTTTACTGCTTTTTTATTCAAAACAGGGGTTTTGTAAAAAAACCCAAAAAAACACCTTAGAACTTTTTGGGTAAAAAACCCATTTTTAAAGTTTTATAAGCCCTTGGGTTGTCATGTCCTAAATTTTTTAATCCAAAAATTTTTTTGGAAATTTGATGGAAAGCAGTTTTGGGTTTTTTGGGGGTTTTCCTCAAAAGGGCCAAAGATTTTAAAAACTTGCCAGGTAGAGAAAAAACCACAAAGTTTAAGAGAATAAAAAAAATTTTTAAAGGAGGGGCCAAATTTGGTGTTTGATTTGATACTTCAAATCATGAATTATTCCTTTAAGGAAAAAATCTATGTTTTGGGGTTTTTGAAGAAAATGTTGAAAACCCTAAAGTCAAGAACTTCGGGATCCCAATTTGGAAAGTTGGATTACTTAAAAGAAGAAAACCTTCAAACAAACAAGAAGCAAGAAGATGACAAGGTTTAAGAACAAGAAATCAAGAAAGTTTAATGAATGGGTACTCCCCAGCCAAATGGTCCTGCGAAAATTTTAATAGCTAGCCTAATTAAAATGAGATTTTTTTCAAAAGAGTTTGGGATTAAACTTAAAACACTATAGTTCCAAAAACCCAAACATAAATTTCAAAGATCACTCAACAAAATGTGATTAAAAGATAATTCTGGTTTTTGAACAAGACCAAAAGGGAAATTCCAGACCCCAAAAGGGGGGTTTTTCCTCATTTAAATAAAAGAAAAAGAAAAATTCCAATAATTGTTTTGGGTTTTCTTCCAGGAACCCAAAAACATCAAAGCTTTAAGATCAGTTGGGGGAAGCATCAAAAGAGCTCTCCAATTCAAGATTCAAAAGGTTTGGTTTTGGTTTTTCCAAAAGGTATAGGGAAATTGGAACCAAATGGGTTTAAAAACAAAAAGATAAAGGGGTTAGTATCAGAAAAAAGGAGATTGGGTCCAAGGTTAACCAAGAAAAAGGGGGTTGATTATGAAAATTTTGCCCTTTGCAAGATTGAAGCTTTTACAATTTTTCCCAGCTTCTTTCATGGTTTTTATGTTAATAAAGGGGATTTTAAATTCTTTTTATGGTAATTGAAGAAAAAGTTATGTTCCAACCCCCAAGGTTTTTGAGAGACTAGAAAAATTTTTACAAGGTTAAAGGCTTTTAGGGCCCTAAACAACCCGGGCCTTGTATGAAACTTTGGCTTTTTTTAATTAGAAATTGGTTCCCAAAGGCAGGAGATCCAACTTTTTAAAAAAGAGAAAAGGGGAAAGAATTTGCATCAGTTTATGTGATGACTAATTTTTGGATAAACAAAAAGAATTGTTGAATTTAAAAAACTTACTAAAAAGTTTAAATAGTTCCATGGGGAACTCCTTTTTTTTGGCCCAGTGAAAAAACCGAAGGTTTTTTATCAGAAGATAATATTCGAGATAAAGGAAATTTATTTAATGATTCAAAGTTCAAGTCCCTTTGGGACCCAAAAAACCCAAGGGGATAAGGATGTAAAAAATATGGATTTCAAAATTATAATCTGTTGGGTCCTTGAGAAATTCCAATCAAGACCAAAATTATTTATCGTATTGTGTAAGGTTTAAAATACTCCCAAACCCCAAATTAAGATAAAGAATCTTTGGAATTTTAAGGGTCAACCAATTGGGTCTTTTTCCCAAAGGGAATCTCTTTTTAATTTGGGTGGCTTATTCGGAAGTGACTATCTGGTGAATTAAAAAGAAAAACCCAACAACGGGGTGTCAATTTTTTTGGTTGAGAAAATTCTTGGCAATGAAGAAAAAAAACATTGGGGGCCTTCTACAACTGAACAAATAGTGCGGTGCAAAGTTGTTGGGGGCAATTTTTTGGTTTCCCAAATAAAGCTTGACTAGGGGTACAATTTTTTAAAACCAAATTTTATTGACAAAGATACTTTTTGTATATTAAAAACCCCATTCAACACTCAAAAAAAACATAAAATTTGGGCACCTTTTATAAGGATTGCAATGAAAAGGAATTAAAGTGTTAAAAATTATTCTGAAAAAATTTTTGCAGATTTCTCCCCAAAGTTTTTGATTTGGTAGTTTAAAATTATTTGTGGGGGTAGGGAAATGATTAAATTTTAAAAATCTTGTTTTTTTAAAAAAAAGGTTTGGGTTTTTAAAAACTGGTATTGCTGAGTAAAATTTTACTTCCCCCAAAATTAAGCTGTTTTGCAGTTAGTTATAAAAGCTTGAAGAAAAAATGGGAAAATTTTGTTTTTTGGTTTTTAACTAAAAATTTCGGTTATAACAAAAAAGATTTTTTCCAAAAAAAAGGAAGGCAACAAAAGTTAATTACTAGGAGAGATAAAATTTTGGGGAATTAAAACCCCAGGGGGAAAAACCCATTAAAAAAGGAAAAAAATTTTTCAAGAAATAAATTAAAAAAAATTAATATTTTGAAAATGAAATTTAGGGAAAAGTTTTCAATTAAAACCTAAAAAGTTTTACCAAAATTTTTTTTAATATTATTTGTTAAAACCCAAAAAAGAACAATCTTGTTTTTAAAAACCCCCCCCAAGGAAAGGCCCCTTTTTTTGGCCATCAGGTTTTTGGGACCCCTTTCCCAAGAAAACTAAGAGTTTTTTTAACAGGCTTTTTAAAAACAAATTTAAAACCGAGGTTAAAATTTTTTAAAACCCAAAAAATTTTTTTTTTTAATAATTTTTTTCCCCCTTAAAATTAAAAGTTAACCCAAAGAAAGGGGTTTTTTAAAGAAAAAAGTTAACTTTTTGGGGGAAAAAATTAAAAAGATTTTTAAAAACTTAAAGGGAAGGGGTAGGCCCAAAAAATTTTTGGATGTTATAAAAAATTTACTGTATATAAACCCTTGACCTGTAAAAAAATTTTTTAGAAATTGGCCGGATTAAATTTACCTTGGGGATTAAAAATTTTGTATTTTTTTTTAAATTTATTTAAAAATTAAAAATTTTTTCCCCCCTAAAAAATAAATTTTTTAGTGGGTTTAAAAAAAACCTATATCTTTTTACACCCATTTCTTTCACCTACTTTTTCCTTCTAATCAAAACAATCCCACCATCTTTTTAAAAATTTATAGGGCTTCCAATTTTTAGTTTTCCCCAAAACACAACATTAGCTTTGGAGAATCAGAGGAAAAGTATTTATCAATAGTGGGATTTTTAAACTTACTTTATTTTACTTTCTTCAACCCACTATTTATGAAAATCAAAACAATTTTGGCAATTTAAAAATTAAAATTTTAAAAATGGGGAAAACAAAAAAAAAGGCAAAGTGGATGGAAAAATTTACCCCTTTTACTAAATATCCTAAGGAAATTTCATTGGAGTTTTCAAGGATTAGTATTACCAGCTAAAATTTTTAAAATTTACAAAAAAATGGGTATAAAAACCTTCAAACAAAACTTTTCAAAAAATTTTTACCTCCACAATGGGTTTTTTTTTCAACAAATTTTTCACTGTTTTGAGCCAAGAAAACCCTCTAAAAAGTTTTAGTGAAAATCCCTTTGCTCTCATTTGCTTACACAAATAAAAATAAATTTTTTTAAAAATATTTTTTAATTATAAAAAAATAAAAAAAACAAGTTTTTTTTGATCCAAATTTTATGCCTTTTTAAAATAAACAGCTTAAATTTTAAATTTTAAAAAAAATTTTACAAAAATTTTTTTAAAAGGGGTTTTTTAAGGGGGAAAAAATCTTTTTTATGAAAAAATTTTAAAAAACCCAAAAAAACCCTAGCTAAACAAATAAAAATTTTTAAAACATTTAAAAAACAAAAAATCCCAATAATTTTTTAATAAAAAAACCCCCTATAATTTTAAAAAAAAATTTAAATTAAAATGGAATAAATCTTAAAAATTTAAAAAAAAAATTTTTAAATCAAAAATCAAATTTAAATAAAAAGGGAGGGTTAAAAATTGAATTTTTAAAAAATTAAAACTTTTTTCTATTTTAATTTTTTAAATTGGATATATTTCCAAAAAGGGGAAAGGTTTCTTAAAAAAATCAATTAATTCCTATGGGCCAATTTTTAAAACCTTTGGAGGCAAAACCCGTACCAAAAAAAATGGGGAAAAAAGGTTTTATTATAAAGGGGGGTAAAAGTGACAAGGAAAGGGAATTTAGAAAAAAAATTTTTTTAAGGGGGGATTTTAAAGTTTTACAAAGAAACCCAAAAAATAAGGGCAAAGTAAAAAGAAAACCAAAGCAAAAAAAAAACTAAATTAAAAATTTTTTAAAAAGGAAAAAAGGGTTTTTTAAAAAAAAAATTAATTTAAAAGTTAAAAAAAACCCAAAAAAAACTCCAGTCTTTTTCCCCCAAGTGCCAAAATTTTTGCAAAACTCAAGGGGTTCTTTAAAAAAATTTAAAGGGAAAATTTTTGGGGGGGTTTTTTTATCTCTATTAGGAAAAAAACCAAATTTAAAATTTTTAAAAAAAATTTTGGGGAAAAGCCTTAAGTTTTTTCCAAAATTTTAAAAAAATTTTTAAAAACCCCCAAAAATCAGAAAAGCAGATAATTTTTCCCCTTAACTAAAAGAAAAAGAAAAAGGGAAATACCAAAAAAAAAAAAAAGATGAAAAAATTTTCTTGGTAAAGAAAAACCCCTGTTCTTTCAACCAAAAAAAGGGGTTTTAAAAAAAAAAAGATGCCAAAAAAGGCAAAAATTAAACAAAAGGGAAGAAAATGTTAAACTTTCCAATCATACAGCGATAATAGTTAAATAAAATTGATTGGAATAAAATTTTGATTTTAAATTAAAAAAATTTAAGGGTTTTAAAAATTTTTTTAAAAAATTTTAAAAATTAGAATTAAAACGAAAAGTTGTGGCTGACGGGGCCCCAAAAACACAATTTTAAAAAAAATGGGGTTTTATGGAAAATTCCCGACCCAAAATATTTGGAATTTCCCCCTTTTTCCATAAACCCGGGGGAAATTCCCAAACATTGATACAATTTTTTCCAAAAAATTAAAATTAAATTTGGTAAAAAGAAAAAATTTTTTTTAAAATTCAAAATTTTAAAGGGGTTAAAGTATAAACCCCGAAATTTTTTTAAAAATTTTGGGGCAATTTTTAAAATTAAAAAAAAAAAAATAAAAGAAAAAATTTTTAAAACCCCAAACCCAAGGAATTTTTTTCCCAGAAACTTTTTTTTTTAAGGAAAAAATTTGGGGGGGGGGTTTTATAAAATGATTAAATAAAAAGCCCAAAATGGAAAACCCTTTTGGGGTTTTTGGGGTTAAAAAACACCGACCTTTGGGGAAAATCTGTTGATAAAGGTCCAACTTTAAAGCTTAATATTTTGGAAAGGAAATTTTATCTTTGGGCTTTTTTTTTGAGGTTTGGGGGTTTCCGAAAAAGGTTTTTTCTTTTAATATTTTAATTTTTTCCCCCCTTTTAAAATTTTATTTTTTATTTAAAACCTTCCCCCCCTTTTTAAAAATTTTCCTAAATTTAAAAAAATTTTTGTCCCCCACTTCTGTGCACTTTCCCCAAAAAAAAAACCCTTTTTATTTAAAATTTTTTTTTAAAAAAAACCTTTTTAAATTTGTTTCCCCAAAATTAGGGAAAAGGGAAATTTATCATCAAAATTTTTTAATAACAAAGATTTTTTCCAAAGTTTTTTTCCCTTTTTTCACATTTTTCCCCCAATTTCTAAATACCATTTTTTTTTTAAGGGGTTTATAGGGAAAGAAACAATTCTCTAAATTCCTTAAAAATTTTAAAAATTTTAATAAGGGGGGAATTCAACAAAACCCTCCAAATTATTTTATTGAAATGGGGGTCCGGGGATAAAATTAAAAATCAAAAAATGTCTAGGGCCTCACAAATTGCCCCATAATATAAAAAAAATGAAAATTTTATGGAAAACAGATGGGGGTACCCTTTGGGGGCCCCAAATCGGGGTTTGGGGTTTTTGTGCCCTTTTTAGCCCCCTCTTTTCCCCCCCCCAAAAAGGGGGGCCACCCCTTGACGACCTTTTGCCTTGGGTCCTAAAAATTTCCTTTAAAAATTTTTGGGCCTCAGTTATTTTTCAATTACCCTTTTCAATGACCCGGTTAAAAATTTTAGGACGGGGATTTTCCCTTTATTTTTTTTTTACATTTTTTAAAAAATCCAAAATTTTTTTCCGTTTTTCCCCCAAAAAAAAAGAAAAAAAACGATTTAAAGGGGGAAATTTTTTCAAAAAAAAAAAAATACCCCCAAAAGGGGAAAAAATTTTTCCCATAAAAAACCCTTTCCGAAAAGGGGCCTAACAAAGGTTTTTCATCAAAAAAAAAGGGGGGAGGGGGTTTCCTAATAAAAAATTTACCCAAAAAAAATCATTTCCCTTTAAAAAAAATGCCGGAATTCCCCCAAAAAAACCCCCAAAAAAGAACCACGTTTCACAAAAAGATTCCAAAAGAAAAACGGAAAACCTACAACGTCAAGCAAAAAAACCAAGGGGGAAAGACAAAAACCCCCCCCTGGGGCCCTAAGAAAAATTTTAAAGAGGGTTTTAAAAAATTTAAAAAAGGTTGGGTATGAAAACATTTTTTTTAAAGGAAAATTTTATCATTAAAGTTTATTAATTAATCTTTTTTTTAAGCAAAAAAAAACTCGGATTAATAATGAAAAAACAAAAAGATAAAAAAAAAAATAAAAAAAACGGGGGGTTCAAAAGTTTTTTTTTTTTTTTTTTTTTTTTTTCAAATTTCCCCCATAAAATAAAAAAACAAGGGGTTACCCCTTTTCATTAAACTTTTTTTACACAAATAAAATTCTAATATCAATTTTAAAAACGACCCAATTGGAGTATTTTTTAAAAAATCGATTGGGGGTAATTGTTTTTTCCCTTTTCCCCTTTAAAATAATTTCCCCAAATCCCCCCCCCAAAAAATTCGGTAGATCAAAAATTAATGATAAAAAAGGGGTAAACGTTTCACTAATGCACTAAAAATATCATACGGGGCAACGTTTGGGTGTATTTAAGGGGTTTAAAAAAATTTTTTTAAATAAAAGCTTAAAATTAGAAACGAAAAATAGCTCGGGGGGGGGAAGGGGGGGTGACAAAAAAAAATAAAAAAAAGGTTTTTTTTTTAATTAAATGAAATTAAAAAAACAATTAAAAATTTGGGTTTAAATTTGCCTTTTCTTAGTTTAAATTTTTTTTTTTATTTGGTAATTTTTTTTTTTCTGAAATTTTAAAAAACCCGGTACCCCATCATCAAAAAGCTTTTTAAATTTTAAAAACCTAAAATTGGGGGGGAAAATTTTTTTTTTGGGTACGGTTTTGTTTTTATATTTACATAAAAAAAATTTTTTTTTGATAAAAAATTTTTAAGGTTTAAAAAAAAAAAAAGGCACAAAATTGCCAACGGTATTTTTATTTTATTAAAAACTTCCCCAAAAAAAAAAAAATAAGCGTAATTCTTTTTCTGTTTGTTTCTTTTCCCCCTTACTTAAATAAATTGTAATTTAAATAACAAGTTTAAAAAAAATAAGAAAAAAAAAATAAATTTTTTTTTGGTATAAAAAATGGTTAACTTCTTCCAAGGTAAGTTGGAAATTTAGATTAAAACAACCCAAAAGGATTCCCCTAAAAACCCCCAAAAAACCTGTTAAAAATAGAAAACAAAAGAAAACCTTCATAAAAATGGGGGAAAAATTTAAAATAAATCTTTTAATGAATTTTTTTGACCGGGATAATTAAAAAATTTTAAAAAATTTTTTACCAAAAAAAAAAAAATTTAAAAAATTTTTGAAAATTTAAAACCCTCATTTTTTTTAAGCCAAAAAGGCCCAAAAACGAATAATTCCATTTTAAGTTTCTAAAAAAATTTAAAAACCCAAATTTTTTAATTCCTCAAAATATATTTGACTGTAATTTGATAAAAAATAATAAGATTTTAAATTTTTATTTATTTTGTTTTAAAATTTTTAAAACGAATTATTTTTTAAAAAACCTTTTTTTGAAAAGAATTAAAAAAAAAAAGGTTTTTAAAAAAGGGGTTTAAATTAAAATTTAAAAAAAAACCCCTCCGAAAAAAAAAAAAAAACAAAAAAAAAACAAAAAAAAAAAAAACTTGGGTTTCCCCCCCTTTTTTTCTCCCCAAAAAACCCCCGACTCTCAAATCACAATTAGTATTCCATTCATAATGATTTTTCCCCAAAATTAAATTTTATAGGGGATGGGTTTTTCCAATTTCGAATTGAAAACCTTAATCCCCCTTTTAATTTCTAATTTTGAATTTTAATTTAAAATTTGTTTTCCAAGGATTTTTTTTTTTTTTTGGGGAAGCCTTAGGAGTGGGGTTTTTTTTTAAAGGGGTTTTGGTTGATCCCCAATATAACATTTCCCACCCTTTAAATTTTTTTTTATTTAAAATCTTAATCCGCCTCCCAGGGTTTTTCCGAACATTCCAAAAAAATTGGGGGGCGCCCCATTTTTTTGAAACCCCTTTATAGCCCTTCTTGGGTTTTTTATCTTTTTTTCATTTTAGAAAAATTTTTAATCGATTTTGGGCCTATTAACAAAAGGTCCCCAAATTATTGGGCAACCCAAATTTCCAAAACAGGTCGACCGGGGTAAGGGCCCCCGGACCAAAATTTCCCAATTTAGGGGGCTAAAAAAAATTTTTCAAAGGGGAAATTTGAGGGTGATGGAGGGTTGCCGGGAAGGAAAAAGGGTAAAGGTTTTTTACCGGGGAATTGGGCCCCAATTTTGTTTGAGTTTTCCAAATTTTTTAAGAAAACCCCCCAGTTCCCCTTTTTCCCCAAAATTTTTTCATGGGTATACAATGCCCCCTTTAAATTCCAGAAAATGGTTCTTCGGGTCCTTTTTGGGGGGATGGGGCCTTTTTCCCCCCTTTTTTTATGGTTCCTTTTTTTTTAAATAATGTCACCTTTTTTTTTTTTTTTTTGGCGTTTTAAGGGGGGCCCCCTTTCCCCCTTTAAAAAAATTTTTTAGGGCCCCATGGGACAGGCATTTTTTTAAATTCCATGTTTAAATCCCTCCCAATTTTCCCTTTCCCCTTTTTTCCCCGGGGATGGATTAAAATTGTGTTTTGGAACTCCCCCCTTTTAAAAAACCCACATTTTCAGGGGTTTTTTTTTGGGTTTTTTAAAAACCCTTCGCCCTTTTTCCCCCCTTTTTGGTTTTGAAGTTCCTAAATTTTGAAATTTTTGGGGGTTTTTACAGAATTCTGGTTGAAGTTTTTTTCCGGGGGGGAGTTGGGGAGGGCTTTGGAGGGGGAGGGCCCCCGGGGGACGGACCCTGGGTTTTTTTTGCTTGGCCCCAAAAAGGCGGGAAAACCCTTTTTCCTGTAGCAAAACCCCCCCTTTTTAAGCATAAAGCTTTTTGGGGATTTTAGGCTTTTGGGGGGAAAATTTTTTTTGAGGAGGACATAGGGAACCCCAAAATTTTCCCCGTGGGTAACCATAAGATTTCCCCTGATTTTCCCCCCCCCCAGAAAGCCCGGGGCCCCCAAAAACCCTTTTGGAAACCATTCTTGGAAATTTTTTAAAAACCAAATTTTTCCATATTAATTTTTGGAGTAATCCTTTCAAATATCCCCAAAAAGGGTTTTTATTGTTGAAACGGGTAATTTTTTAACTTTGGAGTTCCCGGTGGGAAAAAGGGGAACGGTTGAGACTTTCCCCAAAAGGGGGTTTACCTGGGGGCCTTACCCTTTCAGCTTTCCCCGGGGGTTTTAAAAATTGGGGCCCCCGAGGCAACATCAAGGATGAATCCGATTTTTTAAAATCCTTTTAATTTATTTGGTCTTTTTAAAAAAAATTAATTATCCCTTTTTTAAACCCATTTGGAAAAGGATGCGGCCCATTATAATTGGGGTTTTAAAGGGGGGGTGGGAATTTTTCCAATTCCCCAAGGGGGGTTTTTTTTTGGTTTATTTTTCCCCGGGGATTACCCCTTCCATATTGGGGAAAGGTTGGAAAAAGAAAAAAGATCTGGGGAAAAAAAGAAAAAAAAAATAAAAAAAAATCACAAAAAAATTTATAACCCTAAAAAAAAAAATTAATCAAAAATTTCCCCACGGAAAAAATTTAGGGGGTTTTGGCCTTTTCAAAAGGTTTTACCTCCGGGGATTAAAATTTTAAAAAAAAACCCAAAGGAAAAATTTTTGAAGGTCAATACCGGGGGGGGGATTTTTCTAAAATTTTAGGGGAAAAAAACTTTTAAATTTAGATGGGAAAAATTTTTTTTTTTTTTTTAATTTTAAAAAAAGCAATAAAATCCTTTTTAAGGGGTGGGGGAATTATTTAGAAAAAAAACTAAAATTCAAAAAAAAAAAACTAAAAAAAAGGTTGGGAAAAATTGGGAGAAAGTGTTTTTAATTTTTTCTTTTCTTTTTGTTTTAAAAATTAAAAGGGTTATTTTTTCCAATTCCATGGGCTACTTTCCTTTCCTCTTAAATCCATTAAAAATAAGAAACTCCAATTTTGGGGTTCCAGAAATTCCTGATTTAAAAAAAACAAAAAAACTTGTACCCTTTTTTTTAAAAAAACCCCAAAATTACTATAGGGGTTTTTTTTCCCCAAAAAAAAAAAAAAAAAAAAATTAATAAACACCCAACCCAACCCAAAAATAAAATTTTAATTTTTTGACTAAGAAAACAAAAAAAACCCGAAAGTTTAAAAAAAAAGCAAGGGTTTTTTAAAACAACACAAAAACAAAATAAAAATTAAAATTTTTTAAATTAACGGGGGTCCCTATAAACCCAAAAAGGGGAAAAAATTTAGGGTTTTTTTTCCCCGTTTCCCCTTGCAAAAAAAAAAAAGTTTAAAAAAAATCTGCCTACCCTTTTGGCTGACGCCGTCACCCGCCCGGGGTTTTTCTTTATCCTTTTTTTGCCCCCCCTTTTTTAACCTCCAAATTTTTCCCATCAATTACGGCCTTTTTGATTAAATTCCGTCCCTTTCCTTGAAAACCCGGCCCCCTTTTGCAACCCCCCTCTTTTGCCAATGACCTGGATTCCTTGCCCCCCTTTTTTTTTAAGGGTTTTTTTTTATTAAAAAAAAAGCCCAAAAGTTTTTTTAATTTTTAAACTTAAAAAGACAAAAAGTTTTAAAAATTTATCAAATAAATACATTTGGGAAAAAAAAACCCCCCCCCAAAACGGTAATTTTGCCTTTTAAAAAATTGGCTTTTGACAAATTTAAAAAAAAATTTTCCACAATTTTGCCATTTAAAAATTTTTTTTAAAAAAGTATAGTCCACACCTAAATTTTTTTCAAATACCTAAAAACTTTTTTTTTAATTTCCCCCCTTTTTTTTTAAAAACCAAAAAAAAAGGTAAAAAAAGGGGGAATTTTAAAAAATTAAAAACCCTTTTATGTTATAGGTTTGGAAAAAATTTTTTTTTGGAAAAAGGAAATAAACCTTAAACCTTAAAAAATTTTTATATTACTAAAAATTTTTAAAAAAGGGTCGATCAATTTTTTACAAATGGTAAAAACCAAAAATAAAAAAATTTATTTTTAAAAATTGAAAAATAATCTTTTTTTTTCCTTTTGAAAATATCCGATTTTTAATAAAAAAATTTTATTTTTTTTTTTGTTTTTCATTTTTGTTTTCACAATAATTTTAACAAATTTTTTTCCCCCCTTTAAAAAAAAACTTTTAAAATTTAATATGAAAATCAAAAAAAAACTTTGAGTAAATTAAATTTTTTTTTAAAATAAATTTTATAAAAAAATTTTTAAAATTTTAAAAAATTTTTTTTTTATTAAAAAAATAAAATTAAATTTTTAAATTAAAAAAAAATAACCCCTTTTTTAAAAAAATTTTTTTTTTTTATTTTACCAAAAAAATAAAAAAAAATTTTTTTAATTTTTAATAAAAGGTTTTATTTAAAATTCAATTTATTTTTCAAATGACAGAAACAAAAACAAAATAAAATTAATTACTTTATTTTTTTTAAAAAATAACCCCTAAAATTAAAAATCTACAAAAAAATTGGGTTTTAAATAAGGGTTTTACTTTTTCTTGGGGGGAAATTTTCTTTTTGGGAAAAAGGAAAAAAGGGGGTATTTTGGGGGTTTTAAACCCTTTCACAAAAAATGTGGGTTTTTCCCTTTTTTAAAAAATTTTTTTTTTACAAAAGGTTAACAATGGGTTTTCTTTGGGGTTTTTATTTTGAAAAAATTTTAAATGTGTACTATTTTAAAAAGCACCAAATAAAATAATCTCCCCCCCCCCCCCCCTTTTTTTTTAAATTTTAAAAATTTTAAATTTTTTGGGGGGGAAAAAATTTTTTTAAAGGGGGTTTTGTTTTTAAAAAAAATTTTCCTTTAAAAATTTATAAATCAAATGTAAAAATTTAATTTTTGGGGAAAAAAAAAATTAAAAAATTTTTTTTTTTAATTTCCCAAAAAAAAAATTTTTAAAAAAACCCCAACTTTTTTTTGTTTTTTTATTTTTTTAATGAAAAAAGGGGAAAATTCAATTAATTTTTTCTTGAAAAAGGGGTTTTTTTTTTTAAAAAAGGGAAAAAACTACTAAAAATTTTAAAGGTTTGGGCAAAAACTTGGGGGAAATTTGGGTCTGGAAAAAAACTCGAAAGTTTAAAAAGTTTTTTTTATTTGATTTGTTGTAAAATTTTGGCTTTTGTTAAATTGAATAAAAACTTTAACCTTTTTTTTTTGGAAAAATTTGGCTTTTGGTTTAAAACCCCAAACGTTTGTTTACTTTTAAATTTTTTTTTAATTTTCGAAAATTTCTTAAAAAAACCAAACCATATTTTAAAAAAAAAAAAATTAAATTCATTTAAAAATTCAAACAATTTGGGGGTTTAAAATTAAATTGATTTAATAATTTTTTCTTAAACTTAAATAATTTTACTTAACCCTTTTTAAAAATTTTTTCCAAATTGCTTTAAAAAATAATTCCAAAAGTTAAAAAAATTTTTATTTTAAAAATTTCCAAACGGAAATTTAAAAAACCACAAATAAAAAAAAAACAAAAAAATCAAAAAAATTTTTTTTAAAAAAAAATTTTTTTTTTAAAAAATAGATGCAAATCCAGGGGGTTACGGTTTAAAACATTTTTTTAAATTTCCCAAACTGAAAAAACCCCAAAAAACGGTTTTTAAAAACCCCCCCACCCAATATCCCCCTCCATGTTTTTTTTTTTCCAAAATTTTTTTTTGGCGTCGGAGTTAAAAATTGAAATATTCCAATATGTTTGTTTTAATTTCCCCTGTTTTTCTAAAAAAACTTTCAAAAAATTTATTTTTTAAAAAAAGTTTCCAAAAGGCCCCCAAAAACCGCTCATTTTTGACCTTTAAAACTTCCAAAACAAACCCCTTTTTTTATTTTTTAAAAAACCAAAAATCAAAATTACTTAACAACAAATTGGAAAAGCACTAAAACTTTTTTTTATTCCCTTAGGGGTTTTGTCATGGGTGTTAAAGAAAAATTTGTTTTTAAAAATTTTCACCTTTTTTCCATTTGTGGAAAAATTAGGGGCGGGGGGGGGTTAAAAAAGTAAATTTTAGTATTGTGATTAAAAAAAAAATAACCGTTTTTAATTTTTTTTTTGGACAAATTTTTCTTTTATTTACATTCTACCCTTTTAACTTTCCATTCCTTGTAAAAACCCTTTTTCTCCAATTTATTAATAGGACAAAAAACCCAGTTAAATTTTTTATAAAAAAATAAAAATTTTTTTTCCCCCCCTTTTTTTCCTTTTTGGGCCTATTTAAAAAAAAGGGTTCCTTTTTTTTTTTGGCAACCTTTTGGAAAAAAAATGTTTTAAAATTTTTTTAAAACCAAACCCTTTTTTTTTTTTGGAAGTCCATTTCTTAAAAAAATATTTTTTTCCCCCCAAATTTTTTAGTTTTAGTAACCATTTTTTTACAAGTTTTTTTTGTTTAAAAAAAAAGTTAGTGTTTTTTCCAAATTTTGATTTTATTTTGTTTTTTTAAATTTTTCCCCCCCACCCAAAAAAATTTCCCTTTTTTAAAAATTCCTTTCTTTTTTTGGTAAACCAAACCCAAAAAAAAAATTAAAAGAATTTTTTTTTTTTTTTGGGGCCCCAAAACCCCAAAAAAAATTCCCTTTATAATTTTTTCCTTAAAATCTAATTTAAACAATATTTCTTGGTTTATTAAAAACCCAAAAAAAAAAATTTTCAAATTCCCTTTTTTTTTCCTTTTAAGAGCCAGGGCAAAGTTATTTTCCCGGGGGTTTCAAAAAAGGGAAAAAAGAAATATTTTGTCATTAAAAATACTTTGCATTTTTCATTTACTTTTTAAATAGTCTGAAACCAAACACCCTTAAAAGAGAATTCGCCAAATTATGAAAACCCCTCACAACCCAAAAACCCCTTTTTAGAAACCCAAAGAAAAAACATGGGGGCACCAAAATTTTATTCAAAAAATTTTGGGCCGGGTTTTTGGGCGAAATTTTTTTTTTAAACCCCAACCCAAACCCCCCTTGGGAAACAACCAAAGAAACCCAAAAAAAAATTTTAAAATTTTATGGGTAAAACAGTAGAAGGATCCTTTTTTTAAACGGTTTGGATTTTTAGGGTTTTTTTCTGGCCCCCCCCAACTTTTGACGTAATCCTCCAATAGTCTAGAATTTGTGTTTTAAAAAATTTTATTTTTAATTTATCTTTAAAAAATGTCTACTTTTTTTGGTTGAAGCCCCAAAAAAATGGTTACAAGAAAACCAAAATTAATTCTACTTTAAAAATCTATGAAACAAAAATAAAAATCCTTTTAAAAATTTTTTTCCCCCCCCCAAAAACTACCTTGTTTAAAAAAACACGAACCTTGGGATTTAACTTAAAAAAAAAGAAAAGAACTTTAACAGTAAAAAATTTAAAAACGAAAAATTTTTTTTTAAGTGTTTAATATTAAAAACTCCCAAAGTCATTGGATTTTTTTTTTTAATATTTTTAGAAACCCCAAAAAAGTTTTTTTGGGGGCGAATAAATGTAAACTTTTTTTTTTTGGGAAACTTTTAAAAAAAACCCCAAAAAATTAAAAACCCCCATTTAAAAATAAAGGGAAAAATTTTTTTAAAATTTTTAAATTTTTTTTTTTTAAAAAAAAAGGGGTAAAACCGCTGAACCGAATCCTAAAAGACCAGATTTTTAAAATTTTCAACCCAAAAAAACCTTTTTTTTTTTAGCCAAAAAAGTCAACCCGTCACCAGGTTTCCTTTTTAAATTAAAATCCAAACCAATAAAAAACTATTTGGAAAAAAATTTTGGTGGGGTTAGAAAATAAAAACCGGTAAAGCCCCCCCTGGACCCAAATACATTTTTAACACCAAAAAACCAATAATCAAAAATTTTTCAAGCCCCGCCCCAAATTTTAACCCCTTTTTAACTTTTTAAAATTGAAAAAAAAAGAATTTTGGGAAAATATTTACTAAATTAAATAAAAAATTAAAAAAATTTTTAAAAAAATTTTTTTTAAATTTTTTCAAAAACAACTTTAAACATTTTTCCCTTTTAAAAAAAGAACTTTAAAAAAGGTTTTGGCAAAAAAAGATTTTGGGTAAAATGCTTTTAAAAAGTTCCCAATTTCAAGGGTTTTTTGGTTAAAAATTTTTTTATAAACCCAAAGGCTAAAGGGCAACCAAACCCGTTTAAAATTAAAAACCAAAAAAAATTTTTGGGGTTAAAAACCTTAAACAACTCATTTTCAACATTTTCCCCCCCCCCTCATAGTATTTTTCCCTTTAACCTTTTTTGATACGTTTTTTTAAAAAATAAAGACCAAAAAATTTCTAATTTTAAAACTTGTAACGTTTTATTTTAATAAAACCAAAAATAAAAAAATTTTTTTTTTTTTTTTTAAAAATTTTAAAAAAAACGTACAAATCAAATTAAACGATTTTTAATTAACCCATTATGTACTTTTTTAAAAAAAAATTTTTCCCCGGTGTTTCCCTTTTAAATTTTTCCAAAAAACCCTAAAAACCAAGTGGGTTTATAGATTTTAAAAAAATTTAATTACTTTTTAAATCCAAAATCTTTTTCTTTTAAAAATTTTAAATAATTTGCCCCCCTTTTTTTTTTAAAAGTTTTAAAAATGCTTTAAAAATGATTTTTACAAATCATCTAAAAATTTTTTTTTGACTTCCCTAAACCCTTTTTCCCATTTTAAACTTTTGGGGGGTAATTTGATTTTTAAAAAATTTATTTTTTAAAAAAATTTTAAAAATAAACCATTTTTTTTTTAAACTAAACTTTTTTTACCAAACCCTTAAATTTTTTTTGGGGCATAAAATTTTAAAACCCCTTTTTTTGCTTTTTTTCTTAAAAACCTATTTTAAAATTTTTTTAAAAATTTTTTTCTTTCCCTTTAATTCCGTTTAATTTTTTTAAATTTTCCCCTTTCAAACCTTTCCGCGAGTGCTAAATAATTTTTTGGATCATTTGGGGGCCCAAACCCTTTTGGGTTTTTGAAAATCAACTGGTTTAACTAAAAATACTGGGGTATTACTCACCCTTTGACTTCGATAATCAACTTTTATTTAAAATTGCTATGGACTCACAAACTCTTTGATTTTGGAAATCAACATTTTTACTTACAAACCTATGAACTCACCAACCTTTGTGTTGACGCTTTTAATGTAAATCTCAGGTCCAAAAGAGCAGGGATGGCACGGAGGAGCACGGATACTTATGAAGGCTTTAAAATTTTTATTATCATTCGAAAACCTTTTTTAATAAACTTTGAAACCACTGGGACCTCACTTTGTAAACTCTGATATTCAAATGATAAATCTTTTAAAAGACTAAATTGGTGATCGTTTTCTACTATTCAACTGTTGTGCCATGAAGTAACACCCAATTTAATTCCGCTGCGTATCACGAAATTGGGGGTGTTAAGATTGTATCAGAGCTTACAGTTATAGAGAAACGGGTCTAAATGAGGTCTGAACTATAACTACTTTTACAAACAAAACATTTTATAGCCTTACGCTCCGTGCTTTCCATCCGTCAGACGCTTATGTGACTTCTAGATAGTTTTGTTACATCAACACTCTAATATATTGATAATATATATACTCACCAACTATTTCGAGTACCGTACCAACCATCCTTAATTATCTTACTCATATCTTTATAGATGCGTGTGAAATACTTTTCCCGTATTTCCGGAAAATCCGCGCATGGATTATTTTGTGGATTAGTATGAGTGTTAAATCAAAAATTCTTAAGTAGGACGGTTTACAAGGTCTTTATTTAAGTGATTGGGATGCCTTTTATTTAAATAAAGAAATTGTAAAGCACCGAACCATAAGTTTATAATTCCTTGTTTACATTGTTTGGACGCCTCTCTATGTAAATAACGAATTATAAATAAGAGGGCTTATTTGAATCTGTAATGACACGAGTATGAAACCGATAATCACGAAATTCATCAAACACACAGCATAACTCTTATTAGAAACATAAATATTGATACATAATGATATGATTAGCATTGGTAATGCTAACATTACAAATATCACTAAGAAAGGCATAACATCATCAATCGTTGACCCGCTATGCCAATGAAAAAAACCAAATACACCAGCAAGAGCAAGAACCACGACTGGGTGCAACACCTTGAATATCCTTTACGACAAAAATACACAAGTTATTAATGCAATAAAACATTAATACATGGTGTTAGTATACGGATTCAAAGCAACACTCCTAACGAATACTATCACTTACCCCCATATTTCATCTGCACTGACGGCCAAAACCACGAGTCTATGAGAAGCGCTATGCCTCAGCCAGGGACTCCAGATCTTCATCTGGGAGTAACCAAGAAGAGGCTGCAAAACAGCGCAAAAATTTCGAGAAAGGTGTAAATGTAAGACATTTCGAGAGTTTGGGGGGAGAGGAAATTGTGTGGAGTAGGAGTGAAAGCTGGGTATTATAGGAGGAATAGCCGGTAGGCTACTTCCTGCCACTTGCTTTACTTTTCCTACACAAAGGATAAACAAGATTTCTCATCCCCTAAAGCTGGGATTCGCAACTTTCTCTCACCATCAAATCCTCATCAATATCCTATGTAAAAATTTTATCAAAAAACTCTTTTTTTTAAGGGTAGGTTACCCGACGATTCTTTTTAATTGGAAAACCCTGTGAAATTTTAAACCTTAAAGGAATAACAATAGCCATTCCAAAAGAAATTCTTCCAAGTTTTGTTAATGTGGAAATAGTAAATTTCACAAGAGATTACAATGGTTCCATCCACTATTAAGACATTATAACTCACAATGGTCCTAATTATTCCTCTAACGTTGTGAATTTCACGATGCTCCCTCTAACACCCAGACATTGTATGTGATTACAATGGTCTCAAAATTATTTCGTAACCTTATGTCTTACCACTTTGAATTTATCACAAAACTCTAGTGGTCTCTATTTCCTTAGCAGACACTGTGAGTAAATACAGTGGCCTCTATTTTTTTTTGGACACTGTAAGTGGTACAGTGGTCCCTATATTTCAACCTCAGGCACTGTAAATCCTAGAGTAATCTCAATTACATTCCAAACACTGTAAATGAAACAATGGGCGCATTTATTTCCAAAACATGGTTACTAATCTAAATGTCGTAACGTGTTCCCTCATTCTTAATGTCACCCTCATTTGTACAAACCTTGATAGTCTAACAATCACAAACAATATAAACCAAGTACCATCTATAACTTTATGTATCGTGAAATAATAAAACACGTGTGGTTAAACTTTTCGGACTCACGAAAGCCAAACCAAACACACCCTTGAAACATTGGTTCTCGGCCCATTGCTAACAGCAACCCAACGCACCCTTGTTTATCATTGGGCCTTTATCATAAAAACTCGAGTCCAACTCTATTTAAGCCTAAAAACTTAAACTTTATTTCTAATCTAATCGGCTCATGCCCGTTTACCTTGGGTCATTTTATGTAAAAAATTCACTTAACCACCTATCAATATTTTTACACGTCTCAAATTAAGCACTTACCAAAGAATCATGTGTGACAAGTCTTTTCCATTTACTCGATCATGTGATGGCCAAGTTATCATCAAAGCTCAGATCGACTGTCATGTTCTCAGATTGCTTCAACTAGGCCAAAACTCATATATTGCCTAAGTACTTTGTTTCATTCGAGCTCCAAACAACCTCAGAAACTCAAACGAACCCCCACCTAGTTATTTGGTCATGTTTCATGTTATTGGACCCTTTGTGGACTCGACTACAACCAAAACAAACCAACCTTGATGTTTCTCTTTTGTCCCCAGCAACGGTTAAAAACCCCAAGGAACAAAATGATTTTTGAGCTACAACACATTTTATCTTATGGCATATTGATTTCCCCTCCTAGCTTCCATATCTATCTAACAATTTGGATATTTTGAACGATAGATACAAACAAATTATTAACGTAATACACGGTTTTATATATATAAAACAAACAAATTTTATTTTACATTAGTTAAAAAAAAAAAAAAATTATGTATATTTTTACTCAGAAGCAAACTGACTCATCATCTACAAAAACTTGGAACCGATTCTGTGTTGTCACTTAAAACTTTAATTAACAAGTTTTTCTTTTCAAAAGCTGAAGTTCAACAATTTTCTCTACAGTCATCAAGTTATCATCCGAAACCCTCATTGTTAAAAATCGATTACTTACAAACTCTTTGTTTGACAGGCAGGTTACCCCCATAGATTTTCAAAAGTTATAAACCAAGTTTATTTTCAAAACGCGATAGAATAACAATCTTCATTCAAAAATGAAATTTTTCTCAAGTCAAGTTGACTACGGGAATAGTGATTTTCACATGTACTACAATAAATTTGATTCCTACGCAAATAAATAAGGCCTCAAATCCTTTGTTTATGCGTACGCTCTTTCCAACACCTCGTATAGAGGGTTGCACAGCATACGACTTCATAACAACTTATCATGCTGGGATTTTCATTCCAATGACTTCCACCTACTATTACTAAGTAATGTCAGTAGCAAAACAACCCTGACAACTATCATAGACTAGAATTCCGGGAGGAATTCTGTTTAACGGGTAGGTACTGTAATACACCTTAAATTTCCCCTGTCATCTATAAACGATTAACAAATAGTAATCCATAATCATAGTTTAATTAACCCCTTTTTTTTACTGACTATATTTTTTACTTTTATTCAACATTACTACTAAACGGGACGTTGTAACAGTTCTCACATTCCTTGTGACAAATTCATATACGTATCACATTATTCCAAATAGCGAGCAAATCATACCCAGTATCACTTTTATTATCAAACACAACTCACAACCTTTTCCCCCTCCATCTTCTTTTCTCTAATTGGGCTATGTTCACAAATAAACCAAACGGGTTCCTTTTATTTTAGTCTTGGGCTCATATCACTATTCATGGCCCAAAAACCAAACTAGCTTATTAAATTTCAACTTTAAAACTCGACTAAACCTTATTTAATTTGGCCATTTCGCTCGCGATTTCTCTTAACAACCCAATAATATTTTTGCTCGACTCCATTATTCTTCCAGCTGAGAATTTAGAGTGACAGTCCATTTTTTTTTACGAACGTTTGATAGCCTAAAAATCACCAAAGCTTAGCTCGACCTCCAATTATCTCAACTCGATTCAAAGATATATTTTGTCTAGTGAAATTATTCGTTCGACCTACAAACGACTCCAAATGAGTCTCACTCGACTATTTTTCACATTCTTTGCTTAAACCTTGAAGTACACCAACGAGCCACAAACAAAAACCAACATTAAAATGCATTTGTCTCCTTGCTTTTGATCCTTATGCGTCGGCTAACACAACCACAAGAAACCCTCATTGCCACTCTTGCAATAACTCACTTCTCAACTGTCACACTCCATCATAATTAGAAATCATCACTATCACATCTTGAGATATTATTGACCTTTGAATACACCAAACGAAAAGCAAACAATAAAGCATGATTCATATTTGTTTCTTTCTTTTGTACGAGCTAGCACAAGGACGATTCTAATGTTATTTTCCCTTGGTTTACAAACAAGAACAGTAAGCAAGAACTCATCATTTTAGTCACTTACACACACCATTGACGTCACTCTTACACATCTACTAGCTTCATGATTTATTTTCCACTTGATTCATTTTGAACTCCACGTGCATGAACCAAACGACCCTATATAAACATGCATGCAATTCGACCAACTCTCATGCAAACGACATCACACCCACTCAAACAAAACCATTCTGATCCCAGAAACCCTCAAGACCATAAATAACTCAGTTGGAAGCTCACTCGAATATATTTCATCATCTCAAATTATTTTGGAACCGGGTTTGTGTCGAGCAAGTTCTTATGTTTTCTACTTATATCCCTACGTACCACAGATCCTTCACATGTCCTTGTAAGTCGAACCACAAGAACACAAGGCCAGCAGAAGTAAAATTTGATTGGGTAGATTATTTCGAGTAGAACGGTATACCTTAGTTTATACGGTTTGAGATTTGGAGCGAGTTTTTGAGTTCTGCTATTGTCCAACGATCCACAATCTCTCCTTGATCTTTGTAAGTCCTCCTTGAATCATTGTCTGGAACTCTTGTTGTATAAAAACCACCCATGCATCATTTCATGTTAAATCGACTCTTATATAACTATATGTACATACGTTTATTTTTTTGAGTTGTATAGTCCACATACACATATGGTATACCTAAGAACTTATCATCACACTGGTAAGTCTCATGAACTTTAAAACATCATATGTACGTAGAAAGTAAACCATGCACGTTTTCTATATTCTTGTTCGAACCACGTTTCAGATGATTATCTAAGCTCTAAAGATCATGTATAAACTCACACGACACACTCATGCATCCATTTATCTCAAAAATGAAATCATTTTTTAAATGACCTTGAACACGTAAAACTCAAACTTAAAACACTTAGAAAAATTTCTAAGTGTTTTGAATATTAAAAACGTCCCAAACAGTCACCTTGGAGGCTTTGTATTTTCGAATATTTACATATGACACACATATGTTTTTGCTCAGTTCGAACCTCAACATGATAAACTTTATTTTTCGTGTGGGAAACTTCTCGTAAAAATCCCTCTAAAGCCCTTAAAAACGCTCCATTTAAACGCTACTAAAACTGGGTCCAACACTTTGTTAAATTTTATGGTTTTTCATTTTCAAAATAAGCGACCAGGCCTACAAACCTACGCTGTATCTTCGAATTCGTAAACATGACCACTCGTTATTTTTGCACCATCTCATTAACAACCTGGAAAACTACACTTTTCGTGTTTTTAGTTCACAAAAATAATGTCAACCCGTCACCTAGGTTTACCCATTTTGAATTGACCAAATCGCAACTCTTAACTAAAACTATTTTGGAAAAACTAATATTATTCGGACTGGGCTTAGCTAAAGCCCAATAAGAACCTGCGATAGACCAGCCCAATGGACCCATATGATACATTTTTGGAATCACAAAAATAGCCCAAGTCCAGACTCAAAAGTATTTTCATGCCCTCGCCTCCAAATTTCTTAACGGGCCTTGTTTCATTTCGTTTTAAGGCCCATTATATCAAAAATAGACATTCTGGTCAAAATAGCTGTTGACTTAAACTTGAATAAGCTAAAATAAGCTTCTAAAATTTTTGTAGAATTTTCCACAAGTTTTTATGCAAAAAGGACTAACTTTGCAAACTAGTTTCACTTTGAGGGGCCAAAACTGCCAACTTTGTAAAAACAGGTTCTGGAACAGTATAAACAGTATCTTTGGGATAGAAAATGTATTTATAATAAAGTGTAAACTCAGATTGTCAATTGGGTTAATTTTGGGTTAAAAATATAACTTTTATAAACCAAGGACTAACGGTGCAACGCAAACACCGATAGGGTGTAAAATGTAAAAACAATGAAAGTTTAAGCGGTATACAGAAACCTTAACACAACTCATTTTCAATTCATTTTTTACACAACCCACCCTCACATCATGTATTTTTCCACTTCGAACACAAATATTTAACGATACGTTATATTTATATATAACGACTTCTAAACGATTTCTAACGATTCGATTCAACCACTTCAAGTAAACGACCATTATGATTTCTGAATCATAACCAGAAAATAATATTATTGATAATATTATTATTTTTTTAAATTTAAACATTTTAATCATATCACGCTCACATCACCGATCAAATCGTCAAACGATTCCTTATATCACATCCGTTATTCATGCTAAGTCGAATACTCAAACGTTATTATTATCCAGGCTGTGTGTGAAACTGTCCTGAATTCTCTATCCAACCAACAACTCAACTCAATCGTTGACAACTCAAGGTGAGTTTCATAGCCCCTATTTTTAAACGTTTTGAACTACTTTTGGGGGGAGATACATGCTTAAACTACTTGCTCTTACTTTAACAAGCACTTTTACATACTACTGTGAGTTATCGCCCCACTTTTATTCGTGATAATTGTTTTATAAATGCTTTGGGGAGATACATGCTTTATACTTTTACAAGTACTCTTATCTATATACATGTTACTGTGAGTTCCATAGACCACTCTTTTACCTATTTTGAATTACTTTTGGGGAAAATACATGCTTGTATTTCATATAAACTTTACTAGTTTACCTTAAACATTATACTCAGTTGATAAACCACTTTACTTGTTATTGAAACGTAATACTTGCTTTTACTTACAAAGGCACTATAAACTTTTACGGATTACTATGAACTTATAAATCCACTTTTATACGCTTTTATATCTCATGAAGAGATACCTACTATAAACATGATCACAAGTGATTTTCAACTGTATGCTATACCTGATTCACTATTGCCTAAGTTTACTTTTATTGCCATGTTCGAAGTCCCTCATATCATGAACCTTAATCACTTGCGAGTGAACATAAATAATTGTGAATAGATCTATTTGGGACTGACAATCCCCGTTTGGGTCTGCTAGGATGAGCCACCCAAGCGCACTTTATTTAAACAAACTTATAGGTTATTGGCAAATACCTATCCCGAGGGCCTATATACTTTACATCATTTTTTATGCCTGTTAAACGTTGAGTGTCATGAGGCTTAGGGCAATAGAACGATACTGTAGTCATGATACAGTATTGCCATTATTTTATCAAACTTGAACTTGTATTTACTATATAGCAGAAAATCACTACTTGGCAAACAATAACTATTTTGTGTTGACCCATTTAGGGCAACCAAACCAACTATGGGTGTATAACAACTTAACTCACCACTTACTTTATAACAAACCAACTATGGGTGTATAATATCATAACCCATCGCTTATTTTATTAATGATTGTATTTATTACAATTATTACCTAAACTTGGAACTATTGATAATCAACTGATTTTATGCAAACTCTATGGATTCACTCACACTTTGATTTTTGACAATCAACTGGTTTAACTATAAATACTAGGGTATTACTCACCCTTTGACTTCGATAATCAACTGTTTATTTACAATTGCTATGGACTCACAAACTCTTTGATTTTGGAAATCAACAGTTTTTACTTACAAACTCTATGAACTCACCAACCTTTGTGTTGACGCTTTTAGCATGTATTTATCTCAGGTCCAAAATGAGCAGGGATGGCACGGAGGAGCACGGATACTTATGAAGGCTATAAATTTTATTATCATTCGAAAACCTATTTAATAAACTTTGAAACCACTGGGATCTCACTTTGTAAACTCTGATATTCGAATGATAAATCTTTTAAAACGACCAAATTGGTGATCGTTTTCTACTATTCAACTATTATGCCATGAAGTAACACCCAATTTAAATTCCGCTGCGTGTCACAAAATTGGGGGTGTTACAGGTGAATACGTTCCCGTTTAAAAACTAGAATCTTTTCGTATGAAACACCTGATCAAGTGTGACTTAATATGAAAAGTGTCAATTCTAGTCTTACAAGAACTAGAGACATTATAAAGCAACAAATAAGGCATGTCTCAATAACACAAGTTTAGACATATAATAAATAACATGCCATGACACAAACACAAATAACACAATATAAGCAACAACCACACAAATATAAATCTAATGCAAAATATAAATGTAAAGCGGTAAATGCAATAATAAATGTAAAGAGATAAGTGAAGAAAGCACAAAACGGACACGGTTATTTATAGTGGTTCGGTCACGAAGATCCTCTTCGCCCTACTCCACTCTCCGAGTACCCAACTCGAGAGTTACTTCACTAATCAACAAGCTCCCTTCTTGGCGGAGAAAACCATACAACGTCGCTTACAATATTTTCCGATACTAAGCTAGATGTCGAGTTCTTCTTCGGGTGCAACCAAACCCGTTATGTTTTACGGCCCAACATAACAAACCTTGTGTTTTGAGGACTAAACATATAAACCGCATCGCTCACATTATTTTTCGACATTAAGCTAAATGTCGAGTACTAATCTAGCTAGTACCAATCTCACTCATAATCTACCTGATCCTCACAAATCACACAAGCTACAAGATCTACATGATCTACACTCAATCTACCCGATCCACTCACGATCTACACGATCAACCCTATCTTCACACGATCTAACCGATCTACTCACTATCAACACAAGCTAAACAAGATCTCCCCGATCTCTACAAGATCACAATGATCTACACAAGATGACTAAACAAGACAGTGACAACTTGATGTATGTCTAGATACAACAAGTAAACAAAAAGTAATGCAAGTGCACTACACAATGACTCTAACACCTTGTATCTTCTTGATACTTTGTGTTCTTCTCTTGGACTAATAGAGGAATGAAGGTGATCTTTGGTTGGATGAAAGAATCACTCTTAAACCAAAGAAAAACTCTCTAAATGATCAAAGAAAGTGATCTAACTAAGAAGGAATTAGACCAGAGAAAATTGACTGGAAAAATCAAGTTGGAAGTGTAAAATGGTCCACTATTTATAGGAAAATAAAATCTGTCCGTTATACATGGATAGTACAACTAAATACCCGAAGGTACCAATAAATTTAGTGGTACCGTGGTACCGTCCCAGACAGAGACACTCCAAAATTTGTTTTTTAGCGGTGAAGGTTTATTTGGGGAAGTTTGGAGTTGATTTGGGGTGAAAAATAGCTGTTGGTGATTTTAAACTTTTTTTTTTTTCAAATTAAAACATTTCTTTTTAATTCAAAAATAATTTGTAAAATGTACTGTTGAAAAAATATTTTGTCACATAAAAAATGTGAAGTTTAGAGAAAAATATAAACTCTTTGATCAATTAGTCATGTTTGTAATTAATATTTGTTCATACCTTGATATTTTACTCAAGGAATAGAAAATCTACCTGATCATTTCGGTGGGTGAGTGATAGCATAAAACTAGACTGTTGAAGCATACTTGAGACGTCGAGAGATGTTGATGTAAGTATGCATTAATGATTTGTGTTTACAAGTTACTTGCGCATTTTACGTTATGCATTACAAGTTACATGTTTGTCATTATTAAAACCGAAGAAACCATTTAGTTTAAATATCTCAATATTTGCACTAACAACCCCAAATGAGTAGCTAGCAACGGAGGCAAGTTTGCCTCCGTACCTTCCCTTTGGTGGCTTCGCCCATTAGAACCTTCAACAACTGCTCTCTCCCTTCTGGTCTGAGCTTCTTTGGGAACCTCTTCAAAACCCACAGACCTCCCATTTGGCCTTCGACCTGTAGGGGACCCTATCCTTAGTGCCGAACGCGTTGTTCCTTGGTAAAAGACCTAGGTTCCATCTCGATCTCTTCATCGTAGTCTTCGCTGGAGTATTCCAGCTCCTTTCATATCTATGTATTCTGAGCTTGTCTCCTGCGTGCTCTCATAAGAGATTCCAATGTTTCGAAGTTGGCTTTGACTAAGGCTGGACTAATAACTGGCTCCTGATTGGCTGATGTCGAAGCATGGTGGTTTATTTCTGGTATAGGTGTTAAGGTCGAGAATCCCGGTGGGGGAGTATCTTCTCTTCCTTGATTCATGCCAAAAACGTAGCGAACTTGATTGACTGTTTGTAAACTTGGAAATTACGAGACCAATTGTAGCGGTCCCACGGATGGCACCACTGCTTGTATAATAACTTGCAATACCAGACCTTGCGATGGTGATCGAAGGATATAGGGGTTATGTGGATGCGCCAAGCTTTTTGATAACCTGAAATAAGAAATACAAAGACACTACGTCAAGTGATTGCGCAGGGGGTGGGCCCTACAAATTACCTCCGGCGTGTGAATGAGTATATGATATGGTAAATATGTAAGCTTAAGAGGATATGTGTGTGTTTAGTAAACGTACCTTGCTCAATAACCCATCCAAGCTATTTATAGGAGAGGAAAATAGGTCTTGGAGAGTTCTATGCACAAATCGCGTAAAATCATGGGGGCGTCCCATGATTTATGGTAACTACTAAGGCTTGGTCGAAGATCATGGAGGTGTCCCATGATGATAGCTAAAGTGTTGGCCTGTGACCATGGGGGTGTCCCATGATAACCGCTTTGGGATACTCTTTCTTGGCGGGAAATATCACGGTCTTTATCTCCCTAATATCTTCGAAGGCTTTACCTCGAAGGGCTTAGGCCTTCAATTGGCGAGTTCCCAAATGGCAACCATATCACGAATGAATTGTTTGACGGCAATGAAGATATTTGGGTGGCTAACTTGGACCTTCAGGGAGAAGGTGTCGTACAGGTTCGAAGGGATGTCCTTCGACTTGTTCGGAGGGTACATCATCAGAATAGTTACCCCATAATGCCTTGATGCTAAACAAATACATTTTATCCATCTTAGTTTCCTGAAGAGCTACGAAATTTATTCTATGCTTCGAGCACAACTCCTTTATTCACCCTTTTTTAGTCTTGTGACCAAGACCTCGAATGTTCAGAGATATAACATTCATCGAAAAACATTACATTCTCCTTGTGATCCAATGATAACTTTTATATTCTTTATACAACTATCCATATTATATCCCATAGTTTGACCCACCTTAACCATTTCGTCCAACACTTCCAAAAGAGAACCACCTGCTTTAAAATTCTGAGAATGAGTATCTCAACTTTTTTATGAAGAAATACCATCAATACTACTTGAATCATTTTTCTTTTGTGGGATAGGATTGGCCTGTCACACCCCAAAAATGGCGCAGCGGAATAGCATTTACGGGGTATGACCTTATTGTCAAGAACACAAGGTGTCACAATAGAGAAACACTAAATGCATAACATAAGACAGTTGATAGTCGCAAACTCCCACAACCGGGATAAGTACAAAGATCCAAAATAACATAAGTCTCAAAGTTAAACAATGTCACTAGAGAATATCAAATGCAACTCCACGAGATATAACCCGGGAGGGTCTTGTCTTAAGTCTTGCTAAGCCAGTCAATAATAAACCTTCTAAGCAGCTTCAATAACACCTGAAAATGGTACTAGAAAACGTCAACATAAAGTTGGTGAGCTCGTAGGTTTAGGTGTTAAACCACGAAGCTGTGAATAATAGCGTAGGACAATAGTGAGCATGATAAACAAATGTGAGCACATGGTAAAGATCGCAAACTATCACAGACTGCAAACACGCCTAATTTATCCACACATAGTCTGGGTGCCACTTCCCAAATGATATGCTGGGTGCCACTTCCCAAAATGAAATACTGGGTGCCACTTCCCAAAATGATATACTGGGTGCCACTTCCCAAAATGATATGCTAACAATGTATCACAAAACAGTTGCGCACGTTTAAGCTAAGTCTTACAATCTGAATTCACACAGTAAGGCACACATTGCAATCAAAACACACATATTGTCCAAAAACATGAAAACATTGTATCACAGCATAAAAACAGTTAAAATATCATTTGAGTACCATTTTCCCCCCAAGGAAAACATAATGAAAAAGGGGCTACGAGAACTCACCTTAGCTTGCAGCAACGCGAAATATCAGAATGGTCACAACACAACGATATCGAAGGTATAGGCACAACGGTGCCGGATTGGCACAACCTAATATATGTAATTATCTCAGTATACGCCTCAAAAAAAATAAAGAGTTTTGAAAGGACAAATGTTTTAGCTTTCGTGGATTTACTCGTTTCAAAGTTTGTAAAAAGTTTAGTGTTAACGTTTCATGTGGTGGTATGGACTCAAGAATACTCACGCCAAAAAAAAAATAGAAAATCGACATAGTCAAGAAAAGTACGGACAGGAATTTGAGTCGAGAAAGGAATGACAAATGAAGACAGAGAAAATAGCGACAAAGGAAAGTGTCAACAAATAAGTTAATGTGTTTTCGGTGTTTACCCAATAACCCAAATAGTTTGGAAATAAAGTTTTGAAATGGTAAATTAAGTGTTAAAAGGAAACTTAAATTAATATGTCACATTACAAGTTTCAATTATTGTTAGGTTTTATAAAAAGTTTTTCGACATCAAAGTATAGGTTTAGGGAGTTTTATAAAATTTTGGCATGACAAAGTTTTCACGAGTTGTCGTGACTTTAGTAAAACTCAGTTTTCTCAAAGTAATATTTCCCGACAAGCTTTTTATTAAGAACAATCGATAATTAACCTTACTTTTTAAAAAATCTATTAGTGGTCTAGTCTAAATATCCAATTAGTCCAATATAATTAATTTGTCCAAATATTTCAAGTCCATTATCAATTATTTTTGGCTTAATGTTTCTTATATACTTTAATTCCGACAAGTAGTTATATACGTCAAATATTTAATCCCATGTATATCCGACATGTTAACAATGTTCCAAAACTACAACTAGTTAGTTAGATGAAAAATACTCACACTTATATATTATGTTTTCATCACACGTATAAGATACTACCCATTTTATGGCCTTGTGGCATGCACCCTACATTGGGCTTGGCCCATGTTCACACTAACATCCCTTAAGTTGGGCCTTGGCTACAGACCCAACAAACGCACCTTACGGAAATTCTGGTTCATATCCTTATATTTAACACATTTTTTGAAGACATGTTTTAACTTTAACTTGTCAAATTTTATTTAACAAAACTAATGATCATGTTCTCGACAGTTTTGCGGGGTCGTTGAGTCGAGACATAAGACAAAGCCCATCCTTGTGGTGCTATTGCTAAGCCGAGATAAACAAACGGACACACCCTATGGAAGCTGCTAACACAAACGAGACGCACTTTTGTTGTACAGAAATCAAACGCAAAACGCACTCTAACGGTGATGTTGACCGAGACACTAGAGGCCAACGACAAAATAACAAACAAAAAGGTTAAAACATCATCACCAACCGAGACTTAGACAAAACCACGAGGCAACATATACTCAACTCAGACCCGTGACCCTATTCAGCTCACGACTTGCACCATATTCGGGTTTAACATCAAGTCGAGACCAGCACAATAACCCTCAACATTAATCACGCAAGGACTCCCAGATTTAAACCAAGACGAAACCCATAATCAAACCGAGACCAAAATTCAGGACTAGCAAATAAGGAATATGACACAAACATTGGCAAAACGGGGGCGAACTGAGACCAAGACGGGTCTCGACCCATAAAACTTAGTCAGCAAAACAACCAAGCAGACCAACAAGTCACGACTACAACGACAACAGGAACATCTAATAATCGTTCAAAACCACATTACCCCATTACTAGCTACTATGGCGAGAAGTAAATGGCTCAAAACAAGGACGATTCGCGAGTCGACTCACTCACTGAGTTGACTCAGTGAGTCGACTTGGTTCAGCAACAACAAACACACTTTTAAACTAGTTTCTTACCACACAGTGACAACCTTATTCAAAACGTTTTGATCCGAATCTTACCACACGAAACAATAATAAAACATGTTTTAATCCATTTTTTTTTTTAGCCACAAAATGTTATTATCACAAGTTTTTATCAAATCTGATCCACGAAACATTAACAATTAATATCAAAATTGCAAAATAGAGGAAGATTAAGAAAACCCTTACAAGGGGAGGTGGGAGGATCGATTGGAAGGTGACCAAACACTACGAATTAACCCGATCCGAATCCAAGCGAGAACCACAACCGAATCTTTATCACCACTCTTAAGAAAACTTTTCTTGTGATAAGGTTGAGTTTGGTGTGGTTCCCCTGTAGATCGGTGGTATATAAAAGAAGATAATGTAATGCCTTGACCATGACTTTCCTGGTGGACTCTCGTGAAGGGACGAATTTAGCTAAGGTCTCTTTCCAAATGGAGATTCCAAAATAATCCCGTGATTATCTTTTGGAAAGAAGAGAAGTTGGACAGAAATAAAATAAAAAAAAGAAGATGATTGTGACGGGTCGTTGGTGTTACAGAGAAAAGAGGAAAAGAGAAAGAGGAGAACAGTGACTCGAGAAGGGAAAAAGAAAAGGACTTATAGTGGGTAGTTGGAATTGTTTTATTAGATTGGATAGGTTTGTTTTATTATTACCCGTGTTCTCCGTGTCCCGTTTAGCTAAACTTTTAAATGTGATCATTTGGTTTGGTAAAAATACGGGAAATGTATTTCTGAAAATGTTTTTACAAAATGATTCAAAAGCAAGGTTATTGACTCCGAAAGTGAATTAAAAATTTGAACCATTATTAATGTGGTGATGCTACGCGTGTGGTATCGTTTTTCTCAATTCGTACAGTCTAGTCAAAAGTTATACGCAAGGGAAAAATATGTACTCATAAAATAAATTATCTCGAGTTTTAAATGTTGTGTAATGACCTGAAAAATTCGCGGTTGCTACATGGCCTCACCATTGTCTACACTTGAATTGATTAGAGTTAGGAGTTATGCTTACACAAAAAGAGATTGATTGCCCATATGTTTTTTATAACAATATGTTCTTTTTCTCATTTACCACTATAAGACACTATTAAAAGTAGTAATGAGTAACTTATTTGTATTTTTATTCCCTGTACTTTTATTACTAATGGTGGCGACCATTTCTAATTGCTCTTAAATTGATAGGAAAAATAGAAATTACATTGAGAGAGAAAAAAGTTACTAAAGTTGATAATAAAACAAATGTTATCCTTATGTTTTGATAGTGAGTATAGTTTCTATTGCATTTTGTTGCGAGTTTATATAACTTTATACTGTTTGTACATAGGAAGTAACAAATTATGTATCTGGTTAAGTAAGTCTTTAAACCTATAATTCTTAAATAATCTGTACATTTCTGTCTTAAAAAACAGAAGTTATTATTTGCTTAAAGTTGCTAAAAGATGCAAAGGTATATTTAAAATCCATATTAAATTAAGTTTTATTCTTCCTATTCAGAGATCTGTAGTATTCTTTATTTGAAATAGGTCGTACGTTGCGGCGGGGTTTGAAAATTTAAATTTTTTGTGTGGGAATAAATAAAAAATTGCAAATTTATCAAACCTTACAATATTGTCAAAAAAACTATACAGTTTAGTGTTATTTATTGAATGTATTTGTAGATAAATGCTGAAAAAACAATATTTTCTTATAAAACCGTGAAAAAAATAAAAGCATTTAAGTATTGAGCTAATTTCAAGCGAAATTCAAAGACCTTTCTATTGGTTTAATTTATAAGAAAAAATGTTGAATTTATGTATTTCTAAAATTTGTATTGATATGTTGTTATTAATGAATTAATTTTGTTACTATAGTTACTAAACCCAAAAAATAATATATCACAATCTTTACATATATATGAGACTAAGTATGAGTTGCACATGATGCTATGAAAGTTGTACTATGAGGTGGAAATGATGACAAGGCATGATTAATGCTACCTCAATGATTAGGTGTACAAGTAAATGTCACCTAGATTGATGAGTTGTCACACACACTTCATGAAATTTTCGGAAGTTCGAAAAAAAAGTTTGGATATTAGAAGAATCGAACCTGAGCCTCCACCTTCACAAAGGAAGACTCCAACCACCGGATCACACCAATTTTTTGTGACAGACAATTCAAAAAAAATGTCATACTTAACTAACTCCTCATTCTTAAATGCAATTTTGAAATTCAAATTACCTAAAAATATGGGATTATCATTTAATGGTTTTACTAGCACATTTAATTCCTTTTCTTCCACACAATTGATGTGCATCAATGTCCTCATATTAATTTTTGCTGCCTTTTCACTGATTGTTAACAAAGGGTTAGTATACCTCCAATAAGGTCTATTCCTCCCCATTTTAAAGATTTTTACCAAGTTACTTTGAAAATACATCAATGTCCAAAAGTTGAAACGCCCTTTTTTATTTTGGCCAAAAATTTGCGTAAACGGCATAATTAAAAGGATATTTCGTTACAAATTAAGTTCTCTAATATATTTTCACTTAGAAACAATTCATAAAATATGGGATTATCATTTAATGGTTTTACTGGCACATTTAATTCCTTTTCTTCCGCCAATTGATGTGCATCAATGTCCTCATATTAATTTTCGCTGCCTTTTTACTAATTGTTAACAAAGGGTTAGTATACCTCCAATAAGGTCTATTCCTCCCCATTTTAAAGATTTTTACCAAGTTACTTTGTAAATACATCAATGTCCAAAAGTTGAAACGCCCTTTTTCATTTTGGCCAAAAAATTGCGTAAACGGCATAATTAAAAGGATCTTTCGTTACAAATTAAGGAATCTAATATATTTTCACTTAGAAACAATTCATAAATATGGGATTATCATTTAATGGTTTTACATTTAGAGCTTCTGGAACTACCACCATCATTCCATGGATCTATTCATCAGTCAATATTTCTTCTACTTCTTCTTCCTCAGCTTCTTCTTCTTCAGCTGTTTCTTCTTGAATTGTTTCTTCTTTAGTTCTTTGTTTCTTAGACTCCTCTGATTCCAATTGCTCTACTGCTCTTTTCTCTCCTCTGCTACTTTCAGTCTCAACTGTTTCAGTTTCACCTCTTAGGAATGTCTGAAGTCTTCTATGAGTATTAATGTATATCTTTTCTATTTCTTCATAACTTCTTCCTTTGAAGTGTTGTTCTTTCCAGTTATCTTGATGCTTCAATTAATCCTTCATATAAGACAGTTGTTCCTTTCTTGTAGGAGGTTTCTTCTGATAATCTTTCTTCTTTCTTTGACTTTGTCTAATCTGCTCCAAAAGGTCATCAATGGCTTGTTCTTGTTCTTCTCTTGTAAAATGTGACCTTTCCTCCTCTTGTAGCTTGGCAGCTAGCTCCCTATCAGCAAGAACTTGAGCAACTCTTTCTTCTTCTTTAGTCAAAAACTTATGTTCAACCATAAATTTGGCCAATCTTTCTTCTTCTGCTGCCCTTGCTAACTCTTCTTCATGAAACCTTTGAGCTAATTCTTCATCAAAAGCAATATGAGCTTGGCTCTTCTTGGTTGTCTTCAAAGATGGTTCTTCTTCTACCATTATTGTCACAACTCGTAATTTCAGGTCCTTTTTCAAGCTTCAAATTTCACTATTCATCTCGGAGATTACTATTCATGGGTTACTATTCATCATTTTACTATTCATCGTTTTTGAAATCAGTTTGAGACTTTGAGAAGTTTTCAAAAATTTTACTATTCACATAACACTATTCATTCCCGGAGGGAAATCACTATTCATGAGTATCATCCATCATTTCGTAAACTAGGTTTACGGGTATTCAAATTCGCATAACCAGTAAGGTTTAGCTGCGTATTCATGCATCATCAGTTAAGGCACATCATGCAGACTAGAGTAGTCTGCATATCAACAGTAACATCATTATCATATCAGTTCATGCACGGGTTTGTGTGATTTTCATTAACGTATGCTTAATTGTTTAATTAACGTTACCACTCAGTCATTACTACTAACATTATACCCAATACTCCCGACTATGATCCTAATAAAATTTTAAACTGATTATAATGATATAGAGATTATATTATTACTTTACCCGGTATTTTTAAATCAATTGCTATATTTTCCGTTAGGATTTCAACCCAATAATCATTCTAACACCCGATTCATGCAAGGAATATGATTTTACAATTTTTACAACTTCCTCGTATTTTATTCTACCTCGTCATGATTTATTACTAGTTAACACGGTACCCGATAACACCTAATGTATACCCTAAACTAAGCTAATTCTAATTAAATGGAGACAAGAACATTAATTATCATCAAATCTCTTCCTTTTATCCCACATGTGCCGCCCCTAGCCCTCCCCTAATTCTCCATGGCACTTGATTAATAAGTACAACTCATTTAATGTTGCTAGCATATATGTTTCCTAATTATTTTCACTAACGCATACAAACATAATTCAACTAGCTAAAAACCACCATATTCTCTCTTCTTCCACCTTGTTGGATCGGCCAAGAACACTACACCAACATAAATCCATAATTTTTCCAAGATCAAGTCATAATCAAGTCTCATTTACCTTCCTTGTTAGTGTATTGTGATAAAATCTCAAGATTTCTTATACATTTCACTCCAAACTATCTCCAATCATCAAGTAAGCTTCAAAATCATCTTTCTAATCTTTTCCTACTTTCATTTGATTGTTTTTCAAGTTATATACACCACTTTGTTCAATAATGATCTTTAACACTAGATCTATAAGTTTCACTAGTGATCTCATGAAATCCACCAAGGTTGGTGATGTTTAGGACCCCATGACACCCTAAGAAGGTGTATGGTAGGATTTGCGAACTTGTGGAGTTGATTTGGAGTGGTATGATCAAGTTTAGAACCAAGAAAATGAGTTTTTAACAATCTAAATAACCTACTATCCAAAAACGTGTAAACTGGAAAACTCAAGAACTTTTGAACTATTTTGGCCTTCATATTCAGAAAGTTCTTTCAAAAAGGAAACTGTGGCCGCTTGAATCACTAAAAACCGACTTACGATGAGAAAGTTATGATTTTTCAAAGTTAAACGACGAAAACTAAAATTATGAAAATTTAGTTGCTGATCGGCAAGATTCAAAGGACAAAACGAGGCGTTATACTTGATTTAGATGACCCAACATACTGAGATTATGTTAGTTCATGTTAATACGAATCCGTGGATATAAAGAACGTAGAAAACGAGCTCATAACGACCGAGATATACGCGTTTAAAGCCCGGCGAACATTAATTATTTTGACAGCCCACTAATAGAAAAATAATCCAAGTATAAAAACTAGTGTTTTTACAAGACATAACATTGATAGCCGATTTTTTAATTGATCGAGGCGCGTATGATCAAAAGTTAAATAACACGACATCAAGACATGGTTACAAGGTTTTCAAAAACGTCGAGTTTGATCACTAACACTTAACGTACAATATTTCCCGACTAGTTTTACGAGGCCATTTTGGGCATATTTTCACAAGTTAAAGAAAATATTAAATTGCGACGAAAACATTATATTTTTCCGATAGAACACCAAACAAGGATCATGGAGTACCGTTTCAACATATTTACGCGAAAAGTAGTTTTTAACTTAACGAGACGTCAAAAATGTATTTTTTTTCAACGATAAACGTTATTTTCAAAATTAACAATTGGTATCGTTAACATACGTATTTGCATGTGTTGCGTTAATTAATTGCTTACATTAGATCATATCATCATAATAGGTTGCGGTTAGAGACCGAGCCTCATTTCATCATTGTCATTATGCTATCATACCAGGTGAGTTTTCATAGCCCCATTTTAAATTTATTATTTGATTTCTAAATTCTCGGGGGAGAATACATTGCACCATTTTTATACGGACCAAAGTATCAAACTCATTTACATTGCTTAAGTTACCACCATTGCCAATTTAAAGTCCCCTTTTATTTATCATGGACCGTTAATTGTGAGAAAGCAAAGGTGAGTGGATAGATCTATTGAGGGTGATGCCTCCGTTCGGGTTGGTAGCGCCAACTTGTCAAACGAACGCATTTCGTTTCATACATTCATAGTGTTTGGTAAAGCACTCCCTTTTGGGGCATTTATTTCAGTCTAGCTTCGGGGTCATGAGCTTAAGAGCTAATGTATTATTTTTATGTGACATTGTGTCATACATTTTATACTTAGGGTTTCCGTAGAAGCATTTCATTTACATAAACCTATGAACTCACCAACATTTTTGTTGACGATTTTTAGCAATGTATTTTCAGGTAATTAAGGCATCGCATGTTGGCTTGTTTAAGGACATGCATGGAGTCGCGGAGTTGACGCGTCTCACTTTATATTTTTATGCACTTATCTATCGTTTGAATTGTATGAACTTGTTTTTCCGCAAACATGTTTCACCTTTTAGGACCTAAACTTTTGTAACTCTGATTGTTTTAAATGATCAAACGATTTATTTTCTAAACGACACTTTAGGTCGTTCAATATAACTGTAACTGTGGTGCTATGTCCAGTCATGCCCCCGGATGTTCCATTCCGCTGCAAGTCACGAAATTTGAGGGTATGATAGATTGGTATCAGAGCAAAGGTTATAGCGAACTAGGTTATCCTTAATACCCTAGACTATAACTACACCATCATTGCATCTCATCATTGTAGCATAAGTGCATATTCATTATTGATGGGTCTTGATTTCACAAGTTACTAGGAGGATTTAGAGAGAAAGAATTGTAGGTTAAACACAAGAATGATAAACTTTTAATTACTCAATTAACCAACAACTCTTCCCTTACAATAGGAAGAGTATTTATAATACATAGAGGTGAAATGGGCCAAGCCCTAAATGGAAATGAAAATGGATGGGGCGCAATCCGTTATTGTAAACAATGTAATCATTGGGGCGCTGCCCAATTAACAAATAAAAAAAAACATACAGCCTATGGGCCTTCTACACAGGCTGTAAACTAAAACTAACATAAAGACCAAAGCAACCTAATACACAACATGATCGATACTTCAATGATCTGAGACGTGTTCCCAACAATCTCCCCCTAAGTATTCATCATCAAGGTTGCTTGACGTCGTCTTTGCTTCATTGGCTTCTGACGTCATCAGTATCTTTGTTCTGCTTTCTTGACTAAGTGATGTGGTATTGATGAAGCGAAAAGTGTACCGCTTTTAGGGGGTCATTTAAGCCCTAAATCGTATTTATTTGATCAAATATTGCCCTAAATCGTTCCTTTTGTCATTTTAGGTACTTTGGAGAAGAAATCTGGAAAATGAAGCATTTTGGACGTTTTTGGAGCATAAAAGTGAAGAAAACGACAAAGTCTCCAAAGCTGCTGGAAAAGTACACTTGACGGCGTCAAGGATTGCTCCTGACGGCGTCATGTCTTGGCAAAAGAGGTGGATATGACAAAATACACGTGACGCGCCAGAGAGTTTTACAAAAGAAAGTCTGATGGAGTCACCTTTTAAGGTGATCAAGGCCATCACGGTTTAAGCTAAAGAGAGACGGCGTCAAACCCTATTCTAACGGCGTCAACCCTTGATAGGCCAGAGCGGATTTTGGAGGATTAAAAAGGGACGGCGTCAGGAAGACCATCCGGGAACCCTAGCCGCGGCGAGGTGACGGCGTCACCTCCTATAACGTGACGCCGTCAGCCACTAAACTCTATATATAGTTTTGCAATTTTTAGTCATTGGTGTGCAACTTTGTGAGGAGAAACCCTAAGACGAATTTCTGCCATTTTTAAGGGTTTTTACACCCTTGGATCTCCCATGTTTAATTGAAGATAAGTAATCATTTAATCATTCAATATGTCTATGTGTTGTTTGATTATATCTTGTTCTTGTCTTTTAATTAACATGCTAGGCTAGATTTATCTTGTGTTTGCTTAGATCTAATGAAACCTAACTATTGATTATTGGTTATTAGTGTGTTATTAATTGTATTGGATGATTGTTTATCGATGTTAGGCTTAAGAAAACTGGCTAACCTCCTATATGGTAACTTGCTTGAACGTCTTAAGAAACATGAACCAATGCGTACTAAGGTTTTTATGGTTGTATTTAATGCATGAGCGAATTCTAGTGATCCCATGTTAGGAGCTTCTTAGCCGGCTCGACATAGGAGTGAAGTAGGAGCTTGTAGAGTTGGGGAAGTACGTACGCCACCCCACGATTGGTATTAAGGAATACACCCGTCATCCACGCAATTAATACACACTAATCAACCGGTAAAAGATAGTTAGGGAGTAAGGAAATCTAAGTAAACACATTTCTCTCCATATAAATTCCACAACCTTTTCATTTTCAGTTATTTTATTTTATTTGCAATTGTAGTTATTTGGGTTAGTTGACTAGCAACTAATTCCGCCCACTCTTTCAAACCCGAGATTTTACTTGCTTTTATAAAAAATATAAAAATACAAAAAGAATCTTCCCTCACCCTTAGACCTATTAGAGTAGTTTTTCAATCCTAACGACACTATTCCCCTAGAGAACGATCAATCCCCCGGTACTTGCCACTACACTATACTACATCGGTCAGGTACACTGCCTGGTGGGGATTGCAAGCCTCTTGAGATCCCTCGAGAGGTAAAACCTGTTGTAAGGTCGCAAAACCACGCATCAAGTTTTTGGCGCCGCTGCCGGGGAATAGTTATTGTTTAGGTTGAATTTTTATTTTATTAGGTCTACTCACTTGATTCCTATCGAGTGAGATATTTATTTTCTTTTTATTAGATTTCTTTAGTCTATCTTTTTCTTTATGCCCTTTGTTTGTAAAACCATTTTCATTTGTCACTATGATGGATGAAATTCCATTTAGATCATTGACAATAGAGGAATAATTATATTTCACCAATAGATTTGTTTCCTATCATTTCTATGAATTTTTGTGTGATCTTTGTGATTTCCAAAAGGAGTTAGGGGTAAGGTTAGATGGGTTTAATGAATTCTATGCATGTGAGATTTCTATTAGACGAGCATTATCTGGATCAATTCCTTTTAGTCAGGCCCTTTGGATGAATTTTGAGGAAAGCTTCCTAACCATGACCCATAAGTGGAACGAATTGGTGGATTCGTATGAGCAAAGAGACCTAGTTTCTAAGAACATGGACTTAGAATCAAACCAAGATTCTGAGATGGTTAGTGTTGAACTACCTAGTTGCATGAGTGGGATAGATTTCACCAAAACATACGATGAGTATGAGGAATCCTTTAGGCAAATGGAACATAGTGATCAAGTTATTGAGAATGATTCTTATGAATCGGACCAAGAATTTGAGATGAATAGAAAAGGATTTGAGATACCTAGGTGCATGTTGGGGATAGACTTCAACAAATCACATAATAAGCACATAGGTAATCAAGATAAGATGGAGGATAAAGTAGAAAATCCAAGTCCACCAAGTACTCCACAAAACCCACCATCATTTGAGGCACACACACCACCCGTGACTTACCCAGAAGAAGTAGAAGAGACTTTAGGAATCCCGATGGAGGTAGAACCTTTGAACCAAACACAACTAGAGGATATAGGTTTGAATGCTTATAGTGATCACAACCTTACTCTTAGTTCTAGGGGATTTCCTATTTTTGATGAGCCGGAGCCTCAACCAAAACCGTTACCTAATCTTCCATCTTTAGATGTGAATTTAGGAATTAAAAAAGGTCCCGATCCACCCATCAAACCATGTAGTCCGGGTAATGTTAAGATTAAGGCAGTAGACTCTAGGCATGTGGAGTGGAAGCTAATATAGGAGTGAACCATGACCTTACATACTTACATCACCCATTCATGATTGATCACAAGAAA